>CM064890.1:17625000-18225000 GCA_030347415.2 Decapterus maruadsi | reverse complement strand
AAGATCTTTGAAATTAAAAGTAATGATAATTTTATATTCCAGGTATTCCTCATAAAACATGTTTGTGACATGAGGCCATTTGTATTTTTAAAAAATATTTCATTAATTTTAAGAAATTGCAGTTTTTATATCACTACCCCACTCTTCCATAAGTGGGGTCAAAAATGACCCCAAGCATTTCCTATGGAATTTCCAAGCAGCCTTTGATTCTTATCAACACTGACTGGCAGTATACTGTTACTGTCCCACTTACACATCTAATGTCAGAAGTCTCACCACCCAGGAGGTCATTTTTACTCAGCAACATACATGTAAGTATTATCTTTATTTACGAACTTATTTTCCACATCCATGACTTTTCTGTAATAGAGTATAACGTTAGTATTATTGTCATCAAATTAGCCTGCTTTGTTGTTACAAAGTAGGCACTATTTAGCTAACTGCAAAGTAATGTTAGTATTTTGATGTTAGCTACAGTAGTATAGTAAAGTAGCTAACATTACTTCATTTGTTGTGTAGAGAGTGAGACTCTTATTATATAACTTCCCTGTAATAAAAGCTAAGCCGATATACGATTATTGATATGATGTATGTATATGGTGTGTGTGCGTCCTGCATTTGCGCATGCCTATCTGTGTATTTATTTACATATAAATATACAAACATTTACTTACATAGCTACATATTGTTTTATACAGTAGTAGTAGTTTGTGTGCCATTCAAACATTGTCCTTTTTATGTTTTGTCATCTAAAGTATCATGGCTGCTATAGGAGGCCAGCTAGGATTCCCGAGGACCTTGCCTGACAAGTGATCCTGCTGCACAGTTTATCTATGTTGTTCATATATGTTTTGCGTAAGATGTCAAAGTGTTTTATTGTCCTAGTTCTGCCTCTTGTACTTTTTTACCCTTTGTACTTTTTATTGTCATTGTTTCTTATGTCTAACATCAACCTGCCAATGGGACTGGGGATGGAAATTAGCCACTTGGCTACAAACCCACATATTTACATGTTAATGTCCATCAATATGTACTGTTCTCATTTTTAAAAAATAAATTAATCTGAAATCTGAGAAGAGAGAAGATGTTTGTGTGTTTACATATGCGTGGACAGTGTTATGGTCCCCGGTCCTACTGAATGTCCTCTGTTCATCCTCCATATAGTTAAACAGACAGACGGACACACAAACAATGGATTTGGACATTTTTGATATCTGATTGATTGTTCTGTGATCAAATGTGAATAAAAAGTGATAAATGAACATGTCAAAAATGAAATCACTCTTTTGTTGACCAAAATATAATGAAAATCATCATCTTTAACCAAAATTAAAGACATTTACTGCAAAAACGCATTGATTCTAATTGGGGTCATTTTTGACCCCACTCATGGAAGAGTGTAGGTATTGGTAGCCCATGCATCCAAGGGTTAAGTTTCATTTTTACCTTCAATAAACAGCTTGTAATGTTAGATAAATGACATGTAACTTGTTACAAAGAGAGTGGAGGCCCACTTCCAAATTGTGGCTGAAAACCAAACCTGCATGATCAGAGCCTGTGACCCGTGTCACAGCTCTTGACTTGGTGGCACCGGGAGTCCAAGAAACAAACGGGCCCCTTCAACTGCAATGTCTTGTTTGTGATAGATAAGACTTCACAAATACACACATCATGTATACGTATGATAATCCATCGATCTGGCGATTGATTAAAAAAGGCACAAATGCACACAACCGGGAGGAGGGTTATGAGACAGAGAAGTGGTGGAGAAGTGACCCTCAATGTATGCTATTGGCTAGCACAAAGTCATTGCCGAAGTCGTCAAATTTTCTTAAATTATTTAATTCAGACTAAATATGATCCTAAGCAATACTTAACCTTAAAAAAATATTTCTTTTAAAGGGACAACGAGGAGTTTTGGAAAAGCAAAGTGTTTTCACGCTGCCTCTGCGTGCACCGTAGAATTCCTCCACCGGCGCAAGACGGACTCATGTTTTCATTCATCAAGGATTAAAGTCAGAGGTTCAAAGAGGTTCAGTTACCGTGGTAGTTCCGACCATAACGCCGCCCGAATCGCCGTTATTCTCATTTGCGTCCGCGAAACCGAAAGTAAGGAAACGCTGGTCGGCTCGACCAGCATTTCCGCCACCACTAATAATAACACAATAATGATAGAGACAAAACGATATATTGATCGAAAATGGAGCCATTAACAAGTGTGGGTAGCGTAGATTCATCCACATTAACGTGAGACTGTTTTATAACCGAATAGAAACTCCTCGTTGGCCCTTTAAAATATTTTTTAATCAAATGTAAACAGTCTCTCGGCCTTCTTGCAATACCCTTGTACCCCACAGGCTGAGAACCGCTACATTAAACCTCTCTCTGCAGGAGTGTGATGGATGGAGTCTGCATGGTCGTTAAAAAGACACTGTAGTGGAAAATAGCTGTGATAGAATCAAGATGTCCGCGACAACACAACCCAAACCAATGGGACTACTATTTATTTATTTAAATATGTTTCCAAAATATCAACAAAATTCCTACATGCCAGTGTCATTTCAGTACAGGGCTCACTTATTTTCCCAATAGCACTACTGTCAATTTCATTCATATACATACGTGTGTGTTTTCACAGTGTTTTGAAGCACACATTCAGCTGGCCAGGCTCAGCTGGGGCCTCATCACAGAAAAAAAAAAAAAAAAACATGAATCGCCCATGTATCTGAGTGGCTCCCTCTGCTTTCCTCACTTCCTCCACAGGGACAGCGCTACTGTACCGGACTGTGAACAAAACAAGCACCCCTCCCCTCCCCTGCCAGCCCCCTCCCATCCTCCAGTGGTGCAGCAGCTTCTCTCTGGATTTTCTGACCCAACAGGATTTGAGAGGAGAGCCGGTGGTAGAGTTGAGCTCCCTCGGGATTACCCCAGCTTGGGTTTTTGGCTCGGCTTGAGACAGAACCCTGGAGAGCTTTTGGGTTGTGTGTGTCTGCAAGTGTGTGCGAGTGCAAGTGTGTGTGTTGCATATGTACTGGGGAGGGCAACTATGGTTCTGTGCATCTGCCACTTCATCCCAAGGGAAGCAGCCAGGATGGTTAGCCTAGTTTTCACCTCGATCAGGACACTGCGGGATGAATTTATTCTCACCAACTGGGACAGGAGAGTATGTATATAGTGTAAAAAAAAGTCCCATTCAGATATTATGTATTTCCCTAGAGGTCAGGTTTATCAGTTCTTTTCAGTCCCATCAGAGCCCCATATGTGGGACTTTCACCTTCCCATTAATTATGGCCCCACCTACTGTTTTTTCAATGTGCTTGTTGGACCACATTAAATTTAAAGTGGTTATATTCTCACCATGTAAAGATTTCAAAACTTTGACCCAACCCAAGACAAATACAAATTAGCATATTTAAATAAAATCCCTCCCCTCCTCTTAAAATCCAAACATTCTACCATTAGAATACCACAAATATAATCAAATAAGAATTATAGCAATAAAAATAACAATCTGAATCTATACTTAGGACCTAAAGTCAATGACAGAATCACATCTGCCCCCTTAATGGCAAGGTTTTAGTTCATCTTTTAAAATGAGAAGTGACAAGTTTGTTAATGTATCCAAACTATAGAAATTATGACTGTGATGCCTGTTATGCATTACATCCAAGTGATCTGTATTGAAGCAACATTCACTAGATGCACCATTTCACTGTTAACAGAGGGATGTATATTTACTGCTGCCAATGGCTGGCAGTATGTGCTTCATTATAGTCCTCATAGTAACACAAAATCAATGAAAACTAACTAATAACAATATAAGTGAACATTCAGCCTCACTTTCACACAAACATAAGTTTCTTCTAGAATCTCTTTAGCATATTTTTAATTATTTAATCGGAATTTGGGAAGGGGTTAAGAATAGCTTAAGAATTGATTCTACTCAACTGATCAGGTAATGCAAAGAAAAGTAAATAAATCAGTTAAGACGAAAAAAAGTCACTCCTGGTAAAAAAAAAACAGATTCTATTCCCTGTGTGCTACAATATAATTGACATGTATATTGGCATGTTTGGTAAACTGAACGATACAGTATGCAACATACTGTGTCATGTGCAGATGGGCAGTGGAGAAGTGAGTCACTGCTGAGGTAGTCTTGGAGGTTTGTGACATTTTTTTTTCCTCTTTCTGTGAAACTGAGTCGCAGTCTATTGTAACTGTCATGAATTCAAATCCCAGCTGCTGTTCTCGTATGAATGACAAAACAGCCAACTATTAATAACCAGCTTTTTAAGCCTGAAGAGGGCTGATTGTTTGAAACTCAAGATAATTTTAATGGTGCATTTTTTTTAGGACAAAGCACACGGCAGTGGTCTATATCAGCCTTCATGAGAAATTTGATGCTGGATGTTTTGGTGGAGAATATAAGAAAAAGAAAAGAAAAAAAAACTAGGTAATTGTAAAGCGAGGTGCTGCAAATGTCCTGAAAAACAACTATAATTCTACAATTGTACTGTGTCAGTATTGACTGTAATTACTCCCTGAGAGGAATATGTGTGTTTTTTTTCCTGACAAAGGCAAAGAATTAATGTTTTTCTTCCAGTAATTATTTGTAAACTCCCTCTCACTTCGTCTCTCCATTGTAGAAGATTGACAGAGGAAAATAAAGCGCCTCTTATTGTGATGCCCTGCAACATTTCCAAGCAAAGCCTGAATCTTTAGCAATTAGAACGGATGTCAGGAGGAAGAGAGGGAGGAGGGGGGAGAAAAAGCAGTTAATTGAAAACATAAAAAGATTCCTCAATTATTTCTGGAAGGAAACACATGAAACAGGTTGTGGAGGGAAATCATTTTAATAATTTGCATCATTAGGCACAAGGAAAGGCGTGCTGTGCTGCGTTCACTGTCACAGTTGCAATGGAAAGTGTGCCCTCCTCAGCGGGGGGCTACATGAAACACCACCGGTGTTGTTCTCACCCAGGTCCTTGCATTGTGCTTTATATTATCAACAATTTACAGTAAATCATCAAAAGACACGCTGCGCAGCGTTACCCCACTTCTTGCAATTTTCTCACAAAGATAAATGTGTCTGCTGCTCGAAATTACCACGGCCATCAGAGGAGAAACCTTTTCAAGAGCTGCTGCACCGATGCACAATGCAAGCCGTCTCCGACACCCACTATGTTTTTGTAAAGAGCACCCCAGCCAGCCCCAACCGGGGGGGAAAAAAAGCATCATTCGCAACTTTTAAGAATGCGATCCATAAAAAGCAATCTTCTTACATCTTCCACTGCTTGTGTGAGCGAACAAGGCGGTCACCTGCGGAAGAAACAAAATGACTAGGAGGCTTCACAATCAGCTCTGATGGAGACATCAGATTTCATAGTGTGTGGATGTGACACCGCTGTCGCTGTGGAGGCGCAACAAAAAGTCCCCGTGATGAGCTGCAGTCACATGGAGATGATCAGAAAACCTATACATCTCATAAACAAACAGAAAACATGCGAGTCAGTGGTTTTAGTTGAGCGTGTCTCCAGCCAATTGTTTCTTTTTTTAGAAACGGACGCAGGTGACCGACTCGGGGCTAAGATGGGTACACCTAATGTTGTACAGATACGTCTTACATTTCCGAGATACAGTGTCACAGGTGACCTTTCATGGAACGGAATAATCAGGTTTTTTTTTTTTTTTTACTTGTGGATTCGGCTGACATTTCCAACTATCAGTTAGATAGCTTGTGACATAAAAGCAAAGGGAACATCTGCAGGGACCTTTTTCACTGTTGTCGAGGAGAGGGGAAAAAAATGCATAATAATAAGCAAAGGAAGCTGAAGCTTTTTAATGTACAAATACAAGGAGAGCTGTGGCCTGTCTTTGCCAGACTTTCGCAATTCACAGCAGAGACATCAAAATAACAATGTTTTTCTAACACAAGCAAAAAGAGACAAAGGGAAACAGTGTCTGGTACCCAGTCGTTGTCTTATGTGCTAACACAAACTTCAAGTGCAATACATTGAAAAAAAAACGAAGAAAAAAAAACATTTATTTAAGATGCTTACAGGCCTAGATAAAAAGCTGTGTCTCTTTGCAGAAATATGAAAAGTGAGAAAAAAACGGGAAGTTTCCCACTGAGATATTATGAGAAACAGAACAGTGGTTCAGTGTAGGTGTGGTCAGGTCTATTACTTTTTACCATAAATTCTCAAATTATGGCAGAATTTTAAATAGACGCCGGTCTTCTGTACTGGCTGGTTCTGGCTACAGGTTTGAGCAAATAAAAGCCAGTCTCCATTAGAAGCCAGGTCTATTTCTGTTGTCTGCAAGATCTAGTGAATATACAAAACCTTTCAAAGCCCATGATCACCTGTTAGAGCAGTTTCTGAGCTGCTTAATCTATGCTAGAGTTCTCAACGGGCCTGAAAACTAATACCCAGTCCGACCCACAGGTGTTGAAGCTCAGACCTGATGCGGCCGGACAAGTGTCACGAGTATAAAAGGTACAGTTTGTAAGTTGACAAAAGTGAAAGTAAACTCTGCGACTTGGTCAGAAACTTCAAGACAATACACCATCAGATGCCTTTATGATCCTCTGCCAAGCACCGCAAAGACACACATGTGAAGACACACAAAACGCACCAACAGAAGATGTACCGGAGACTCCAAAATGATCTCACGTCTCTCTCACCATAAAAACACTCTTCTCTGTGTGTCTGTGTGTGTGGAAGGAGGGAGGGGGGTTGACAGAGGTGAAAAGAGGGAACTATACACAGTCTATGACTGGAGCATACAATTATTTTGAAGAAGTTTAATTGATGCTGATTAAACCTCTAAATGAATGTGTGCTCTGGATCCAGCTCTTTCCTTCTGTTTCTAACTCTTTTTACAGTATGAATAGAAAGATTTGAAAGGATTTTCCATCTTTCCTGAGCATAACATTTGTTCTAAATTAAATAGTCTGCCCCATAGACGCCTGTCTCCAATAGAAGCCAGGTCAGTTCTGCAGGTGAAGCAAGTAAAAGCCTTCTATTCAAGAATTGACATTACTTTATAACAAAGTGAAACATAATCACAGTGAGCCATTTTATTTAATGAGGCCCTTCTCACTCAAGGTATAAATGTGCAACCAATTATGATAGAACCTCCCTTCCCCTTTCAGTTCAATTAGAAACAGTTGATGGACAGCTTAGAGGATGTCAGTTCAGTAGGTGTCCTCTGTGCGTTCACACCTGACTTTGGAGCTGACCACTTGTGATCGCATCACCTAAGACAGATGCTAATACCAGGTCTGAGCTGGTCCACAGTCTCCGGCCTGTTTATACAAAACAACCTCAAGGGGCCTGTTCAGACTGGTAACAACATCCATCTTCATATGATGCGTTGGAGGACACTTTTGAAACCTGATCCCTCATACCACAGTCAGAGGAGGTCTGGGCCTCATTCTTTTGATAGTGTGAATGCAAACATGTCCCGCGCCACATTCGAGGTCCGGCTACTTCACTGACACATTTATTTGCATATAAAGCAGGGTCACGACCACGGGAGACACATGATGTCAGGTGTGAACTGATGTGTTTTCATCAGTGAGGACACATGGGAATCCCAGGTCAGTGATGCAATGAATATCTGGAAAGCGGTCGACCCCTTAATGTGGTTGTAAAGCTCCCAACAGTGACGAAAACCCGATTTTAACCTCGACCCTTGGAGAAATGAGGACTGGTCAGAATGTCCTTACTTTAAAAAGTCTCAAACAGTTGGTCCTCACAGATATATAAGTACATCACTAGCCACACACCGCAAGTTATTCTCTACTTAGATTTTGACCATTTTTGGAGATAAGAAATTGTCATGGAAATAATAGATTCCCGGGGAAAAATAACCTTTGAACCGTGAGATAAATTTCAAAGAGACTTCTTGAAAAGGGAGTTGTCAGAAACATAACTCTTCTTCAGGGATTCAAGAAGAATCACAGAGCAGATAAAAATCAACAGAAACCCAGACACAGACCGTTACAACAATATTTATTGAAACAAAGCTGGTTCTTCCTCTAAAAAACCCCAACAGTTTTTCATTTTAAATTAAATCATATCTGTGTCATCCTGTTTCTTTTATGGACCCAAGATGTTGATGTTTTCATGTTATTCCGTCAGGGAGCACGAGACGTCCACCGTTTGCTCGTTATGGTCTGGTCTGTGTCAAATGTCTATTGTATCTTTATCAGTCCCTTGTAAGTGGTTGCCATGTTCATGTTCATGTCAGAGTAACCATAACAGTATCTGTAAACAGAGTGCACACCAGCCTCCAAGATGTAGTTTTACAACCCAGAGTTTCTCTTAAAACTTCTATGCTCGAGGTCATGCGTACTCATCAACTGGCCATTTTCCTGTCATCTGAAAAGACTATTTTCTGCAAGTTTGGATTCTGCTGTGTGTGAGTGTGTATTTTTTGGAGTGAGAAATGTGTTAAAGAGACACTGAGCAAAGACTGTGCAATTTGTCGTATCACATTCGCCAGATTCTGTGAAACTAACACCACGATAAAGAGAATAAACACATAATTCCTGCTTTTTGCCTCATTAGGAGCATTGTTCATCTTCACATAAACAGATATTCATTTATTGTAGTTACTTGTCAACATCGTGACATCGCATCTGCGTATCCTTCCTTATACCTGAGCCAGCTGCAACACGTGTCCGTACTGAAGAATACAGGGTCATCGGTGCGTCATCCATCCCTGCCTCCATTGTGGTGAAGCAAGAATGAAACTCTATTAATAGTGGTAAAGACAGGAGAAGAGAATAGCCAATTTAGAATGCAATTTCAAAGACAGTTATTTTCTAATACTAATCACAAAAAGGTACAGTACTGTAGGACTATTGCATCCTTCTACTGAAAAGGCTTTCATGATAGAATATCACTTTAGCAGGAATATTCTTGTCAAATATCCCTAACTCTTTGTGAATAGTGTAAATCCTATTGGTTGGTGAGTGGATGAATGAATGATGTCCAAGGATATTATTGGTTGCAGATCCACGATGAGGTCTATTTTTGATCAGTGTCATATAAGACCCAAAAGAAAATAATATATAACCACAGACTGGTCCTTCTTTGTCTGGGACAGCCCATGATCCAGCAGTGTAGACCCATTTCAAGGATGATATGATGCAACCCCAACCCTTGGATAAACACTTTCCCAAACAGGCCATATTGGAGTGTGTTGCTTCAGGTAGTAGTAAGAGGATGGAATACATTTCCCTAAAAAAAAAGTCTGTAAATTTGAAGGCTGTGGTGTTTTACTGCTCAAAACACCACATGGCTCAATATTTCAAAGCCCTGGAAAGTTATCAGAAAGGCAATTCTCTTCTCCTCTATCTGTATCCTGAAGCTCCAGTTCCAGTTCCAGTTGCAGGGTGCAACTAATGGATTTTGTTTTTTCATCAATGATTCATTTTGTGATTATTTTCCTCGTTAATCAATTATTCTTGGTACTATACAATATCAGAAAAAAGAGGAAACAATAAAGAACCTTTCTAAAGCAAAACATGACATCTTCATGCATTGAATTGTCTTGGTTAATTGAATTATTGAATCAGCTATATGTGTTCAATTATAGGACGAGAGCGCAAAAGTCGCACCTGTGCTGCATTTGGTTGAATGAATGGGGCAGTACTTTTTTTTTTTTTCATTCAACACTAATGTCTGTCTAATGTCAGCCTCACCTCTTCTATTGAGAGGCTTCTTTATTCCCTGCAGAACTCCTCTGTTCATGCTGTTAGTGCAGCCTAATCTGCCCGTAAAGATCAATAAACCCTCAGTCGATTTCTAAAGCAGCTTTTACACTTTACAGAAAGGCAAAAAATGCAGCACAATAAATCCACATGTAGACCAAAATAGGTGATTTTCCATCTGTGACTCACACTGTTAAATAAATTTGCAGGCTGAGTACTCCTTAAATCAGGTTTTTAAAAAATATCATGTTGGGGCCTGTAAATGCAGCATGATTCAAACAGCGTATAAAGTGATAACATGAAAGGCTTGTTAGCGGATCTCTGGAGTGACATCGGCTGTTCTGAAGCAGTTTGAGCATCTAACAAAGTAATTTTCGAGGAGATACAGTATTTGCCTGAGGTGCTGCTGAGGTTCGGAGTCATGATACCGCCAATGAAAGCTCTCTTCAAATGAATCCAGTGCTGGTGGGATGCACACACACAACCCCAAGACGTGTGGGGGTGCAGAGTTTAAGCTATTCAAGTCTAACTACAGTGAAAATGGGAATGGCTCATTAAATCAGTTATGGTTCCTTTGATCGCTCTCATGTTACTTGGATAACTGTGGCAATTCTGGAGCTAATACATGCAAACGACCGTTGACCCCTGGGGATGCGTGAATTCATCAGATCCAGAATCCATGTGGGGTGTCGTGCTTTGGCGACCCAAGGCGATGTAACTGGAAACGGTGGATGTGACTGAGGAGCGTAGGTTGGTGGGAGAGGTCCCTCTTAAAGTGCACATAGGGACAATAGATATTAAAAAAAAGTGCTGTATGGGTGAACAGAGCGTGCAGCGTGAGGCAGTTAAAACCGTTGATAAGAACGGCAGAGGTGCCATGATACGAGAGAGGGGGGGTTCAGGTTATGAGTGGCCTTTTTGGTGATGATTGGTTCTGTCAGCTTTGCAGGCTACCTTGTTGTAAACATCCAGAAGGGAGCGGGGTAACACTGATTGGCTCAGACTTTTCAGCCTGTTATCTCTCTCTCCCTCTCCAAGAACCACGTGAAAATACACTTTGAATGCATTTGTAACGAGATGGGAAATTGGAGAGGATCTTATTGTACAACGAGAGGAAGAAATGAGCTGTGTAATGCTCCCATAAGTGGGAAGTATTTTAACCTTCATCAGGGAATGTTGTTATGACGATGTCATGTGTAATGTAAAATGAAATGAAGATTAATTGAAGAGTAATATATTTTTAAATGAATGAATGATTTTGAAATGTATGTATGTAAATAATTTTAATTCTACAAATGTAAATTCCCATACCAGTTATTCCACTTTTGTAAAGATATTAAAGCAGCATTTCTTGATTTCACTTTCTTTCTTTTTTTTCTTTTTCTTTTTTGCTTGAAACACAAACTGAATTTAAATTATTGGAAAAAAGTAACTTTAAGTTCTCAACACTTCACCACTAACATTTTTTTAACACAATGACCTGGTGAACATGGAAATGTTCACATCTTTGAGGGAAAAGACACTGTAAACAGAGCAATGCCTTGAGTTCACAAATGATAATAATGATCTTTATTTAACACTATGTAAAACTTTGTTACAAAGTTCTCAAACAACACCAAATATATAAAAGTAATAAAATGTGTGCATTTCAGAGTGAAAGGGGGCTGATAAAAAAAGAAAAAGAAAAAAGAAGAGCATAGAATAATCTTTACTGAGACATTTTAAGAGATAACAAAAAGCCTTAAAGGAATCTATTCCACCAGTCTGATTTCCAACAACCAGGATCTCAGTTATTTGACATCCATGTTGTCTTAACCTCACAAGGGGGGCATTCAGTGAGATCCTGGGCTCAGTGAATCAATGCTGCATGTGGGGAAGACTATGTTTCTGGTTGTTTCCTTGCTGACCCTGAGACACTAGACAGCCTGTTCACCATTTAAAATGTTTATGACTGCATATTTGGGTTTGATTTATGGTGTTCTCCATCTGTTAAGGTCCATCAAACAATGGCCTGACTTAGTTTCATAGGCTTTTACTGTTTTCTGGAGCAATCCATACAGTACTGTCAAGTGTATAATAACTTTGGAATTATAAAGTACACCTGACACCGTCACAATTTGTCTACTTGTATTTATTGTTTTTGTATAATCATTGTGATTGGGAGCGTTCACGCAGCTTCTCCTCAGCACAAACTGTTTGCCTGAAAAAAGTTAACAGTATTGAAACATTAAACGTTTTGGTAACACTTTATAATAACAAGTGTAACAGCACAAACAATTTGTTTGCCTTATAGATATCCAATAGACTGTTTGCAACTGTGAAAAAGTTAACAGTATTGAAACATTAAAAGTTTTTTGTGCAAGTGTAACAGTGTGTGGGAGGCTGTACATTGGGTACAAAAAAAAATCAGAAAAGCAACTGCATGTTTGCATGTGGTGTTTCCAAGGTAAGCATGTTGGACAACAATAACATTGGTCCTTGATCTGGCGCATGACGGACACTGGGAAAAGAAAGAGTTGTTCACTGATAGACAGAACTTTCTATTTGACAGCAATGAAAGAAAAAAAGCAAACATTATAAAGTTATGCTATATAAGTCTGTCTGTGCCTTATGCTGTGGTCAGCTGTGTCAAAGGCTGCACTGAGGTGGAGTATAAGTACTGAACACACATCATCATCAGCAGCCATTAAAAGGTCATTAATAACTTTGAGCACAGCAGGGTCAGTTGTGTGGGACTTCCTGAGGTCTCACTGACCTGAAATGTTCCAAGGATGTTGTTCTCCATTGCCAAGAGATGCTTCTTTGACCCCTTTCCCCCCCAAAAAATGAGATATAAAATATTTTTGTTTGTTTTAGCTTCAACGCAGTTTTTAAATTTGTGATACAATACCTGAATGTTCAGACAGGGTAGGATACAAATGGTTCAAAATCATACAGTTACTGTATTTTCATACAGTATCACAGTACAGGACATATTGGCTACACAAAGTAAGAATGTAGAAACTTCACAGCAATTAAAATAACTTAGAAACTTAATATAGTGACAATACTATGGCAAATTCTCCAAATCTGCCAATAACAAAGTTTTTGGTATTTGAAAATAATTTTTATTGAGTCATATTCAGAACAGTTACATTTGATACTTATATCAGATTCACAATCATACAGCTATTTTCAGTTGGCAGCAGAAGGAATCCACTCAACACAGACAAACTCCCAAAACAACATGAGGAATCTTTTCAAGTACAAATATTGGAATTGGATGTTTACTTGGATGTTGGAAAGTTCTCTCAGCTCAGCCTGGATGTGTCGGGCGCATGCAGTACATTAAAGCAAATTTTCTCTTTAAAATTAGCCAAAAATAATGAGCATTTACTACAATTAAGTTCAATTTGGGCTCCCTGTGGTAAACGTCCCCTGCTAAACAGTAGGGTGGTAAATTATGAATCACAGCTAATAAGAGGAGGTGGGTGGGTTTTCATTATTTTTTCCTGTACACTTTCCTCTTACGCTCAGGAGGTCACAAGTCAGATGCCCAACACCCCCAGTGTTTTAATAAGAAACTCGTTTTTGTTTCATTGAAAACAAATAAGGAGAGGAGAAAAAAACATAATTGGTGTCCCTTTCTCTTTCCGCTTTTAAGTGAAGCTCAGGCAGCGTTGCAGACCTTGAAGCTGTGATCAAAATGCCACAGGCGGTATTGTGGGGAAGACAAAAGGAAAGAGAACTGCAGTAGTATGGGGAATTCAGCAGACCTGAAAAAAAAAGCAATGAGGAAAAAAAAAACACCTTTGCATACCTCAGAGTAAGACAATAAAGTAAGCAAGACATGGAATTAAACGTGACATAATTGTGATAACTGATTTGCAGCGAGAGCTCATGAAGAATAAAAAGATTCTCTCGGCTGCTATTATTTAGCTCATGGACTAATAAAGAAGAGAACATGGTGATGATGAGGATCTTCACAGCTAAGGAGTAGATGTTCTCACATGAGCTAACATTAATTAGAGGATTACTTTCAAGATATATAATGTTTTACTTCTATGGTTTGCTTCAGGTGTGGATGACCCTAAGGACGTGAACATGTCTTGTAAGACCTTGACTGCTGCAGCTCTAACCGTATTTGGTTACAGCTGAAAGTGGAGATAATTAAAAAAGGCTTTTATTTTTTTTAATCAACTGTCAGCAGGCTAATATTCTTAGACATCTAGGCAATGTAGGTTTTAACATTGGTTAGGGGCTATTTCTAGCAGTGGTGTAATGGGTTATTTTTGTCTCATTAAAAGCACAGAGTAACTTGTAGTTTAGTTTTTTTAAAAATGTTTTTGTAAATCTATAATTTCCCCCCGGGATAACAATGCAGGTTAGCCGGCCGACCACCTCGGCAACCCGGCTGCTGCCTCTATGACGGTTTCAGACACTGGTGTCATTTGGATGAACTAATCACATGTTGGGGATCTAAACAATTACTTACTCAGATGAAAAAAATATCAAAACATAATATAGAGATGTATTAACAGTGGGAATTAAAAAAACGTCTTGATAATCCAGTAGAAATCCTATTCATTTGTTTTCATTCAGCTATCTCGCCAAAACTGCCCCTAGTGAGAAGGGTGGGGCATTTATGAATCACGAGCTGTTTGTTTGTGGATCCGTGTTGACCTTGACAAGATGTCTCAAAAAGATGTCATTGAGGAAAGAGAGGCATATCCACAAATGCTGAAAAATGAATTTTCAGTTTTACAAATTGTTATTTTTTTTGTTACAAATGCACATGAATTTGTAAAAACCAAAAGTTACAACTTAGAAATTTGTATTTGTGGATAGCAAAACACGTGTGCAACCAAGGAATATTTGTAGATCACCCACTGTGCATTTAAACAGAAGACAAAAATGACCGCATAGTGGTGCTTGAGTGTGTATTTCTTGCAGCAAGATAATGCAAGCTGGTATTGAGTCAGAATCAGCTGGAATATACTGCATGCAGTATGCAATGCAACAGTGTGTCAGTTTTTGCACAACAATGGAGCCCCAATGGCTCGGAGGAACCAACACAGTCTCACCCCCTTTTCGTCAGGTGCTTGACGCTTGGTCAGTGCCCCCTGGCGTCAAGGACATGACGTCCAGGGGGTACCCTTTATGTCGTCTAGTGACGAAAAGGGACGTGATAGACCTGAATGCAAATCCATCATCTTCGGATTCTGACGAAGCGGGTCCTCTGTTAATTTGAATGCAAACCCCTCGTATGCGGTGTTTTGACGAACAGGGTTTAAATCCTTATAGCGGCTTTTTATATATATTGGGCTAAATTTAAATGTTATAATTAGGCTACAGCATTTACAGGACTGCATGCTTGCTGCGGACTTGAAACAATATTGAGTGTAGCCGATACAATTTTCCTTTTTTACGCTCTCATTCATTCTCGTTGAAACCGGCAGCGGAGCTGCTGCAGACCCTCGTATGCGGTATTTTGACGAACAGGGTTTAAATCTTTATGGCGGCTTTTTATATATATTGGGCAAAATATAAATGTTATAATTACAACAGTTACAGGACTGCATGCTTGCTGCGGACTTGAAACATTGTACTAGTGAGCATAGCCGACTACTTTTCCTTTTTTGCGCTCTCATTCATTCTCGTTGAAACCGGCAGCGGAGCCGCAGCCCTTACGGAAGAAAAATATATTGCACTATATTGGAAAATATCATGCGATATATTAGGCAATATATTCCCATATATGGGATTTAAATTTTATATTTTCCAATATAGTGCAATATATGCATGGATCATATATGTGTATATATTGTGAAATATATTGAAATCAAGACCAAAAAGGCACTATATTTTTAAATGTTTTATATGCATAGATCATATATGTATATATATTCAAAAATATATTGAGATCAAAATGTAATCCTCCTGAGACCTGGCATGCATTTTTGTATACTGTAGTGCCCATCATGATCTAGCCCATTTTGCTTATACTAGGCTATACATGTCACCTTACTAAGTCCTGTTGTTCACTACAGAGGACAACTGGCCCTTTCCAATATCTTGTGTGGGGGGTGTGGCCTTCCAAACTTTCTGTGCATCTCTTAAAAAATGGCCGACATCACAACATACATCAATGCACAACACACACAGAGTACAAGTGAGCATGATATTTACAATTTTAAGTATTTTGAGATGTTGATTACTTATTATAAATAAGCATCTCAGCAACCTATGCAAGTAAATTTTCAGAACTGAATTGTTTTTCATATATGAAAAAAAAAGATAATTTTATACTGTAGTGGACATCAGGACTCTGTAGGCTATAAGTTTCCGTCACAATTATTTAGGAACAGCTCATTGAAAGAAGCTGAAAGAATTCTTTAAAAATAGTTGAGGGAGGGAATCGATACCAGAAACTGATTTATCAGAGGATAGTCGATGGCAAGATGATACAGTAACCGTGAGTGTAAATTCAGATGAGGAAGAGCCAGATGAGGGAGATCAAGACACAGAGCTGACGTGGTGCACCATTGGTTTCTATGGGCTAAAAACAAAACATTTTGAGGTTTTTAATCAGTGCAAAATGCTCATGGAAAATATGGATCATGGAAATCTGACTGTCCGGAGCAGGTGAATGCAGTCAAGAGAAGAGCTTCCCGAGGCACTCAAGGCAGTTTGCAGAGATGATTTTAATAAATTAAAAAAGACCCAACGCCCACCTTGATTTTGTTCTCGACTCTAAATAATGATTAGTCAATGAAAACTGCTCATGGATGTAAGCCTTTTGTTGAGGCATGCAACCTTGCTTTTGCTCTAAAACGTCTGAATGGTTAATGAAATACCATCTCTAATGATGAAATCACAAAGATAAATAGTGTAAAAATGAATGAAAACCCTATAGTTTTTATGATGTATTACTGTACTTTACATGATAACTCTAATTTTTCCATGTACATTATAAGCATAAAAAAAATTTGAGAACAGTGCACCCCCCAGAGAGGACAGAGGATTTTTTCATTTTTTCCCTGTTGCTATGTTACCACAATGAGACAAAATCCATTGGCTGTCTCATCGTGAGCATTTGAACATGATTGGTTGATCTGACTGATATCTTGGCTCTTGGCCAATGACAGCTGTGCGCGCCTTTCCGCGGCCAAATTTTAAAATAACGGTTACTGCTGCTGTGCAATGTACGGGAACTGCTGCCTCTACGCTCTTCAGTCGTTGAATGACCCGTCATGTGGATTATTTTTACGATACGGATAAATGGACAAACAGTCGGTTAACCTGGTCCCAGAGAGAAAAATCCTGCAAAAATACCAGGTAAGATATTCCTCTGTTATTATTGTGGCGTTGTTGGTGTGTTTCAGCCTGTACATGGCTTCATTAACATGTTACAGAGAAAAGCTAATTACCATTAGCACATGAGCAAATCGCCTTGTTGTTTACAACTACTTAGGGTAAATATCTATTTTTTCATCGGTGTTTAGAGAATCTGATGTCTGTAAAGTCTATAAAATTGATGATTGGACAAACGTGTGCACATTTTTATAACAGTCATCATAAGAGTTATCATAGATTAGCCGGGCTAACGGTCAGCTACCTTTTTAACTTTAATAACTCAGTGACTCAATTAATCTCCAGCGGATATCTTAGTTACAAAATGACTGAGCTAACTGGAGTAGTTTCATGTCGTGTCCGACGACAACAAGAGGGTTTTAACAGCTGACGTCCTGACGTTAGCTTAGCTGCTACTGTTAGCTGTCCCTGTCAACTGCAGGCACTGATGCTAGTAGACACTGTGATTCCCCCAAACGTAATAAATACAACATATAGCAGCACGAAACACACACAGAAATAGTAATGTTTCCTCAATGATTTCAGACTTGTCTAAACAGTGATAGTTTGTTACCATTCCCATTCAAATTATGTGCTGGCTTTCTACCCGGAAGTAGTTGTAAACAACAAGGCGAGTCGGTCTATTGAGTAACTGTTAGCGAATTTCAGTATGTGTGTGTTGCTAAAGTCAGCATGGGAGGTAAATGAAAAGAGTCGATGTATAACAGAAAACTGTATGCTTGTGCACTTAGGACCAGGAGCAGAGCAGCAGAGGTTGCCTCCAGTCTACTGTTTGGTTACCATGGTGAGTAATAACTTATACTTGAACACCGTGTAAACATAAGTGAAAAGTGGTTCTAAAACAGAGGGCGGGGGGGGCGGTAAACCGGCTGCCGAATGTGTTTTATTTTGAAAATTAACCGGATTGTCTCGCTGTTCTTTGTGCGACCTGCCCGGCTTTATAGGATCGCTCGTGGCTCGCGCGCCGCGGCGCTGCTGCTGTGAACCGAAGCGGTATGGCTCTAGTGTGAATGACATTTGGTTACAGTGTTTCCCCTACCATGGGATCATGGATGTATAATACTGTATATCAATGGGTGGGATCGAACTGGGTCGCTGCAGCGGGTGTGCTCTACCAGGTGAGAGGCTACGTCGCTTGCGGCTCGTCGTATTTAATCAGCGATTTCACGGAGCGTTTCAGTGACGGTGAGCGGCCGCTGCCGCTGTTTCAGGCTCCGGGCAGATGCACGCAGTACAGTCACCGGTTACCGTTACCATACCGACGAGCTGACGCGTCCAGGTTATAACCCTGTTGTCAATAAACACACGTGGCGACGGTGCTTCAACCAAACGACACAGCTGTTAGATGATGAATTTCAACTGTGATCAGGCATTAAACAGGTGGCTCACCTGTTCAGGCATGGAGGGTGTAACTGCTACTATATACTATATATAAAATAATGTGAAATAACATTAGCATTAGTCTTTTCAGGGTTTTTCTGTGGGTACCACCGGGCCAAAAAAATATTCTAGGGGAAACACTGGGAGTTTGGGAACCATTGCTTTAGAAAACACACTCTCCTGCAGAAGAAAACACCATGAACTCTGCTAATAACAGAAACTACTGGAGATGAGACACTACACTGACTGTAGCATGTGTTAGCATGGTTACTCTAATAGTGTACACTCAGTTGAAGTATTAGTCATCCAGCTGAAAATGATAGTCGTATGTAACAACCCTATAATGAATCCAGTTTATTCACAGGTGTAATCAGTTTAATTCACCCTTCATTGGTTTGACAAAATAATAGAAACTTTAAAGTCAAAGATATATGTAGCAGTAATTTTCTCTAGGATGTTATTTCCAAATATAGTGTTATTTGAGTAATAATAATCAGGATCAGCCAAAAAATTAAATGAAAAAAAAAATCATTCTATCCTTAATACTGTGACACATTTATTTTTGTCCTTCATAAATTATTGTTTTACTTTGTTCCTAATTGTTATGTCAACCTGTATTTTACACAGCCAAGGACCCACAGCAGTGCTCGACCCATGAGATTGTGCTGGAGAACCTGAAGTGACAATAGAGCAAAAGATGTGGTACAGACTTCAACATGCAAACAGGTAGGCAAGAATTATGGCAAATTTACTGAATAAAACTTTTTTTTCTTCATTAAACCTAGTTCAGATTCATTTCAGTTGAAGTTTTTAAATGTATAGCATAGCACCATCCCATACAGAAGTAATTGAAACGGCAACAGGACTGATGCTGGCTGACTGAGTGATAGAGTTGAGGGAAATCGTTGACTATACAGCTGAATACTGACTGAATACTAACATTAAAGGGATAGTCATCCCAAAATTAAAATTTCACTCATTATCACCCTCATGTCGACTAAGAGCTGGGAATGTGGCTGACCGGTGCACTGTCGTTTTTTAAAGTGCACCTTATAGTGCGGAAAATACGGTATTCGACACCCCCCTCCAAACCCTCTTTGATGTTTAGTTAGGTTGAATATTGGAATGAAGCAGAGCATTTTATACAGATAATTTAAATAATATAAAAAAACTCTTCTTTCTCTCTTTTCCCCTAGATGCACCAAGGAGCCAGCTGATTACTACCAATTGGAGGGTGGACATCTCTTCATCCATTACATATACATCTGCTTTATCAGCTACATCAGTTTGCTTTTGGCTATTTATTTCTTTTCCACAGTTCCAAAAGTATGTATATTTACTGTTCAATGGCATTCTTTAAAAATGTTGCACTGTTCAGAAATGTAGTCAGTTACATTTCCTTTGTCTGACGACACCTGTTGGTGTTTTAATAGGCCTGTATAGCTCCCTACCTCAAGGGAGTTCAGTATCTGTGCCTGAGTAAAAGAAAATAAAGGTCGCTTTTGATTAATTACCCAGTCTGTTTTATTATGTGGTAAAAATGTTTGTGCACATATTGCAATTTGCATGTTTAAGTATTCATCCACAATATATTGAACACATATGTCATGTTTTTGTTCACACATCTATACATATATTTAATGTTAATTTCACATATATTTGAAATATATTCTACCATATATTGAACATATATGTGACACTATATCTTTTCATACATTATGAATACATTACCCCATATAAATCTAAATACATTATCTAAGATATTTATAAATATAAATTTGCATATATTTTGGTATATATAAACCCATATATTATATATTCAGGTTAAATATATTGTAATATATTGAAAGGGGGCAGTTTTTTGTATATTTTGCAATATATTGCAATATATTACAATATATTATATAAATATATAATATGTTGTATAATATATGTACCATCAATATATTTTTCCATATATTTTAATATATAATATATTTTATAATATATGTGTCAGCAATATATTTTTTCATATATTGTAATATATAATATGTTGTATAATATATGCGTCAGCAATATATTTTTTCATATATTGTAATATATAATATGTTGTATAATATATGCGTCAGCAATATATTTTTTCATATATTGTAATATATAATATGTTGTATAATATATGCGTAATCAATATATTTTTTCATATATTTACAATATATAATATATTGGAAAATGTAATGGAAGAATAATATATTACAATATATTACAATATATTTCAAGTAATATATTGGTAAATATATTTTTCTTTCGTAAGGGAGCTGCCTGCGCATAGCAACCGTTGCTATGCACGGTCACTGACGGACAGCTTCGCCCACTGAAACTATAAACTCATTAATTTCACCGTGGTATCTTTATATTACGCGGCTCATTGATGCTTATTCAAACAAAACGTAGTAAAAACTTTTAGACTTGTGTATATTAACCCTTAGATGCATGGGCTACCAATACCTACACTCTTCCATGAGTGGGGTCAAAAATGACCCCAATTAGAATCAATGCGTTTTTGCAGTAAATGTCTTTAATTTTGGTTAAAGATGATGATTTTCATTATATTTTGGTCAACAAAAGAGTGATTTCATTTTTGACATGTTCATTTATCACTTTTTATTCACATTTGATCACAGAACAATCAATCACATATCAAAAATGTCAAAATCCATTGTTTGTGTGTCCGTTTGTCTGTTTAACTAGGGAGGACAAACAGAGGACATTCAGTAGGACCAGGGACCATAACACTGTCCACACATATGTAAACACACAAACATCTTCTCTCTTCTCAGATTTCAGATTTATTTATTTATTTTAAATGATAACAGTACATATTGATCGACATTGACATGTAAATATGTGGGATTGTAGCCAAGTGGCTAATTTCCATCCCCAGTCCCATTGGCAGGTTGATGTTAGACATAAGAAACAATGACGATAAAAAGTACAAAGGGTAAAAAAGTACAAGAGGCTGAAGGACAATAAAACACATTGACATCTTACACAAAACATGAACAACATACATAAACTGTGCAGCAGGATCACTTCAGGCAAGGTCCTCGGGAATCCTAGCTGGCCTCCTATAGCAGCCATGATACTTTAGATGACAAAACATAAAAAGGACAATGTTTGAATGGCACACAAAACTGCTGTATAAAACAATACGTAGCTATGTAAGTAAACGTCTGTGTATTTATATGTAAGTAAATACACAGACAGGCATGCGCAAACGCACGCACGCATGCAGGACGCACACACACACCCCATAATACATACATCATATCAATAATCAATAATCGTATAACGGGTTAGCTGTTATTACAGGGAAGTTATAGATATATTAAGAGTCTCACTCTCCACACAACAAATGCAGTAATGTCAGCTACCTTACTATACTAGCTAACATCAAAGTACTAACATTACTTTGCAGTTAGCTAAATATTGCCTACTTTGTAACAACAACGCAGGCTAATTTGATGACAATAATACTCTATCACAGAAAAGTCATGGATGTGGAAAATAAGTTCGTAAATGAAGATAATACTTACATGTATGTTGCTGAGTAAAAATGACCTCCTGGGTGGTGACACTTCTGACATTAGATGTGTAAGTAGGACAGTAACAGTATACTGCCAGTCAGTGTTGATAAGAATCAAAGTTTGCTTGGAAATTCCATAGGAAATGCTTGGGGTCCTTTTTGACCCCACTTATGGAAGAGTGGGGTAGTGATACAAAAACTGCAATTTCTTAAAATCAATGAAATATTTTTTAAAAATACAAATGGCCTCATGTCACAAACATGTTTCATGAGGAATACCTGGAATATGAAATTATAATTACTTTTAATTTCAAAGATTTTGAAGAATAACTACCCGTGGGGTCATTTTTGACCCCACTTATGCATCTAAGGGTTAAATTATAATCATTCATTTATCAATCATAGACAGGATATGACGTTTCTGGCGCCAGAGCAGTCAATGAGCTGGACGCCACAGCGCCACTGTGGGTGTCTGGTCTGCAACGACACGTGTGTCAGGCCTGCTGTGATCAGGAGTGGAAATCAGACAGCTGGATCAATAACCTCCACATTCTTTGGGTTACGTTCAGAGGTTTATCAAGGCAGGGCCTAGGGTCATCCAGTGTTAGCATTACAGACCCATCTGACCTTCACAGGGGTCACAGGTCAACTTTTCATGTGAAATTTGACGATCATTGTGTACGAGACTAAATTCAACAGATATTCTTTAATAACTTCCACATGCTTTGAGCTGGAAGCCTGAACGTTTCAGGGTTTTATCAGGGGCCTAGGGCCATCCATGAGCTGCTATTTCAGACCAATCCCACATTCAGAAGGGGTCAAAGGTCAAGGTTTAATGTGAAATTTGACAATTTTTGCTATTATTTCAGGCCTTAAACACCAATACTTTGAGCTGGGAAGCTGAACTCTTAGATTTTAGTCCAGAGCTTGGAGCAGATTGACTGTGCCAAATATCAGAGCTGTGCTCCACTCAGAAGTGTCCAAAATGGCCAAAAAGCAGTGTTCATTTCTAATCCCTCATTGTGTACGAGACTAAATTCAACAGATATTCTTTAATAACTTCCACATGCTTTGAGCTGGAAGCCTGAAAGTTTCAGGGTTTTATCAGGGGCCTAGGGCCATCCATGAGCTGCTATTTCAGACCAATCCCACATTCAGAAGGGGTCAAAGGTCAAGGTTTAATGTGAAATTTGACAATTTTTGCTATTATTTCAGGCTTAAAACACCAATACTTTGAGCTGGGAAGCTGAACTCTTAGATTTTAGTCCAGAGCTTGGAGCAGATTGACCGTGCCAAATATCAGAGCTGTACTCCACTCAGAAGTGTCCAAAATGGCCATGGTAAGTATCAAAGGTCACAGGGGTCAAACATCAAAGTGAATCCTAACAAAACACACACGCTTTAAGTAATCATCATGAAATTTGGTGAAGTTGTATATCAGAGAGTCCTCTATCATAATATTGTATTCCTGTTGCGCTGGGGGCCACGGGGGGCCCCTGGGGGCCACATGGCTTTCCCATGCTCTCACAGAGTTGGGTGTCGGGGTGGTGCATAAGCGCCTCAGAATGAGTCCACACGCCAAGTTTCAAGTGATTCGGTCTGTTTCCTTGGCAACGGTGGCCTCCAGGAAACAGAGGAATGCGGCTCTTTAAAGCCCCGCCTCTCGAAAAGTAATGGCCCGATCAGGGCCGAAAACATGTCGATGCGCTTGTCTTGGGCTCCCGAACCACTGATAAAAAATTCAGAACTGTGCGACTTTTGGAAATATATTTTGTCCATTTTGGCTTTTCAGATTCAAAGCCTGTCAGACTTAAAGCCTGAGAGACCCTCTGACTCAGAAAAGCCAAAATGGACAAAATATATTTCCAAAAGTCGCACAGTTCTGAATTTTTTATCAGTGGTTCGGGAGCCCAAGACAAGCGCATCGACATGTTTTCGGCCCTGATCGGGCCATTACTTTTCGAGAGGCGGGGCTTTAAAGAGCCGCATTCCTCTGTTTCCTGGAGGCCACCGTTGCCATAGAAACAGACCGAATCACTTGAAACTTGGCGTGTGGACTCATTCTGAGACGCTTATGCACCACCCCGACACCCAACTCTGTGAGAGCATGGGAAAGCCATGTGGCCCCCAGGGGCCCCCCGTGGCCCCCAGCGCAACAGGAATACAATATTATGATAGAGGACTCTCTGATATACAACTTCACTAAATTTCATGATGATTACTTAAAGCGTGTGTGTTTTGTTAGGATTCACTTTGATGTTTGACCCCTGTGACCTTTGATACTTACCATGGCCATTTTGGACACTTCTGAGTGGAGTACAGCTCTGATATTTGGCACGGTCAATCTGCTCCAAGCTCTGGACTAAAATCTAAGAGTTCAGCTTCCCAGCTCAAAGTATTGGTGTTTTAAGCCTGAAATAATAGCAAAAATTGTCAAATTTCACATTAAAACTTGACCTTTGACCCCTTCTGAATGTGGGATTGGTCTGAAATAGCAGCTCATGGATGGCCCTAGGCCCCTGATAAAACCCTGAAACTTTCAGGCTTCCAGCTCAAAGCATGTGGAAGTTATTAAAGAATATCTGTTGAATTTAGTCTCGTACACAATGAGGGATTAGAAATGAACACTGCTTTTTGGCCATTTTGGACACTTCTGAGTGGAGTACAGCTCTGATATTTGGCACGGTCAATCTGCTCCAAGCTCTGGACCAAAATCTAAGAGTTCAGCTTCCCAGCTCAAAGTATTGGTGTTTTAGGCCTGAAATAATAGCAAAAATCGTCAAATTTCACATTAAACCTTGACCTTTGACCCCTTCTGAATGTGGGATTGGTCTGAAATAGCAGCTCATGGATGGCCCTAGGCCCCTGATAAAACCCTGAAACTTTCAGGCTTCCAGCTCAAAGCATGTGGAAGTTATTAAAGAATATCTGTTGAATTTAGTCTCGTACACAATGAGGGATTAGAAATGAACACTGCTTTTTGGCCATTTTGGACATTTCTGAGTGGAGCACAGCTCTGATATTTGGCACAGTCAATCTGCTCCAAGCTCTGGACTAAAATCTAAGAGTTCAGCTTCCCAGCTCAAAGTATTGGTGTTTAAGGCCTGAAATAATAGCAAAAATTGTCAAATTTCACATTAAACCTTGACCTTTGACCCCTTCTGAATGTGGGATTGGTCTGAAATAGCAGCTCATGGATGGCCCTAGGCCCCTGATAAAACCCTGAAACTTTCAGGCTTCCAGCTCAAAGCATGTGGAAGTTATTAAAGAATATCTGTTGAATTTAGTCTCGTACACAATGATCGTCAAATTTCACATGAAAAGTTGACCTGTGACCCCTGTGAAGGTCAGATGGGTCTGTAATGCTAACACTGGATGACCCTAGGCCCTGCCTTGATAAACCTCTGAACGTAACCCAAAGAATGTGGAGGTTATTGATCCAGCTGTCTGATTTCCACTCCTGATCACAGCAGGCCTGACACACGTGTCGTTGCAGACCAGACACCCACAGTGGCGCTGTGGCGTCCAGCTCATTGACTGCTCTGGCGCCAGAAACGTCATATCCTGTCTATGATTGATAAATGAATGATTATAATTTAATATACACAAGTCTAAAAGTTTTTACCACGTTTTGTTTGAATAAGCATCAATGAGCCGCGTAATATAAAGATACCACGGTGAAATTAATGAGTTTATAGTTTCAGTGGGCGAAGCTGTCCATCAGTGACCGTGCATAGCAACGGTTGCTATGCGCAGGCAGCTGCGGCTCCGCTGCCGGTTTCAACGAGAATGAATGAGAGCGCAAAAAAGGAAAAGTAGTCGGCTATGCTCACTAGTACAATGTTTCAAGTCCGCAGCAAGCATGCAGTCCTGTAACTGTTGTAATTATAACATTTATATTTTGCCCAATATATATAAAAAGCCGCCATAAAGATTTAAACCCTGTTCGTCAAAATACCGCATACGAGGGTCTGCAGCAGCTCCGCTGCCGGTTTCAACGAGAATGAATGAGAGCGTAAAAAAGGAAAATTGTATCGGCTACACTCAATATTGTTTCAAGTCCGCAGCAAGCATGCAGTCCTGTAAATATAGCCTAACATTTAAATTTAGCCCAATATATATAAAAAGCCGCCATAAGGATTTAAACCCTGTTCGTCAAAACACCGCATACGAGGGGTTTGCATTCAAATTAACGGAGGACCCGCTTCGTCAGAATCTGAAGATGATGGATTTGCATTCAGGTCTATGGACGTCCCTTTTCGTCACTAGACGACATTTAGGGTACCCCCTGGACGTCATGTCATTGACGCCAGGGGGCACTGACCAAGCGTCAAGCGCCTGACGAAAAGGGGTGAGACTGTGTTGGAGGAACAGCGTACATCAGGCTTTGTATTGATTGACAAAAGTCAAGTCATTCGCCATGAACTCATGTAGTTTCTCTGGCTGTGGCACAGTACATAAGTTGACTTTTACATTTTGTTGTGCGTGGGAGCTTTAAAAAGACACAATCAGCATTTTCGTTTATGGGTTTGCTTATACAAATGTCAGCGGTCACATAGAGGACGATTGGAAAATATCCCTCAATGATGTGCCATCACAGCAGCTACTTCTTGTGAGAGGAATAAAGAGCGAATGGTGCAGGCTGTATGGAGTCATATGCAGGGAAAAAAGTTTTTCTCCAGCAAAGTAGTTTGTGAGTTTTTGTGCGTGAGGTGCTCAAGGGGGTGACAATCACTGTGATATTAGACTGAAGGCTATGACAGCTTACAGCAGGTGAGGCAATTTACGACCGTAAGTGAATGTGTCACAGCCCTTTTCACGTACACATGAGTCGGAAGCAAATTTCCCAAAAGACTGCACCATTAAATCAGATAAGCACGTATCCCCCCCGAAAAAAAACAGTATTCCTCCAGGAGGGTATTTCAGTAATGTATCCTGAATCAGAATTTATTTTAAAAGTGAGTGAAATGGCATGCCATCCACTGCACCCCCTGCCTGTTGTAATGACTTCTCCCCAGGGTTGTGTCAATTTTAAGGTGGTACTCACGTCAAGTCTAACCGTACACTAGGCCTACATGAAAGATTACACTATGACCACATTCCCAGATGCCCGCATTATATGCTCTTATTGCTACACATCTGGTATCATGAAAAAACATACACAAGTTGGTAATCATATTTTTCCCATTAAATAAGATTTCTGACGCTGTTTGCCAGGATGGGATGTTTTCCAAAGTGAAGCTTTAAACTGACTGATAGCTGTTTCATGACTATGGAATAAAGTCCCATTGCATGAGACAGATGGTAACAGGCTGCACAGTTGAAAAGATAAAGCTTAACGACTCATTAAGTTAGACTTATGTCTAACAATAATGCTTTATTAATTTTCTCCTGAGCCAGAAGAAACAGGCTTTTTTCATATGTTTGTAACCTCTCCAAGTAATTATCTCAAACTTAACTATGAAAAAAAAAGAGAAATAACTTTATAGATTTAATTGTGGACAGTGAAATATCAATTGAAGCTGATGGAAAAGTTGCTCAGAGCATTTGTCAGTTGCACCTAACTGCTCTCTGCAAAACTTTCAGAGGAAATGTTAGACAGCCCATTTGTGCCACATGATTCAAAGTCACTTAAATGTCACCTTAACTGAGAGGAAAGCCTCAATTTAAAACATTAGGTGGTCTGAGAAGTCATTCTGACACGTCTTTCAGCGGAGAAGCTATTTACTATCCTCTTTGCAGTAAGTCTGACCACAGCAGAGGCGAATTTTCATCAGCCGGTCGCCCTACCAAAACTGTGAAGGATAATTTCCCCTAATTACACACAAAGGAAGCTTTGAATCTCACCGTTCATTTCTCTCGTCTGTCTAATGACAGCCTTTGGTGAGTCTCTTCCATCCCCACTGGGGTGTTCAGAGGACTGTCATAAGTTCAGAGGAGCTGCCTGATAAAACATCAGTTTGACAAATGTGCGTGTCGCTCTCTCAGTGCGGACTAAAACTTCTGTTTTGATGTCGTCATGCTGTCAGTATGCACAGCCTGCGACTCCTCACAAACGGAGGGCTGGGAGGACGGTGAACTGGGTTACACTGAAGTTTAACAGAGACATAATCAATTTATGATGTGACAACTTTTATTTCCATAAATCCCTGTCAATGTTTGTCCGTTCCATGAAAAAAAATGCTAATAATAAAAGTAAAACTGCGCCTATTTCCTCCGCCTGGAGATTGTAAACTGCACTGAAGAAGAGGAAGAAAAATATATATTCAGAGAATAAACATTCCCCATTCAACACAAAAATAGACCATGTCCAGAAAAGCAAAGAGCACTGGCTGAATGTACTTGTGATTGCCTTAAAAACGGGGATGGGAATTTGCATATTGAGTGGAATTCTATTATAACATCCACTATTTGAGGACCTTTTTCTAATGCTTTGTACCCACAGCACTTCCCCTCACATATGCATAATTCAAACATACATTTTATTTCATTGCCTTGTTTTGCAGCATTCCCTTACAAAATGAGGCCTATAAAAGTAAAAATGCACTCCATCCTGGACCCACAACAAACGGCACGGTTAGAGTCTGAACTGTGTTTTGCAGGCACCGCTGAGGTTTTTTAGCACCTGTTACCTTGTGGAGCTTTTATTTTGAAGGGAAAACAGGTGTGGGAATATGCTCCCAGGATAATGATGAGTGGATACACAAACTTGCATGTTGAAATTTTCTACTCGATTTTCACTCTTTTTTTTTGTTTGTTTTGCTGCGTTTTTAGCCAGTAGCTCACACAAATCCCATTTTGTGCTGATATATTGTGTATCTATAGTGTTGGTTGGCCGGTCCACCACTTTGGTCCAGACTTAAATTTGTTGATGTGATCCAAAACGTGGCAAATTGAAACGGACACCAACGCAGTCACCAACACACAGAGAAAACACAGTCACCAGCAGCATAGCATGATGCTCTGTCCATTAAATCCATTAGTTCACAAGCAGCCACAGTGGAAAAGAACAGCAGCATCATAATAATACTGATAGTAAGTCAACTTTATATAATAATGTAAAGCCCTATTTTGCAGCTCATCTTGCCGCAAGCTACTGTGGAGATCTGTTGACAAAAGACAAAAACATTCTGAACTGTTTCATCTTTGAATCAGACTTGTCAAAAATTAAGGCAACTGATCTTCCTACAAGAAACACAATTGCATTCCTCTGAATGTACCATGAGCTTGTATCATGCTCATGTTAGTTTGTATCCACTGGGGTCCTATAGGCATGTGGACACATTATCCCACCTGTAATTTGACTGCATAGACCTTAGACATGGTCCAATTGTTCAGGTGCGACTATACTGATCTTTGTTGCTGATTACTTCATTTATAGGGGCAGGTGGTTCCAAGCTGTGCCAAAAATTGACATTTTGGAAAGCTCGTCTGAATATGTTGTAATGAAATCTCAATAATAATTGTCCTGCTTCAATTATTCAGAATCAACCACTGCAGAGACAATGTTCATACAGTATGTTGTACAATGATTTTATAGAGAGTTTGAGCTTTGGAAGCATTATTCTAAAGGATATTATGTGTTCAAAAATTATGATTTTTATTTATTTATTATATTTCTAAGTTTTGCTGTGTGCCATCTTCATTTCTTCACTATTCAACAGTAACACATAATCTCATAATTACACATCCATCTCAACAAATCCTCAACATGTTACATGACACCAAAATTACTCAAATAGACCTGGTAGGTGCAGAGATATAGTCATTTTAGCACTGTTATGCGATTTTCGAGCAGCAACCTGGGAAATAGGCTCAGGGAACAGGTTGATGTTTTTAAAGCTCTCAATGGGCTTGTTCATTTTTATCTGACTGACCTTTTAAATCATACTTTTATTCCTTGGCTTTTAACACAGTTCGAGACCCAAATACTTCAGCTTTTATGTTAATTGTTGGTTACTCTTTTAATTGTTTTTTTGTTTTGTTTTTTTTGGTTTGGCGTGTTCTTATATTTTACTTTATATTGATTTTACTTATTTTGATGTCTGTGTAAATTGCTTTGGTCAACTGTGTGCGTGTTTCAGACGTTTGAATGATGGATGACGGATCCAATACCAGTGGCTTTTGAATCATGTACAGGCTGACGTATAATCTGTGCACCTGCATTGTCCAATGCGAAAAAAAAATACCACACTTTCATCCCGGATTTACTCAAAAATAGAATTTTGCACAAAGTTTGGCCTACATCGTCTGATAGATGAGTTTTTACACTAATTTTATGACCCAGAGTGGGCTCAAATTCAATGTTCTTTTCTGTACACCTTTAAGAATACAACCAAAGGTTTGTGATATTCTAAAGTCAGTTCTCTAGCTTTGGCAAGAGTTGTTCTTTGTGACATGAACCTTTTATACAAATCCATTCTCTAATCAATCTGTAAATCAGGATACACTCTGTTACATAATAGGTGACAATATAACAACAATGTCTTTTCATACGTGATAAATCTATTCTTCTCTCAAGGCTCAGCATGTGCAGCATCAGGGTGATGTTTCTCTCATGTATCGTTACCAATACTATGGGCAGGAATGTGTGTGTGTGCCCAGACCGATGCCACCATTACTGCATACCATGCGTCTTAGTGACACACCAAACACCACCGGCTTCTCATCATGACTCTCTCCAGGAATAAATGAAATGAAAAACGTTTTTCCCAGAGAAAAAGTACAAGGTCGTAGCAGAGTTTATCCTCTCTGCAACATTATAGAAGATACATGAATGAGATTGTCCAAAGTAGTTTTTCCCCATTATTTTATTTTTCCTAATTTTTCTGAAGAAAAAAAAGAAAGAAACATTTGGATGCGTGTTTTGAGCATGATTTTGAGTCAACTACAAGATATTGGAACAAAAAGGAACAAAAAGACATGTTGGTGCGTGTTTTGAGCCAATCACATCCATGTACGAGACATTGCCACAGTTTGGCTTTGGTGAACATTTACGTTAAGGCATTCCCACCTCCGGTTTCCTTCCAAATACAAACAACAAATTTGAAGTTTTTTTTTTTTTTAAGTCCGAAACCCAAATACAAACAGTGCACTTGCAGTACACGCTTACCTTAACAGTTAATGTATTGGATTGGAAGTCTTGAATGTGGCAAGGTAAAGAGGGCCCAGGTGGGGATTGAACTATAGTCACCCAAAGGGACATCCCCTTGGCCAAGCAGCCAGGGTGCATGATCAGTTAGAGGTATAGTGACAGACCCTCAGCTGTCACAAATGCAAGTTCTATCTGACCCATTAAGAACATTCTTGTAAATTATGGCAGCAATTTGATTCATGTTCCTGGTACAGTAAATACCTGGAATCTTCCCTCTGCTTTTGTTGCAATAGTTATAACACGTGTATTAAAAGTGCTTGATTGAACAATGTAACAGTTATAGGGAAAAAAGACATTATGTTGAAAAAAATGACCTTCCTATCCATCGGTTTCCAAGAAAGACTAGTAATCATTCTTTAAACTGTACATCATTGAGGCTTGGTAAGTATTAGATTGCTGTTAATGCAGTAGCCTACTGCTTGAATTGCAGGTTGACCTTTTGTTATTGTCTCATGGAAGACACTTATGCTAAGTAATTATGATCATGTGCTGTATAAGAAACACTCCACTCCTTAAAACTTCACAATTTCCACAAACTGGTTCTGTGAAATAAAGTGACAGAGTTCACGTGACACATTTTCTTAGTGTTTTCCAGGAAACAATGATGCATAATGACAGCTGATTAGGAACGGTTTTCATTAAACGATAATCTGCCCCTTTTCTTTCTCCTTTTAAAAACTCTAATAACAATAGCAATTGGCACTTATTTCTTAATTTCTCCTACATTTAGTCCCAGATTGCACCAGCCTGTATTGGAAATATTCCACTGATTACCAGACAAGTTCGTGAAAATTGTGTGGAGAAGTTTCAGAGGAATATGATGGAAAAGGTCCCATGGAAGCTTCATCAAGTGTTTTTCGGTACTCAATGAAACATACAGTATACAAAGTGTGATATTTTGGGTTTTCTCATGCAACCTGTTGTGGTTTGTTTATCTCAGCAGACTTTTGATGCCAGTAGTGGAGCTTTCAGCCCCAACTCACATGTCTTCATCATTTTTTCAGTACGTGTGTGTTTAGTTTCAGTCGTGTTTTATCTATGTTACGTTTGGGTGTACGCTATTTCTGCATGTTGTATTGAATTGGCTACTTGCACCAGTCACTCAGTTTAATATTAATACGTGATCCGTCGTAAAAACGTTTATTTTGAAATCAGGGCTTTATTGAATTAAAGAGACAATGATTTGCAGTTGTTAAATTCTTTGACGGGAATATTTCTTCACCTCATTTGAACTCCTTATTTCATAAGTAGTTATTTAACACTGATGCAATGAAAATCATCTCTGTGTTTATCGTTGTGATGATAAATGCAGTTTGAGTCACTATGGAATAACGCTAAATAACTAGTAGACTCCAGAACAATCTTGAATTTTAAACAGCAGTTTGGGGAGTAAACTTTTAATGAAAGTGTTTTTGGTGCGTCGGTCTCTGCTGAAGAACAATGAACCATTCTTAATGTAGATGAACATGCATATGTAATGACATCAAGGGACTCAAACTCTTCTTTCATATCTTTTTTTTTATCATCCCCCCTTTTGATTTTCGGGAACTTGTGTGTGTGTGTGTAATTTAGTGAAAAGCCTCTGATTAATTAACTGATTAATTCACCTTTTAGCTACTACATCCAGGCTGTTCTGCAGCCTAGTGCACGCGACACAATGCACAACACTTGTGCACTAATTGTCTAGAGACTAATGAGTTTTACTGCTATGAACTATACTATGTTATTGATTCTTTCTTTTTTTTTCCTTTTTTCTTTTTTACTGATGGTTGGTCGTATTTAGCGAGCATGGATAAAACATTCTCAAATAATGAAGTGCAAATCTGCATGTATCCCACACATTTGAATATGTGAAGGGCTGCAGGGCTTCTTATTATTCCCTTTGTCTGTTTGTTCGCGCTCACCTCACTCAGAGTGTCGCTTTTAATGAGGCAAACATGATATTCTCCAGGTCTTTGCTCCATGGTAGCAGCTACTCCTCTTGCACATCTGTGGGGCATGCAGCAAAGAAGCTTAACAAAAATATACTGAATGCTACCGTTGATGCTGCTGCTGCCTCTGGAGCCTCTCTCCTTCTCCACTGCGCCTCTTATGTGTTATTAAATCTGTTTTTGTGCATCTCAGACCATTAAGCTCAGAAATAGTGTTTGCTCAGAAGTGGAAGTGGTGATGAAGATGAAGGGGAGATTGTGTGAAGATGAAGAGAGAGAAGGGCGAGAGGTAGAACTTGCATCTGCGTGGAAAAAGCGCAGTGAAAAGGACTTCAAGGTTCGAACCCCGGCAGATGAGATACAGCTGCCTCAAAACCAGCTGCAACGTTTTTCTTTTTTTTTTCTTTTTCCCATCAGTTTGCAAATCCACCGCGACTCACTTTTGTCGCCCTCTTACCATGAGAATCCCGGCGTTTTATCTATTTATTCATTTTTCTTCATGTGGTTCTCAGTGGAAGACACAAACCCCTGTGTTTGGCCCAGAATCCAACACCAACAGAGAGGGAGAAAACATTTCCATGCTTTTCGAAGAGATGTGATGCAATTTATTTTATCCATTTGAAGGGAATTTTGATTGAAATGATCTCAGCAGACTAATCTTTCTTTCTTTTTTCATCTTTTTTTTTGGCAGCTGTATAAGCAGCTGCAGCGTTTTCATGTTCAATGAGGAAACACGGAGAGCTATGTTCTACTGCTCCAAATTAATGACAACCTTCTTTTTTTATTTTCTAAATTTCCCTTAATCAGTGCCTTTCCTTGCTTGTTTTCTTGTGCGCAGTGTGCTTTACGATACGCAGCAGATGGCTGAGGCACAACTGCAAACGAAGATGTTGACACTGTAATCTTGCGATTAATGGCGCCAGTTATCTAATGAAAACACTGATGTCCGTAACTTCCTTCTTTTGCAAGTATTTATTCTGTCCAGTTGTGGATGAGAATGCTGAGGATGATTTGAAGGTTGGAGAAACCCTGAGGAAAGGATGGCAATGAACAAGTGGAAACAGGCATTCACAGCAGCCCCTGTGCGCCTACTTTGCTAATATTTTTACTTATTCATCCACTCAGCAGGGTCAGAGAACAATAAATGATGTGCACTAGATTGCAAATTTCCATCCGCAGTCCCCAAAGAGCAACTAAAGGGGTTTTCATCATTAGAAATACCAAAACATCATTCAGAACAGCATTGTTACTGACCTCAGACTGATTATTATTTACATCCATGATTTGAGGAAGCACGCTTACTGTTTGCTTTTCATCTAACACTAATAATGAAGAGATATTGAAATTCTGTCTCAACAGTCAGCCTTTAATCTCACACGTAGCAGGAAAATGCTAATTCATGTGCCTTAGCTACAATTGAAGCTATGTTAACAATGGTTAGCATTCATTGCTGATTAATCATTAATTGTTTTGTTTTTTTAAAGCAGTACTTAAGAACTTTCAGTTTTGGTTGAGTTTGGCGGTGCCAGTGGCCCAAAGCAGTAGTGTTTTGCCTGAAGGAAGACTCCATTTCCCATGAGCACCAGCGCGTAGCGCCATAAACATCCTGATCTCCTGGTGCATGGAAATTAACAGAAGACGTCCAAACTAAGTTTCTGTTACCAGCGGATCATTTCACAGTAAACACACATACACAATCCGACGGAGAGGTGCCGCATTGCCTGCTCCCTCCTCCTTGTGACTCACGAAAGTGAAAGTGAAACTTAAGTGAGAGCCAGGTTCCTAGATAGAGAGGAAAGGTGGAGGCAGAGATAGGGGGAATGACATGCAGGAAAGGGCTGCCCGATGCGGGATTCGAACCAGGGACACCTGCAGTGAGGAATGTATGAGCCTCTACATGGGGCGGCTGCTTTACCCACTGCGCCACGCACCGCCCCTTGTTGACTTTTGAGTGGTCATAGCTGACATATTGTCAAAATGGGATATCAAGTAGGCCTACTTAGGCTAATGCTGCATACAATTCATGTTGGAGGAAACACAATGATGGGGAAAAATCCCATGTGATCATGTGATGGAACAACAGTAGCTGGCAGCTGGCAGTCTGTCTGTGCTGCTGCTCTCACTCATCACTTTAGATTACAGCTGTCTTACTTGTACCAACAAACCAAAACAATAAAAAAAAGGTTTGCTACATTTCTTCAGCAGATCTTTGAATGGACTTCTGCATCAACTTGAAGGTGAATCTGAGATTAAGGAACTTAATTCCCCCAGATATACAGTATTATGCTGTGCCATATGCTATTTAACAACATTATTGTTGTTGCAATGTAAAGCTATTGTAGCCTTAGCCTCAATACAAATTATATACCAATTTTATTCTGTCTGCTTAGCATAGCTAGGTGCTATGTTTACGTAATATGTTTGTTTTTTTTAGGAAAAGACAATAGCAAATCAGCTTCTGAACATTTTCTTTTCCTTTGGCTCTGGTAAGGTCTCACAAAAAAAGACACCACTCTGTGAAAGCTGTAAACACCACGTAGCGCTCTATGACTCTGAACAACAGTTCACAGTTGCAGAGTGTCTGCCACGGAGGAGCATCTCTGGCAGGCTACTGCTGAGACATGGAGGTCTGGGCCTGTGATAATCCCGGTCCAAATGTCTCCCTTTTGTCTCCTCCACTCTCCATGAAGAACCACAGGCAGCAGATTTCTCCAAGTAAACCCTTATGTGAGAGGCAGGACTGGAAGGACATGAAAGCGCTGGCTTGCATCCTCACTCGCCTCACTCCTTTCTTGCCCACCTCCCCCCAGCACCCTCCACCCTTCTCCTCTCGCTCAAGTGTTTTCCCAACATCCTTTAATTTGAGGTATTTTGTGACTGTCTGCTGTGGTGTGGTACAGCTCCACGCTGCTTCAGAAAGCTCTCCACAATCCCATGAATACCCGTGTTTATGCTCTTTTAAAGGCTCCACAAGCTGCAGCACCTACAGCACATCGTCTGCAGAGCGAGCAGTCCTCTCCTCGGTGGGCCAAGTGTCTTGGAGAGCAAACATATCAAACAGAACATCAGAGTGTACTGACTAACAGGCTTGGATTTTCTTTTCTCTTTTTTTTCTGTCTTTTGCCCGCTGACACATAATTCATCAGCCATGATTGGTAATTGCATTCAAAATGATTTTTTATTGTTTGATTTGGAAACACATCAGTTTTGTTTGATTTTACCACCACCCATTTAAATCTGATTTACATTCACAGATTGGCGACTCTCAGTAGTGATGATAGAATACAAAAGAATTGATGCTGATTACAAATAAATAGAAAATACGCAGAGGCAGACACATTCAGTGTGTTCTTGTCAGTCTTTATTTATCTGAAATACTAAAGGCTGCTGATTCCGGAAATATTCCCCTTTTTAAATTCAGATTTGAGTGTTATCTTTGAAATCCTCAGAGTTCTTCAACAGAAACATATGTCATGGAATTATGGTAATTAAAGGAATCATTCAGCAATATTTCTAAGAGAATGTGTGTTTTCTTTAACCTTGGTGGAGGGCTCTCAATGCTAAATACTACTATACCTAGGATTATTGTGGCATGGAATTTGGAGAAGAAAAAAAAAGACCAAAGTAGAACATTTCAAAATTATTTTCTTAACATTCATAAACCCATTCAAAGCTTTTGATTGGTCAACTTGTCCCCCAACTGGCGAGATGCTATTCAGTGGTTTGATTCATTAAAGGTAGAGTAAAAGATCCTAGAAACTTCGAGCAGGTGACACTTTGAAAACAGACAATTCAAAACCCAAGCCCCTTTGTTCAGACACCTCTCTGAAGCCTCCTCTAGAGCACAAGAACTCACACTGCTTCTTCTTTTCTGCCATAACAATTTCATTGTTGCAACTGTTGTTGAATTTAGCAATCTAGCATAAGCTCTGACTCTGGTGTGGTCTTTTCCGTCGAAGATTAGTTATAGTGCACATGTTCAGACGTGCACGATTGGTGCACATGCGGGGGGAGGAGGGTCAGATGGTAATTTCATATGATGATGCAATGAATTTGTCCGTGATGTTCAAAATGATTGGATGCTGTTTTTTACAGGATTGTCCGTTCCACAGGTGACTGACATTTTTCTTTTTTGTGAAAAAGCATTCATTGCTTGCATTTGGGGTGTGAAGAGGATTTCAAACAAAAGCTGCTCCAGAAAAAGATCTTCTCCCCTACTTTTAAGATAGTTCAGACATCTGGTCATGGGCAAGACTGAGAAAAGACCCTGGACTGCCAGCAACTATGTTTAACTAGCAGTATTTGCATGTATTTTTAATGGAAAGTAGCTAAAACCAGCTTACCAGCTTTAAAGGCACTAGATTACACAACCACAATGTTTACAATTATACATTTTCTTAAATCAAAGCAGTCCAAATATTTAACTTATTTGGCTTTTTATTAGCAACAATCAAATACATATGTCTTTCATAAATACATATTTCACTGAAGTCGAATCACACCCGCATACAAATGAAAGCTTTCTCCTTAGAATGAGTTGTTACAAGTCGTTACAAATACATAAGCGGGCACACCGAACTGAGGCTGCCGTGTTGCATCGTCATTCTTTACAATCAGTGGCAGCGTGACCGTAGGTACATAACCACAGAAACTGCTGTCGGCTCGGGGAGAAAATCGATGTTCGATGTAGTGCCTGTTAAAACTGTCACCACTGTGTACGGAGGCACTGATGTTGCATTTAGGTGCCTGAATGCAACAACAACATAGACGCTTGTTTATTTAGTTACATGCAGCCTCTGTTGTCTGTCTGACATCTGCCCGATTTCACGTGAATGCAACATCAAGAATATGTTCCGATATGCAACCACACTGCTAGATGGGGGTAATTCCTTCCTCCTTGAAGTCATAGAAAATGTAATAGCTGCTAGCAAGCTATGCCATTAGCAGTTTGCTATTGCCACATGCACTCCGCATATTTCAAAAACTGCCATGACTTGATGATTTCGCTCTATAATTCCATATTGCATGCTCTTTTTCATTGTGGATCCAACTAGTGCATTGTATCTTTCATAGTGGGGAAAATTTGTTTGTTGTAGTTAGTGGTAGACGAGTGTATTCTTGATGCTGTGCTACCATAGAAAATGCATCTGGCCCTGGTTCCACAGTGGGTTCTGCCTTGCTCAAGAGTCCACCGAAGTCTCTGGGGGTTGGCGAGAGAACATTGAGCAAACCTTCCTCGCCATTTTCCCAGATGGTTCCACATTTGAACCAACAACCTCTCGTTGGCACATCTTGGCGGATGTCTGTAATCTGCTGCCTCCCCTGAAGTGTCGTGTTGATTGTGGTCGGCACAGAAAAGTAATTGCCGGGCATCAACCTACACAATAGCTCAGCAGTCTGCTGAGACTGCGTCCTCAGTCTCAGAGAGGTTTATTGCCTTTCTCTCAGTACACTGAGTTCTTATGTGAAGCTGCAAAACAAAGTCCTCTTGATAATTACAGTCACTGTCATTTGTTTGTTGGGCCTCTTGTGATTTATCTCCTCTGAATGCTTTTGATTCATCATTGCTCCAAAACAGTAGATTAATTCCCTGCTTTGGCAAGCAGCCTGCCAATTACTTTTAGGGTCAACCGTAATCAGCACAACACTCTTGTGCTATTGTGTAGATTAGATGAGAAGCGTATCATTAACCAGGACAATAGAAGGGCTGGCCGGATGACCAAATCAGGACAACAGGATTAGTTTTAATAAACCGAACCTGAGGTCATCCAGAAAGTTTTTCCAAACCCATCTTGACCGCAAAGTCTGGTGTGGAGGTTTTACTGGGCCACTAACAGCTTCTTAAAAGAAGATTGGGTTATTAGAAGAGCAGAGAAGCTGAAATCCGACAATAATTTTTTATTTGATTTTGACGAGCCCAGTCTGTCCGGGCTCATGCGATGAGATGCGGTCCAAGCCTCACTAAGTTCTGAGAGCGATGCTGGCAAATGCTGATCAAGGATTAGAGGGGAAATCAGAAAAAAATGAACTGGAAGAAAAGTCACTTTTACCATGAACTTCTATTATTAATTTTTCACTCAGAGTTCTTCATAAGGTCAGATGAAGTTCAAAGTCTTAAATATTAAAGGAATAATCCGACAGTTTTGGAGATGTGTCATGTCTGCAGCTAGCTTCTGGCTATCTTATCTTAGCATGACTTGGAAGAAAGATGATTTAATTCTAGTCACTTTCCCACCAAAAGCAGGTCGATGCAGGTCTATCCGCTAACAATCAACATGTAGCTCCTCCCCCACTGGCCAAAAGAAAACCAGGGTCTGATCTCCAGGTGGCTGTTCACCCCCACCACAGCACATCTGGCCTCACGTTAATTTGCATTTTGACGCGGGTGTAATATTCAAACTGCGAGCAAAATAGTTCACAGGTGTCTATCTGTGACATGCTTTGGTCAAAATACCTCAAAATACCTCAAGGATCAAACATCCCATCACTCTTCATCTGCTCAAAACAGCCCTGTTCAGAACTGCTACTGCAGTTTCAGTGCTTGTCACTTTAAATGCAAATGAGCCACAGCTCACCCCGTCCCGCCCACTCTGCTGGTACCAGTACTCACAGGTTGGGGTGGTATCATGCAAAATCGAAAAACTAATGACCTTATTGTATGATAATTGAGGGAACAGCTGGTAAAACCACATGGATTTTAACCCAAGGAGCTTGCAAATTACAGATTTTGTCAATTTTCAAATTTTGGGGGCAAGGCAAGCCAAACACCCAATTATATATTAAAGAGCCTTCAAAAAGTGATATTTCCATAATATGTCTCCTTTAAAACCCATGTCGATTGTAGAGACGTTTGACACACTGGTTCAAACAGGTTTTTTGGCCAGTAGGAAAGGGGCATCTGTCTGAAACTGATAAATCCCAGGAGTCTCTGCTGGTTGGTTGACATAAAAGCAAATAAACTTACTTTCCAAGGTAATATATTCTCTTCATTTTCACTTCTATTCATTCATTAGGTTCAAGGGCTAAGCAAATGTGAGCAATTCTACCATCACTCAGACAAAGCAAGCCATCACCTTGGGCTGTGGGAAATTGTGATGTGCATTTCAAACTCATTTCTCTTATTTGATAGATGGAACCATTAATTCATTACCAAAAAAACCCTGAACCTCAAAAAGCAGGTCCCTTCAAAGGAATATTTTCTAACTCTCGTTTCAGTGAAAGTCTGAATGAGCGAGATCAAGTGGTGTGTGATCTCTTCCCTTCATATGTGTGACAGTCATCGTTGCCCTATCACGTACTGTGAACAGCTTAGTCTGTACTGCCCTTTGCAGGCAAGATTTTACAACTCCTGTTGTTTGATCCCAGGTTTATTTTGCAGCTCAAAGATTCCCCTGCTGTTAAAGAGCAGGAGGAGTCACGCTGCTCATGAACCGCTCTGAAAGATTTTATTTTGTGTTGCCTTCAATAGAAAGTCTTAATGTCATGGGATTCTGACTCTTGTGTTAGAACTGGACGTTACGTCTGATCAAGGCGAGCTCACCCGTGTCCATCCACTTCATTGTGGACAATGAGGTGATAAAATCACTGCAGTTGTCTACTTCAAGATTATTCTACACATCGAATGGACCAAAATCATTACATTCAAGTGTGCATGGGAAAAATAATGATATTAAGAAAAATAACACTAAATAACACATTTCTGGGAATAGACAACAAAGAAATATTGCCCTGTTCTATGAGTAATAATATTATTTTTATAAGTCATTTTATCAGGGTTCATCTCAGGTTTACAAAGTTCACTCATCCCCAACTCTCTGCAGTGTTTCCACCTCTTGTCTGTCCGTCCATCATTTCACCCTGATTACTCTTTTTTTCTAAATCCTTTTTCCTGTCATCAGGTAAATCTCAGGATAAATGAATAAAATCAGTCTATTTTGTCATACAAGTGCATCTCTGCTGCTGGGAAACAACAGTGATATTGATTGATGCTGCAAAACCCTGAATTATTATCAGTGACAATATGTTTTAATGTCTAGTGCTTATGAAACGGGACATGGATAATGGGACTCAGTTACAGGCATACAGTACATTCGGGTAAAATGAAAGAACGATTGTGTCATCATGTGACATCTGACAGGATGCACTACACACTCATCCACCACCATCATCTCTGTATCTTAATGCACAAGGCCACAGTGCATTTGTAGGATTAAGCACTTTGGGATTGACAAGGTTGTATATCACAACAACAAGTTTAATTTATTGTGTTTGCTTTTGTTGAGTTTATATTCATATTTGAGAACATGAATGTGTGTATTGATGAAAACCATTTAAGTGGAAAGATAATGGATGGGTTGGTTCCATCTTGAATACATGTTTGGTTCAGTTGTTGAAATGCCTGTATTTGAAAAGTTCAGAATCTTTGAAAACAAATATCTAAGACCCTTAATTCATTATAACAATATAATTGTGTGTCTACTGACACACACAATTTTCAGATTCTCATCTAATAACCTTAGTCAGGTTTTGTTCGTAAGTAAAGCTCCCTGCACCTCTGGTGCATAGAGTTGAGGCCGAATTGGGCACAATTTTGTAAACCCGCGCCCGCCCCACCTGTAAGTTTTTAAGTCAGTGTCCTGACCCGTCACCCGTGATTAATTCTGAATTCAACCCGGATCCGACCAGCCCGTTAAAATTAAGACCCGTTGCCCTACCTGCTGCCTGTGAAATCGCCGTCATCACCAGCGATAACGGGGGTATAGCCGTATTCTTTAGCAAAAAAAAGAGAGGGGGAAAAAGCCATACTCTTTCGCGGCTATTTCCGGAACGGAGAATGATAGAGACGTCTTTTTTTTAGTTTTTTTTAATGAAAGCAGGACATTTTAGCCTTTACATTGATCCCATCACTGTGTTTGTAGCTTACCCAGAAGCCGAGCAGTCAAGCCATGAAAGGCCATGTGTGATAAAAAATGATGTTCTACGCTGTCAACAGCCACAGATTTTTCAGCTTGGATTTTTCCACACAAGATTTATCCACCCGATGGATGACTGATCCAATATCAGGACTGGCTGATGAATTCAGCTTGGATTTTGATTGATGGATGACTGATCCAATATCAGTGGCTGATGAATCGTTAGCAACGTGACGCATAATTTGTACGCCTGCATTATCCAGTATGAAAACAAAACTACCCCACTTTCATCCCGGATTTACTTGAAAATAGAATTTTGCACAAAGTTTGGCCTACTGTACATTATTACACTAATGTTAAGACCCACAGTGGGCTCTTCTTTTCTGAAGACCTTCAAGAAAAAGCCCAAAAGAAATTTCTCACACTGGCCTTGTGCATTGCCAGAAAGTGCAGAGCCATCACTCCCAACTCCCAATAGCAATATGAGTTGTAGAAATGAATAGCTGTGTCCCACTTCAAGATAACATGAACACTCAGAAATGATTACAACATTTTTGTAGCGATGTGCCAGCTTTATATGCATGGCATGTATGGACACCTGACGGTATTGGATGGGTCATCTGATTCAGTCCTATTGTCTGTCTCAGCTGCTTTTTTTGTTGTTGGTGGTGGAAGGGGTTTGGAGCTAAGGTTCTTTACTTTAATGTCTATCTTGTTGCATCTTTAATGTGTATCTTCTTTCAGTTGGAGACTGAAATTCAATTATTCTGAAAAAAAACAATGCATCACATAATTACCTTCTATCCTTGGTATTGTAAGCTGAGTCGTATAGTGTTTGCCCAGTTTGTCTATGTGTAGACACAATATTACTTGCAAGAGCCCTTTCAGGGCAAAGCATTATGTGAAAAGTAAATGAAATACCACAACATCTCATGTATTCAAGGTAAAAACTTCCTCAGCCCAGTATTGTATCTCTATATATATTACTTACCCTGCCACCTTTTCAAACTACACAAAATGTAATATTATTTATCAGCCGGTGGAGCTTTTTTTCATCCAGTGGGCAGAAAAAAAAAATCAGTGCAGGCCTCAGCAGTGAAACTCTGTTAGGATTGGCTGGGCATCACCTCTCATCAGTATTCCATAATCATTCACCGAAGTCTAGCATGGGCTTCTTTAATTGTCCCTCTGCAGGCGAGAGAGTTTAAAAAGAAGAAGAAAAACACCACATTCACAGAGCTGTCAAGAAGAGCAGAGAGTAAATACAGCTAGCCATCACCCAGGCTCCTTACACACCCCATTATTTATGGCCTTGCAGATGCCCTTGCCTGGGATTGCTTCTTTTGCAGCCCTCTCTCGCCTACTCTCGATCACTGAGTAAAGTCATGATCCAGCTGGGGTTTTTTTTTTTTTTTTTTAACTGGAGCTGCTGGCCTCAAAACATGCTAACCCAGGGCATAGTATTTCAAGCTGACATGTCGCCCCCGGTGCCGTAATCAGGGGCTCCGTAGTGCCAGGCAGCTGGTGCCAAAGCTGGTCCTTCATCTCCACACACTCAACATTTGAATACGTGCTTTAAGCAAACATCTATCCAGAACAATTTTGAAATTCAAATGCAGGAAAACACCTGGTCTTTGGCAGTTGTCAATTATAATTCAGCCAGAGGCTCATTAGTAAAATTACTTCTCTTAACAGAGATGAAAGGACATTTTCATAATGAAACAGTCATGTTTCAAACACAGGGGTTCATTGAGCACGGTAAAGAAGAGCCCATGATGAATTCACCATGGATGAATGCAAAATGCTAATGTGCAGATATACACAGAATCAGATTTGGTACAGGATGATAGTTTAAGACCTTTTTGTATTTGTTTATCAGTTTCCTGACAGTCTTCCTGTTTCCAGCTCCACCTGCTCGTCTGTTTTCCCTTTCCAATGACTCCAACTTCATCGCCATCGGTTCTGCATTGCTACCATCTGTTTCCTGATATCTATTCTCGCCCTTATTCCCAGTAAGTTGCCAGATTGTTTGCTTTGTGCTGCCCATACTGCGGATCTATGCTCCTGCTACCTGTATATTTACTTACCTGTCTTTTGTACCTCAGACCATCTGTCTGTCTGTCTTTAACCTGTGTGTCTACACTCCCCTGCCTGTGCTCCCACCACAAGCTGTGAGTCTGTTGTCAAATATTACATAAAACACAAATAAACTGGCAACAAAAAGTTCAAAAGTAACAATGAAATCATTGTTTATTCACCAAAGGGAAACAAGAGAAACGCATGTCAAACAAACTTTTTCCTTTGGTTAAGTTTTAACAAAAGATGTCTTAGTAAATACCCCAAAAATCATGAATAAGACACACATGGCAGCTGATGATAACAATGTGACATGTTTTCAAAGGTCTGGTGGACTTTTTCAAAAGCTAAGTTATTCAAAGATATGTAAAGATGTGTTGTTGTTTTTTTGTTTTTTGTTAGTCTGTTTTTTATCTAAGTCTTTTCACCTCAGACAGAGTGAGTGTTCCAAAAAGCACTGAAAAAACCCTGATTGTGTTGTGTTTAAGGATGTATTCTTAGGCATCAGATCCTTTTTTGGGGAATCTTTAATTTGTGGTTTCATAAAAGGCAGGTGCACTAGAAATGTCAGTCAGTCTAGACTCTTGAAATTGTGATAAATATATATAAACAGTGCCATAAACAGTGCTCCCATCAGAATTGTTGGAAAGAAAATCAAATTGACAAAAAAAAGCTAAGCTAAGCTTTTATGTTTTGTTTTGTTTTTAATCTCGCTTTGTATCCATAACTTTTAGGGAATAAATATGAAACTGCACTTTTCCACAACCACAGACTAGTTTACTACTACTACTACTAATAATAATAATAATTAAATCAGTGTTGCTTTTGGTTTATTTTATTTTGTCTACACAGAAACAGTCTCCGTATGTTTTACTCAGTTCCACCCACAGTCTTTGGTTCCACCACAGAAATAAAACTAGGCTACATGATAAAGATGACAATTTCCCTTCTTTTTCTATTTAACCACTTACAGCCAGAACAAGGCTCCTGGGCAGTTGGCCAGTGGCATTTATTACATGAGCTTGTGTAAAATCTTGTTATTTTACTAATTAATAAAACAGTGTATTTTCCTGCCCTTTAATTGGCAAAAATTGTGACTGGAAGGAAATACAAAGCAAAGGTCAGGGAAGCATGCTGTTTCAGAGTCCTCCGTGGCTTCTCTGAGTTACAGGGGGTCTAGGCGTAGCAGTGCATGTCCATGTAACGGTTACAAATGGACACCAACAGTCTTCATCACAAAAAACACACCAAAAAACATCCCAATACCTCCATGCTGCTCGTATGTAATGTCCCTCTTGTATTGAAGCCCTGAAATGCGAAATTGTCCCGAAAAAAAATTAAATAAGTATTTCAAGCTTGTTTGTAGCGGAAGCTCCTCTTACTGTGAAACTGAAACTTCTCCCAGCTCTTAGTCGAGATGAGGGTGAGTAAATAATGAGTGAAATTTCATTTTTGGGTGAACTATTCCTTTAAGTAAATGTCTTCACACCAACTCAGATGAAACAAACAACTGTACTGAAGTCAGTTACCCTCACCCCTCTATTCCAGATGGCAATTGAAACTTGAACAATGTGAAGAATAATTGCCCACTTCACTTTCCCCTCCTTGTCTTGAGGAGATGGCAGCCCTCTCGAACGTGGAAGGAAGACAAGGGGTAATTAACAAAGATGGTGGAGGCCGGAGACAAACACCTTTTGCATAGCCAATGAACATCAAGCCTGACATCTTAGGTGAGCTGGGTGAGATTCTCAGAGAGGGAGCTATGTGTGTAATCGGAGCTGAGAGTGGCACTGCAGCACTGGAGACTACTTCAAGATCTGATTTTACTTCCCACTTCCTCCTGTTGAGAAATGTTTGAGCTCTTGAAGATGGCACAGTGATCGGATTCGTCATGCGTGTCTTTCAGGCTCACATGTTCTTTAATCAAATCCACTATGTTTCATTGTTGATTTTGAAAGTAAGCAGTCACCAGCCGTCTTTTTTTTTTTTCCAAAATAATATTCCTACTCAAATGAAAATGAATATTCCACCCACTAAAAGAGTGCTGCAGGAATCAGGCAGCATTTTTGAATGAGTGTTTGGTTGGATGTATGAATTAAGGATTACGGTGAATAAAAGCTTGAGACATTTTCAAGTTTTTCTCTTCAACTCAAAATTCACCAGTAGACTGCAAAGAATATCAGCAAATCCCACACATAAAGCACAAAGTTTGGAGCATATAAACAGAGCATACACAACCTAAACTCCAAATACATTATTATCTCATAGCGTGGGGAATGTGCAGGTCACATCTTGTCCACCAGAGCATTTTGGAGTTGTTGGATTATGTATTTGATGAGTTTGATGATCCCATGAGCAGCTCGTGGCTAAATAGCCTAAAGCTATATAGGGATAATGGCAATGGGCAAATTTGCTCAAATGTTGAACTATCCCTTTTAGTTTTAAAATTCAGTGTGTAATCAGTCTAATTAGTATTTAGTAAGATAACTACAGTAGTAGTTGAACAATTCAGCCAAATACATGAATGTAGTCTTCTACTAGTAGCACAAATGACACTCATTAGTAATGTGGTGTTTGCAGCCTATGTGTTGTCATATTGATGAAGTTGTTTTCTAAATACTTGTTTATTATATTTGCCTGTTATTTTCACATATATTGAATTCCCAGGGCCACTGGATGTTCCCCAAAAGTACAAATGCAATGCTCCGGAGAGCAACAAAAATCCCTGCATGCCACATTACAAATATCAATGACGTACTGTTCAACAGTGCTGCTCCATCCCCACAGTGAGAACATTAACACTAGAACCGCCGTGAGGTCATTTTGACCTCTCTCGCTTCTTAAAATACGCGTAACTCTGTTTGCGTAAAAACCCTAGGTCTCCCAGTTGGTGACTTTTCCTAAAAGTGTGTTCTACATCATCTTATGCGTTTTCGTGATTCTGATATAAAAGAGAGCGAAGAAAAGAGAGGTTTTACCTAGAACCGCCAAGAGGTCATTTTGACCTCCATTCACTCTAATGCAAAAATGCTAAATGGACTGCATTTATGTTGCCATATATATTATAAACCCAGCCAGACACACAGTTCAAAACACTTTATGGTAATACTTGACATTCATATACACACACATACTTTACCAAAAATAACAATAGTGGTTGCTAGGCAACCAATATAGATGACTCTTTATTTTTCTACTGTTCCTAGTGTGTGTATATAAACATGTATAAAATTGATTTTCCAATAATTGCAATCTGGGCTAAATAATGTCCATTTAGTCACTCAGTTTGCCAGTTAGTTAGTTATAGTTAGTTATTTAGTTAGTTAGTCATTTTGACCTCATCCCACAACACAACACGTTCAGATACTAGAAAGTTGTCAAACAGTTAAAACAGGTCAAACAGATAAAAAACTAATATTACTCATAAACATTGAACATAACAATGACAATCCCTTGCTCTCATGGGAAATGGACATGAATTCAAAAATTTGAAACAATTTTGAAAATTTTTACATACACACACTGTTCGAAAATAGAAAAATAAAGAGTCGTCTATATTGGTTGCCTAGCAACCACTTTTGTTATTTTTTGTAAAATATGTGTATGTATATGAATGTGAAGCATTACTATAAAGTGTTTTGAACTGTGTGTCTGGCTGGGTTCATGATATATATGGCTACATAAATGCAGTCCATTTAGCATTTTTGCATTAGAGTGAATGGAGGTCAAAATGACCTCTTGGCGGTTCTAGGTATACATGGAATGTTGGCTGTTCTAGTGTTAATGTATGATGTCATACTGACACACAGCCTGAAGCTACTGCAGCCTCCCTCTGAACTTCACAACAGCGCTCTACTGAGCATCACTGCTATTTAAAGGAAAAACTCCAATAAGTGAGTTTCATTTTTGATATATTATTACCATCATAGTGTGATATGAAAGTAGAAAAAGTCTCCCACAGGCCCTCTGCAGCCTGTCGTCCCCAGATGCAAAGACTCTGGATCTCATTTTCCTGTACTGCACTTGATTTCAGACGGACTGTGATTTTGGAACAATTCAATGCAATTTGCCTCAAAGGAGAGTGACCTGGCTTTTGACATGACGGTTTGAATCTACTGCTGGAAAAAGAATATGCAGGGTGGTGTTCATTTTCTGTGCTCCTTCTTTTGACTTGCAGACATAATGGTCCACTCCTCCCTCCACCAGGATTCTTTTGCTTTCTGCGGTAAATATATTCACTTTGACATTTTGTCAGAAAATGACAACTGTCTTTCATTTATTCTGTTTTCTTTTCATCTACTAATTCCCCTCCTTGTTCCCTGGCGGTTTTCCAGCAGGACAAAATTGGGTGACAAAGTCATTTTGCTAAGTGAGTGTAATTTCGACTGACTTTAAAAATGATGTGCACTCTTCATTTTGTCCCACATCATTCTTGTCTTATTTTATTGAAAGACAGAGTTTCTGGAAATGAATGTGACAAAGGCTTTCACAAGCATTGGTTGGTCTAGGTATAAAGAAATACAGTGGAAAGCATTTTACTCCAATATGTTGGTAATAATGCAACATGATAATGAATTTGCCTCAGTATTTGTTGTATTTTAATGACTTATTTGCTTTAGTTCTATTTTTGTCTTCTGGATCTTCTTATTTTAGGCACAGGGTATAAAAACACTTGGACCAATCTCATGGGGATATTAATTACACTCACTGCAGACTTAAAAAAAAATAACTCAATGTCCTCAAAGTTGTCTGCAAAGAAAGATACACCTACAGTACAAATGGGAGTCTTAACTGTACCTGAGCTGCTGAAGAGCTCTAGTTTTGATATGTTTGCATGATCATTTAGTTTTGCTGTTGTCAAATGTGTACCGGAGTTTGTTTTTTTTCTTCTCCAATTTAAACCATTAAAGGTGAATACGCATGAATAGCCTAACAGTAAATATCAGTCTATGTCAAACTTCAGACTTGCTTCGACAGCTTTTAAACTCACTTCAAAAGGCCTTTTTCCCCCACTTTTAATATTCATGCTTTAACAGTGAAAAGTTGCCTGTCACAGATTCCTCCTTTGGTGAACTTTTTAGTGCCTGTTATGTGATGTCAATCTGTGACACGGAGCGGGGTGTGATCTGAGGGAAGCGCGAGGTGTGTGTGCGGCGCAGCAGACATGCAAGAATTTTGTACAGTACGTCGACTTGGGTGGAGGTGGAAGGGGGGTGGGCGGTCTTGAATGTGAGCTGCGAGTGAGTACTGCTCTAAAGCAGACTTAATGGCGTGGCAGTTAAAGGGATATTCCGGTGTAACTTTATCCAAAAATCAAATTTGCCGACTGCTAGCGTAGCCGATGTTAATGGCCCTCTTGTGTTTCTCTCGATACGGACGGCCCCAGGTGGGGTACGAACCCTCGTCTCCTGCATGGCAGGTGATGATGCTAACCACTTTGCCAAGAGATTGATGACCACTTTGTGGACGGGTTAGCACATCCTTTATGGGTGAGTGAGTGCACATCCGTTACACAAGCTTCTCTAGTTGTAGCAAACAGCAAAGACAGCACAACCAACCGCATCAAAACAGCCGGCTTGGTGGAAGAACAGCAGTGTATATTGCTGATGGCGGTCTTTGCTGAAGTTGAAGGGGGGGGGGTTCTTACTCGGTGTCACAGTGTGCTAGACCAGGGATTCTCAACTAGTCTCACTCTGGGACCCACATTTTCCCATGGTCGTTAAATCACAACCCAGAATTCAAACGAAGATGAAAATAAATAAATAAATGCCTTTAAAAACTACTTTTGCTCTTTAATGAGCACATGACATGAATGAAACTGAGGAGGACCATGACAACTGCATGTAAGTGAATAAAAATATACAATATATTTTATTTTATTTACCTTTATTTATTCTCAAGAGACATTGAGATTACCCTCATTTTCAATGCCGTCGAGTTACAAGCCAAGGCACAAGACATACATTTAACGAGAAACAGGAAATACAATCATTTAAAACAGTTACAACCAGAGACACAGCTATCCATAACCAAGCTCCTAAACTCGGTGAGTGAAGGGAGCGTGTCTAATTTCAGGATCTGCTGCAGTCCATTCCAAGAGTTAGGTGCATCATAACAAAAGGCAGTTTCACCAAAACTTGTATAGACTCGAGGAACTTTAAGGAGAAGCAATTCAGTTGAACGGGTCATGCCTGAGTTCCATTCTAACAAATTTAAAATAAATGGTGGTAACTTGCCTGAAAGGGCTTTGAAAATATATAAGAGCCAGTGCCTCTTTCGCCTTTCCTCAAGAGATGGCCAGCCAACTTTTTCATACAGAACACAGTGGTGGGTATCTTACTTATCGCCAGTAATAAATGTAAGTGCTGAATGATAGACGGAATCTAAGCGCTTCAAGGTTGAGGCAGCAGCATGTCTATAGATGACATCACCATAATCCATGACAGACATAAATACTGCTTCAATTATTACTTTTCGTGAAGACACTGGAAAAGAAGATTTGTTTCTGTACAGAACGCCAATTTTTTTGACGCAATTTTGAGATAAGCTCATTCATATGGAATTTAAATGAGAGATCCTGATCTAGATGCCAAGATATTTATACTCTGTAACTTTTTCAATTTCTGAGCCAGATTTGGTGTATAGATGCACACTATTGCGATCAAAGTTTTTGGCTCGGGTAAACACCATGTATTTTGTTTTATTTGCATTAAGAAGTAGTTTATGTTTTAATAAAGATTCCTGGAAGGCATCAAAAGCAGTTTGCAACTTGTTGATGACTGTCTGAACAGAATCTGCAGTACAGTATAAAATTGTGTCATCTGCATAAAAATGGGCATGACAGCCATTTAAAGAAGGAATAATATCATTAGACAGTAAAAAGCAATGGACCTTAAACAGACCCTTGCGGTACACCACCATTAATTGACAGAAAATCTGATTTTGTATGACCAAGCTTAACACATTGACGCCTGTCAGACGAATAGCTCTGAAACCATGCACATGCATTTTCATCCAAGCCCATTGCATGTAATTTTCTCAAGAGTAGGTCATGATCAACAGTATCAAACGCTTTCGATAGATCTATAAAAAGAGCAGCACAGTGATACCTTCTGTCTAATGCCGATGTGATGTCATTTGTCACCAGAGTGATTGCCGAAATTGTACTATGGTTGGCCCTGAACTCAGACTGATAAGAATTTAAAAGTGAGTATTCTGAAATAAAAAGCTTCAGTTGAGAGCTGACCAAGGTTTCCATTATTTTTGCCAGGCAGGATAGTTTGGAAATAGGGCGATAGTTGTTAAGGTCATCTCTATTTCCACCTTTATGTAAGGGGACAACCTGCGCAGATTTCCATTGTATCGGAATTTCCTTACGAAATAGATAAATTAAAAATATTTGTTAGATGCAAACAATATATTTGACTTCTAATGCATCTCTGCATTCAGAGCATGTTCACAAAAGTGGATAAAAAACAAATTGCACAAAATAAAGACCCACAAAACAAAACAAGATTCACTGCATTCAGGCCACATTAATAAGAAACTTATATCTTTGCACTCAGAACAAAATAAGATTTTACAACTGCATGTGTGCAAGTGTGATGTGCTTTTCAAAATAAGTTATATTTCAAAATAAAAGGCTTGTCCAACATCAGATGTGCATTAAATATTTACTTTGTTTTGTTTTTTCGCCCAGCTGTCCGCAACCCATCCAGAACAGGTCCGCGACCCACTTTTGGGTCCCAACCCACCAGTTGAGAACCACTGTGCTAGACCATGGGTTTGAACTGGAATATCCTTTTAAGACCACCAAGTGCGAGGTAAAAGTTGTTTTATTCTGTGGCTGCCCACCGGCGTAGAGAAGAGGAAGCGATTGCAGACCTGGTTGATGTTCCAGCGAGATCCTAAAACCTGTCAGCTTCGTACATCACTGATGTAAACACACATCTCATGCCAACCCAGAGCTTTTCCTTGCTCTTTATGCCAGCACTTTGCTCGGAGCTTAAATTGATTCGCTGACAGGCTTGAGGGCTTCTGCTCTGTTGTCTGTCTTTTATTCGGTACCCAGTGAATAAGCATCAACTGACAATTTTTGTTGTTTAACAACCTTATTATTTACTTTGAGAAACATCTGTTATCCACCTGAACATGCCTAGTCACTATACTGCAACAAGTATGTGGAAAACCCTGGCTGTGTATTTGTGGTGTGGTGCACAAAGTCTGTGAAAGAACTTCACTGGTCTGATCAGAGCCCTCACCCCAGCACCATCCACCATCACTGCAGTCAGTGATATCCTATTTCATATGTCGGTACTTTTGTCATCATAAACTTGCATGATTTGGCCTGTAAACAAAATACACAGTGAGCATTTTTGGGACTAGAACATCATGTACTAAGATACTACAATCAGGTTTGGTGTTTGGTTTTAAATGAAACTGTCAATCATTCAGATCACCTGAACAATTGCACTAATTGTGAAGAAAAAAACATTTGAAGGTACACTTGTCTTATGTTTAATGTGTGTTGTTGTATAATAGCTATAATTTTTGATTTTATTTAACAAAAAACACCCCAGTTCATCTCCTCTCTCAGGCTTCTCTTCTGACTTTTATCGGAGTGACTGAATACAATTTCAAATTTTAGATAAACATACAGTACTGTGGGTTGCTTGGCTTAGGTTATGAGTGTGAGCTGTGACTGCTTTTTTTCTATTATATCACAAAGTTATAAAAGTCCCAGTGGCTCATTTTAATGTTTAAGTTTCTGAATACAAGCTGTAAGCATTTCTCTGTGGACTGAGGCTTTGATACTTTCACAGTGTTTACATAGAACACAGACCAGCTTTGTAATTAAAAAAAAAAGTCATAGAAATGTACCTTTACACTACATTTGAGTTTGGTATGTGGATATTAGAGCTTACACCTTGATGCAGTAATGGAGTCTTTACAAAAACACTAGGATCAAAGTGGGAACAGCTCATTAAAGCTGCTCTAATCATTATTTTTATGTTAAAGGAGAACTTGTCACGTGTAACAAGTCACAAGTCATGTAGTTAAACAAAATAATTAAGTGTGTTTGTGTTGCCAGTGAATTACTCTGATGTTGCAAGCTTTTGAATTAAGGTCAAAAATGTAGTTAACAACAATTAACCAGAATTAATGTAGCATATAAGTCCTGCTTCCTTTATATGAGAGTGGTACCTCAAAGTGATGAACCCACAGAATATTTAAGGTCAGTTCATTGGTTTTCAGCCCCAGCAGACGCATTTCAGCAGGGAAAAAACAAGGAAGAAGAAAAAAAAGCTCATGGTACCTGCTCATCGGCATCAGCAACCAGGAACACACTCCAAACGAATGCTAATGTTTGTCCGTATATATCTGCTGAATGCACAGTTTATCGCATATACTCTATGTCTGACTGTCAGAGTTGGGCTGGTGGTTACAACCTGTTTCCGTTTCCTCCGAGTGGCTGAAAAACATTTTTTTTTTTCCCAATCTGTTACTTTCAGAAGAACGAGAAAAGCACAACACTTGACGTGCTTGGTTACAAACTTGCGTCCTACCCAAACAAGATAAAGTCAAAAAAAAAAAAAAGAATGCGGATGTCCTGACAAGTGATACAAGCCAACATAAGTGGAGCAGAACAGCATTTTCACTGATGCAATCTTTTACCAATGTTAACTTTTCATTTTTGACATAAATGGGGGGGTGGAGGGGGACTAGTCTCAGTCCGCTGCATTGTTTTCTCTCCTGCTCTTCATCACATAACTGATAACATTTTAAGGAAACAAAAAGAGAATAATGCAGCTCTCCATTATATTACAGATCCGCCTGCAGCGAGCCACAACAGCGCTTTGCATTTTTCAGTCTGGTCGGTAATATGGTTGCTGCTGCTGATACCATTACCACAGTCTTCAGCACTGTACAGTATAAAATAACAGAGTTACACCACATATTAAACAGCTGTATTTCTGTGCTCTTGCTCACTGAAATCATAAAATTAAACTGAGAAACTAAAAACAAGATGTTAGATTCATATCAGCCCTGACAGTCTCCGACAGCATCATGAAATATGTAAAATATGTGAAACATGTTTCCAATTTTCTTCTTTTTACTCACCATAAGACCTCATTTCAAGTGCTGTTGTAACGTTTAATCATGTATGTAATCAATATACTTATCCTCTCATCTGGCTACAAATAAATTCATGTGACTTTATGCTTGAGGGCAGCTGTAAAGGAATTAAAATAATGAAACTTCTATCCTGCTTGGCCCATATTCCTATTATCAATTGATCACAGTGGCTGAGCAACCTCCCCACACACGTGGGGTGAAATTAAATTGGACTCCTCTCTGCAAGAGAGAAGAAAAAGACAACTGAAACTGGTTGGCTAATTTTGTAGTTGGCTTGAATCAAGATTGCTCATTTGATCCATGGCAAAGTTTCAAAACAGCTTATCTCCAGAGCCATTGTAATTTACAAAGCTTTGATTACTGGAACTGGGAGGACACAGGCTGCTCCTAACATCTGATTTCTGCCTTAAACTCACTTGAGACCAACTTGGACTTTCACCTGCTCATTTCATTCCTGCTTCTTTTTTTTTCCCACGCAGCCTCTTCTGAAGGCGAGTGGCTCACCAGAGAGTCTCGCCATTAAGGGAGTGACTTTATTAGCATTAATTTAGCCTTTTTATCCAGTCAAACCTGGTTTCCACTCTTTTGCTGCCCTCAAGGTGATTACATGCAGAAGGGGAAGCCCTGTATTACTCTACTGAACAAAACAAGTACAGTTACATGCCATCCTTCCGACATCCCACCCTTCGACATAATACCACCATTTAGCCATTACAACGAACTGCTATTATGACATGCCATCATCCCACCATTCCGACAAGACTTTCAATACGAGAAAATGTGCGTTACTCAACAGGTGTATCTGGACTATATCTATCTATCTATCTGGCCTGTTAAGCCTCTACCTGGTCTTTTTTTACTAAACTTAACCAACTCCTGTCATCATTGCCTAAGCCCAACCAGTACAAGATATTTTGGGGGGGAATTGTCGGAATGATGGGAACTGACCGACCCATCCATACATTGTCTATCTGCAAAGGGTTGCAGGAGGGCTGGAGCCAGACCCTGCTTAGACAGGGCGAGGGTGTGTTCACCGGCTGACATAGGGATGAACAATCCACACACACACATTTACAACTACAGGCAATTTAGACTGTCTAATCAACCTACTGTGCATGTGTTTGGACTGTGGGCAGTAGAACATGCAAACTCAACCCAGGAAAGTCCCGGGTCCAGGAATCAAACCCACAACCTTTTGCTGGAGGCAAGTGTACCAACCATTGCACCACCGTGCCACCCCAAGCCAATTCACTCAACAAAATAAAACAATAAAGAAAAGCTGTTGGCCTGGCTGTAGTAGCAATGTATGTATGTAAGCATGCAAAATCATTAATATTATTATTATGCATTTGCCTTACACTATCATTATACTATATAGGCTGCACATTGCTATGTACAGTAGCATGTCTATATTCAGACACATTCTGCAGCTATATGAAATACATGAATGCCTTTTGTGTGTGTGTTACTTGTCTGCTAAAGGAGATGGTGAAGACAGCAGTTTGCAAGTTCAAGGAAAACTCAGTAAAACCATTATTATTGGCAACTGAGACAAGAGATTCAAAGATATTGTCAGCAAGCCAGCAAAGCTTCCATTACTGGCGGTTACATGTAAATGAGCTCCAAAAATAACACTGACACAATTAATTCGGCTGTACAGGGTTTGGATATTGTTTGCTTTGGTTCACTTGTCAACAAAACGCTCCAAATATGTAAATAAAAGTAGCTCATTTAGGCCATTCACACTAAAAAATCACCGGGTTAAAACTGAGCCAGCATGAGGTCAGTGCACAGTAGCACCAATAATGGAAAAACTAACCAAGATGAGGGGTTGTTTCAATCCAGTGACCCGACGCTAACTGTGGGTCAGAACGACCCATTGGTGCTCATTTCTAGCTTTATAAATTGTGTGACAAAGCCAGCAGTGATGGAATAATGAATAAAGTTGGCTTTTCTTCTTAGTCCCCTTCTGCCATGGTTGCATGAATGCAGCATAATTATTTCCAAGGACGCTGGGATGCTCTCTGTATTCTTCTGGTGTGATTGGGCTCATAAAGGTTCCGTATTTCTTCCACTGTTTTGTAGCGTTAATATTCATAATGTTGGCAAAACAACAACACTTTTTCAATGTACAAGTCGTGAGTCTCCAGTAACAACCAGCATTATTTGAAGAAACCTTAATCTTGCAAGTTGGATGGTGGGTCCAGATGGGCCGGGCGTGGTTTGTGACATCACAAACCAGTGGTTTGTTCTATTGGTCAAATTTTGAATACAGTCTGTTTCCATTTCTCTGTGGACTGAGGTTTTGATCCTTGATGTCATAGAACATAGACCTGCTTTATGATCAAACACACATGTAAATCCATCTTTGTACAACATGGGACCTTTAATATTTTTAATGCAAACCAAGCTGAGCATGGAGACTAGCTTCAAAAAAGTAGAGGGAGAGAATCTGTACCCTGTGTATTTTTGTATGTTAACCCATCAGCCATTGTCTGTTCATGAAATGCTGGAGAATCTACCGTGTTAAAACTGATGTTTTCTCTGCTGTGCTCTGTGGTGTCTCTCGCTCCCTCTCTCTGTGCCGTGAAGTCCTACCTTGTTGGACTACCTTGATTCCCAGTGGGCCACAAGATTCATCTGTTTTTAACTCACCAGTCCTTGTCGTCGGCTCTCTGCAGCCGCCCGCCTCCTGCTCACCGGTTACCTGCTGTTGCTTGTCATGTCCATGCTCCACTGGTCCGTTTGTTTCATTACATGCCTCAGTCATGTTGTGACCTCTAGCTGCACACTCCCAGATGCCTACATTAATGCCCTTTTTTTTTTTTTTGGCAACCAGGCTCCATTATATTCATCGTTTTTGCTCCTCTGTTGTATTTGTGCACATATGCTAACATTCCTCACCTTGTGCTAAGATGTTCCCGATTTTGTGTGATCCCTAACAGATGAGGCAGGGAAATATCACACACATTGTCTAAGATAACAATCCCCCTCCACTAACTGAATTTAACACTCCTAATTGCACTCACAGAATAATTTACATAATGGGCACTGGCACAAATGCTAACAAGGCTTTAATGCTAGCCTCGTCCACTGATGACACTGGGTTGGGGGTGGTTTATTCCGTCAGAGTGTTTTTTTTTTCAGCACTTTAGTGCCTGTTGATTATGGTATATATTTCACATGAAAAGGGAAAATGACAGGGAAGCCATGTGTCTTATAATAGCACGTTCCTCCATGCTTGGTTAATGGACAGGCAGAACAATTGATGAGCTTCAAAGCAGATGGATAATAGGCTTGTTTGTGGTTGCTCTTGGAGACCCAGGGGTCTATCTCATGATCAAAAGCACAAGGACAGCAGGACATGATGCAGGTACACGACAATGAGCTAAAGGGCGAAATATCTTATATCGTGCAATCAGGAGTCTGAATAAATCCTCAGTTCGTGATGATACTTGTGGTGACAAATGTAGGTGGTGAATGAACACTGATGGATTTACCAGGATTGATCAGTTCTTTGTAGAACTCTGTGGAGGAGACATCCATGATACATGATGATGCTATGAAACACACAAGATGTCACAAAGAAGCTCTGACTTTTTTTTATTGTTCCACCACACTGATTCCAACATCTGAGCACATTTTCAACACATTCTGAGTGTGTGCACAGTGTGCTCGCACCTTTGTCGGGGGGATAGATGTCTCTCGACAATACCCCCCTAAAATAACAGAGAAATACTGCACCACTGACTCAAGACCAACTTCTTGGTAACCCTAGTCAATCATGCCATCACTTCCTGCTGCTTCTAGATAGAAACTTTAGCAGCACCTAACACCAATACAAATTTCCAGCCAAGTGTAATTTGTATAGGATGAAAAACGTTGTTAATTTTGTATATTCTGACAACACCTGTGGAGTCGTAATGGTCTCTTCTTCACCTGAAAATTCATGAAAACTTCATGAAATGACTCTGTGGCTCATTTGATCATAATTTGTCTATTCATTCATTTGTGCTTCTCATATACCCCGCTAGTTTAAATGTGTTCTCAGATGACCTTTATTTAGTGACTTTGATGGAATAACCCCCTGATCCTGTGTTTTATTTTCTCTTCAGCCTTCTCTTGTCTGTCTTTCCTGTGCCTGCAGGGTGGGCTTTGCCGTTCACTGATCACCCCCCACCAGACCTCCTGACACACCTGCACCTCATCTGCCCTGATTGCCACTCCCACCTGCTGCAGCTGAAAGACCTTCTCTGTCTTCCTCTGCTCTCTGCCGGTTCATTGTTAATCCACTCTGTCCTCCTGTTTTTCACCTCATTTATCTGATGGATTTTTCCCTTGGGATTATTACCTGTCATTTTTGGCTGCATTTCCATCTTGCCCAGATTCTGCACAGCCCTGCTTCCCCTGTCTCATTAATTTGTATGTGTGTAACTCTTTAAACCAGTTTCCAGTTTAGGCCTATGTGTCTGCCTTGGGTTTAGGTTTGTTTCCTGCCTAAAAGTTAACACAGCTGCAAGTTGTTGCTTCACATTTAGCCCTTAAAGGGATAGTTCAACATTTTGGCAAATTGGCCCATTGCCATAATCGCTATAGTCATAGCAGTACTGTAGGTTCGTTACCTTTAATTGTCGGTGTAAGCTATTTTTAGCTGCAGGCTGCTTAGGGCTGTGCTATGGAGGCTAAGGGAATTTCTTGGTTTCCCTCATCAAACTCATCGAATACAAAATCCCCAAACTCTAAAACGCTTTTGTGGACAAGTTGTGACCTGCACAACCACCATGCTATGAGATACAGTAATGACGGAACGATACGAAACTGAGCTGTTTTCGAGGTAAATACAGGGTAAATGCGGCGACTGCTTGCTGAAAAACTGTTCCTGAACGCAACGCGCATGAGCGGTTTTGCATGAATTTACCTCTAAAACAGCTCAGTTTCGCAACGTTCCGTTATTATCTCATAGAGTGGTGGTTGTGCAGCTCACAACGTGTCCATGACAGCACTTTTGAGTTGTTTGGTTGTTTATTGATGAGTTTGATGAGGGAAACCAAGAAATTCCATTAGCCTCCATAGCATACCCCTGAGCAGCCTGCTGCTCCGCTCCGCCGTACTGAAAATAGCTTACACCGACAATTATAGGTAACTAACCTACTGCTATGACTATAGCGATTATGGCAATGGGCCAATTTGCCAAAATGTTGAACTATCCCTTTAAACTACCCTCATGAAAGCATCAGTATTGAAGCAACAGGACCTGCATTTCATTTTCTGAACATGAGACACATCAGACACTGGATTCACTAGATGACAGGAATATCTAACCGTTTCTCCTGTTGTAGCTATTCCTCAACCAGGTTGCCTGGTTTTGTTAAAGGACAATTCCAGGCGAATTCAACTGAATACTGTAGAACTTGATCAATAAAGTGGGACTAGCCAGTTGTACACGGGCCAGTTTCAGAAAGCAGTGTTAACAAACTGACCAAACAAACTGACAAACCTGAACTCTGGTTTGACTAACCCTAAACTCTCAAACTCAGAGTTGTGGTTTTCAGTACAGGTGATAACAGTTATCTCAAGCTTTCTGAAGCGGGCTGGAGTTACTCCTCTTTCCCTGGTTTGAGTCACCTCCCTGTTTGAAACGGAAAACCCACTGTTTCCCTTATTTCAGGGTTAATAGACCCAGAGTTTTCACTAAACTTGCTTTCTGAAACGGGCCCCAGAAGTAGCACTAAAAATAAAAAGGTCAAGACTGTATTGTGAACATCTCTTAAAGGTGAAAATACAAGTTGTCATATACAAAGGTGGCAGTGTCCTCTGAGAACTGTCACCATTACAAGTCTTCATACTTTTCCCTCCATTTAAACTATGCAGGCCTTCAGTACCTGCAACAGCGTGATACGTCTCGAGGTGCCTGTTGACACCCCGGCCATGTAATGAGCGGTTACACAACGCAGTGGGGCTTGGGTAGGGTGGCAGCTTGAGATGCACGCTTTATTTCACACAGCAGTTGCAGTGGGAGTTCGATGCTATTGTCCCTTCTCTCTCTGTTTGGGGGAACATAACTGTCTTTGTTTCTTCCGATGAGATATACACCATCTGAAACGACTTATTTGAGGAGAGACCTAGTTATTGCCTTCAGTATTTTCCACCCAGATTCCATTGGTGAAATCCCATATTTTAGAAGAAAAAAAAAGATTAAATTATTTCTTTTTTTAGTTCTTTAAAGACTGTTTTCTTTCTTCTTGGAATGAGATTACAACATGACACTGCACAGCCAATTTGATTTGAAATAAGCAGGAGAAATCAGGAAGTAGCAATCATAAACTCTTATAAACAACAGATGAAGTCAGATTGTACGAAGCTGCTCTGCAACAACCAACAATTGCCCCTGAGCAGCCCAACAAGGGAGGATTTTCTTTGTTAAATCGCTAAAAGGTAATTTCGATCAAATAAACTGGGAACTGTTATTGTTGAAAGAGGCACCATTAAATCCCTTCAATCATATCATCTTGCAGTTCTGTCAACTATGTAGAAAATAATGGTTTTTATAGGCAACATCAAATTGCTCCCCGTCCAGTAAGCTTTGAAATCTCTTCTCTCACACGAAGGTTGAAAGAGGGAGAATTTTTCAAAAAAGTGCCACGCCAGCTGCCTTTATTCAGGTAATTAATGCTTTCACTTTTTGCTGATGAGCTCCCTCGGTCACACGCGGGGAGGCCATTGTGAGCGAGAGTGCTCTGTGCACAAAAACAAAACACGTTGCCAGTTGCATTAGGCTACATCTCTCATTTCAGATCTGTGCCTTCATCCCTCTGTGTCTCTCTTTTCTGATGTTGCTGCCTGAATGTGCAGGACTGAAATGTGTTTTTAAAGCCCCCTCTTCCCAGATGCTCTGAATAGATACAAATATTGTTTATCAAATGAGCACCAGCTGAGTCCAGCAAATCACAACACTGTCTTCAGATCGGTTACCACATCCGAGGGCGCATCTGAGAGTCTAAGTCCTGAAAGAAGATAAATGAAAGGACTTGGATACACAATGCTGCCATTACAGTACAAGAAGGCAGTAACGTGATAATATAAGTCTGGTTTAATGACATGCTTTAACATTAGTTTGAAATTATTGAATTATTGGGTGTTGAAGTTTTCTCAAAACACCATGAAAACATGTGAGAGGGATGTGTGCGAATCACAGTCACTGAGGTCCAACTTCTTTGTCAAAACAAAAATAAAAAGTCTTAGTAAAAAAATGAATACATATTTATTTATTTATTTTTAAATAGGATAAGTCATGTCCGTTTGCCTCTATATTATGGCATCATTGAATGTATACAACCCTTTTTGCAATGTGTCCAGAGAACCGTCACTCGGTTAATTTGATACTGAAGAAAACTTGTGCAGCAATGGTAAGGACCGGGCAAATTTTCTAGAGACAAAATTAGGCAATTTTAAAGTGAACGTTGCAAAGCCGTAGCAGATATGGTTAATCTGTTATGAATTATTTTCAAAGTTTTGAAATTTAGATAGGTGTGGGAACACCACCATTATGACTATTTCTGGCATTGCTGGGGCTTAAACCCACAACCTCATCCATCGTAGACATCAGAGATAATGATAACCCCAGAAGTTGCACATCACTGAATTTACATAAAAATACCTGTTTCCTGTCTTTTACCTCAGTTGCTAAGAGGTTTGAAGTGTATTTATTGCCTGTGTTACACTGCTGATGCTCAAACTGCTGAACTTGTAGTTTGCTTGTCTCTTTCATCTCAGACAGTATGTCTGCCTCATGTCTCCTTCCAGTCTAAAATCATAGGCAAGGTGAGAATAAAGTTTTTAAATAAGAAAGACAAGTCATTTGAGAATGGAATTCAATTTTGAAGGTCCCTGATCTCCCATTATAGTCGCATTGTATATTAGATGAATAGATTAGCATCACTTATACCATGCACAGTGTTGAGACTGAAGCTATTGAAGCATGCTTAACCCCTGACATCCAAGTCCTAAATTCAGAATCTTGATGAACCATTTTGGCACAGCCAGAATACTTGGTACAAGGTTCGGTGTGATATACCAAGTGTATTTTTTAAAATTCAACACAGTTGAGGGCATGCCACTTTGAATGACAGGTGGGTCACCAGTTCAGGATCTACAAATGCCCACCTTATTGCCATTTTTAGATTAGCTGAGGGTTTGGAGGCAGAGTCAGGGGTTGCCAATATGGCTGGTTCCTTTATTTATACTCTGCAGAAAGATCCTTAAATATGGCTGGGCACTGAGGATCCAGGTGGGATAAGCTGTCACAGAGACCAACCCGACCAGAACAGAAGGAGGGAGCCCACACCATGGCCGCAAAGCAGTGGTGGGTGTGGTGCCCCTCCATCCATCCAGGGCGACACCTCTGTGGGCACACCAGCCTCATTCCCAGTGAGGAGGGCCCTCCATGATGAAAACACTTTAACTCTGAAACTTCTTGATAACATTACATTAACAGTTGGAAAATAATTGACTGTGATATGAACTGGTATCTGCTGAGAGAGGAGCTACAGAGGATTAAAGAGATTAAAGACCAGGTGGAAACTCCTGCTCCGGACCTGCTGCATATCAAATTAGTTTGAAATTTGCCTTTGCTGAAATAATAAAGGAATAACAATTCATGTCTGGCAGAGAAACAAACAACAAAAAATCAAGCAAAAACAATAGAATGTAAGAATAGGATGTGATCATACAAGCAAAGCAGGATGTCTGATTTAAAACAATGTGCCTCGCAGCAGCAGTGGCATGATAAACTCTCAATCGATTGTGACACGATTATGCTGTTTATTTGCATTTAGATAGTTTTATCTGCTCTGCAAAGTTGATTCTGACACGTTCGGCTTGTCTTCCACAATAAGAGCCTTTAAAGGACATTTTCCACATCTCGTGAAAGAGTAAAGATAAGGATTTTATGCAGAATTATGCAAAGATATAGCAGGTGCTGTAGGATTACCATACGAGTGCGCAGTGCTCAATGCAAATTAAAAACCCAACTCTGCGGCATCGGCAGCCATTAGAGGTGAGCGCTTAACAAGATAACACTATCTCTGTCTCTTTCTCTGATCAACGCTGCAAACACACTGACATTGCTTGCTGCTAACAACTAGCCCTGTGCCTTCCAGAAGCAGCCGAACATCACTTCCTGCTGAGGCGGCCGCAGAGGGCTAAGTGATATGATCACACACATACACACACACAAAACATCAGCTATATGATCTCCCCGAAAACAAGCCCATTTATCTGCCTCCTTCTACTCCTCCTCACCTCGGGGTTTGTCCCTCTCTCCCCTTTCTTCCGCCTCATTAATGATGTCAAAGTATGGATAACAGTGTGATTATTCCTGCCTGGCCAGACTGCTCTTTAGCGCCTGGATGTGTCATATCTTAAATGACTCTTGATTGCGGGGATTTAGCCCGAAGGGAACTAAAAGCACATCGCCCGTGTGGTTTTTTATTATCTTGTCAGGGGGAGAGGGAGGAAGAAAGGCCCTGTGCTATTCATCAGGGGCATTCAGACAAAGCATATTTAACCACAAAAGAGGGGGGAGAGAAAGAAAGAGAGAGGGAGGCCAGGCAAATAAGGACGGGGTAAAAATTTCTCCTGCCTTGACAGGCTTAAGTAGCCTATTACATGATGGTGATGCTTTCATCTATTACTTCAAGGAGGTAGAGAAGATAATCACCACTGTTATTCCCCATTTGATGTGCCCCTAGCCACCTATTACCCAGTGGCCTGCAGCACTCGGCAGAATACAGAGAGAGGAAGTGAAACCTCGGCCAGACGAGAAGGGAGGAAAGAGGGTTTAATCCAAAGCAAAGGAAAAGACAAACTTGTTTGTTGCCTGTGAGGATCTTTGTCACGAGAGCGTCCTCCTGCTCAAGATGCAATATTAAAAATGACAACAGGAGCTACCCAGCTGTCACCCGAATTCTCCCAAATACCTCAGGGCTGCCTCGTCGCCTTCCATCGCCATTTATTCACCTGTATAGCTGTTAATTAGGTTAACGAGAGCGGGGGTGGTCCTCGCCGCCGTCCGGCTCCGCCGCTCGCTTGCTCCCCCCCTCCCACATCTCCCGCTCCGGTCTCATTCCAAAGACACTGAGATATGAGAGAAGGATCATTTATTGGGTCATTAGTTCTACTAATCAGCGCTCTAATTACAGGCCATTACAGTTGGGTGTCTGATGTATCTCCTCTCCCCAGGACCTTGGACATGATGCACTCTGACACTCTGTCTCCCACAAACAAGCAGCTGCCCCGTGGCTGAACATCAGAGGCGTTAACCTCTGGACGAGGTCTGTTTTCAGACAAATGAATCAGTGGGCAGTCATGCCAATCACGTTAGAGTGCTTTTTGTTTTGCTTTGTTTTCTTCTTCAAAAGTAATTCATGTATTTTTGTTATTGTTATTAAAAGGGTCCACTGCACCAATTCAGAGAGAGAGATTTCAATTCAAACTTTTAAAAACAATAACCACAGATGTCAGCAAATGGTGAATTATTCAGAAAAGTGTTTACTGGAACAAAATAAGTTTTTGAAGTGGTACGCAGGTGGGCACAGCGTGGAAACCTGGTCCGTCATGTTGATGCCCATTTACTTTCAACTTTATCCATTCGTACCCATTTGGTTGTACTCATCTTTGTAAGGTGTAAAACATGGTGGACTTCTATTTACTGCTAATCTGAGGTTGTCACAAGTCCGTGGACCAGCTGCTGACCGTTTCTCTGCTGTTATGACCATGCAGTTTCAATGTAAAAATACAGTAGTGGATGAAGGCTTCTACAAACCAGAAGACAAGGTTCATGGCGTCAATTCTGAGATTCTTATTTTATATGCACTAATTGAGTGTTTTATTTTACACTTTGGACGGTTTGATCAACTTACCAGCTAGCTTGTTGCTTTGTTGACATTCAGGAGAATTTCTGAGAATTTCTGAGAATTCACTCTACTCAATATGATTTTATTTTTATTTATTTTTATTAATACATTTTAACCCTATTCCTAAGCATGTAAGACCATCAACTTAAAAATGTGAAAGGCTCAACTGTTTGTTCAGTGGGTTTTAAGTGGAAATGGACCAAATTCCTATGTAGAACACAATATTTTGTAGTTTCAGCTTATTCTGCACTGATGAAAATAAACTAAACTAAAAAGACTTTGGAAACGTTAATGTACTTCAGTCAGTCATTTATCCCCTTTAATGATGCAAATTGGTTGTGTACATTTTATATTGTTGGAAAGCCTGATTAGTCTCGTTTACGATGAGGTACAACTTGCACAGATGCATTTGTTTAATGAGCAACACAGCTAAACGTATGGGTGTCAAAAATCCCCATGCAGTATTGTGTACAATGTTGTTGGCCAGGTGTGTGCCAGTCAAAAGTGTATGACTGGCACCTGACATGTGTGCCAAGCTGTTGTGGCTGTGTATGGATCCTCCACACACTACTGAGGTCCCTGACAGTGCTAAATGAATTAAGGCGTTAAATGAATAAAGTGTAAAAATGGCCATTGAGGTTTTTTTTTTTCCTTTATCTGTGGGAGAGTGCAATCATCCAATCCAACAAGCAACTCAAAACAAGATTACAGCAAATACACCATTTGGTATTATTAAATGGGAGAAATTATTGACTGAAATAATTTCCAAACTTTTGTTGAGGAGTATGATTGGAGTACGATGAACAGATCCCACAAAGTCATTTAAAGCAGAAGTAAGCGATCCGGTCGTTTTCGCTAATGCTGCGTTCCAGGCAGGCTTTTGAAATCGTAAATTACAGCTTCAAGTCACAACTTACGACTTTGTAGCGTTCCAGGCAACCCACTGTTTTATGAAAGTCACTATAACAGCCACTACTTCCGACCGGTGAACTCGTACCAGATCGAACTGGTACCACTTCACGGTCGGAAAAATACGAGTTTCCTTGAACGCACCATAACAGTCCTCGTCCCTACGTCGCCACATTCACGGCGTTCCTTGGCTGCACACACAGCCCTGCATGCCGTTCTCTCTCCTCATTGGATAAAAACTGTAGGATACGATAAATGTTTTCTCCTCGGCTCAGAGCAGAGCAGAGTGACTGACAGACCCGTGTTTTGGTCCAAACACTCTATGTAAGTGATTGCTGTCGGAAGATATAACTATTTAAGACTTATATTAACACAAATATATCACTTACTTCTGCTTTAATGCTACATTATATTATATTATAATATTATTTTTACTCCATTAAATTTACAAGTAAATATTTCATTCCACCAAGAAATTGGTATGCACTGCTATAAGCAATCTAATGAACATAACAGCAACAATACTTACTATACATTAATAATTAATCATGCATAATAAACCTATAGTGCACCAATGTAATGTATGTTGTGTTTTCATGCTGTGATAGTGATAATTTAAATATATTGTATTCTAGGGGAAAACAGAAGCCTGCAGCAATGTAAGTAAACATGATTTGTAAAGTGCTAACAGTGGTGACCTTTCTTTGCCTGGGCCCTGCAGGGAACCTCTAGTGTATCATTTCAGCCCAGATGTCACAGTAAAAAAGGAAACTGTCCCAAAGTGCTGATGTCCACTGAAGTGCCTTTGAAATACCCGGTGATCTGCACTCCTGTCGCACAAAAAATGAAGCCCCAACTCTAACCATTGCTTTACTCTCAAACCTTTGAAAATATGTGCACAGTACTGCAAAAATACAATCCAAAATGTAAGGTGTTATGGGTATTAGAAGGTAAGACTTGACATCTAAAGATGTCAGTGCCGTCAATGCTATGAGGGCTTTGGAACAACTCACCAGACTATCATCTTGTAAATCTCTTCATACAGTTGACTTTTATCCAAAGATTTTTTAAAATCAAATTCAATTTTCTGCCTTTTAATTTCTTTCTTCACCGATATCCAGGCCGTATCCAGTGGTTCTAAATTATGACCTCGCAATATGTAGTAGAATTATACTTTGATCAACATGGAATTTCTCATGGCAGGAGATTTTGAGATTTAGGAGATGCCCGAGTAGAAGATCAGCACACCTACTAATTGGTATGATTGTCAAAGTTTGGAAGTTATGCACGGGAGTGGAGATAAGTCCATCATACTTAACCAAAGTTACAAGGAGTGGAATTAATCGGATTCCTTTTGGCTGCCCCCTGCTGACAAAATCTCTAACCCAGTGGGGGTGACAGGTGATCAAAAATGTAATAATAAAAGAGTTTCTTGGGTGTCTGTTTCCAAACTTTTGTTCAGAAATCCTCAGTCACTCATTTGAACTTATAACTGCAAAAGTAGAAGTAAACTAACTATAGGTGTAGTAAAGTTTCAACTGGGCACCATTGATATTGTAAAATAAATTTCTAATTAGTTAAAAAAAAAAGATCCAGATGAGTCAAATGAAGAAGACGTTTGGATTGTTTCCAGAACAGATAGCAGTACTCAATGTACAAGCTATAAACCTGAAAACCCTGGTATGTTTATGTTCAAGGAGCTATTTATAACTTTTGATACTGATACATAATCGCATTAGGTCATTACTTACCAGTCTGTCTTCTGTTATGGAAACCATCACTAATGTAAACTCTTGTTTCTGTTGCATCTTTTCTTCCAGTAAAGTTAGCACACCAACCAACTTGTTCCAGCTCAGCTCATTTAACCCCCCCCCAATATGGAACTACAAGCTCCAAGGCTGCATTGAATAACTAGCGCTGTCTAGAGGATGTATGCTAACCTTTGACCTTTATGTCTTCATAATTGCTGAAGATCTTGGCAAGACTTTGATGTAAATGTTATACTAATACAAAGTACTGTATGTAGCAATAGCACAACTTACACAGAGCTTTTTTAAATGCTTTAAACTTTTCATCTGCACAACAAGTTGATGGGTTTCCATGAAGTCAGTGATCCATCAGTGGTACTTTGTACTGGACTCTGAACTCTGTATTGCCTCGCATTCATCTTTTATTTCATATTCAGAGTTTATTTTCCACATTCTTCCTTTTTAAAGTAAGTAAATAAAGGTTAGGGTCAGGCAACAACAGTGAAACTCGTTATGAGGGGATCATATACTATTGTTCCTTTCTTTGACAAAGCATGCAGAGTATCATCATTATACAGAAAACACTGGAAAGTTGTGTTTGTTTTTTTAATCCCAAAGTGTGGGGTTATCCAGCAGATGTCGGTGCTTTCTATGAGGAATATAGGAATAATAAGCAGGATGTTGGTGTTTATGTATATGGGTCATGTTGCTCATACTGCGAACCCAAGTGCATATAGCATGAATCTCTTTTTGCACTAGTCAGTCCGGTACTTGTCTGCAGCCTCCCTGTCACATTAATGCACATATAGAGAGACCAGCTGTGTTCTAGGTGAGCCGAGGCTGTCAGGCGCCCTTATCGTCCCAGCGATCCTATTACAATTAGAGGAGGATACTCAACAGTGTCAATATAATTAATTCAATTATTAAAAAGCCTGAGGCGCAGTCAGAAGGATATGAAAATGACAAAGACTTGCAGAATGAAGGGTGTGCTGCACACGGCACTGCCAGAGCTCAAGGGTGTTTTCTTTTTAAATCCAGTGATATTTTGAAAGTTTCCCACAGGTTGATTGTTTTTAAATGCCAAGAGAGGAGTTGTCTCAGGGGATCAGACAGCAAGGGAAGAGTTTTCACTTTGAATTCATAATTACGCAAATGTGTGCTTGGGTGTGACAACATGGAAGGTTTTGAAGGCCTGGGCCGTACCAATGTCTTTCAGTCTAAGGACTGATATTGAATTATCAATTTTTATAATACTGAGCACTTCTTGCCATTCATTTACTTTGCAGATTATACAAGCAATCCTTTCATTATCTCTGTTTATATCACTGGATTGGGAGTATTGTTGCAAATCAAGGCTGCTTTATCTGAAATCAATCTGAGCGATCTATACAAATGCAATCCCAACTATTTTGGCTCGTGGATACCACTAGAGGTGATTGAAGATTTTCTTTTTCTTTTTTTCTTGTTTTTAATTTGGGTTATGTGACCATTTAATTTTATTCCTTACAAATTTAATGAAGCACAACTCTACATGACGTCATTTGCTACAATAGAAACTGACATATTGTGATTGCTCGTCCCTCACACCTGTCTTTTCGAATCCAGCACAAGAATCCCAAATTTATTTTATGCTGACAGCACACAGGGCAAACTGACACACAGCAGACCAGGGCAGGGTTGGTATAAAAGCAGAGATACTCTATGCTGGTTGGTTTGTGGAGCTCAAGGCCATACTTGGTTAGGGTAAACCAGTGAATGTGAATGTGGGGTCTCTGTTAGGGCTAGAAGCATTGCCCCAGGGACCCTCCTGCAAGTTAATCGGTCCTGGCTCCAGGCTGAAAACAGGCTAAAGACTGCTCATTTGAGGATATGGCTCTTGAACTTTGGGACTTTTCTTTCTTTAAACTTAAAATCCCTTCCTCTTGCATTGTTTTTGTGTTTCATCTGTCATGTTCATCTACTTCGAGGCACTTTGTGTTGTTTTCTCTAGAGAGAACTCATTAGCAGAGGGAAGTAAATGTGAAAACTGTCTCGGCTTCATCACTGTAAAGTTTGTGTTTTTATTCTGCTTGTTCAGATAATGGCGCTCAGACCTCGACGGAAGAATCTCATACCAATCTCCATGCCATGAATGAAAATAAAAGTGATGTCATTTTTTTTTTTCCAAGCATCAAAAATCAATACGACGTGCTACAGCTACTGTAAAGAAGGTGGCAGTGATGTGGGTGTTCAAATCTGCGCTTTCCTTACTGTAGTGCATATATCTCTCTTCCAAATCGAGTCATTTACGAGAGATCCAGGACCGGTGCCAGGGCACAGCATCAAACGCGTCATTCAACGAGGAAATAAAGAGGCAATCGATGCTGCATGGGAGAAACCTCCCATACATATTCAACATGTTTAGTGTGGAAATCTGTGTATTGATCAGGCTGCCTGACCTCCTCAGTTCCTCTGTTTGCAGCTTATGCTTTGCAATAAGGGCAATCAAAACAGGGCTGCGTTCCCTGTGGAATGCTTCCTTTTTCTTTCCCCATGGCAAATCAAACTCCCACCGGCTTTGACAAAGAGAACCTCCGAAGCACAAGCATCACCACCTTTGTGTTCTGGGCCCTATTCGACAGGGGTGGTGCCAAATCAGGTCACAGAGGAGAGATGGTGCATTCAGTGGGAATAATGGAAATGATCGCCCTTTTTTTAAGTGCAGAGCAACCGCAGACAAAAGCCAGAAAAAATATTCCACCCCCTCTGTATTCAGATAAGAAAGGATAAAATGCTCCAGAAATCACTGTAAACCAAGATGTTGAATTATTGTTTGCATTATCTGAAGGTAAATATGTGCTTCAGCTAAGGAAAGATGACTAAAGTGGCAATCTTTGATTCATGCATAATCTTTGCCTGTGTGCCTGTGCATCGCATGCACCCTCATCTGAAGGGGAGCATGGAGAATAAAATGTTTCTGGGTATTAACACACATGCATTTATGCCGCTTAAGTCTCCACTCAAATACTGCCTATTATAAACAGCCGTCACAGCTGGAACGTAAACAGTCGCGTTGCTGCCTTGCAATTTTCAACATTCCTGAGGAGATGCAAAGGGAGATGAGTTTGTGGGTGCAGCCGAGAGGCCGGCGGCCAAACCTGTAATCACGCCTGGTAATATTTCAGCAGGGTCATGGTATTGATTATATTGGCTGTGGGAGATTTTGGAGGTGGAGAAACCAGAAGCAAATCTCTGATAATATTGCCAGTTTATTGGTTGTTTTTATGTTGACCACTTTTGGTCAGTAATAAGCAAGCACTGCCGACCAAGAACACCCACACACATTAACTTAACTTAATGTATACCTACTATGTCCTGTCCTCTATATGTTTTCTCCTTTTTGAGCCTGTGTTTTGAGTTCTCCTGTTTTTTTGGAAATCACTTGTCTTCTTCCTGCCCTGTTGTGTCTCCTTTTGTCACCTGTGTCTTGTTTTGTAATTAACCCCTATTTATTCAGTCTGCATGTTTCCTCCTCTCTCTGCCAGTTTGTCTCATTTGTTCACTTTCCAGTGTCTCCTCTGTGGGGCATTCTCTGGTTTGTGAAACCCTCAATCGTGGCTTGGACTGGTTGATTTTTATTGGAATTTGTGTTTGGTCTTTTGGAGACCCCTTTTTTTGTTGTTGTTTTGGTCTATTTTTTTTCAATAAGTTACTTTGTACTGTGGTCATGTCTGCGCTTAGGTTTTGTGTTTCTCTCAGACCATGGCACTTACTGCCTAATATAACTCGCTCAGTGACAGATACCACATTGACAAGACAAACCATGTTATTCACTTCAGCTGTCAGTGCTCCTAATGTTATGGCTGATCTGTGCTGGCTGATTGCCATTAATAAGCCCATTAATATAATGCATGGTGATGTATGTTTCCGGCAACACAACCTGCAAATGAAAAGGTTCAGATAACGGGCTGTGAGTTTTCATTGTCTGCAGTGCTGCAATATTTAAATGGTCAAGATATCTCAGACAAATGCAACAGCCGCAACAAAATTAAAAAGGCCACACACCGGAAGCAAATGAAAAAGGATGTTTTTATCTTATTAAAGGCTAGGTAGGCAGCTTTTTTTGACAGTATTAGGCAAAAACTTACACAATAACCTTGAGTATAATGTAAATGAAGTGATGTGAAAAAAGATCAGACGTCTGCGTCTCCCCTAGGCTCTGTTTTCAGCCTGTAAAGAATCTATCCGTGACGGTAGATTTTGACCAATCACAGAGCAGCAGCTCTTATTCGTATTATTTTACACAAAATATAAATACTATGTTATCGTTCATGTGTTCAAAAAAGTTTTTCTTACCCGTGACTCGGACATTATGGAGGATAACATTGAAAAAAAGAAAAGAAAAGAAGCTTCAGCAAGTTGGTTGGTTAGGGAGGAGCACAGAGAAGCTGCCCGGCCGATGAGCTCAGCTCCCCGGCTGCAGCCTCTGTGACGAGCCGCTGCTGCCGCTCGTGTGTGGCTCTGCACTCCTCCGACAATCGTCGGAGCAATACTTACAGACGTTATTTGGATAAACTGACAACAGATTGGGAATCTAAACTGTCACTTCCTCGCATGAAAAAATATTAAAACGTAAGTTATTCCTCTACTTGCTGCTCATAGACGGACTGGCAGAGGGGATGAGAACCATGTGGACTAGATTTCTGCCTACCTAGCCTTTAATCGAATATTATGTAATTTTACATTATTTCATTTGGTTATATTTTACTGGCATTACAGCTGCAAACATCTGCACATATGTGAGATGTTCACCTCCTTGTGGGTGGTGTTCTTTTTCTCTGCTTTATTGGATAACATGAATAGGTCATGGAAGCAAGAAAAGAAACATGGAATGATCAGCCGGAAAGATGTTGTTTAGTTTGCATGCACCGAAGCCTCCACCAAGGCCAGTCTTTGATGAATATATCACCATGTTTTGACATGTAATGTCCCAATTAAGTGCCACACCTCAGGCTGATTGATGTAAATTTTAATAAACCTGGGAGCGTTCAGTCCAGGAGCACAGAGTGTAATAGCCAATTAAATTTGACCATTTGACCTGCAATTAAGAAATAATATCTTTCCTCTGAATCCACAATATGTTATTTACATGAGCTTATGTACACCATATACATGTGGATGGAAAAATATCAACTATAGCTTCCCCAGCTATAACACAACACTGAGGTCAGAAGCATCTCAGGAGGCACCAAGAGGGTTTCAATCATATCATTAGTGTGTTCTGTTTTTTTGTTTTAACTTTTATTGCCCCACCCATGCCTTCTGCAGGTGGTTCACCAGTCCTCATTTTAAATTGAAAGGAAATGTATGACTGTAGAGCAAATCACACCGTGCTCAGCTTCAGTCTGAGAGCCAAGGCTTGATCCAAAAAGAGAAAGGAAAAAGACAAAATTGTGCAAAAGCTGACCTCTGCCTTTGTAGCTGACCTCCACTGGCAGTCATCGGTGGGTTTCTGAAAACAAGAAAAAAGAAATCCCAGATCAAGTGAAAATGATGGTACATCTATGTTGACCGAGACCTCCATTTCTTTTTTTTTATGTGCACTTGCTGAAAGAAAAAAAAAAGATTCAAAACCTCCACTAGTAAAGTGTTTCTTCTTACAAGCAGTAAGAAGACTGAGTTGTACTGAACAGAAGACTGTGAAGATTACCAAATCAGTCAGATATCATCTCTAACATCGATGGTTGACTGCAGGAGATAGAAGCAGTAATGTTTCCGCTGGTTATTTATTCCTTTATATATTTATTTTTGCTGTACTACCTGCAGAAAAAGATGCACAATAAAATTACTGAAGTGTCAAATCTGTAATTTCAAGACAGCAAAATGTCCACGCTAATTGAGGCTGCTGATTGCATGGTACAGTTTGATTTTTTTTTTTTCATAAGGGAAAGAGTATGACTCAGGCCCTATACTGTTAAATAAAAACAGGTTTGGGTGATGAGTTCCAACATTTTTACTTTTTCTGTGTTTTATGATATCTATATCTATAATAACCATATGTTTGTTGCTTCAACTTGCTGTATTTTTGAGTCCTTTTCACAAACGACGGAGTGAGTGCTTTTTTTTCCAGCACCCAGCAACACACACGCAATTTGCGCCAGGGTCCTGGCACACTCTTGCATTGCACCCATGAGAAACACTGCGTCCTATGTGAAAAAGGCTTTACTCTCTCTGGCTTTTCTCTGGGGCTCTGGTAACAACAGGTTAGTTTCAGTCAATCAGAAGAGAGGAGGCTTTGATCTTTTCTGTGGTCTCATGAAAAAAATAATCGGATTTAAGGCAAATCCTGCAGGGAGCTCTACTAACAACAGGTGATATTCAGAGAAATAAAAGGTGAATCCAAGTGGGTGGAACTAAGAGGGGTTGTGACATCACAAAGTTACAGAAGTCATGACAGCTGATTTAAGGATCAGTTCCTGAATACAGAATGTGCGTGTTTATCTGTTTGATATATTGTTTTCTTTACACAAGCACACACATATGATAACCTCACATTATACAACGAGACCTTAAATGTCAACACATTATTTACAAAAGCTTCAAATGTTGACATACAGTATGTTCTTGATAAATGTTCCAAAAAGTGTCCAGATGCTTTTTCTCAAAAACAAATCAACACTCAAAGTTTGTCACATCTCTCCTCTCATTTCTCATCTCACATTTGAAAACATGATGTGTTTCCAGATGAGAGTCGGCTCCTGAAAGACAAGAGACTTCTCTAAATCTGCTGAGTGTAACTAATCGCTCCGTGCGGAGCTCAGATATTTCATGGTGTTATTTGCAAATTAAGTCAGGGGAACGTGAAATTAATCACTGGTCTCTTGTAGCTGTCGTCTTTGTAGTAAAGAGCGAGCTGAAACAGGGTCGCTCCGGAGCAGCCGGTCCTCATCCTGACCCTCTCCAACACAGCGCTGACCGACGGGATGGGATTGAGGACACCATCAACTGAAATGAGGTTTCTCAGTGGGGGTTTGGAGGGGGAGGGACTGACCTCTCCCTCCATGACTCCTGATGGAGCCTGGTGATCTGGAAGGACCTCAGACGGAAGCTGCTGCCCCACATTGAGAGGGGCACTCGGGTGGACCAGGCTCCTGGGGAGGGTTGTGTTGGGGTGTCTCTCATCCGGCAGGGCAGGGCAGGACAGGACAGAGGGACGACAGGACAGTACATACGGATCCACACATTGAAATGGCAACAAAATGATGCTTTTGCCCCAACCTCCATCTTCTGATGTGATTTGATGAATTTTACATACTGTAACACAGGAAGACACAACACAACTCCTACATATCCTTCAAGACATTTTGTACAATTGCGTAGGACACTCATATATCAACTCATACGTCCAGCGTCTGACCCCGGTGCTCTCCTCTCTAACAGGGTCTGGGCTGCTACTGTATAACAACACTGCACTGCTCCTGCCTTTGTTCATGACAGATTCCAGTCATTATTCACTCAGCCACAGGAGGTCACTTGTCAGGAAACCCCCCTAAAAAATGCAGGATATTTCAAATACAAAAAACCATGCAGTGATGTAAAACTGAACCATATTTTGACATCTCTTTGTCAAAAACATCTGGTGGGGGAAGATGAGAAAGCTTTTCTTTCTATTTCATGATGTTTTTCCATCCAGTCTTTCCTGATGTGAGGATCTCCTTGGAGCAAATTTCTTGAATTTGTGATACTGGGCTATAGATATAGAAATATAGGCTTAAAGGGATAGTTCAACATTTTGGCCCATTGCCATAATCCCTATAGGTTTAAGAGTAGGTTTGTTACCTTTAATTGCAAACTATTTTTAGAACAGTGGAGCAGAGCCACAAGCTGTTCAGAGCTACACTACGGAGGCTAATGGGATTTCTTGGTTTCCCTCATCAAACTCATCAAATACACAATCCAACAACTCCAAAACGTGGTGGACAAGTTGTGACCTGCACATTCACCACAAGATAATTACAGAACATCACGAGACAGAGTTGTTTTCAAGGTAAATTTGTCCACAACAGTGTTTTGGGGTTGTTGGATTGTATATTTGATGAGTTTAATGAGGGAAACTTAGCTCTGAGCAGCTCACGGCTCTGCCCCACCGTTCTAAAAATAGCTTGCACTGACAATTAAAGGGGACAAACCTAAAACTACAGGGATCATGGCAATGGGCCAATTTGCCAAAATGTTGAACTACCCCTTTAACCTGATGACATTAGCAGATATAGTGAAGATAGAATTAATATTTAAGTCACATCCTGCAGGATAAATGGACAGTCATGATCTCAGAATTAAAATTATTACTGCCAGAAAACCATGCATCACTAGTAAATTTATTGTGCTCCTCTTTTCATTCCTCTCCTTATGTGAGACTTAATTGTAGTAATGAATTTTAATTAGTTATAATAGATCATATAGAGGCAACTGAGGACCAGAGAAGTAAATAACTTGAACAAAAAAAGTTATACTGAAACTTGGTGGATAGGCCTATAAGAAAAAAACAAAATAACAACAAAAAATCTGATGGATATTTTTTTTTTTGATTATGAACCATATACATTTTTAACACATTTTCCTAGACTTTCCATGTTGCAATATAACATTGAAAGTTTTTTTTACCCCCCATCTAAAGATATCAGTGTGAACGACCCCAACCCACTGTAGGTGGTGCTCGTTTCAACCACTTTCCTGTAATGGCTCTCCTGCCAGCGGCACTTAGAATAAGAGTCATGGGTTTATATTTTGTCCAACATCTTATTTCTGAATTCTCTTTTTCTTGGTAGAAAACCAGCCACAGTCCAATGACAAGTGTCTCCTGTGCACACAACAAGGTCACTTGGGTTTGCTAATTCTCTCCGCAGCCCCTTCATTTGTTATTCTAAACAGGCTGTCATTTGGCTATTTAGCAATTATGATGATGAATAATGGGTTTTTGGTTACAAAATGCTTCTGTTGGTCACAGCTGGAAGGTAAAGGAGTGAAATAGTGTGACACGGTGAAAAACTGCATTTATGCTGTTGCTTTAAGTTTTCATTTCATTTGTTTATCTGGCTGAGGAGTTTCAGCTTGGCTGTAAAAAGCTGCTCCCCGATCTCTGCCGTAGATCAAAAAGTGCAGCTTTATGTCCCTGTTGGCTGTCGTGGCTGTGTTACCTCAGTTTTTTTTTTTTTTTTTCATGTTAAGACATCTTCTTTTTTGGCAGATGCATGGAAACTCATTATTCTTTGAACCTGCAGTGAAACGAGCGGAGACGCTGCACCTTGAGGGTTTTCACATCATCAACTTGTCTATATCCGTGTAAAACCTTTTCTGGTCTTAGCTCGACTTGGGGGCTTTGCATGATGTGTTTGGTCTCACACCCGTCCCCTGTCTCTCCTTGATAGGGGCCGGTCAGGGCGATGGAGCCGTGGCTTACCTGGGTGGATTGCCTTGGATTGCAGCCTAATCATCTGGCCCCCAGTCAGACAACCGGCTGGGCCAAAGCTACGACAGCACAACAGATGGGCCCTCAAAGGACCCACCACATCTGCAATCCTACAGGAAGATGAAGAGGAGGATGGAGAGGAGGGAAAGGAGGGGGTAAAAGAGACAGGAACTAATTTCTCTCATCTTCTCATTTCACGCAAATGAGTGCAAGGGATGTGCATAACGAGCTGGCACTCGGCTCTGGCGAGGTGAGCGGAGATCTGAGTCGTGAACACCGCCGAGGCGTCCGCCGCCGACCGAAACAAACACCGCTCCCTCTTCACGCCGAAGCTCTCAATTAACAACAAGGAACTTTAAATGATTCAGGGGAGTAGAGTGGACTTCGGCGTGTTTACAAACTGCCTTGATGTTGTTAGCTCCGTGTGTCTAAAAATTACTCATCCATCAACAGAAGTAGCCCCAAAGAAAAAGTACCATTCACACACCGGATAATGAGACGTATCCACAGATTATGAGGAAAGAAGTAGAAGCTGACTTTGTGTTCCTGAAAGCTGCTGCACAGACTATTAAGAAACATTTTCTTCTTTTTTTTCTCCAGTCATAAAAGGCTTTACTTACTAAGAATCACATCACAGTTTTATTTTAAGCAGCTTACTGGCTTTTTTCATTACTTGGGACCTTTTTTTCCCACTACAAAAAAGGGCATAATAACCATGAATATAATATGACTCATTCAACACTGCTCAAATGCCCTGTTGAAAATGACTTCTGACACCAAATCGAAGCAGACTGACTGAGGCTTGATGCGACAGATCAACACAAAGCACACTTTGTAAAGCTGCAGTTCATAGCTAATACAGACGAACAAGTGTTTTGTGTGAATGTCTTTGTAGGCATCTATTTTAAATGTAAAGATATTCTTATAATTAGCACATCATGAATCACCACTGACACCAAGGAAGTTTTTGTTTTTACAGCAGGATTAACCACAGTGTGCTGATCAGAATCACTCCAAACTTCTTACTCACCTGAACACAACAGTACAGTTACAGCGGCCTGTGTGGACTGTTTGGCCTTGCTGAGGAATGTGTTCAAATGCATGACATTCTAGTTTGTATTTATTTGTGTACTTTTTTAAAGTTTAAAGTTATTGTGGTTGTTATTTCTGGGGTCAAGGAGGAGGTCACCGTCTCAGCACTCAAGCCAACAAATATGTTCGTTTTTATAAGTTTGGGAAAAAAGAACATTTGTAGATGTGCAGCTATATCCGGCGTTGACGGCAGGATCCATGTAGCACTAGGGGTGGGTCCATGGATTCCTAATGTGTGGCAGCCTGCGCGGAAGCACGAGGACGTGCTTGTGAAAAGAGGGGAAGTGATGTGACAGTGGTGGTCCTGTCACTATGCCTCCAATTGATCATGCGCCCTGGCAACTTGGGCAAGGGGATGTCCCTTTGGCCAAGTGGTTAGAGCGCATGACTCTTACTCAGGAGTCTGGGGTTCGAAGCCCGCCCAGGCCTTCTTCACCTTGCCACATATAGGTCCAAAATGTTCTGATGAAACTCGTCTGTTATGATTTACCAACTGTGACCTAGTTTGTACAGAGACGGTTTAGGGCTACCTGGCGTTTTGGGAACACAAACACAAACCTACTGCTATGACCATAGGAATTTGCAAAAATGTTGAATTATCCCTTTAACTATGCTATATTTTTACCTTAATTAAACAGCTTCATGATAATTGTGATGATTAAATACATGACATGTAACTTGTTACAGGGAGAATGGAGGCTCTCTGTCTTCCACTTAGCGTCTCTTGGCTGAAAACCAACCTTGCCAGATCAGAGCCTCCGATGCGGTGTCCCAGCTCTCGCCTCGTAACCCGTAAAATCTTTTGGTATATGGCAGATAAGAATACACAACACAAATACATAATGTAACATACTGTATATGATATGTAACCGTATCCATTGCCCCACAGATTAGTTTCTCGCTGGCTTCATTGAAAACAAAAAAGCAAATGCACATGGCCAGGAGGATGGTTAGCAAAAAGTCATTGGACTTGCATATTTCAGCTTACGAATGAACAAGAAAAAGATCATTATGGGAAAGTTTCAGTGTGCATAAGATCAAACAATCACAGTCTATACTGTTTGACTTGTCCTATGACCATGATGTGATTTCTGTCTGGACTGATGCTGTAAAATCTCGACAGATAACATCGCACATGCAGCTATCCTCATGACTCTCAGTGTGTGTGCATTGTCTGTATTTATCAGCCTTCTGCCCGCTGACTGTAAGCCAGACTCTGGTCCAGCCTTCCGTCTCTCCCTGCAGACGGACGCAGCTGCCGGCTGCTCCGCGCCACAGTGGGAGTTTCCCCAGGAAGCCGCTCGGCGGGGGACAGAGCCGGGATGGGCGATTAACACGACGGATGCACCCGGCCTCTCCGGTGTGTTGACCATCATTTTGCTGACGTGGGGGCCTGCGGGGAGAGGAAGCCTTCTCCGAGTGTCCGGCCCTGCTGCTTAAAGACGCCAGTCTGCTGCTAAATTACAGGCTTGTTTTGTTGATGGTTTTGTGGTGTTTTTGTCACAAGAGCCCAAGGGGGGGACGATCATGTCCTGATCACACACACATATTGGAAAAAAAAACAATGTGGAGAGAGCTCTTGACTACTTTTTTCACCCGCATTCACATAATAAAGCTTAGCAATGATTTGCATATATCAACTATTTCTCTGCTAGGCAAGCTTGTACATCTGCTCAGAATTAGTCATTATTTTCCTCCCATAATTTGGCAGGGGTTGCCCTAATGTGCCGCAAACTGGCTGTAAACTCCACAAGGCTGCAAAAACAACCCAATAAAAATCAAGCTTCCAAATACTTTCATCAAAAACTGAACACACGCATAAGCTCAGCACAGGGACCTTCCAGACTCTCTGTTGTCAGCAGCGTCCATGTTTATTTTCATAGCATTTTTTTTTTTTTTTTTTTTTCAGCTGTGACAGTGATTTTGCGAAGATAGAAATCTGAAGTGGAGTCAGCCCATAGGGGAGCATCCAGCAGTGTGAATGGTAATGATGATGGTTATGAGAACCTGGTATACAGTGATGGTGAGGGGAAGGGGAGAGGTGGTGGTGGGGGGAGCAGATGACTCACCCAGATGGTAGAGAAACTATAATCACTCTGTCTCAGAGTCAAAGCTGCCATCTTTGTTCGCTCATTGCTTTCATTTCCTCCGCAACGGCTTCCTGGTGGAGCAATCCCAGCTAGCAGGGAACGTTCCCACAACTTTGGCTAACATTCCCTACAAGTTCTGTTTGTGTTTTAAAGAAAACATTTTCATCTAATGTTTAAAGAACATTATAATGATGTTTATTATTTCAAACAATGTTCCTGTATTGTTAAATGTTAACAAAGATAGAACGTTTTAGATGAAACATTCTAAGGATGTTTTGGGGATGTTGGTGAGGTAAACAATTATAGAATGCTCCTCTATAAAACATTATCTAAATGTTCCATAATAACAAAGAAAAAACATTATCAGAAAAACATTTTTAAAACATTTTCAGGATGTTATTAAGGCCTCTGATTGCAATATGTTATTTTAAAAACATTCTTACTACGTTATACAATAACAAAGAAGGAACATTCTTAAAGCAATATTTCAAAAATGTTTTCAGGATGTTATCGATACTTCAGATTACACAATGTTCTTTTCCAAAACATTTCTGTAATGTGATATGTTAACAAACATAGAACATTTGTCTAAAACATGCTTAGGATGTTCTGGGGATGTTGTTGAGTTAATGAATTATTGAATGTTCTTCTAGAGAACATTTTCCTGATGTAACAGGAAAACCAGAAAAGAACATTCTCAAAGCAACATCCAGAAAACGTTTTCATTATGTTATTAAGGCCTCTGATTGCAATATGTTATTTTAAAAACATTCTTACAACGTTATACAATAACAAAGAAGGAACATTCTTAAAGCAATATTTCAAAAATGTTTTCAGGATGTTATCGATACTTCAGGTTACACAATGTTTTTTTCCAAAACATTTCTGCAATGTGATATGTTAACAAATGTAGAACATTTGTCTAAACATGTTTAGGATGTTCTGGGGATGTTGTTGAGTTAATGGCTTATTGAATGTTCTTCTAGAGAACATTTCCCTGATGTTAGAGGAAAACCACAAAGGAACATTCTCAAAGCAACATCCAGAAAACATTTAAATTATGTTATTAAGGCCTCAGATTATATTATGTTATTTATAAAACATTCTTACAAGGTTATATGATGATAAACGAAGAATGTGCACGAAGCAATATTTGGAAAATGTTTTCAGGATGTTATTGATGCCTCAGATCACAAATAGCATGTTTGTGTAATGTCATGTATAAACAAAGGAAGAACGTTTTACCTATAGCACTCTGAGGATATTTTAGGGACAATGTTTAGGTAACAGATTACAAAACGTTATTAATAAAATATTCCCACAATGTTAAATGATATCACATGAAGGACATTTTCAAAGTAATATTTGGAAAATGTTTTCAGGATGTTATTGATACTTCATATTACACAATGTTCTTTTCCAAAACATTTCTGTAATGTGATATGTTAACAAACATAGAACATTTGTCTAAAACATGCTTAGGATGTTCTGGGGATGTTGTTGAGTTAATGAATTATTGAATGTTCTTCTAGAGAACATTTTCCTGATGTAACAGGAAAACCACAAAGAAACATTCTCAATGCAACATCCAGAAAACGTTTTCATTATGTTATTAAGGCCTCTGATTGCAATATGTTATTTTAAAAACATTCTTACAACGTTATACAATAACAAAGAAGGAACATTCTTAAAGCAATATTTCAAAAATGTTTTCAGGATGTTATCGATACTTCAGATTACACAATGTTCTTTTCCAAAACATTTCTGTAATGTGATATGTTAACAAACATAGAACATTTGTCTAAAACATGCTTAGGATGTTCTGGGGATGTTGTTGAGTTAATGAATTATTGAATGTTCTTCTAGAGAACATTTTCCTGATGTAACAGGAAAACCAGAAAGGAACATTCTCAAAGCAACATCCAGAAAACGTTTTCATTATGTTATTAAGGCCTCTGATTGCAATATGTTATTTTAAAAACATTCTTACAACGTTATACAATAACAAAGAAGGAACATTCTTAAAGCAATATTTCAAAAATGTTTTCAGGATGTTATCGATACTTCAGATTACACAATGTTTTTTTCCAAACATTTCTGCAGTGTGATATGTTAACAAATGTAGAACATTTGTCTTAACATGTTTAGGATGTTCTGGGGATGTTGTTGAGTTAATGGCTTATTCAATGTTCTTCTAGAGAACATTTCCCTGATGTTAGAGGAAAACCACAAAGGAACATTCTCAAAGCAACATCCAGAAAACATTTAAATTATGTTATTAAGGCCTCAGATTATATTATGTTTTTTATAAAACATTCTTACAAGGTTACATGATGATAAACGAAGAATATGCACAAAGCAATATTTGGAAAATGTTTTCAGGATGTTATTGATGCCTCAGATCACAAATAGCATGTTTGAATAATGTCATTTATAAACAAAGGAAGAACGTTTTACCCATAGCATTTTGAGGATATTTTGGGGGCAATGTTTAGGGAACAGATTACAGAATGTTATTAATAAAATATTCCCACAATGTTAAGTGGCATCACATGAGGAACATTTTCAAACTAATATTTGGAAAATGTTTTCAGGATGTTATTGATACTTCAGATTACACAATGTTCTTTTCCCAAACATTTCTATAATGTGATATGTTAACAAATGTAGAACATTTGTCTAAAACATGCTTAGGATGTTCTGGGGATGTTGTTGAGTTAATTGATTATTGAATGTTCTTCTAGAGAATATTTCCCTGATGTAACAGGAAAACCACAAAGAAACATTCTCAAAGCAACATCCAGAAAATATTTTCATTATATTATTAAGGCCTCAGATTATATTATGTTATTTATAAAACATTCTTACAATGTTATATTATGATAAATGAAGAATATGCACAAAGCAATATTTTGAAAATGTTTGCCGGATGTTATTGATGCCTCAGATCACAAATTTTTTTTTTACCAAATGTTCCTTTAATGTTTTATGTAAACAAAGGAAGAATGTTTTGCATGTAACATTATGAGAATATTTTAGGGACAATGTTTAGGTAACAGATTACAGCATGTCATTAATACAATGTTCCCTCAATGTTAAATAATATCACATTATGAACATTTTCTAAGTAATATTTGGAAAATGTTTTCATGATGTTATTGATACTTCAGATTATGCAGTGTTCTTTTCCAAAACATTTTTGTAATGTGATATGTTAACAAACGTAGAATATTTGTCTAAAACATGCCTAGGGTGTCCTGGGGATGTTTTTGAGTTAATGGATTATTGAATGTTATTCTATAAAACATTTCCATGATGTTAGAGGAAAACAACAGAGGAACATTCTCAAAGCAACATTCAGAACAGGTTTTCAGTATGTTAACAAGGCCTCGATTACATTATAGCCTTTTTTTTATATAAACAATCCTGCTCCATCACAATGATTGATGATGACTAGAGGACTGCTCAGTCAGTCATCAGCTAATAATAATTATTTTTTACTTATCAATATTTTACTCATCAATTATAAGGAAATATGCACTAGGTTGACTCATCTTCTCTCACGATATCAATGGGCTCGTTTTGTATGACACTGATTACAGTATGGGGCAAAAGTTTCACATAGGCTACTTTAGAAAGTGAGAATATGAGAAAAGTCAGTAATTATCATGGGAACATGAGAAACCTGACAGAGATGGGCAGGCAATTATTTATCCATTGTCTATACAGTCCATCTTTCCCCGAATGAGGACAACAACTCCTTTGCCACAATATAAAAGGCAGCTCTATGCAGCCCTCTATATTTGTGTGGGCTGTTTGAAATAAGTGGGCAACTTGGTTGTGTACATTAGGGGGAAGCTAAATGGTGGCCTGAAAGCTTGCCAATTTGGATTTAATGGTTTTGGGGTATATTTACAGGATAATAAAATTAAAATATATGTCTTTAAATCATCATGCTAATGTATTTTCACTGGTTGATCTTAAAAAAGGAAAGAAAATGGGGCTATGTGTGTTTTAGTAGCATATGTTGCCTTGCTCATTGTTGTGTGTGCGTTTTACACAACAGTTATTAAGGTGTCAGTGATCTATTCTAGCCTAGGCAGTTGATAAGATCATTGGCATGTAGTAGATTTACGGTGGGCCTCTGACAAATTAAAATTCAAGACTTGCACCAATAGTGATTGACTGGTGGTTTGACCCCCAAGCCGGCGGGACACAACAGGAACAAGGAACCTGCTGCAACTTCAGACTACTTTGCTCCCAAGTCCACATTGGAGGCACAGATTGTGATCGTGGATCATGGTAAGACTACAATAACTGTTTTGAATTGATTATTGATCCCCAGTAGAGAATTGGGTCCAGTTAGTTTACTAGTTATTCACATTATTTCCCCATTTGTTCATTAATCTGTCAATCAGAGTGATTTTGCACACACTTGATCCTCATTGGCTAGATCAGGCAGCGCAGATCAATGATTGGTCAGAGGGGAGTAAGTCCCGCCCCTTCCAGTTTGAATTCGTCAGTGCCGAGTCAGAGCGGTGAGGCTGCAGGGGTGAGATACAAAAACAAACAGAAATTAAGCACACGGTGGTTGTGAACGCGGTTATCACCACTGAATAATTATTTAAGGGACGCAACTTGAGTCTGAGCGGTGGTTTAGGAGCCGTGAGCCAGGACTATCACTACTTTTGGCGGTGTCATGGTGAGTTGGTGGAGTTAAGCTAGTGCATGCTAACTGTATTAGCCATGTGGTGAGTGGAGCAGGAGAGGTGGAAAACCACAGAGGATACATGAACCTTACTTACCGTTTAGTGTTGTAAAGCGTATAAAAGCAAGATTTAGAGCTGCATATTTCTGCACTGATAACCTAATAGAAAATGAGATATGCTATTTTGTTATGCTACCGTGTGTGTGTTTACTTTGTTCATAATGTGTAGTATGTTTAAAGAAACTGCTAGCCTAAATTCATTGTTCATTTATCACAAAATCAAAAGACTATTTTGACATTGAGAAGTGTAGCCTATAGGATGTGTGTTTTGCTGTTATTTAGTTCATCATTTTATGGCAATGTATGTAACAGACAAAAAAGGGAAATTAATTATATTTAATAGGAAAAGAGCTATAATAATTCATGATTTAAAATACTCCATTTCAGATTATTAGAAAAATATCATTTAATCACTGTTGTGTTATACTAGTGTTTTGTGTTGAATATGGCCATAGAGAGTTTCAAAATAACATATACAGTAGTAAGAGCATTGTCTTTACAGGCTAGGTTTTTAAGATCTGTCAGGAAACTCTGGATTCTCCCTAACAAGGGAGATGGCGAGCCCCCAGTGAGAAGGCTTCTCCTTCCCGAGGACTGGGTCAACATCGACTGTGCCCAAGGAGGACACCAAACCCTCTTCGACACCTTCATCCACACTGTGGTAGGACCACCATAGACTCACGGCTACTTAACTTAAAGTCTGTATAAAATTAAACTAGTTTTCTAAGTTAGTCACACCACAGATCTTAACCATCCTGTCAAATTTGATGTAATGCTAGAAAAATTAGTTTAGTTTAGTAAATAAGGTTTTAAAATCATGACAAAATCAAGCAGTTCTCCTAGCTCTGGAAGCTGGAGTTGTGTCTGCTGCAGGCACTGGAGCCCTGCCCACTTGCTGAGCTTTGTCAAATTTGAACTTTCAATCAAGTACCACCAAATGACATTCATGCATTCATATCATACCCGGGCAGCTACAGGTTTGAACCTCTGAGTCTGAGTCCAGCTCTAATTCTGAATACTTCAGATAAACACATGGTGAGGGAAAAGACATACAGTCCAGGTGAGGCGCTGGAGCGTCTGGCCCATAGCGCAGGGCTCCCATTGCCAGTGGTGGCCAGATATGAGTCCGTCTCACCTGGACTGAGAAATCCTTGTCCTCAAAAATAGTTTTACCCTCAGATCAGTGCTCCATAGTTATCGGTCTTTGCATCAAGAACCATATTCTAACATATTTATCAAATCTCGGATGACACTTAACACAGACTTTAAGACTTTTAAACTACATCTGACTTGACTTTATTCCCTTTGGACTGAGCGTGCTGACTTGACCACAACAACGACATTAAAGGGACATTGAAACGAACATAACACTGGACACTTTCCATGTATTTTTTATTTTATTTTCCATACAGGTCAATACAGCCAAGCTGACTGTATCCTGTGGCTCCATTTATGATAATGTGTCATTTTCTCTCTCTCTCTGTCACTTTAACCCTCCAGTTAGGAACCTGTCCCTGGTCCATGTCATACTACCCTGTGGCGCTTAGTGGGTTACACTTCACATGCCAATATGTCACGGCAGCTGCGGTGTCCTGCTGAAAACTGGAAAGCTGTGGAGAAGAGAGCTGGGGCTGGACCAGGGGATCGAGCTGCCGTGTGCCGAGAGACAGCTGCTGAAAGCCTGCAGCTCTGAGAGCCAGGTAGCATGTTGCTGCTGGAGGAATCAACACACACCGGGCCACCGCACCAAGTTCTGCTCTGAGTCTGAGACCTTCTCGTGTGTACGCATTTTGCGAAGCAGGTATGCAATTTGACATCAAAATACGCTGGTACGATTTGCCTTTCTAAACTATGCAAAAAGCTGCTGACATATGGCGCGTTTCCACTAGCGCGCTTCGGCTCGGTGCGCTATTTGCGTGTTTCCACTAGCACGCAGTACTTGCAACCAGGTACGCTTTTGAAATCACCTCAGCCCTGGTTCCAAGCGAGCCGAAGCGTTACTAAAACGTGACGACTTCTTTGAGCCGAGACGCTTTCACCAGATGTGAAAATGATCCATTCCATTGTTTAATTTTGCAACTCGTAAGGTTCGCGTTTACACATGTTTGTTTTCACTCTGGTCCAAACAGTAGATAGAGTATCTTTAGTAGATCCGTGATTGTCTCGTTTCCGTGACGACTGGCCGTGTGTTACGTTACTTGTATGTGACTTCAGATTGCAAAAACCTCTGAGGAAAAAAATAAAAATCTCTGATAAATAACACTAGACTTTAACAAAAAGACACCATGTAATATTTTCACATTTCCATTCAACTTTTAATATTGATCTTAAGCCCTTATGAAATCACGCCTTCTAAATTATATTACTCCATTAATGTATGTTACCTATTGGGTCCTGCCATCAGTCAATGGTCAGGGTCAGTCCCCTGTCACAAAAAACACGCTTGGGCACCGGTGGGCTGCTGGTGACACCCTACCACCCGGCTTAAAGGGATAGTTCAACATTTTGGCAAACTGGCCCATCGCCATAACCCCTATAGTTATAGCAGTAGGTTCCTTACCTTTAATTGTCGGTGCAAGCTATTTTTAGAACGGTGGAGCAGAGCCCTGAGCTGCTCAGAGCTACGCTACGGAGGCTCATGGGATTTCTTGGTTTCACTCCTCAAATACGCAATCCAACAACTCCACAACGCTCTGGTGGACAAGTTGTGACCTGCACATTCATCACGCTATGAGATAATAACACAACAGAGTTGTTTTAGAGGTAAATGCAGAGACTGCTTGATGAAAAATTGTCCCTGAAGCCAATGTGCATCAGCGGTTTTGCATTAATTTACCTCTAAAACAACTCTGTCTGGTAACGTTCTGTTATTATCTCATATCGTGGTGAATGTGCAGGTCACAACTTGTCCAGGAGAGCGTTTTGGAGTTGTTGGATTGTGTATTTGATGAGTTTGATGAGGGAAACCTTTAGCCTCAGTAACGTAGCTCCGAGCAGCTCACGGCTCTGCTCCGCCGTTCTAAAAATAGCTTACACCGACAATTAAAGGCAACGAACCTACTGCTATGACTATAGGGGTTATGGCAATGGGCCAATTTGCCAAAATGTTGAACTATCCCCTTAAGGTTTTTGGAATCCTGTATATAGACACAGTCGGCAAGCAAGGAAACGTCACTTCCGGTCAGGGCTGTCGGGGAAAACAAACCGTTTCCCCCATACACACACATGTAAAAACGCGGCATTTTAAACCTTTGTCAAACGCTTGTTCGCCGTCCTGTCTTAGTTTTAATCACATGTATATGCTGACAAAGAGCTATATATTAGAAAACTCATAACGATCTGGGTCGATTGTTGTCCATACATTTTAAAATATAACGTTTTTCACAGCCATAGCCTACACCGAGTCAGCAGGGTCGGCAACTGAGGAAACGTCACTTCCGGTCAGAGCCGTTACACGTTTGGGGAAGATAAGAGAAGTTGCGATATAAAAGTTCAGGTTGTGGTTTTTGAATTTATTTGCGGTGCAAAATAATACACAACAACTCAGGCAGTGTCTCCGAGTGTCTAGAGCCGGCCGGCGGCGACCAAGAGAGTGTCAGAGCCATGGGGGAAGACAAATATGACTGACTGTGAAATACCTAATATTTTAAAATGTACGGACAACAATCGACCCAGATCGTGATGAGTTTCTAAAAATATAGCTCTTTGTCAGCATATACATGTGATTAAAACTAAGACAGGACGGCGAAAAAGCGTTTGACAAAGGTTTAAAATGCCGCGTTTTTGCATGTGTGTGTATGGGGGAAACGGTTTGTTTTCCCCCACAGCCCTGACCGGAAGTGACGTTTCCTTGCTTGCCGACTGTGTCTATAGTAGTAAATAGTACAGTAATTACTAGACATTGTATCACTACCACTATACCATACCTCACTTTTTTTTAAATCTACTTTACTTATATTGCTGATATAACTGGTTATTTCCGGTATTAACTTCATTATTAATAGTCTGTAATTTACAGGATAACCAAAAGACATCTAATGAAGCCGAAACAATCATGATTTTATGATTTTTTTTTGTCATAATGCAGGTGGTGATTTAAGGCAACTGGATCATCTGTCACAGAGGAAGACTCCTGTCCTGCAGTGTGTGAGCCCCACACTGCTGTCAGAGGATTCTGACACATGAACAGTGAACACACACCTTTTCTTTGTATTTTTGGGTTAGGGTTTTTTCCTTGTGATTGATATTTTAAATGGTTCAAATCATACAGTAGATGACCTTGTACTTTTGCATTGCTTATTGAAGTAGATCTATTATTAGGTAAATTCTCAGTGATCCTAGTGGTCTGTTAGGAAAGTATAATCTTGAAATTGAATGATGATGTTACAGAGCCGGTTCAGACCTTCATGGGGCCCTAGGCATTCTGCTAAGGGGCCCTCCTGAACCCCAAACATATTCGACAGTTGCACTTGACCCACTCATATGATATTTGCTTCCCCACATCATGGTTGATGCTCCATCAAATCGGCTGCGCTTGTTTTACTTTCATATACTTCTATGTAGGTGATTGTTTATATTATTATTTATTTAGCATCATTGTCATAATATTTCACAGGTTGTATTCACTAAGATATCTGCATCTATATTTGCCTGTGGGCTATCCAAGCAAACAAAATTATATCAATATTTATTCCGTTTTGTATAAGTGCAGAAGAGTTCATTTGCAAAAGCAGATAATTCCGTTTTTAAAATTTTTCGAAACAATTTTTAATTATTGTTTACACCAGGTGATATCAGTCAAATCAGCTGAGTGGCTTTGACAAAGGAGATGAGACATAACAAAACAGATGTAGCTAAAAAAAAAAAAAAAAAAAAAAGCTTTATTGAAAACAACACTACAAAGAATAATTCAAAAGCATCAGCCTGTTCAAAATGGCATTTATCTGTTTTTGCAAATGAACTCTTCTACACTAGCCTACAACTAAAATGATAGAAGCCAGCAAGAAGCACACAGAGACCGGGGTTCAGCCAGGGCTCACCGCCCTGTGAATGTAGGTCAAACACGGACTAGTCCCGTCCCTCCCACTCTCCCACCCGGAGAGGAGGAGAGTTACCTGACTGCTGTTCCCGCAGTTCATTTTCATGTTGTTTTTTCTTCCTCTTTTCATTCCCCGAGGGATAACTCCGCTTCATCCTGCTAGATGCATATGCGTGACGTGACGACGTGACCGTCCGTCGTGCACGTCAGATTCCCAATCTGACGTGCACGACGGACGGTCACGTCGTCACGTTTTTTTTTTCCTCTTCCCGCGGGGCCTCTATTAGTTTGCGGGGCCCTACGCAACGTGCGTAGTGTGCGTATTGGGTGAACCGGTACTGTGATGTTATATTTCAATGTTTAAATATTTTAATGAAATGTTACAATATTACCTTTGTGGATTTTTTTTTTCAAAGCATGTTATTGAGTCCCTAAGTATTGTCATTCTGTAAACATTAAAAACTTTCAGCTGTTACCCTTTGCAAGAATATTTGGGCATAATGTTGTAGCAATGTTTTCATTTGTAACATTGTAAGAAGGTTATCAAAAATCATTCTTGAGATGTTTTTAGAGAACGTTCCTCCAGAACGTTCTGTGAACTTAAAGAAAACTTCCCACTAAGAACATCATTAAAACATTAGGGTATAATGTTATAGCAATATTTTTCATTCAACATTTTAAGAAGGTTATCAAAAATCATTCTTGAGATGTTTTTAGAGAACGTTCCTCCAGAACGTTCTGTGAACTTAAAGAAAACTTCCCACTAAGAACATCATTAAAACATTAGGGTATAATGTTATAGCAATGTTTTCTTTCAACATTTTAAGATGGTTATCACAAAATATTTTTAGGATGTTTTTAGAGAACGTTCCTCCAGAACATTCTGGGAACTTAAAGAAAACTTCCCGCTAAAAACACAATTAAAACATTAGGGTATAATGTTATAATAATGTTTTCTTTCAACATTTTAAGATGGTTATCACAAAATATTCCTGGGATGTTTTTAGAGAATGTTCCTCTAGAACGTTCTGAGAACTTAAAGAAAACTTCCCGCTAAAAACATCATTTAAACATTAGGGTATAATGTTATAGCAATGTTTTCTTTCAACATTTTAAGATGGTTATCACAAAATATTCTTAGAATGTTTTCAGAGAATGTTCCTCTAGAACGTTCTGGGAACTTAAAGAAAACTTCCCGCTAAAAACATTCTAACAACATTATAGGTAACATTGTCAGAATGTTTTTAGAACAAAAAATTTCTAGCTGGGATAGCGCCGTAGTGTTTAGTGCGGGACCCCCCTCTGGGTTGTCCATGATTAGGCATGTTAGCCTGGCAACAACGTGCTTGATTGCGATTACCTTCTGTGTTTTCTAATTTAGACTCAGCTTGTGGTGTTGCTAAGTCTGAGTGCGCAAAAAAAAAAAAAAAAAAAATGCAAAAACGCACTTTGAGTGGTTAGTGCCGAAAAGCCAGATGAGCTGCCAGAGTGCTGAGTTTAATTCCTCTTTAATAACAGGCCACAAAATCAGTCATTAGCCACCACGTGTGCACACCTCCAACTCCTATTGTCTTTGTCTCATTTAATGCTTGTCACGTGTGAAATGAACTATCAGGCCACCAAGAGCACTTATGATAAAAAATGATGGGCAGAATCCTGAAATATGGTGCTTTATGGGATCCAGAGCCTACTTTTACAAGGTTAATGAACTCTCACTAACTTTAATAGTCTGTTTTCCGACTCATGCATCTTCATAAAGCGCCCTTCCCCAAAGTCTGCAGGCGAGGGGTGCCATTTCAAACAGCTGTGCCAGGCGTACTCCTGCAAAATGAAAGGAGCCTCATGATGAATCGCATCCAGCCTCCAGTTTTTTTTTTTCTGTGTTTTTTTTTTTCATTTTTCCATTGTTCACCTCACCTGGCAAACCGTCTGTGGATTACCTTCATTTCCCTTGATGCCTAGAGGTAAGCGAATGAAGAGAAAGTGCAAAGAGAACAAGGGACTTCTGTGAGTTCCTAATCACCTGGACCAAAGGCGGGGGAGGGGTGAGGAGGTGGAAGGGAGGGAGGGAGGGAAGGGGGTGGTTCGGCATCCCAAGAGTAGTATTAACAAGCAAGCAGAGCGAGCAGCCAAGGTGAGAGCTGCAGGCCTGCTCGCAGCTCCGCAGACACAGACTTCCTTTACTTAAAATGCATGTGTGTTAATGAAACTGACTATACGGTTCAAACTGGAGCACTTACGAGCCTGGTCTCTTTATATCTCTTCGCAGTCATTCTGCGGCTCTTTGTGGTCGTTCTGAACGTCTTTATAGTCATTTTATGTCTCTGGAGTCATTTTGCTTCTCTGTGCGTTCATTTCCTCATGCCTTTGTGGTTGTTTTGCTCCTCTTTGTTGTCATTTTGTCTTTCTTTGTGGTTGTTTTTATCACTGTAACCTCATTTTACATGTCTGTGGTCACTTTTGTATCTGTTTCTGGTGGTTTTATATCCCTTTTATTGCTAATTTGCATCTCTGTCATCATTTTGAATCTCCTGGGCGTCATTTTGTATCGTCTGTGTCATTTTGCATCTCTTTTGTTTGTAATGTGTCTCTGTAAAATCTGTTTTGTTGTTGTTTTTTTATTTGTCTTTGCAGTTGCTTCAATTAACTTACCATTACTTTGAGGTTTGCACCTCCTTTAAGTCGTTTTGCTGTGTTTTATGTATTTTGCAGTAAGTTTGAACTTGCTGGTAGTTCTTTTGCACCCTTTGTAGTCACTTTTTTTTGATGTTTTGTGTCTCTTTGTAATCATGCTTTGCTATTTTGCACTAGCTCTTTGTTGTAGTCTGATTGACTTTCAGCAAGAAATGTTGACAATCACCTCAAACACAGGATTGGGCCCCTGGGGGTCAGAGCCTGGCGGGCCCTGCTGGGTATAAGAAGCACCTGCTCATAAACACGCTATAAACACACGCTGGGGCTGCACACACGAGCACTAAAATAAAAGCAATTTCAAAACAATACATCCCCGCAGAGGTGATGCAAAGATTAATCAGTTTATTTTTGGGCTCTGCTGTGGAGGGATGCATATGGAAAGGGACTTGAGAGCTGGCAGGTAACTCTGCTTTTACCGCCAGTACCCTTTCTCGCCTGACACCCAACTAAGCAGTGACACCAGATGACATTTAAAACACTTGTGACAGCGACAGCATTTCAAATGTTGCCACTCTGAAAGGAAAGAAGGGCTCTCGGCGAGGGGGAGACGCAGGCGAGGAAGGGGGAAAACTTGTGGCTATGCGAGGTGAGGCGGTTGATCCATTTTTGGAAGGTCGTATAAACAATATCTCAGGGGCTTCATGCATAAATGGAGCTGAAAGGAAATGAGACTATTTAAGGTGTCACTTTGTGTTAGGGGTGTTTTACGGTGGCATGCAGAGTTTTGCTGTGAGCCCAGTGGACCATTCACACACTCACACCCACACACTGGTCCACCGCCGACCGCGGTAACAATTACCTGTGTCAAAAATGACAAATTTAATTGCAGCCCTTTATTTACTGTGTATACCGCACCGGTGAAGTTAAGTAGGCGCCGTGCACTTCCAAACTTTGTGAATAAAAGCAGAAGAAATATTCAGTCCTTTTTAACAGACATTTCAATAAAGGTCTTATTTAAAGTCACGTGCGATTCGTTTAGTCCTTCATTAGTTCCTCATTAACTACTCTTTTTTTGTGTACCTTAGTGTAAAGTGTTACCTTACCTGGAATAACAACTGAGAGGATCCTGTGGTGTGGAATGTGGAAAATAGGTGACAAATGTTGAACAGTATATTTTTTAGGGTTTAAAAATCTCTCACACATTCAGACACATCCAAAGCTTGTAGACCAAACTATGTCAACTTAACACATAGCTTTTTTCCCCCCTAAAAATACTCCTCACTCAGTGTCAGCATGTCTCGTACCTGTGTGTTTATAGCTGAGCTGCCACATGGAATCTGGATGTATTTCCATGGCTTGTTTTAGCACATGCTAATGTTAAATTGCTCTGGTTTAACACAGATGATGTGACAGAATGGGTGATAGACAACTGCAGGAATGTGATAGACAATCTACTTTGTGTGATAGGTCTGTGTGGATTGGCACTTGAGATCAGCTGACTCTGAACTGGTGACTGACTTGTTCCATTTTTCGATCAATATTACACATAAGGATCACAGTGAATTATTTTTGGGACCATGTGGAATGTCATGTCAGAAAAAATGAATAAAATAAAGTAAACAATCATCCATTTTAGAGAGGAACACTTGATTTAAAGGGCCAACAAGGAGTTTCTATTTGGTTATAAAACAGTCTCACGTTAATGTGGATGAATCTACGCCACCTACACTTGTTAATGGCTCCATTTTCGATCAATATATCGTTTTGTCTCTATCATTATTTTGTTATTATTAGTGGTGGCGGAAATGCTGGTCGAGCCGACCAACGTTTCCTTACTTTCGGTTTCGCGGACGCAAATGAGAATAACGGCGATTCGGGCGGCGTTATGGTCTGAACTACCACGGTAACTGAACCTCTTTGAACCTCTGACTTTAATCCTTGATGAATGAAAACATGAGTCCGTCTTGCGCCGGTGGAGGAATTCTACGGTGCGCGCGGAGGCAGCGTGAAAACACTTCGCTTTTCCAAAACTCCTCGTTGTCCCTTTAAGATCACTATCTTTTTAAAAAAAAATTTAACTAAAGCATTAATACATAATTAAAGGCTACATGTGGTGGTAGGAGAAAGTTGCAGACATTGCAGAGAGAAACCTCAACCTTGTAAGGTACTTGAGTTAATGCACAACATCCTAATTTCCAAGAAAAGGTGGTATATGTCTCACAGTGTTCCTGTCATAATCTGGGCAGGCTGCTTGACATGAAGGAGGCCAGATGTTTAGGATAGGCTGGCATGGTTCATTCTGAAGAGTCAGCAACATCTGTGTGGGGTGTGTTGGTGTTAGAGGTCTTGGATCTGGGCTGAAATAACACTGGCTGGGTGGTCTCTAGGTTTATGCAAAGGTAGCTACAGATTGTGTATTTTAAAAGCCATGTAGCCATGCAGTTAAACCCTTTCCTGTTCAGTCACTGTACAAACTGTAGCTTCGGTAAAACTCTGCGATTGTCTGGATGTAGCTGCAGCCGCTTAATCCTTTTCTCTACATCCTGTCATCGAAGACAAAGGTATGAGGAAAAAAAATTAAAGCACACATAAATCTGGCATCACGTACAAATCCACGAATGTGCACATAAGCTTTGTATTGTTTGTTTATTTACTTTCCATGTCAGTTGGGGGTGTGTGAAGATTAAAGACTGAACCGTAACATGGGGAAACCACAAGCAGCGGTGACAAAAAAAACTTAGAAGAACAACAACAGAACAAAAGAAGCGGCACGGTGGCAGAAGGCGAGGATTTAGTAAATGCATCAGAGGTGTAAACAAAGACAATGAGCTGAGAAAGGAAAGTGAGACAATTTAAGTATGCTAACAGTCAGAAAATGTTTCAGACCATTTGCCTGGTGGGTCAGAAATGCACGTTTACCATTTTTTCCTGTTGTTGTACACAAAAGGAGGTGGTTTTGTTGTGTTTGTTTTTTTGTTTTTGTTTTGTTCTTGTAATAATGTGAGAGTTGGCGGTATCTGTTCGGAAAATGGGAGAAAAAAAAAGAAGAAATGCACATGTTTAGGCTAACTAGTCAGTATGAACAGTTCAGAATCAGAAAGAGAAATGTATTTATTCTATTGTCGTGTATGTTTACATATACAAAAAATGCTTTGGTTTAAAGGTGCAGAAATGACATAATACTATACGAACATGAACATAAGTCTTAGACCGCATTGACACTGTGTGAGGGCACAGACGCTGTGAGCAGCTCGCGGTTCTGCTCCGCCATTCTAAAAATAGCTTGCAGCAACATTTACAGGTAACAAACCTACTCCATGGGGATTATGGAAATGGGCCGATTTGCCAAAATGTTGAACTATCCCTTTAACGGGCAAATATTTCATAACTGTGAATAAAATGGTTAAAAAAATATGAAAAGTAACAGCGATACATGTGGGAGATCAGTTACATGTGTCCAAAAGTGATATTGAGCAAGGTGAAATGCAACACTATGATCGTATCACTGCAATAATAAAAAATATCTGATTTATGTGATGATGAACAAACTGTGATGTGATATGTGAAAATAAAAGCTGAAGATACTGTCAGACTGTGAGAAAAGCAGTTCATGTCCGATGAGTCATTCTGCCTGAAATATTTAACATTTATAAATCTAATTTATAATCATGGAAATATTGAACAGTGTGCAGATCATTGTTCTAATCAAAGACACCAGAGGTTTTATTTCTACTTGTCTTCAGAGTCTACTCATGTTATTCTGAGATGTGGTGATGAAGGGCAGTAAAATCATAACTGTCTGATTAGAGAATCTTTGTTCAGTTAAAATGGAGATATCAAACTCATCATGTGGATGACGTCTAGATCAGCAATACAAATCCACTCATGTGCATTAAATGTGCTGCTCATTATTAATGTAATTATAAATTCTTGTGATCCCTTTGTAGGAATAATTCCACTGTTTTTCCAGTGATCTGATTGGCCAGTACTTTGATTGACAGGTTTTGATGATACTCTGAAGTTAACCTGCTCCAAGTCCAAGTATTCAGCCTTGTCAGAACAGCCCCACAGCAAGTCTGTAGTCCACCATGACCCAACTGACAAACCCTAATCTAATCTAAGCCTGTGTGCTGTCTGAACTAACCCAAGATAAGTTACAAATTTCCACAGCATGTTAATATCAAGTCTCAGGTTCCGAAGGACGCGTCCAAGTCATGTCTTTTACAAGCAGGTCTCAAGTCAGTTAAATCTCAAGGTCTTGACAGCAAATCACAGACAAGTCTATCAGTTAATACATGATGAGTTTGAATCTGAAGTCTCAAGTCTTTGAACTATGTTAGAGGAAGTAAAATTCAAGTCAGGTCTCAAGTCAGCCAGAGGGAAATTCAAATTCGAAGCCACAAGTCAAGCATCTAAAGCATCTAAATCTAAAGTCTGGTTACATTATGTCTTCATTTTCAAGGCTTACCTGAGGTCAAAGACAGTCTGTGTTGAGTCCCAGTTCATTCTTTTGTGTCAAAGGAAGTTGAAAATTAAGTCTCAGGTCTACAACTCCAGGTCATTGTCTCACTTCACACAAAACAAATCAAGTTGTTTAATTTATTTGTTTCATTCATTGAAAATAAGAAAATAAAAACAGTTTATTACAGAAATCCTACAAATTCTATCCATCAGCTCATTGTCCTAGTAAATTCCTATCCGAAACGTATCTTGCCATGCAACATTTTTTTAATATCATTCTTGAACACATATTATAGAGCTATTATGAACATTAAACATTATTTACCAGTTCCACATGCAGGTTTACTGAATCTGTTTTTGCATCCACAAACACTCCTAGTCAGGTTTCAAGTCCTTATTTTTATGAATTTTGACTGGAGTTCATGTTTCAGGTCAGCTCTGATAGTTATATGTACATGCAAACCTGCCAATGGTGTTTCTCTCCTTGATATGTAGGCAGCAACCTTTAAGGAGTTTCTTTTCTTTCTTTTTTTTCTATGAGTTTGGCATGGAGGTGTCAGGGGTTAACTGTGTTGATCTGATCAGCCATGGCGAAAGTTGAGGTTGACCTCATCAATCATGAGCCTGACAGCATGTTGCAGTGTGGGATCATTCCTCCAGAACACCTACACTCCTTTAAATCGTTCTCCCTCCTTGTTGCCCGGTGAAAGAATAACAATCGTGGGCACATAAATGTGCGTAGAACCCTGAAGGTCACGCACACGCTGAATATGATGAAGTGAGTCTAGCTGAGTCTCTCTCCAGGTCTCCTACTTCTCAATTTCATCTCACTCCCTGCCAGCCTCACTAGTTACCTCTTTTAACTTCTATTTTGCACTCTGTCTCTGGGCTTCAATGTTCTCTGCTCCCGCTCTCCCTCTTGCAGCCTCTCCCTCCTTCATTCCACTTCATACCATGGTTTAAGATGTCATTGAGAAACCTTGAGATAGATGAGATCTTCAAAGAGAGGTAACCATCATCTCAGCGTGAGAGTAGACTTCAAAATAGTATAAATCAGGGAATATGATCAGGATTGACAGCACTTTTTACCTTGGAAAGTCCATATACTGATGCAATAATGTTTGCGGGTAAAAACGGCAGAAGTTGTCATAAATATACTCAATATGGGCGCCACGTGTGTGTGAAATTGAATAACCTGCATCATGTGACAAAGCAGTCCTAAAAAACAAATTTGACTCTTTTTTTCCTCGCTTCATGGGATCCATTTAAATGCAATCAGTGGAAAGTAAAAAAAAAAAGGCTTTTCTGTTCAGTTGAAATATGTTTCTCATTAAAGATGTCAGTGGGAAGAGCAGGGATGCTGACGCTTTAATCGCCTCACTTTCATATACACCGTAATGGGACTTGAAACAGCTGTGTCTCGGAGGGGGAAAAAAAATCTGTCAGTGCGTCATGTGGTCAAGTATGGCTGAGACCCTCTGGAAATGTTCAAGTTGTGGCGAAGGGGGAAAAAAAAGTGGATTATTTTAATTCAAGTGGGTGTAGGGGGATGGAGGGGAGGAGAATTTTCCTCTCTGAAGATTTAAAAATAAATACGAGCCCCCACCCACGTCCTCCCTTATATCTTGTGAGACCACATGCAAGCCTGCAGTTCTTCCCCCTTTTAAATTACAGCTGTAGGTTTGTGGCAGGTTACTAAATCCACCGCAGCAACTCAGAGAGCAGCGGAGGAAGAAAGGCTACACAAACCACCAAGAACTCCACCCACACAAGGTGTGCAACCCGGCAAATCAAACCCACATTTTTGGGCTGATGGTGCCATATTCAACTCCACACTTGGCCTTTGTTCAACGCAGGAATCATTACTTTAAAATTAAAAAACTTTTATTTGATCTACACCGCAAACTTTATCTGTACAACAAACATTCAGTTTATTGACTTCCTTTCCTGCTATTTTTCCTTTCATTCTCACTCAACAACCAATCTGGTTTTAGCAGCTCACTGTGTCCCTCTTCAATAAATACACATTAGCTCTAACCAGTCTAATAAACCTCATAACTTTCTACAGTAATTCAGTCAAAAAGCTGTCCCATTATTTACAGGTTTGTAAATTCATATTATTTTACCTCTAAAAGTCGGTGTCTGTGTCATGTTGTTGTGATATTCTAATGCCCGGTAATGGCCAAAAATCAAAAATTAACAATTGTTTGCACATTTAAAGAGGAACTACACAACTATATGGTATATTTAAAGCAGAAGTAAGCGATCCAGTCGTTTTGGCTAACTTCCTGTCAGCAGATTTAGTTAGCAGTCCCCGCCCTCGTCCCTACGTCACCACATGCACGCACATCCCTTGGCTGCACAAACAGAGAGGACCACCCCTTTATGCCGTTCTCTCTCCTCATTGGATAAAGGTTGTAGGATACAAGGAAAGTTTTCTCCTCGGCTTACAGCAGAGCAGAGTGACTGACTGACAAAACCAAAACACTCTATATAAGTGATTGCTATCGGAAGATATAACTATTTAAGACTTATATTAACACAAACATTCCACTTTCTTCTGCTTTAATTAAACAGCTTTGTAATAATTGCGATGTTAAAATCACTTGTTACAAGGTGAATGGGGGCTCTTTGCCTTCCACCTACTGTAGCGTGTCTTGGCGGAAAACCAACCTTGCAAGATCAGCGCCTCCAACCCGATGTCCCAGATCTCGTCTTAGTGGCACCACAACACAAACACAGCCTGTAATCATGAATCGGTTATTTGTTACAGGTAGTGTAAAACATGTATGATAAATAACGTTATCAACTGCTCTTTGAAAAGCTTTTTGAAAACAAATGCACACGACCAGGAGGATAGTTAGCAAAACAGTGAAAAAGACAAAGCAATTTTATTTGTATAGCCCGTTTTTACAAATAGTTTGTCTCAAGGGCTTTACATAGCATCAAAACAACATCCTCTGCCCTTAGAGCCTCACATCCACTGAGGACAAAACTCCATAGAAAACCCTTTTAACAGGGAAAAGCAACCAGATGTGCACAGTTCCCTGTGTTGTATTAAATTATATTTTGTCTGCCCCCCATTGGCCGTAAATTGACCCATATGAATTATTGTTGCATACTTAAGTTGTACTGAAGTAGTGCTTGTAGTAACTCATATTTACAATGTACATAAAGTGAATTTATACTATGTACATGATACAGCTGCATCTTATTAGATGTTTATCTGTTATTTGCATGTTGATGCTGTTCTGCCCTCAAGAGGCCAACATTAGATTCTTGATTGACTTTCTCAATCTTGACTCAATTTAAACCTCAGTTCACTGTGTGATGTGAGTTTGTGTTGAACAGAAGTTCAGGCCTGAGTTTCACGTGGCCACTTGGATGAAAAAGGCACCTTAAGGTAGGACATCCAACCACATTATAACCTCTGTCAGAAAGAGGAAAGGTGAGGCAGTGAGAGAGAGAGAGAGCGCCGGAGACGTCTTCCTGTAATGCACTTCCTGGGAACCTGCCAGTGCCACTAATTCGATACATACTGAACGCTACTTTGCTGCCTGTTTCTGATTAGAGAAAATAAAGCCAACTGAGAGGAGAACAGTGATGGAGCCACTTTGTGCTGCAGGTTGGGTGAAAAGATTAACACTGTTCCTATTATTACCTGCATAGAAATGTGCATGCATCAATAATTCATCCTAATGGCTCAATGTGTGCGATTAGATGTCAGCTCCTCATCCTTTCAAGGATTTGCATTTACTGCTTTTTTTTCTGCTGCTTCGCGTATATTTGATTTGCCACTGCAGCAGGTAGAAAGACAGATGTGTTTTTTTTTTCACTTGTGTGTGTTTGCAGAGTTCTCTCTCTCACACACACACATTCACTCCCTCGGCCACATCCCATTAGGCTCGAGAAATGTATTTACAGCACCTACATCAGGATAAAACATCCAAATACCAAAACAGGAGCGAAGAAGTCTTATGTTTAGGTGTGTTGCGTTTATTTGTATGTTGATTTCAGGCCGCTCCATATTGATCTCAACACCTTCTGGAACTCTTGCTTGTCTTTCCAGGTTTGTCTTCTTTGTGTATTTATCTCAAGAGCTCAGCAGTCATGTTGCTTCTTGGGAAGTCATGGGATTCCTCTGCAAGAAATAAATAACGCTGCAGGGGAGGAGAGTGAGATGAACTGTGAAGGAGAGGCCTACTTTGTTAAAAGTAGAACAGTAGATTCACTGTCTCAATGCCTCCCTTTGATATCAGAGCGGAGACCTCGTGACATGTCAGGTTTGTGTTATTTAAACATCACAAGTACGGCGGCATTGGCGGTTTGCAGCAAATAAACACGGGCTACAGCGAGTTAAGAGTGTAAAAAATGTGAAGTGAAGACCCCGAGTGATTGCTGATCTGTGACCGCTCATCAAAACATGAACTATAAAGTGAGGTAAACCGTTCAAATACCATCTGTGGAAAAAAAAAGAAAAAAACATTAATGGCGTGGGCGTCTCTGCTGCCTCGGAGCAGAACTTTTGAAATATTCCTTCCTCCTACTTGAGGGCAAACGACAGAAATAAAAAGAAAGGAAAAGACACAGAGTGATATGTGATTGCCTTAAAAAGTTATGAAGTGAGGAAGCAGCATAAACAGCAGATGTAACCTATGTCCTTATACACTCTATATCGGATCATTCAGATAAAACCACACTTATTTGGAAATGAATTGTGACTGTCTTTGGAGGAGATAAATAACGCCGCAGGGGAGGAGAGGGAGATGAACTGTGAAGGAGAAGCCGACTGTGTTTAAAGTAGAACAGCAGAGACACTGTCTCAAATGCTTTCTCTTGATATCCCAGTGGAGACCGTGGAGACATACTGGGTTGGTATTATTCACACTTCACAACTATGGTGCTATAAACGTAGACCAAGAAGATACTTATCGACTTTTGGAGATCTAGGTTTGTCCTTTTGCTGGTCAACATAAGAAGCAGGAGAACTGAGATGGTGCACACTTATATGTGCACCTGGACAGTAAACTGGACTAGTCTCTGGACACAGACAGCATCTAACTGAATGGACAGAGTTGACTCTTCTTCCTCAGGAGGCTCAGGTGCTTTGATGACTGCAGTGAAATGCTGCACATGTTTTATCAGTCAGTGGTGGCCGGTGAGCTGTTTTTATGCTGCAGTCTGCTGGAGCAGCAGCATCTCTGACCTGAACACAAGGAGAGTGGGCCGGGCGGCCGGTTACAAAGGCTGGGGCTGTGATTGGCAGGTCGTCTGGGCTCACTCAGGACTGTTGTTGAGAGACACATGCAAGATGCAGGACATCAACACCAACCACGCTCTCCACATTGTTGTGGCAGGTCAGCGAACGTCTCATCGGAAGGAAGTGGCTCATGGCCTTGATTACTAAACTATTGTTGTCCATTATTAATAGTATTAATAGTAATAATAAGCTGCTTGACATCTGGACTTCTGTCTTGACTTTTTTTTATCTCAAGTGCTGGTCAAGAGAAAAACGAAGTGAATGTGTTTGGACTGAGAAAAACCATGTGTCCAGAGACACAGATCCAGGTTGCTAACAGTTACTTACCATCTGTATAGGTGATGTTATGTATATTATGACTATGAAAATGTTATGTATTATTCAACCATGATACATTTTAGTGATACTCAGTCATTAGGGTTGAAGTTCACACTCACAGTCAGCGTCTAAGTTAAAATTTGTTTAGAGTCAAGCAAGAAATCAGAAATTTCACCAACCAGAAATTAACATTTAAACAACCAGTAAAATGATTCAATTAGGCCAGTGAGGTCAAATTCAATATATTTGACTTATTCAAATCAAACACTGTTTGTTTACTTGTTGTGCTGTAAATAAAAGTTAATGTCCACTCCTTCACTCTTAGCCAAAACTCCATTAATGGAGGAGATTGGTCTTCTGTACGTCCGTCCTGCTGCTGGTGTCTCCACTCTGTTCAGATACGAGGCCTCATTTCCCCCTCTCCAGAAAAAAAAGCCATTTGCTGCCATTCATCCCTCAGCAGTATGGAAACCCAACTTCAATAGATCAAGATAATCCATAACAGTGACTATGAATCACTTACGAAGTCAAATATATGAAGTTTCTATTTGATCATTATTTCATTGTGCCCTAGTTGAGTGTTTTTGCATGACTGCACACATTGCTTTCACGCACGGCTCACTGTCAATCATCTGACACCCACAGGAAGAAATTGAAGTGTCTGCTGGGAAATATTCCCTCAATTACAAGTCGCCTTACAAGCTTAACTGTCACATGTAATAAGAACATGTCCTTATTTTGCTGTTTCTTGGCCGAGACAGCAATCTATGGAAGATGCTTGTCACAAAAAAAGGAAAAAAAAACAAAAGCATTTGTAGAACGTCTCATTTATTTCTGTTTACTTCAACCATTATTTTACGAGAGGTGGTAATAAACAAGCCAAGATTTGAAATGGCACTTCCAAACATATCATAAAGTCACAACAGACAAATGTGCATAAAAATCCCCTTAATTACTTCAGTTCTGTCTGTTTGCTGGTTCACTATTCAAAAATGTGTGTTTGTTAGGGAGGATAATGCCACTTAATTAAATAGCCAGGATCCACAGATATCAATCCTAATATACGTTTAATCATCAAAAACAGATACTTAATGAAATGTTAACAATACAATTTAAAAGGTAAAAGCAAAGGTTACTTTTTTTAATCTACTTTATTGCAAGAACATGATTTGGTCAAATAGACAGCCTCTCCTTTCATTATTCTCTGTTATTGTTCATTATATGTATTTATAGCCTGTAATATAAATCTAAACTACAAGTTTCACTTGCAAAATGACTTCATGAGATTTTGTATTTGTGTGACGTACAGTACTCTCTACACCATCATGTAGTCCGATTGTCAAAAAATGTTTGAGAGGACAATTATGTTCAATAATCAGATGTTGGCAGGTTTAAAAGGCCACGAGGGGAACAGATTCGGGGTGTGAACCTTTCCTTTTAAAACAGAGAGAGGAAAAACTGGCAGAGCAGATCAGCGCTGCAGAAAGTTTGCAGGCGTGCCCCTGCCAAGAGCGAGGGCTTGGCTGAGGCCTTGGAGGAGCGCTTGGATGAAGGCAGCTGCAGCTGGTGGGGTCTGAGGTCACCAACAGATGTCCTTCACAACCTCCGACGCCGGGCTGTTACTCTTTTGTCGGGGTTCTCTTTTCAAACCGCCAAATTTCCCTCAGACTCTCACATGAGCCCATAGGAAGAAGAAGAAGAAGAAGAAGAAAAAAGAAAAGTTGTGGGGAAAAAAACAAACAAAAAAAATGAATAAAACCATTTGAGAAAGGGAAATGCTCTCCGGGCAGACTTGATGGCTTCCCCACTCAAGCAACAAATGAACAGTTCATGTTTGGATGACATACAGTGGATGTGCTACTACATCGCTCACTGTACTTTTCCACATGAGGGATTAACTCTGTATCATCCATCTTTTCCCCCCGCTGTCCATAGACTTGTGCGCGTCAGGGCAGTCAGCGTTATTTGTTTAGAGGGTAATATTTTACCTCACAGCAGAGTCACAGTCACTTCATCGCTGCAGAAAGACAAAGATAGTGACAGTCCTCTGACCTTGGGGGTGGGTTTATAGCATGCCGGCTGAAGGAAACTTAAACTAACCCCAGACATCTTCCTTTATGTGAAGTTCTTCAAAGTAATGTTTGAATATTAATGGTGTTTTAAAAGTGGTTTGAGTCTACCTACTGGTGACAGTGCTCACCTCACAGGCCACACATAACTTACCTTTCACATCTGATGCTGGACCTATAGGGCTGGTTCTTTGAAATCTGAAAACAGACTTTGATATCACTGATCACAGAGATTTTGACTATCTTTATATATTTTGCTTTAAGGCCTTGCTTTAATATCTTTGGCATTAACATACATATCTCTCAAAGCCTCTGCAGGTTTCTCTCTTCTTTTTTTATTCATTCATATCTATATATAGATATGGAATCATCTAATCGATCACAAACCTACAAATTCACCTGCTTAAACTAAGACAAACAAGGAATGCAACTTTTCAAACTTTCACCGGTAAACGAGACACAATCTGAAATCAAATTATTGTTGAGTTTCCCCAGACAAACAATATTTAGTGTGTTTTTTTCCCCCCTTCCTTCTTTGATTCAGGTTTACTTTGAGTCAAAATAATCAGCCACCAATCAGCACGCAACAATGGCAGGAAAAACGTCTGGAAGTAGTGGCAGTGGGAAGAGGGGATTTGAAGGTTTGAGATGCTCCCCAAAATAATAAGCTTTGGCTTCAAAGTTTATGTCATAATCGACAACAAAAGCTCCTCTAAGCCTCTAAGATGGATCCATCAACAGTGCTGAGCTCAAAATATACAGCTACACAGGTTGAGGCAATGGTTTCATGAGTTCATACTTAGCTCTTCTAGCTTGAGAGCGGAAACTATTGCATTGATGCCTATTATAAGAAACCTCATTTATGAAAACTACTCTGTAGCAAGAAAAAGTTATAAATTCAAAAAAAAGTTAATACATTAAGCAAATAACTGAAACTTGAAGCACTCATTATGGGATGTTTACGGCAAATTATTCTCAAGATGTTATTATGCACTAGTTTTCAGTCACAAAAATATATTTTTTGAAATTTAACACAATACTTTTTATTTCAATCTGCATTTTAGAAATGAGTGAAGGCCGAATTAAAGTAAAGGCCTCAGGGCCCTGTAAATAACAAACACTGGAAAATAGAAAACTAATGAAACCGGGTGAACTCTGAGAATATATCTTTTGAAAAACTTGGATTTAGTGTGTTGTTGTGTTTAAGAAGAAGTACTTTCCATCATTGGTTAAACATGCATGGTGGTAATGCAACCTATACTTTGGAGCTTGTTGTCTGCCTCCGTGTTTCCCAGCTGTCATGCATTTCCCAGTCACCTGATTTCCACATAGGCCTACATACATGTGTGACAGTTGAGGTTCCTGTCACTATGCCTCCAATTGATCATGTGCCCTGGCTACTTGGCCAAGGAGATGTCCCTTTGGCCAAGTGGCTAGCGCACATGACTCTTACCCGAGAGTCTGGGGTTCGAAGCCTGTCCGGGCCCTCTTCACCTTGCCACACATGCACTAACCACCTGTTTTCTGAACATGCAGTTTTCCAAGAGTCAGTTGAGAAGATCCACAACAGCACAAGAGCCATGGTGAGAAATATACAGCATCTATGATGTTGCATACACTTGTCAACACTAATGCTTGTTAATTCATATGTTTAACAAGCTGGGAGAGTTATGAAGCTGCTTCTTGACAAAAAAGCTGTTTATCCATGCAGTCAGTGTCTCTGTACAGGCAGAACAAATTTTAACCCCAGGGTGACAACAACACGACTCCAGGTTATTGCTCCCTGCCACACAGACTTCTCTAAAACCACAAATTGTTCTATTTGTGTATGCTAAGCTATGCTAATGGCTACATCTCAGTGGACATGACATTGACGCTGAGCTTCTTATCAAACCCTCAACATAAGATCAAATTAGGAGACTTGCTGTAAACTCCTTCAAAACAGGATAACAGGTGCGCAAAAAATTCTGAATATCATCTTTGTGGAGACAGAAAAAGCTCTTTAGACAGAGAATCCTCCATGGTGAAAAGAAAAAGTAATGTGAGCTTGTCTGAGCTGTGGATGACAATTTTGACAAACTCTTAAAAGCTCAACTCCAGGGGGACAGTGTATGTTTATAATGAGTGGGCACAGGCTTTTCCACTCACTGGAGACATCATTTTATTAATATCCACTATCATGCGTTGGTTATCTAAATTGTTCCTGAGTCTATAACTCAGGCTGATTTATAGCATGTTGATAATGACCATTATGACCTACTAAGCTGAACTAATAACAAACAAAACTGTCTGCACCTCTGTTCATGAAGCCCATAATCAAGCAGCAGGGCCAATCTCTGACCTCATGATGTCACCCTTTTTTTCCTTAATTGGTCTTTTCTGTGATGATGTTTTGAAATTAATTACTTTTATGAGAGCTCCTGCCTCCTTACATGGGTGCAGCACCGCTATGTTTTACAAGCATCAGGCAACCCAAGCGGCGTTCGTGGCATAACTGTCAGCCTGATTGATTACGGCTGCAAATGTCTAAAGGTTGAGCCTCTCACCTCTCGACATTTTACTACAGTTTCCTTTTGGTTAACTTTGACTCCAAACTTGACAAAAGGATAACAAAAGCGACAAAAAATCCCAAACAGTGGAAAGGGCCTGAGAAGAATAAATGTCAGCGAGAGAATGGGCAAGAGGAGGAGGGCCTTCATGAGGCTAAGAGAATGTGAAATTAATATAAACTGCTGCATCGCACACAAGATTGTTTTTAAGTTTTATTTGCTACGATAAATTGTGTCTTGCTGAAAGTGTGCAGTTGTTTTGCCAGTGTGGTGTTAAAATGACAAAAGTTGAATTTTCAGAGCTGTGATGAGTCACTATTGGAAAGCCATGAGAAAAGCAACGGCTAGCTAGTAAACAACAGCTGAAATTGAAGAAAAGATGCAATAGAGACAGAGTTGGCTTTCTTTGCACTTGGTGGCAGCTTTTTAAAAAGGTAAAGGGATTATATAATAATAATTAAATTTATTGTTAATTAAATGGACAGCTGTTAATGCTTGTAGCACTTGTAATGTTAAGAAGACATTTATGGTTTTGTGAAATAAACCTCCCCAGTGTAGTTACATCACCCCTGGCTTCTTTCTGGAGCTCAGCCAGTCAGAAGAAAGGAGGCTATCAGTCTCATTGCTGATTGTGTTTTATCTGAGCGTTTGGGATTTTCATCTAGGCAATCGAATGAAATTTCAGAATGCACCTTAAATGTACTGTAAACTTTACAGGTGGACTTAATTTGACCTAACAAGTGTCTGGTCCACAAATCCACCAGGAAATGTTCTGCTTCAGTGACAGAAACGGTCCTCTTCATGATGCTGTACAACAGTACCTGGACATGTGAAGACTTCAGATGGGATGTTCTCAGAGAAAAGTGTCTTCTGAGCTCAGGGTGTCACCGGGTGTCATCAGCAGGTTGAACAGTGACACAGAGAGACTGGAAAAACCACAGAAAGGCAGAGAAGGGGACGTCCTTTAGTCACATGACAACTTAGTGACACATTGACATGTTTTGTTGTGGTATACTGTACCCAACACTGTTGTTAGCTTTTGTTTCAATACATTGTTTGAGATTGCCATTACTTTTACTTAAAGCAGATATCAGCGGAATGTTTTTGATTGTTTTGTTTATTTTTCGTCAGCAATCACTTACATGGAGTGTTTCAGCCATAACACGAGTCTCTCCTTCACTCTGCTCTGCGGTAAACCCAGGAGAAAATTTTCCTTCTGGGATATCCAATTAGGGGAGAGAACGGCATGAAGGGCTGTGTGTGCAGCCAAGGGATGCGCGTGAATGTGGTGATGTAGGGACGAGGACCAATAGATGCATGACGAGGGTGGGGGCTGCTAACTCATGGTGCGTTCAAGGAAACTCGTATCTTGTGTTTTTCCTTCCTGGGAAGTCTTTCCAGTTCGATCTGGTACGAGTTCACGGGTCGGAAGTTACGAGTGGCCGTTATAGTGAACTTTCACAGGCAACAGGTCGGTAAAAACACGAGTTACGGGTTCCCTGGAACGCTACAAAGTCGTAGTCGTGACTTGAAGCCGTAACTTATGGTTTCAAAAGCCTGCCTGGAATGCAGAATTAGCCAAAACGACCAGATCGCTGATATCTGCTTTAAGTGTCCTACTTTCATGACATAATGTCACTGTAGCATGAACATTTTCCATAAATTTCACCTGAAAATCGAATATCCCTAACTTTATGTGAGTAGTGTAGGCTATAGAGTTGAGTGAGATAAATCTCCCCAACCGTTTCTTAGTTCCAGTGAAGAAAATCAATCAAATAAGTCAAAGATTCTGATGTTGAGACTCAAAGAAACATGTTCCATTTCAAGATATCGATTGTTTTCGTGAATGCCAGTGAAAAAACCTTCAATTCTGTGAACACACATCGAGTGGACAAATTCAAAACAACACAATGCTTGAATGTACTGTGATGGAGGCTGAACTGAATGAATCCACAACTCGATCTATCTTTATACAGTCAAAACCTCCCCCCTTAAGCTTTGATAATCTAACACACAGTCACTTTTTCAGGAGTAAATGTCACTTTGTGGATGTATTCATGCATTGTCCTGGGAGCTTTGACTCTACTTTCCCACTGAAGGGTCACTGCAATATCAAAATATAAACTAGAGTAATGGAATACTAAAATTAGTTTATTCAAATAATTGGTGTGTGGTGAAAAAATAATTAACTGGCGGTTAAAAAGTACAACCATACTACATTGCATTTTAATTATTTCACCAATAGTATTATTTCCTGGGGCAATCTTTTCCTGTCTTTCTTTGTGTTTGAGGCTCCACAGCTGTACAACCAAATCATGAAAATGAAAGCAGTTCAGAAGCGTATAATCTTGATATAGCGTCTGTAAATCCAAGACAAGGGATGGATTGAAACATGGTCTTGAGGCAGTATGCTGACAAACCCCTTACTATATGTTTTGCGGTAGAAAAAAAAGGAGAGCTTTTAAGAATATGTTGTATTTCATGGTGTCGAGCGCCCTGGTGCTGGTCTTACATGGGTATTACAAAGAGGTGTAAGTATTACATGAAGAGAGACACCAGTTTGAATGTGATTCAGCTCTGGCTTTTAACTATAAAGTGAGTTCAACTTCATAGAAGAAACAGAGAGATCCTGTTCCATTTCAATAAACTCATTTTGTACAGAGACATTTTCCATTTGTACTTCCTGACCGGTCATTGATCTAATTAATTTATGTGGCCTGGTGTGAGGACACATTGCTGCTTGATGATGAATGGTGGAGGTTATTCAAAAGACACCATTCCTTAGTCCTGGCAGGTTTTAATTTCCTTTGTCAGATACAAGTTATAGTAAATGAAAATACATTGAGTCAGTGTCCTGGAATACATCAAAGATGGAGACAATGACACATTAGCAGGAAAAACCTCAAATACTTAAGTGGAATTCATCACTTGAAAAGCTGTTTGTGATAGAGCTGGCTCTGTGTTTTAATATGCACTGCTAAATGAAATAATTAATACACAGTTTTGTTTCATTTTGCCTTTAAAGTTGTCCTTTTACAAGAGACACTGTGCCTTTTTATTAACCTGAGAGTGGCAGACAGACATACACACAAGGCAATCCATTTATGAATACTGAACATGTGCAGAGAGAAGCAATTTAGTCTCTAGAAATTGGAATCAGACAAATGATTGAGTTCCTACCAAAATCCTTGTTAGATGAAAGCCCTTGGTCTTAGAACTAATGTATCAGTGCTGAGAAATCTCACGCAGGACAAAGCCTGTCGAAACTCAACACTGGTCTCATTTTCTGTTTTTGAAGTGCAGCCAAAACTGAAGAGTTGATTTCTAAAGCTCTCTGCCACTGTTTCATGATTCAGTGTTTCCAGGATCCAGATTGCACAGTTGTGTTACTCATGTTGCCATCGATTCTGGAAACTTTTCTCATTTTTTGCCATTACTGTCTGACAGATGTGGACTTTAAAGCATTTTATTAATGTGTCATTTGATGTTGAGCTGCCAGAGATACACAAAAGGGAGAGCATGTCACACTGAGACTAATTTGTACTGCCATGCTAAGAGTTGAGAACCTTAGAATATGAATTTGCTAATGAAATTCAAAAAGAAAATGGCTGAAGTTGCTGTTTGTATGCTTGCTTGTGGTACTTTAAGCACTAACAGCTGTTTCATTGTGGATTGAACATCAACCAACTGTGTCCCCCAACGCTACTCCTTCTGATCTTAGCATGCTAACCAGATAGCCTGGAGCCATCTTGTTACTGTGTTGTAATGACTCATTGTAGCCTCCAATCTGCCCTGAAGATGTAGCACTGCACAAAGGGCACTGTAGCAGCATTACAAACTCTTTAAAGCATAATAATTTGGATTAATTCATTAAATCATGTCAATTTCTTTTAGCACTTTACTATTTGCAAGTATTCAATACAATCTAGCTGTACAAGTTTAGCACTTTCCTTTTGGGCGTGCTGCAATAAAATAAAACATTGTGCAATAAAACCCTCATTTGGTTGCTGTACTCCACAGTTTTATTTTGTTTAATGGTCTGTTACTGTAATTTGGTCTGTTGTAACTTTGTCTGAATCTGTTTAGCTTTCTTTTATCCAATAACTACCTGCCAATGGGACAAGTGATGGAAGCTACATCACATATTTATATTTTTCACTGTTGATGAATAAGTTTTGTTCCATTTAAAAATAAATAAATGAATGTAAATATAAACATTAATTGATTATGTAAGTAAAGTACTACAGCTCCTTTGTATTAATTGATCAGGCATGATTGAATGTAGAATGTATTTGGCAACAGGGACTTCCTTAATTTTCTGACTTACGTGTTACCTTTGAGTGTATACTCAAACAGGTTGTAAGTGTAAAAACATAACACAAAGCAAAGAGATTTCACCATAAACTGTATTTTTCCACAGTGACAGAGGAAGATTAATCGAAGACATACACAGATATCAAATGCAGAGTCCTGAACCAATCAGAAATGTGCAGCACTGGAAACCATTCGCCAAAGTTACTGAACCCGTTGGAGAGAACTGCCAGGGACTTGCAGGGGCTCGATCAATTACCACAGAACTAAATTTAGATATTGGTTCCTGTAACCAAAATGCACATAATTCTTCAAAAGGTTTCTTGTGAGGTGGAAAACTTAAAATAGCCCCTAAAAAAGTGATGCAGCTGCATACAAAAAATCCAGATCAACATTTTCCTGCGGCCAGGTACGGCTGGATTACCAAAGTTGGAAACTGCCCAACTATTTGTTCTGAATTATTTGGCCGATATGGCCAAATAAACCAATTCCATTTGTTCCTTCCTATGGCCATCTGTTTACACTTGTCACTCATCAAAGTGGAGTGTCTCAGTTCTGTGTGACAGCAGGTAATCGCACTGGCAACAATCTGAAGCTGTTTGCCAATTTTTAGCGGTTTGGCATATTTTGGTAAGAAACAGATTTAGTATTTCAAATGTTTTTTTTAGTTGTTTTTGTTTTTTGCATTGCCAGCTTTATCTGAAACTGTGTATCAGGGGAACAGACTTGTTAGATCCTGGGTCCACACCAGACAGGAAACAACCTGTCAGAGTGATGTTGATTTTGTGGTCAAACATGGTTTGAGAGATTTGCTGATGAACTTGCAATGAGAGACCAGTGTAATGCACAGGAATGTATTGCTGGGTTTTTTGTCCCAAAGCCATTTTTTCATTCAAGTGCAATGAATCGAATGACCTGAGAGCGGCTCATATTATGAGGAAAAGAAAAAGGTTTTTTTGAAAAGGAACAGAAACAGTTTCTTGAAGTTTGTTCAGAAATCAGATCACGTGTGAGAAGTTTGACCTTGGTTTCTACTTTTAAAATGGTTGCAAAGATCGGATTGACAAATTTAAAACCGGTGAAAACAACTTTTTTCTATAGTAATTTAGATTCTGCAGGTGATTTTTTGAAAGGCCTTCTTCCATCTCCCCCTCACTCAGAGCTGAAAGGAAGATACAAAGTTGTATCTTCTTTGCCCAAAGGCTGAAGTTCTTTTGTTTTCTTTTTGCTCCGCTGTGCGGTTTATCCACAGGCGGCATTTTGGGAGCAGCACCAACAAGGGGGTTGACCATATGATAATCTCATTAATCAAGACTCAACCACAAGGAGGCTGCAGCTTTCAACAAGAAAGCCATTACAATAAGGAGTTGTTTTTTAATTAAAGCCGCCCTTAATCTGCGACACACAAACGCACACACTTACAAAACAGGAGTGGTGCTGCGAGCATGTTTTGACTCTATATATCACCCATGTGCCTGCGCATAAGCAAAGCAATTATAGCATTGAGGGCTGAACAGAGACAGAATGGAGCGAAAAAACAAGCACATGATGAGCGTGTCCCCTTGAATTGATGGGTTTGAAATGGCAAAGTATTTATGTTGAATGCAGCTCCACCGGAGGGCCTGGGGAGCTGCCTCCGTGCTCTGCTCATCATCCCATTCAAATGAAATGTAAATCCCCGCTCTCCCTGGTTCCTACCATGTCAATACCTCTTTGACTCCCGCTCAGCCCCCCATCTATTCAGCATCTCTCCTCCCTCCCAGACTCTCTTTCTCTTTATTCCAGCTCTCCCTCTCTCCCCTGCTCAGTCTTCCTCTATACCAGCTCTGGCTCCTTCCAGCTACCTGCTGCTGTTTCCCCCATCTCTCCCATTATTTCTGGCTTGCCAGCAAGTACGGCTGATGGATACTGGCTGCAGCCAACTAAGCAGGAGAGTTTTATCCTGCCGAGCTCAACAAATCAGCCCGGTTTCATAAATACATTGGTTACACTTTTCTTTTTTTGTTCTGGTGACTGTGGGCGAGATCTCATTAACTCCAACCAAATTTAATTGCAATTACTAAGAGTGCTCTTGGGGGCTGTATGTATATATTTTTTTGTTGGTGTGTGTATGTGCAAGTGAAATTTGTGTGTGTGATGACATTTAGTGTATCTCACATTGTCAAGGAAACACAGCACTATAACTAATTAACATTACTCTATACAGTACATGTTCTTTTTTTAAATTTTTTCATTATGATGTATGTTGTATTATGTTTTATTTTTATGCTTAATTTAGCTCTGTTTGTTACTGGCAAGCTGAAATCAATGTCAGCTGTCTGCAAACAATCTCATTACATTTCTATCTTACCATTACATCTGTTGATTTCTCATTTATATTTACACATTAAGTTGAATCTCCTCTCTGAGTGAGTGACAGCTGCTGCCAGTTAGAGGAGCTATTCCTTAAAAAAAAAAATAAAATAAAAAACATCAGGCCGTATTGTTGAAGGATTTAATCGTGATGTTGTGGAGGCTTTTTTTCTGTTCTCGTCAGAATGGATGGGTCTTTTTATTTTATTTTTTTTCCATCTTTTTTGGAAGGTTATTTCAGCAGATTAGCGGACAGTTTTATCCTGACTGGGTTATGATGAGTAGGCAAGTTGCAGTTTGGCATCTCACTCAAGGACACTTTGACAGAAACTAATGAGCACATGGTGTCAAACCTGCCCATTTGGTAAATAAATAACCTTTGGGCCACCTTGAATTAGTGGTCACAAGAGAAGCTGCATGATTTAGATAAATTTGTTTCTCTGTAGACAGTTTAAACCAGCGATGAATGTCAGTGGTGTGAGAAAGCAGCAATAAGGACCTTGACAAAAAAAACAGGTTTGGCAAATTGTCATTTGAGAATGAAGACAGTAACAAAAGTCTGGCCTAAATGTCTCTTATGTAGTTGTTTTCCCCACATAAATACCTCTTCAACATTGCAAGAAATGAAAGTGAATGAACCCCGAGTGTGGCTTTGAATTCTTCCGACACACTGAAGGATTAAGTGTTCCTTCATGGGTTTGGGAAGAGGTGACATTTTGGAGAGACATACACACAACAGTGATGGTAGGCGGCTGATGGAGAAATGAGATTTTTATGACAACCTCCCTGTCCCTGGGACCGATCACTCTCTGAAATTCAGTTTTGGTGGCAATGTGGTGACACATGAGCTTTGCTGAGCTTTATTTGAAATGAAAACTTGACTTCGGGACAGAAACTCACTGTGCAGGTTGTATATAATAGTCAGTATCCAGTAGAAGTTATGTGGAAGCCAACAGCTACAAGACCCCCCAAGACAAACATGGTTCATTACATCAGAGGTGAGCACAGACATATTAGTCTTAGGCAAAGTTTGTTCAGCTTTTGTTTGTTAGTGTTTTGTGAAGTATTTTCCTCTTTAAAACATTTCACAGTAACTTAGACAGGGGTTAAGGTGAACCACAATGATCAGGAGGCAGCAACACATTTCATCAAAAAGTAAATAAATCTGAGCGTAAACAAAAGACAGAGGAGCAGACGGTAAGAATAATTTCACTGTTGCGAAGGAACCAACTGGCAAAAACACATAAAAAGCTCTGCGTCACATGGGGTTATTATAAAGATCAGTTATGTGTGTAATTAAGGAGCTGAATTGACTCAATGGGAAAAATGTGCTTCAGCTATACAGTAGCAGTGCATACTAATGGTCCAATGCTACACATACTGTAGGCTTGTCAACCTATGGGCTTTGGCAGATTTCCTTAGGGTACTCCACAATCAGAATGTTAGTTAGTTAGTTAATTTTATTGTCCACAGTGTGGAGATTCATCTTCGGTCTCACTCAGCACAAACAACATCAGAATGGAAAACAGCAACAAAAAAAGAAAAGAAATTCTGAATAGAATGCTTCAATAGATGATTCTGCAGCTGCCAAGAGGAAATCTTAAATATCAAGATATATCCTTCTGCAATATTGTTTCAAGTACAGTAAAGCATGGATTCCCCACATCATCCAGAGGAAGCTCCAACCAGAAAGCCATTGTTATACTTGTAGGGAAGCTTTGCCCGCTTTCTTTCGCCCAAATGTCATCATCCAGATCCATTGCAAGCCAACATTCAAAGTCACTGTCTGTGGCAAGAAAAATAGAATATTATTCTCTGTCAAGTCAATTATATAGTGTCAACTGAAAACAGAAGTTATCTCAGGGTGATTTTCACACAGAGCGGGTCTGAACCGTGCTCTTTACAATATTCTATCCCATCTTACATTGTTGCTCTGGGCAGATTGGAGGGTTCAGCTGAAGACTTACTTAGGGATGTGGACAGCTGAGCCCATTCCGTTGGGCGATGAGTTTCAGATACCAGGATGAGATTGTGGAATAGGACCAGAGTAATCCCAGGTCACCTTCACACATACAGCATCAATTCCTATAGGCTCCAGGTACACTTAATTTCGTCTTCTACATCCTCCCTTCACTCATTCCTTGTCTGTCCACCTATCTGTCTTGGTGTTGTGCTTTCTTTTCTTTCTTTCTTTCTTTTTTTCCTCTGCTCAAATCCCTCATTTTGTTCTAACCGCTCCAAACACCCACTAGCTTGGCTTAGCTGGGAAGCCATTTGTAATAAGGGCTTGTCTAGTCAGAAACATACAAATACACAGTATGTATTACAAAGCAGGGCTGTAATAGAAACACAAAAATGTCTAGTTGCACAGTGCAGATGACATTATACACTGTAAAGCAGAAAAAAACATTAGTAAATGAAATGAATTAACTTATTTATATCATCATCATCATTGTTTATTGTCAGACCCAAGATCCATAATAAAAACATACAACAATCAACACATAAAAACAAACTACTCAATCAATTACATAATATATCGAATTGATTCTGCTAGTTACTGTAGGGCCATTAATCTACAGTGATGGCAGCCACTGCTTTTTTTTTTTTTTTTAGATGAATGTGTCTGGTGTGTGGTCTGTTGCCTACTTTTTGAATTTGGTTAGCTATGCTTTTAGCATGGGCTTTGTGCTAGGCTGGCATAACTGGCTTTAACCCTTTCATGTAGAATTAGCTACTGGCTTATTCATGTGGTATGACAAAGTCTTAAGGTAGGATGTATCAATATAAAATATTCAGAAACAGGAAACAGGATATTGTTGGCAAATTAGATTTAGTTAAGGTTTTGACTGAAGCCAATCCCAACTAACATACATTGAGGGCAGGGCCCACCTTGGACAGGTCACCAGTCTATCACAGACAGGGACATAAAGGTGAGCAACACACACAAACTCACATTGTCACATCCTCCATCTGTTCCCTGGATCCTCTTTTGTTTTGAAAATGTCTTGTCTTCTTTTTTCCCAAAAATCCCAGACACCCATTCCTGGTTTGGTCTTCTTTTGAGTTGCTCTGATTTCCTTAGGATTTTCTAATTTTTGGGTGTTCTTTGTGGTAGACTCATTGTACTCATTTGGTATTATCCAGGATTTGTTCCTTTTTTTTCTGTCTCAGAGACAATTTTGCTTTTGCCCATTTGTTTTCCCCACAATAAACGTTGATTTCATTCATCTGTGTTTCTCGATTCTGCATTTTGGTCCTGCATCGTGGCAACATTTTGACACTATGGGCACTGTAGAGTAGCCACTTAACCTATTATGCATGTTTTGACTGTGGGAGGAAGCTGGAGTGCCTGTAGAGAACCAACGCAGACACAGGGAGAACATACAAACTCTACCCAGGAAGTCCCCGGGCCCTGGAATTGAGCCCAGAATTCCAGAAAGTAAGATTGCCAAACAGTGTACCACTGTACCATCCATATAGTCTGATTAGGTTTCTTCTGTAATTCTTGTGAGTTTCTTTCAAATCAGGACTAGATTATGGATTATTGATGGTGTTCCGGGCCCGAATTGCAATCATCCCCAAATTTGAATTTGTGGCCAGGGTGTCCCAAAAGAGGGTCTGGTTCAAATCAGGACTGCACTTTTGGACTAAATGGCAAAAACTCTTGCAGTGGGCCATGACAAATTCTAGATCCAGGATTCTAGATTCTATGGTATTTTGGGGCTGAATTCAGTTCGGCCCCAAATTCAAATATGAGGGCCCAAATAATTTCATAATGTCTGTGTCATATAATGATTACGGTAAAATGGATGTTGAAAAGTCAAATGGATGCATATTTAGACTCATAACAGAATGACTAACACAAAGAAGCACTGTCCAAAAAAATAAAATGAATAAAAAATAGTCCATCATATGTCTCAAATATCCGACAAATTATTTTGTGGCTCTTTTGCACAGCAACAAAAAGCTTCCTGAATGGCCCTCCTAACTGGGAGCACACTACTGTCTATGACTACCTCATGCAACCCCACATCAAAAACCCCTTCAAATGTCGCTTTTTTCCAGACTGTGTATTCTGATGAGAAACGGGTGAGTTCTTTGCAGTGACTGGAGCGAGAGCCCACGATGTATGACAGGTTACACATGTGAACTGGAGGGTTCACCCAGCAGACACAAAGAGCCATGGCGTGCAGCATGGAGGATAATGAATACTATATTACCCAGTGGAGTTGACTACCCCCCACCCCCATCCCCTGCGTGCAGAAATACACTGGATCAAAACATGCTTTGTGAGCCTACATTAATCAACACAGTCCATTTAAACGATGGTAGCGCAATAGGAAGTTTCATGAAATATTTAATTTATAGAGTGAGTGACTGAGCAGGCAAAGCATACATGTTTATTTCTCTGATGTTTTCCAGTGAATTGCACAGAATGCATTCTCCTTTTTTTTTAATTTACACTGAGATAAGAAGGAGGTGACTAAAGCAAATCCAAGAAAATTATGTTTAGCACTTTATTAGTTCAGAGTCACTGACAATTTCTTCTTTGCCATGAGTATCTCTCTGCTCCTACTACTGTCTATCAAGCCAAGCAGTGAGATGGAGGAAAGAAAGTGTGCTGCCCTGCCCTCTGGTGTTCACAATTATAATGCTTTATCTGCCGTTTTTTTCTTCTTCTTGTGGAGACAGCATCTCCTGATGTGTGCACACATGCCATTTCCATAATTGCTTGACTTGAAGGCGATCCTTGATTGATGTTTGTGCATATTGTCAGGGCATCAACATGAAAGATAGATGTTGACAAGGCAGAGCAGAGGGGAGGGTGATTCATTTCTCATGTCTACATGGGGCATAAATCCTATATGAGGGCGCTCATCCCGTGGAAAAGGTGCACAGCTAAGTTCTAGCAGCAAGGTTGAACCGTAGTGAAAATGTGACACACCACTTCAAAAGTGTTTTTAACCATGCTGACTGTAAAAAATGAATGAAGGCAGACTTAGGACCATCTGATCATGGATTCACAGCCAGCTGGTTGAATCCTATATCTGCGAGTTTCTGATATTGCAGAAGAAGATCACAGATGCATCCTTTGATCTTGGCAGAAGCTTGTATGCCTCATGTAGATACTGTAGATTCATACAACGATATATACATACACTTTAGGCTGGCTGACAGCGAGAGGGGATGTGAGGACAGAAATCGCACTCACAGCAGAGCTTATATGACTCCTGTCACCCTCTTTCACCTGAGATAAACTCGCCATTCTTTAAGAGCTGTCTGAAGGCACTGGCTGCAACACAATGAGTCCAGTCTGGCTGAAGTTGCATTAGAGAATGAATGTAGATACATTTAACTGAAAGGCCCACTCGATCCAGTGCCACAGTGTCAAACCAATAAGTGATGCCGTCGAGGTTGGCTTGTGCTCGCACTAGACAAATGCAAAGCTGTCACTCTGTTGCAGTGGAAAGGTGACAATAATCTGTTTATTATACCTGTTTGTTTCTGTGTATTTTGTGTCTGCCTCAGTCTGTAACTCTGTACTGTCACTTTGCATCTGTGAACTTTGATGTACAGTATGACCAACACACTGCAGTAATAATAATAAGAAGAAAGTGCAAAAAAAATTACATTTTTAAACATGAGGATTGTATTGCTTTAACTGACACTCTTATACTATGGTATATTGTCAAAGGCACATTATGTGGACAGCTTTGTCTATAATGGTCTTTTTCATTGTCTCTGTTTACTAAAAGAAACTCCTAATTACTATTGAATGAAAATTAAAAGTTGAGCCGCCTCATTTTCTGGCTTGTTGTTTCTGTGCATGTAATACTGCATACTGTAAACCACTTGAATGTGAATCTGAGTCAGCCTGTTGAATGCAAAGTATACGGCTGAAGGTACGACTTGTAAAAACAACTGTCATTTGCTGGTTGACAAAGTAACACAAAGCATTTTCCAGCTTGTACGTTCTTCTCGGTCCACGGCATCCGGAAATTATTGGTGTCAGAGCAGCGATGAAAAGATTTGTCACTGTAAATACAAGTCAAAGAAACGCTGATACTGCCGTGCACTCAACGCAAACTGAACCTGAATCAATAACATTAAAGTTGCTGAACCAAAATCAGAATGTGCAGTGAAGATAACAGCTTCTAAAAGGATGGGATGGGCAGGTGTTAAAACTTTTCATGTTACTACAGTAGGAGAAGGTTAAACCATTTAATGTGGAAAAGTTAAATCATGTTGTTCTTTACAGTATTATGAGATGTACAGTAACATATAAGCATTTAATTGTGAAATTACACATTTTTTGAATTTCACAATTAATTTGACTCATGACACTATTCAACAGAATTAAAGTTATACACAACCAATTAACATTACATTTTTATTTATTGTTTAGTTTGTTTTTATTATGCAAATTAGCAAATCAAGGTCAAACTGCTGTTTTCTTATTGATTGGTGTACGTAAAAGGTCATTAACTTCAACTTATACAGTATGTACTGACCCAAGTGTCATGAAGCCACCACATGAAAAAGTTGTTCAGAAAGATATTATTTGATTTCTGTTTTTAGCCTTGTTGTAGTAGGCTAGCTCCCAGTGGCTCTGTTGATGTTTGTGTTCATTGGTGAGATTTGCTGCGAGAAGTTCATTCTGCATGGTAAACACATGATGACTCTGAAAGTTCTCCAAACCCTTCCCTGGCATGACGGTGAGTATAGAAAATTGGTGAATTATCGATTTTGGGTGAAGTATCTTAATGTCAGTGCAAAATTCTCCAAGGTCTCAAGCCCTAACCCAGTGGGTGTTAGAACTGATCTTGGAGCTGAAAATGGAGCTGATTTTAATGGTATTGATTTTAAGAAATCTAAGAAGAAACTTTCTTAAGAAATGTTCAGGTTGTACTGTACCATTAAATCCTTATATTAGGTGTCTCGTCTTCCTTTGCTTTTCACTGCTTTCTTAATGTGATCTTCTCATCACGTTTAACTTTCTAAACCAGTTTGGCCTGAGAGCTTGAAGGCTTGTCCTCTCTAGCATTATTGGGAGTTTGGCAAGACAGGCTCGGATGCTGCTGGATCCCACTGTGGAAATGTGGGAGTTGCTTAACTGCCACATGCTCTCTGTCTGGTTGTCAGCTCCTCTGTTCACCTCATGAATCCAACATAATCCACACGTAAGAATCTTAAATCCAGGGTGGAGGTTGAGAGGATCTTCTCTTGTGATACAAAACTCTTATTTCCTGCATCTTGGCAACTTTCAATCTCCAGTTTTTCTGTCACATTCACATGCAGTGTTACCAGTATGCTACTACTTTCATGACTTGATCACACAATTATAGTACAAATGTCATGACTGTATGTTAAAGGTTATAGCTACAACTTTTTCATCAAAACGATTAATTTTTCAAAAATTTCCTAATCTCAAGCCAGCTCCTGTCTTACATTATTGGACAAACTGATTAATCGAGCTGTGTCTGACCTCACAACAATGATCAGGCACACCTGGATTAATCAGTTTGTCCAGTAATGTAAGACAGGAAATAAAGGAGCTGGCGAAAGTTCAGGAAGTAGCGGAGCTGTGCATAAAGCTAATCGTGGAGCGAGAGCAGGCTGATTGTTGATGAAGTTGATTGTCTTCTAGCACAAGGCGGTCCCCGACATTGGTCATAAACCTTGTGTGTTCCCCTCAGTGTTTTCCTTTTATGATTTCCAGTTACTTTCTGTTCTGTGTTTGGTTCAAAGATCCTTTGTGTTCCTTCGTGGTCATGTCTGGGATTTTTGACCTTTTGTTGGATTTTTCCATTTGGACTGCTGGATACCTCTTTTGTATTTTTGCCCCCCTTTTTTTTTTTTTTACAATAAAAGACTTCACCTGCCCCCCTGTGTGCTTTTGATTTCCTCCCCTTGAATCATGATAGTCGTAGGAAACCTGTGTGCTCCATGGTCGATGACCAGGGGGATAGGCTATTCCAGAAAGGAGGTTTAGCAAACTCTGAGTCTCTCCTTGATCTCTGAGTTGACTAAGCCCCATCATGTAAACCCAAATGGCCAAAACTGGATACTATTCTATGTGCTCAGCATTTTTGGTCCTTAAAAAAATGATAGTTCCAAAAACACCTTCTGGGAAGCAGACAGTGTAAACATGCTGGTGTGGAGGTGATTTGAATCTATATCTATCTCTATATACTGTATATAGTATATATAACCAGGCCTAACCTGACTCAGTAGACCACCCCACTCTTGGACCAGACTGTATTTATCTCTCGCCTTGACTGCTGCTATGCTGTTCTCGCAGGCCTTCCTGTGTGTACAGCGAAACATTTACAGATGGCCTAGAATGCAGCAGCCCATTAGCCCAAAAGGGCACTTGTCACTCGGCTGCTCATTGACCTACACAGGCTACCCATGGCCACCACAATCAAATTCAAATCACTGGTGCTGCCTTCAAAATGACTCCTGGGCCTGCATCTTCCTCTTGAACTCAGCCTTTCAGCCTCATTCTGCTTCCCAGCTGCTGCTTCCCTCCAATTTCAGTCAAGACTCCTCTGCTCTGTTGTTCCCCAAGTTTGTGAATCTTATCAGAGCAGGAACGTCCTGCTCTGCCTTCAAAAATCTCACAAACTCATTTCTGTTGAAAGCACATCATTTCCTAAAAACCTGAACATGTTTAACCAGCACTTACTGTGCACCATTGGGGAATTTCCTTATTTACACCAAGCTTCAAACTGCACTGAGGTTTACTGATGTTCCTCATAAAAAGCATCTGTCAAATGACTAAATGCTCATGTAAATTATGAAAATTGACAGTTACTTACCAACGGTGCATGTAGTTTTTTTGATTTTATTTTATTTTTTTTGCTGATTTGTGAAATTCCACCAGCTCTGAATGGAAACACAGGTGCTAGAGAATGAAGTGAACATTATGCAAATTCAAGTCCTGTTCTGCTAAATTATTTTAGTTAGACACAGACCTTTTAACTCTCAACGCCTCTTTCATGGTGATTTCATGACAAATTGCAGAAGGTATGTTGAAGTTCAAATAAAACACTTCAGAGAAATTCACTAAACTTTCCTTTAGCCTTTAAAAAATGAGAACAAGGGATCATCGTGTATTTCTACTGAAACTTGGATTATAGTAATAGGTCTCAAACCTGAAAAAAATGGGTCAATAAATTCATGATTAAGGCATTGTTCAGAGGACACAGGTGTCAGTTTACCTGATGAATCCATACATACAGTATCAACTGTAACTTGTGATTTTACTCCTCCATTCTTGCTTTTTTTCACGGCCTCAGTTTAGTATACATGTTGCCTGCCAACAGGCTCAGCAGTCATCAACACCCAACCTCTCAGTCACACCTCAGACCTGCTGTTTAACACCATACCATACTGTTTTCTGTCTACACCCATATACATTTGGTTACCAATACAATTTTGCCTGACTGGTGGTTCTAAAATAAGACCAACAAAAAACAGACATTACAGAGTGTTCAATGCTGCAGTGGAAAATCAGGGTCGATCAGCACCAATGACATAATTCTATGATATAGGATGATATGGCTGTGGTGGCCCCACATCTCCCTGACTATCCCTATCCTTATCTTTGAAACCCCGAGGCTGAATAGACAGTGGAGCAGGAAGCCTTGGGTGTACAGTAGACATTGACACCCGTCTGATGTCCTCCCATCACACAGACACTGTTAGACAGCAGCGCCTGTAACTGCTGCGGAAACTCAGGAGCTACGATGTCAGGCAGGACATTTTAACAGCTGTATATAAATCACTCATAGATCCAATTTACTACACTTTTAACGTCACATTCTAGTTCACCTCCATTCATGTCAAATATAAATCAAAGTTTTCCTAGATCATCTATCAAATACGTGAAATAACTGGTAAAAACCCAAACTCAACAATATGCACTCCACCCAAGCAGTCCAAAGGAAAGATCTCCTCACAGCAGATCCCCCACACCCTGCACAAGTCCTTCCAGCTCCTACAGCATCAGATCACTGCTAAAGTCAATTGCCAGTGCCATTAAAAGCACTTACAGTACAATAACTCATTCATCCCCGCTGAAGAGAAATTTTGAATATTAAATATTCTCAAAAATGAATGCCACTTTTCACAGTGAAAAACTTTTAACATGAGCAACATCAAAGATAATTTTCTGTCAGGCAATAAAGTTTTCTAAATCCCAAATTTGAAATATTCAATTTTGAATGTAAACCTGCTTGGTTTCACCTCCCAAAGATCATGTTACAGTGCAAGGATTTTCTTTCCTCTGTCTGCTTGTGCAGCCTTTAAAGACCTGCTCCGACCCATTTAGACCTTTTATTTCTCTGCTTTGTATGGCACAAATACAGTGGTTATCCACTTGTGTGCCGTGGCCTGACCTCAGAGAACTCAGTATAACTCATGTTCTAAGGTGCAGTAGTCACTCTTTTCTATTTCAAAATAAATACATACAGTACATTTACAAACATACAACTTTCCCAAGAAGGGAGAACCTCTCTTTCCTCCATCTTTGGCCACTATTTGGTTTTCCAGCTCTGAAATGTGAATGTCCACGGTGCGGAGTGGAGGGCTGCTCTGTTCTGAGTGACTGCCTGATTACACAACGCTGCTAATCAGTGTTGAAACATCTGTTAACATAGGGACATGTTGGATGCACAAACTGCTCACAACAGACCAGTCAAACAAGGGCTGAGTTCCAATTCATTAAGCATGCTGAGGGAGGGGAAGGGAATAGCCTAAGTGATATTTTAGGATTTAATAACTGTGTAATCAGAATATTCGAACAGAAAGATGAGTTGATTTCATAGACTGAAGGTTAAATTAAAAAACAGAGATCATGCTTCCATTCACATCAAATATTGATCGCAAAGACAAACTCTATAGGTTCAGAAAGACAAATATGAAGAAACTAGTCAAAGAAATGTGCTGCCACAGTTTGAGCCACACATAATAAACACTTGGGTTACATGAATGTGATGTTAATGCACTTATACACATTGCATTTCATACCCAGCACACGTGCACTACTGCACTATAACATTACAGTGAGGCTACATTGAGAGCAATTTTCTTATTCGCCAGCAGATGACGCTGTCAGACAAGTTTTGACCTCACAGCCATGCTGCTCTCTGCAGCGTTAACCACACAATGCAACCTAAACTGATTTTTTTTTTTTTGTCAATATGTGAAGAAATTCGGAAAATTTGATTTTCTAAGTTAGATTTACTTCTCTGACTATTTCTTTAAAATGTCTGCATAATCTCTTCAACTGAGAACTGACTAACATTGATTTAAATATGACAAAATCTGATTAGGTGAAAATAAAATAAAATTGTACATGTAGTTCTCTTCTACACACACTACTCACAAAAAGTTAGGGATATTGTATATATTCAGAATGCACCTGAAATGCACCCTAACCTTTACAGGTGAACTTAATTTGACTTTCTCTAAATTTTTGAATGCACATGTCCAACTGTTCAGTGTTTCAGTCATTATAACATAACATGCTGTTCTCTAAGCACAACTGCACCTTCTAGATAAACATGGTGCAATATTGGATGCCCTTAATTCTAATTTGTTATAAAAAATTGTGCATGAATGCAAGTGTTGTCTTTTGGAGGCTGCACAAGTAAATTATGTTGTGTACTGCACAACAAGTCTTATGACTGTAGCCACAAAAATCACGACAAATGTCTGATCCATGAATTCACCACTGAATGTTCTGCTTCAATGACCGTTTGTAACAGTCCTCTTCATCAAGCTGTTCACATTCTGACTGACGCTTCAGAAGATGGGATGTTATCAAAGGGAAGTGTCCACTGAGCTCAGAGTGTCATAGAGTGTCATCCGCAGCTTGGACAGAGAAACCCTGGCACTGTTTGTTGTGGTACCCACATTACAATTCCATACTTGTTCTTATACTTTTGTGATGTAATATCACTATAGCATGAACCTTTTACATTACAAATATCCCTAACTTTTTGTATATCTTCTGTGACAGGAACTGATTGAATAAATGTTTTTTTTTTTCTTTTTTTTTCCTGACCAGGTGAACAGTAATTTTGACCAATTTATAATTTCCAAATGCCAGCAAAAGCAATTTCCTCTTTGAATCATATATTTTGAGTACTTGAAATTACAATCTTTAATCGACAAACGCCGTCTGAGCATGAAGAGGAAAGCTTCCATCTGTTCTTTCCTTCCGAGTCATCATCTCATAGTTTTTTTGTAGAAAAGCACATAAATGTCTCCCATTTGGGATGATGGATAATGTGCAGCGAAAAGTGTCACTTACTTTTGATCTTGCCACCTAGACTGGGTTTCTTCCATTTGGTTTCCATGACAACTCAGCTTGAAGATGGTTGATGGAGAATGGGCAGCGGCCGACGCTGTGACTGAAAACCACACTTAGAAAATGTTCTGTTCAGTTTGGATTTGAAACTTTACCATAGATAAACTGAATGATGCCTGAATGAAACCTTGGTTATCCATGCAAGCTAATCATTGTCCAGTCTGCTGGCTCACCTGTTTGATTTAACTGGCTCCAAGTCAGTCTTTATTCCAAGAATTATAAATAAATCAAGCCGCAGGAAATGGTAAAATAAAATAAATGAAACAACCAGTTGGTATCTTGTGCTTGTTATAACTTGGTCTTCAATGAAAGATGGTCCAGATGTGTTTTTATAGATTTCAGTGTATTCTGGGTAAGAAAGTGAACTTCCACAATATATTATATTGTATTCCATATTTAGACTTGCTCCTTGATATTAAATTTGAGTCCTTGGAGTAAAATGGACCAGAAGTGTTGCATTGAAGTCCCTAACTATTTTTGAAACTTTGAATGAAGTGACATGCCAGTGAAGGAGACTCACCACAGCTTTGAAATGCTACACACTCACCAGTTTCGGAACAGCTGTACACAGCCTTGGTGTGGAGAAAAGATAAGTGAATCAACGGATGGGTATTTCTAATTCCTTTACGTAAACTGATTTCACTGGTAGCAGTCAGAAGCCAAATTGTTTGCACATCAACAGACAGGAAACCATGTCTCATCTGTTCAAGGAAACTAAGACTCCAATTTATTCATTTGGGAGCTTTTGTGTGTGTTAGAGTTGACGTGCAAATGTTCTGCCTCTGACCAAAATCACCTTGGCCATGCTGACATTTTGGGTGAATGGCGCAGCTGTTGTTACATAAAGCCTGCTCTGTGGGGATACAGTTAGTCACTGAATTTGATTAAAATCACCTTAATTGCCACAAGTGCAATGAGGTACTTGGTTGAATCGTGAGTTTGTTTAAATGAAAGCTTTGATAATATTGTAGCCATGTCCGGATAAAACACTTAAAATATAATATGAAGTGAATAAAAAACCTACAACATCATTTCCCTCCTGTTGACATTTAACTGTAAGCTGCTCCACTTTCTTATGTTAAAAGAAGAAGTACGTGATGTTTAAAAAGCTTTGCAATTATGCGATCAAAGAAAACATTGCCTTGCTATTTCCATTTAGATGGAGGTATTTTCTACCGTTGGAACTTGTGATGTCTAAGCTCTTCAAACACAAGTCAATACCAAATCTAATCAAGCTGAGGATGCCATCATGGTTGCTCCGATCAGGTTTGAACTTTTAAAACTAAACTAAACTTTTAGGTTTTTCAGTTGTGACTCATTCAAAGTTAGAGCTTTTTTTCTAATGCATTCTGCAGATACTTGCACTTCTATCAGTTGCCAAGCAGCCAACTTAGAGGTTAATTAATGTTGAAATTAAGAGCGCACTAATGCTCTGTGGATGAATGGAGATCCCTGCAGCCGGGCTATGGAGGCAAAAAATAATAATACCCAAGCATTTTGCATGTATTTGGACATCCTCATAGTTATCAGCCTGTTTAAATGCTTTTATTTTGTTGGACAGGTTGTTCATCTCTGCCGGAGAGTTCAAAGAAAGAAGTAAATACACTTTCAGTACTTGATTTTAAGAACAGGAAAGCAAAATGAAACAAAAAAGAAACACATGTAGGAGGTTTGGATGTAGATTATTAGCTGACTTTAACTGAGTCAGATCTGTCTTTTGCATCCCATCCATGCTGCCCTCTTATTAGCACCAACCCCTCTACGTATTGTGGTAATTTGCTGGATGAGAAACGCGTGTCCTCCATGGTAATGCGCCCATAGTGGCCTCCGTGGGTTTTGAGTTATCACCAAATATCACTAAATTGCACCTAAACTCATTTAGCAAACACACAGGACCGAGCTAAAAAAAAAAAAAAAAGTTAAATGAGGACATTGTGTGAATAGGCCTATTTCTCCTGCGTCCAACACTTACATAACCTCATTTGTCCGCCAGGCTATAAACGCCACTAAATCGGCAATATTCAGAGAGCTTGGGTCACATGTCATCATTATATTAATACAAAGTAAACCACCCTGGCACCTCATTGTGGTTAATGATTTGTCAGTCAGCTCTGCTTTTCCTCCTTGTTTTTGCCTGTTTCAACAAAGGGCAGAATTAGTTTTCATGGTTGCAGTTCTTCAGTCCCTGACAGCTCTGCACATTCACTGACCACCAAATGACTCACACGGACCAGTTTGTCACGGGGTGTTAAAGGTAATAACCAAACTCACAGTGTCCTACAAAAATTACAACAGAATTTGAATTGCAACAGAAAGGAAAACTCTGTAATTACCACCGTCCTCAGAAGAAAAGTGACAGCACTGTCTACTTTTTTAATGACCCACATTTGTTTTCCCGAAGGCATCACTCTTGTGATCGTCTGACAGTCTTCTTGACTACTGTAATCGTCCTCCAATGACTTCTGTTAAGTAGCACTTAAAAGGATGTACGGTGTCATTAAACAGAAATGGTCCCGCAAATGGTAGCCACCTTGATTTTGAATTTCATATGTGTTGTTCTTGTTGGCTGCAAGAAAGTACAAAAAAATAAATAAATAATTATTATTATGCTATGACTTTTTCCACATCAATCATACAATCTATATATTCAGTTGTGTCCCTTTTGAAATGTCAAACTGTTTTATAACTAATTGGGTCCATTATGTAGGCTATGCCAGAAAATTGTGCAATCAACTTTTTTCTTTGCTTGTGCTCTTGTCCATCCATTGTCTCTATTTTCCTCTGGTTATCCAGGGTGAGGTAGGGTATAGCATCAAGCTAAGCAGGAGATTTCAGATATCCCTCTCCTCAGGCAGCACTTTCCATATTCTCCTGTTAGATGAGATACAGCGCCTCGTCTCGTCCCTGTAGGACATGGCCAGAACATCCCCAAAGGGAGCCCAACCAGTCCACAGGGGAAGCCCATTTTAGCTGCAGGCATCTGGAATTACTACAGTAACCAGAGCTCATGAACAAAGGGTCAGATTGAAACAAAGATCGACAGGTAAACCTACAATGCTAAACTGGAGTCTCTCTGAGGCTGCCTCCAAAACTGAATCAATCTCCATAGCCACAGCAGCAATCAACATGTCTGTAGCCTGGTACAAAAATAGTTTTGGTCTTTCAGTAGCTCAGAAAAAAGTAACTGTTCACACTTGTTCAAATATTTATGTAAACTGGAGTCTTACTAAAACTTAATCTCCATAGCCACAGTTAACATGTGAGAAAAAATACAGATAGCAAAAAAATAACTGTTCACACTTGTTCAAATATTTATGTACTAGTTAGTAGGACTGAACAAATGACTCATGACTGTTATTTTAACAACAATAGGTTTGGTTTATAAACTGAACAAGAAATTAATATCACTAGTGAGTTAATTTCACAAAACGACAAGTATTGATTCACAGTTTCTCTTCGGAGGGAAACAAATGTAGGTTGTTGATTCGAGCTGTTTGAAATGTGCAGAAAGACAGGGGTGGCAAGAACCTGAGGTGTTGCTCTAAGGTGAAATTCACCTGGTAACTGGATGGCTGGTAACTGCAAAGTGTAAATGAGGTTAAAAAAAGGACAAAGAACAAATCTGATGTGTTATGATAAGAAAAGTCAAAAACCTCTGAGGTATTCAAATTAGAACTGCCAACACATGAGTCTAATTAGCACTCGTTGAAATTACCAAAGTTGCTCTGCTGCTGTCTTGTGGACATAGTTCATTTGTGCGGTGATCTGTTTTTATTCATAGGGAGCGTGTGGGTGATGGCACCACATCACTGTTGGAAAATGAAAGAAATGAAAGTCAGTGTGGGCCCCCATCCAGCTTAATTACAGAGATGCAGCAGAGGTGGACTGTCATTTACTGCTTTTATGAAACCACCACATCAGATGCCATTAACTTTTTTCTGTGGCTTCGCAATAAGCAGAAAATGTACTTGAGAAACAATGTGCGCACAAACAATATCAAACTGAATTCAGTTGCACCGTAGATTTAATGTGCTTCTAAATTGACTGTTGTAGCAGCACGTCTTCCATGTGCTTCTGCCTGTGTGGCGTCTCTCCTGTGGCTAGCCACATAAGGACAAGAGGCCAGGGCTGAGGCTTCGAATGTGGAGACAACTCCTCCTGCCTTTCAGCTTGGGGTTATTGTTTATTGATTAGTATCATGTGACTTTAGTGTCCGGAATTTTCCATGTAAACCCCTCATTATTTAAGAAGTGTGCTGTGCACCATCTCCACTTAAAAACACACTTTCCTTAAAATCATAATCATCTTTCCCCCAAAATTGTTTTGTTGAGAAATGCAGCAAACTCTGATTCCTCTAACTCTGGATGTTGATTCTAAAAGGAAAAGGCTGGATCATTTAGGCTGAAAGGCAGCAAATTAGTCATCTCCACAGCAACCTATTGCAGGAGAAAATCTCCAATAATTACATGTGACACAGTTCAGTTATGACATGTCATGCTTCCATTTGGCCCATTTTCTTCCACGGTAGGGGCAGCTCACGCCGCTCTGTGATTCACTATAATTGCTCAAATAATTGTAACCAATTTTGTGGTTGTAGGAAGTTTAATGCACCAAGTTGAATTCACCATATGGGTCAAATCCTGTACTTATGTGTTGCTGGGATTTTTTTTTTTCATTTCAGCCGAGAGAGTGAAAAAGTGCACAGTACTCACACTAAGGTTGATACACCACATGCATCAGCTGAAATATGAAATATGTATCACATGTATGCATGCACTATATCATGCAATGTATCTCAATGTGATGACATTTGAGAAGATTTAATTAGACAGGTAACTATCTGATCAAACAACAACTGCTCAATCCTGATGAAGCAGATTAACGTTTGATGTCAAATATTAAACCAACAATTTTAATTAAACCTTGTTGCATTAGTGACATTTTCCAAGAGTTTGGAACAGTAAAAGAAAAAGCTGATTTACCAAGCACTGAATGTACAAAAGGGACCTTAAGAAACATCAAACCACTGGAACAATAAGATACAGAACGCCATTCTGATAGGGATGAAATGTATAGGGGCTGCTTACTATAGGGCCTTGAAAATAAGAAAGAGTGGACCAACCATCTTTTTCATATAGCATACAATAATGGGTGACCTATCTATCCCCAGAAATAAATCTGAGAGCAGAGTGATGAATGGAATCCAGAGGTTTGAGGGTTGCTACATGTGTTTAAATAATATCACCATAGTCTAAAACTGATAGAAAGACTGATTCAACAATTCTCTTCCTGCTGATTAATAAGATCTGTTTCGGTACAGGAAGCCAACCTTCTGTCGCAGAGTGGAGGCAAGAACATTAATATGAAACTTAAAGGTTAATCTTTCATCAAGCCAGAGGCCAAGCTACTTATATTCAGTGACTTGCTCTATGAATGAGCCATCTATGGTTGGTAAAAGTGTATTGTTGCAATCCAGGTTTTAGGATAGAGAATAGCACAAATTTGGTCTTTTTTTTTACTAATTCTAAGCTAAGAGCCTCCTGGGGAACAATAAAAGAGAGCCGTAGTTTCTTGAAGTCAGCAATGTGATACAGAATTGTATCACCTGCATACAAATAATGGGCATGACAGTCATTCAGAGTAGAAAGAATATCATAATTGTTTAAAAAAAAAAAAAAAGTGGACAGGGCCCAGGACAGAGCCTTGTGGCACACCTTTGGTTACAGGTAATAATTCATAGTGAAAATGACTAGACTTTACACATTGGCGCCTCGCAGATAACCAAGCCAATCACAGATATGTCATGTGATCTATTCAGCAGCATTTGATGATCGACTGTATTGAATGTTTTTTTACAAGTCAACAAATAAAGCAGCACAATGTTTTTTTCTTGTCTAGTGCTCCGAGTATGTCACTGATGGCTGATAAATCCTGATTGATGGGGACTAAGTACTGAATAGGTAGAAAGAGAGCCCTTGAGTTGATTGTTTCTAACATCTCCAGAACATTGGCCAGGAACTTAGAAATAGAAATAGGATGATAATTATCCAAGTTATCCCTGTCACCTCCGGAATCACCTGGGCACATTTCCAGACGGGGGAACTGATGAAGTCCACAAAAAGGAAAAAAAACAACCAGATCTGACAAATGATGGGGTCACTGTAGAACTTCTGATCAAACAGAACGCCAGCATCAGAAAAATGTGAATGCATTACAGATATCGGCCTCACCTGTGACATCAAGATTATTTACACATAAGTGTGTCGGCAGAGCACCGGAAGCTTTAAGTAGATTGAATTCATTGAAAGAATTTATGTGGTTAAACTTCTGAGCATGCTAGACAGTTCATGTGGAAACCAAGGGCGCTTCTTAATTCTAATTTTCAGTTTATGCACTAAAGAGTTAAATGTTTTCACAAAAGTGGTTCCTGTTCGGTGTTTTGAATTATTAAGTGAATACAGTTTTACTGAAGCAAGGTCACTGAGGAACCAACCATCAAAGTTATTGAAATTTCTCCTTTTAACAGTGTGCAGCATGAGCCGCTGTCATTCAGCCATTTGTTCATAATAATAGCTTCACCTTCTCAGTGAAGCAGCACTGTCTGTTAGCAGGAATGACACTTATAATGAGTCTAAATTAATGACATTTGGAAAAAGAAAATGCTATTTTGCTCATGAGGTTTGACACAATATGAGAATATTTTGACTCCATGAATCATTTATTTATTTCATGTGAGTGGCAAATAACAGTTGCAGATGATCCCAAATGTCACTTAGGACAAATAACCCTTACAAAACATAAATGATTGCTATGCAAAGCAGTGTTTTGTCCAGTCTGGTATAAAGTGACTTCATCTGAGAGAAATCTGCCCAGCTACAGATATGAGGTCAACATGTCTTACTGCTGCAACTAAACACAACACAATCTGTGTGTTGCCTTAAAGAGATAGTTCAACATCAACACGCATCAGCGGTTTTGCATGAATTTACCTCTAAAACACCTCTGTCTCGTAACATTTTGTTATTATCTCATAGTGTGGTGGTTGTGCAGCTCACAACGTGTCCACGAGTGTGTTTTTGAGTTGTTGGGTTGCGTATTTGATGAGTTTGATGAGGGAAATCAAGAAATTCCCTTAGCCTCCATAGCATAGCCCTGAGCAACCTGCTGCTCTGCTCCGCTCCGCCGTACTGAAAATAGCTTACACCGACAATCAAAGGTAACAAACCTACCGCTATGACTATAGCGATTATGGCAATGAGCCAATTTGCCAAAAATGTTGAACTATCCCTTTAAAGGTCAAATTGACCAATCTCTACTTCTGCAGTATGCAGCAGGAGCTAGAATAAGGGAGGGGGGGCAGAGGAGTTTCCAGAGACCGGGGATGGAAAGCAGCTGAGCAGGTGGATGGGGACACAGGAAATAATTCCAGGGACGTGGGCAGGTTGAGTCTGACAGGATGCCATTAAAGACTGACACAGACATGTTGACAATCTGTGCACACATCTGTGTACCTGTTTATCCGTGCAGCCATCTTAACTGAGCCCTGATTTCCTGCTGCTGAGTCAAGGCTGCATGTAACTGAAGATAACAAAGGGGGGAGAAAAAACAGTTCAGACTAATTCAGGGCAGGAGTAGAATATTGGACATGTTGTTTTTCTCTCAGTGTACTGCTTCTGTCCTAATGTTCAATCATGGTCTTTTTAAAAACTAAATGCGTCACTGTCTCAGTCTTTGTATTTTTTTTCCCTGCCCTCACTAATTTCACAGTAGAGCAATAAACATAACACACCAACACCACCACCACCACAAAAAAAAAGAAAACTTAAGTGCAGTACTGGGGCTGCTGCTGTTTTATTACTTTCGGCGAATAACGAAATAAATAAAATGAAAAAACTGGACTTGAAAAATAAAACTAAAAATCATTTCTTAACAGTTCCATACTGTGGGCTGATAAAAGACAACTGGGTTGATATTCATTAATCAAAACCAGTTAAGTCTATGGTCCAATCAGAAATGTCCCTACATTGTAAATGAGGTGGCTGACTGTCATGTCACTTCTCAGATCAGAAAAAAACTTCTATCATCAACATTTCCTGGGAGTTTTTTGAGCGGGTGTAAGGACAGAGGATGTTGTTATGATGCCATGTAACGCCCTTTAAGACAAACTGTTTGTAAACTGCTCAATTAACTGTTAAGATGTTGCCACTTCTTGCTACCCTGCAGCTTGTTCTGTGTTTCTCTTGTGTGCCTTAGGATGCTCATGGCTGACCCACTTTAACTTTCTGCACACCTGCACCATCCACTCCTGTGCAGTAAAGACTGACTCATCCACCCATTATCCATCTAGTTCATTCATTTACTCTCCATTGAATAATTTTCCAACGTTTCTTCTTCAAAGTGGATCATTGTTCTTTTGTCAACATTCAGCACACTCAACCTTGTGTCCTGTTTTTTTTCTGCTCTTTTTTTCTTTCTTTCTTTCTTTGATTGTTTTTGGCCTGCTCATACACAAATCGGGTGGATCATAGCTGCGTTTGCCAAGTTTGTTCCAGTATTTTACTTCTGCTTGACATTGACAAATCATTAAGTGCGTCATCATTGTTATTGTTGAACAGTATGAACAATACTGACCATAATCCTGGGATCTTTACTCCCACTGTCTCCCCACTGTGACCACCAGATAATAATAATAATAATAATAATAACAATAATTCATTTATTCTGGGGATCCAAAGACATTTTACAGAAGTATAGAAGATAGAACATTTAGGAACAAACAATCACACACAAGATAAAACATATTAACAGATGAGTACAGACGAGTATGTTTTTATCAGCTCTTGAACGTGGGTTTCATATCTCAGCATCGACTCTGACATACACCAGACACATTTTGCAAAACATTTTCTCACTCTGGCTCTCTCCATGGTGCTGAAAGAGTTAAACCCGGTCTCTTGCTGTCTCTGTCCATGGTGCTGAAAGACTCAGCGCTGGGCAGTGGTTAGAATGTCCTCATCAGTTTTTCCTTGACCTCAATGGAAAACATCATGAGGTCATGAAAAGATGAGGCAGAGTGGTTAGAGCACGTACATGGGTTTATCAAGCCCTGAGCAGCAGGTCACTACATCAGCTCCCTCCTCACTGACCATTTGCTGCATGTCAGTCTCTCACCCATTCCCTGTCACTAAAAGAAGAAAACAAACATTAAACAAAAAGAAGAAAAAAGATGAGAAGAAGGGTAATTCATAAGAACTTAGAAAAACAACTACAGCAGTGTGGCAAGAGAATCAGAATGAGGAAACCTTTATTGTCCCCTGCAAAAAACAGTGGACATTCTTAGACGTGTGCAAAGGAAGCATGTAGAAAATCACAGTAGTCACAATGATCAGACACACCTGGATTAATCAGTTTGTCCAGTCACGTAAGACAAGAAATAAGGGAGCTGTCTTAAAATCAGGAAGTAATGGAGCTGTGCATTGAGCTCATAGCACAAATACATACAGAGTAAGAACATTAAATATTTCATAGTGAGAATACAACACAAATGTTTTGACACTCTTTCCTTACAACAAAAGCAGATAATGTTGAATTATTATTACATGAGGGTATATCAAGGTTATAATAATAAGGAACTGAGCAAGGGATCATAACAAATTGTAGTCAGTCTGAAGTATACAGGTTCACTTTCTGTTGTGATTCTGGAAGAATTGGACCCAGATGCTAGGATGAAGAAAACGATTTATTCGGCCTAGTTACGGGGACACAAAAGAATACTCAGGAACACAGGGGGTGAACACGGAAGAACAGAGAGAAATGGGACAGAGAGAGCACAAGAAGACAAGCCACAGAACTTTAAAATAAGGCAGGATATAAACAAGAGGATGAGAGACAAACCATAACACTTTCATTGCCACAGTTTATCTCACAATTGGTGGAGATTCAACAAAACAATCTGTTTGTACAGTAGCTATAGGCTATGTTTCCTTGTTGTGTCGCTCTCATTCTCCTGAAAAGGCAAGACCAACTTGATCTCCCTGGACAGTGAGTGATGGAGTGATTTCAGACACAATCACAGTCTCTTGCTGCGCCGCTCTCCATGGTGCAGGACACCCAATGCAGTACAGTACATCTGTTGGAAGCTATACAGTATAACAACCTTGTCTCCAGTAAAAAAAAAAAAAACTTGAAAGGAGAAAGTAAATGAGTGAAGCCCCTGGTGTCTGTAGCGCTCACAAGGACGTGATTACTACGTCCCTGGAACTGCTGGCTCAACATAAAATGAGTGATACATCACTTATGCATTTGGATTTGTATGCACAAGCAAGGTCTCTTGGTTGTGATGCAGCCAAAGCCCCTGATCCTCGACTGGATTGCGGATCTAAGAACTAGCCCTAAACAGATGCATCAAAAAAGTTTGCCTCATCTGGCCTCTTTTCAAACTGCAGCCCACTGAATAGGAACTTTGGAGTGATTTTTGATCTGACCTTTAATGAGCAAGCAAGGAAGGCTGTACTGTTTGAAAAGGTCAGCTATGCTGTTTTTCTGTCTTTCTGGGGGTTTTTTCTTTAATGGAAACACTATAATCCTGCGTAAGACAGACCAGAGTGACCTTAATGTATCTGACTCGCAGAATAAAGCTAATAAACCTAATGTCACAACCTGAAGACTCCATCCTTTAATGTTATGTTTTTGGAATGACTTGACATTTTGCCGTTTACATTTAAATCACGGGTGGCCTAATATGGACCCATGATATAGTTTCCCCATGCCCCTCTCACCACCTTGCTTTTCACTAGCAAGGAGCACGCCACAACAATGTGCCATTAAACATTTTAAGGGATGTAATGAAAGTGTTGAGGATGGATGAATTGATATTGTAGTCTACAGAGTGGTAAAGGGGAAGGGAGGATGTCATCTGCGCTGCTGGTCTGAGAGGATGTGGTATACTATCCTCAACTCAGTTTAGTTCAGTTCAAGGACCTTCATTTGTGAAGACAGAAAGTTGATATTCAAACAGAATAAAAATACATCAATAGAGATGAGAGAAAGGCATACACATAACACTTACGAGCTGTCTTGATTAAACTGTGGTCTCCTTTGTTTTGTGGAGTGTGACCTTAGTAATGTGTTTTTTTTTCTGTCTTCTCATTCCTGTGGTAAAGATTTTGGGATAATGGATAATCTTGTTTTCTTTAGCCTGTTGACGGTCAGGTCAGAGGTCATTTTGCCATCTTGACAGTGGCACCTCTCTGTCTGGAGAAGGTGGGATTGAAGATATAGGACAACATATAAAAAGTGGGTCTTTCGAACTGAGGTTTAGATAGATCTCACATTGGCATCAGAGGCTCTCCAGGATTCGGCATTTTCTTGACACATCGATACACAACAAGGATGAACTGGAGACCGGCGGAGGGAGACTCAGAGCGGGGGTTCCGGCTTGGCGTGGTTCCGTCCGACCTGGATTCATCCTCCCCAGACAGGAGAGATGGAAGGGGATGCGCTGGTTAAATAAAGAGGGAAGGATGGAGGGATGAGAGTGTGGACTATCTGAGAGAGGGACAAAGTTAGAAGGTGCCTCAATAAGGGACAGGAGGGAGGGTGGGTCGAGAAATATTAGGCAAACGGAGGAAGAAGGGGTTGGCCAGGTAGTAGTAGATGTCACGTGACTAGTGATTTTTAAAATTATTTTGGAATTTGCAAAGTATTTAGAAATCTATTATGATGTAAACCTTCACTTACTCCTCTCATAATTAAATCCAGCTCTGTTTGGTCTGATTTTTAAGGACATTAACAAGCAATAAATTGACAAATAGCCCACTATATTATCAACTCATCTCCCAAATTGTGTTCTTTTGTTTGTAGAACTAACACATGCCTGTTTTTAAAAAGGTCCCCATGCAGTAGTCCTGATAATATAACTGCTGCCACTGCCCCTGTCCCTCCATGTTGCAGGCAAGACTTTCTAATACAAATTCCTGCTGTTTATCAAAGATACTGTGAAATGACATCCCTCTGTGTCAGATAAGAGGAGAGACACTCTCTGTTTTGCCCACTTATTCTCCACACGTTTACCATGGTTACAGCTTTTAATGGGTATTTCATTATTAGTAGAAATGGCCTTGACTGTGGTTTTCACTGGTTCTGTTCACCACAGCATCTGATTTATTAGTATGTGCAGTAGGAAAAGAAATTACATTATTAGTACATTAAAGGTGATATTTGTGGGGTGCTGTTTAGCTCAGTTGGTAGAGCACTCGCCTCATATATAGGGGCTATAGTCCTCACTGCAGGCGGCCCTCGTTCGAATCCTGCGTCGAGCGGCCCTGTCCTGCACGTCATCCCCTCCCTCTCCTGCCTCCTATTTCCTGTCTCTCTCTACTATCCTGTCCATTAGAGGCAGAAAAGTCCTCCCAAAAAATATAAACATAAAAAAGGTGATATTTGTACATTTTTTCTGATGCTGTCTTTGTGTTCTTGCTGGCGTGGGTGGTGGAGATGGTCACTTCAGCTGTGCTTGTATTGGCTGTTCAAGAGGTTCTTATTATACCTTCAGAGCAACACTACTTGTTCAGAACATGTTGGCCTCTGTGAACACTGGTCATAGCTATAGCAAAACTTACATAACTGTTTGCTTTAACTTTGAATGAATGATTGGCAGTTGTACTGTTACGAGAGTGCTGTCATTATTGACTAATGGCTGTTTACATCTTTATGATCAGTTATCATGTTTATTCAATATGCTTTTAATGCACCGGATACAGTAATAGGTCTCGTTCACACTTTCAAATGTGTTTTCAGGGTTGTTCAAAGGTGTTAAGGTTGCTTGCACTCTGAAAGGTGATGTGTTGCATTTTATTCTATCGAAAAAAAATGCTTTCAGTCTCATTCTCACACTGTAAGCATTTCAGAAATCCAAATGCAGAGACAGACAAAAGCTGGATAGTGAGTTAAGAAACGAGATGCAATGTTAAGATGAGAAACTCCTTTTCTTTCCCTCTTTTCTCTCTTTAAGAAAAGTGAAACAATGAGGTGTCGAGTAGGGAGGTTAAGCAGGTGCCCCATGTATAGAGGCTACAGTCTTCCGGCAGCCTCAGCTGGAATCCTGCATCGGGCAACCCTTTCCTGCATGTCATTCCCTCTGTTTTATCTAATAACAGGTGAAAAAAAGCCACACACAAAAAAGCTCAAAGAAAAGACAAACAAGCTAAAGACAAAGAGGAAAACGATACTACAGTAAAACATGCACAAGGAAACTATGGAACTATCTGAACATTTTAACCAGCTTCCAAACTAAACACCACTCAACATGGCAGTTGTGACACATTTTCAGTTTCTTGTTGAATGCATGGGTGAGAGATGAACAGGGTCAATATGTGCGTAAAATAAATACCAATACTGATTGTCTCATTGCAGAAATTATTTGAGTGCACCTGGAGGGAGCTGCAAGGCAGATGGTTGAAAATGATACAAAACAATAGAAAAGCTTTGCACAAACCACCCATCAAAAGACCTAAAAAAAAAAAAAGTACAGAATGTCAAGGCCGATGGCTGAAGCACAGAACATCAGTGAGGCTCCTGCAGCTGCAAGTGATGAAGAACAGACTCACACATGGACTGACAGGACCTGTTGATGTTTTTCTCAGCTGTACTGTAAATTAGTAGCAATTTATGACCATTTTTAGCGGACAATTATAATTATCCAGTCTACTCACAACACAGAACAGAGTGTAGATTTTGAAGCTGAACTAGCATAGAAAAGAAGTTCAGCTCTTTGAGTTGCCTGCTCTTAAAAAAAAAACAAATGTTGCGATTCAACTGATTTAATCCTAAAAGATTAAAGAGACACACAGATATATTAAAATTAAATTTCTAAAAACTCATGAAAACATTAAATTTTTAAATACCTCCTGCGGCATGTTCCACTCTTGTCTTTTGCAACCGAGCCAGACACCAACTCATAATGAAATTGAGTAGCTTATTTACCATAAAGCCTTTTTAGTCACTATAGGGATTTAGCCTTTCTGAAAATAATGGCTCCATAATTAATGAGGTAATTACTTTGATCAAATCATGTTCATACTAATGACTTCATCTGACTTCATTTAATTGTAGTAACAATATTCAACCAGCAATAAATGCTAAAACCTGCCTTGTGCATTGCATAATAGTCATTTTTACTTTTAGTCACCTTTTCTAGCAGTAATTATTTTCTTATTCCCAATAAACAATAATTAGCCAAACCTGCTGCTCTGCATCGCACAAATCAGTTGAAAATTACTCATGTGAGTGTGGCTGCAGGTTATCCATCTGCAGCATCTCCAAGAAAATGCTTTTGAGCATGCATGTTTTGTTGAGACATGCTCTCCAGCATCAGCGCCAGGCTGGTTTGTGAAAACTGGAGATATCAGTGCCATCAGATTCATCTAAGCAAAATGACTCTGCTATGCTATGATATGATAATGTAAGAATTGAATGTTCCAACAAAGAAAGAAAAAGTTGCAGAGTCATGTCTCTGGATATATTGATCTGCCAATGGACTGGGACTAGATTTGGTGCAGATGCAGCACTCATGGTGAGAAGTTATTAACTTTAGTGATTGTCGTTCCTCCAGTTATGCCAGCAACTGAAAGGCTGTCATCATGACATCATGTTCTAACTTTGGTGAACCCTTAACATTTTGTCTAGTGCCATTATCAAGTCAATTTACTGTATTATTAATTAGATGGCTTGGTTGAGAAATCTCCTGGATCACCTGCAGAGGGAGGTCATTACAACCAATAAATGTGTTGAGTATGGCAGTCAGTATAAATTAATGTAACCATGACAACAAAGGTCCCGGATGACCTTCTCCTAAACTTATATTGAGTTGTTTTGTTTTGTTTTGAGGTATTTTTCAGGTATGTCTCCTGGTGTGTTGATTAAGCTCTGTAAGTGCTGTCAAATCAGAGATGAACTGCACTCAAGTCAAGACTGTGCTTGAACGCGTCCTGTGAAACACACAGATGGAAAGGTGCTTCCGCTGCTGGTGCTCTGCTAATGTGCTGCTTTCACTTGGTCTCTTTTGTAAACATGTTTTTTTTTTCTTTTGTTTTTATTTCTGAATAAATTTAAAAGCTGGCCTTGCCCTATTTAAACATACTTTAGCAAATACTTATTTAAATTATCTAACAGATTCAAAAAATAAATAAATAACTTGCTCTACTGCATTGCTTGTCCCTGTGTGGTCAACAGTGTGGGGGTTGAAGCCAACCCTAGATACAAACTTTTTTTTCCCACCAAGGCAGTTTTGTGGCTGGTTTTGAGCCGGTGCCAACGTTGTAACCTGTTTCATAGACAAAAAACTGACCCCTGGCCGGGAAAGCTGAACCAAGAACCCCTTGTATCAGGAGCTGGGAGTGGAATGAGTAGGAGGATTACGTATGTCCTACTGACCAGCTCAACCATGATGACCATGAGTTTTAAAAAACAATCAGAGCCGGACCAGAGACCAGAGGACTGTTTACAATTGGAACATTGTGTCATTAAAATAAAATAGCATGTAATATGAAGTGCACTGCCTCTGTTCATTTTCATAGTAATTGGTGTGTACAGGAGCTCACAGACAGAACAGTTGTTTAATTATATATATTTTTATTTTTATTTTTTAAAGCATATTAAATCAACAGAGCCAACAGTAAATTATTAAAGACTGTTGCTGCTGATATTCCATCAGGTAGGATGGTTATCACATCACCTGAGCAAATTTCCAAGCATGCGTTGATTACTGTAGATAAAGTGAGAATGTATTTTGCATATTGGTCACTCTCTGTCCTGAAAAGCCATCACAACCCACATGGACACAGGGGGGAGCAGGTTAACTCCATGCTTTGGAATCAAACCCAAACCCATCTTGCTGAAAGGAAAGATTCTGATTCTGAAGCCTCTGAACAGGTGTTAAAGGGATAGTTCAACATTTTGACAAATTGGCCCATTGCCATAATCGCTATAGTCACAGCAGTAGGTTCATTACCTTTATTTGTTGGTGTAAGCTATTTTTAGTACGGCGGAGCGGAGCAGCAGGCTGCTCAGAGCTACGCTGTGGAGGCTAAAGGAATTTCTTGGTTTCCCTCATCAATACAAAATCCCAAAACTCCAAAACGCTTTCGTGGACAAGTTATGACCTGCACAACCAACGTTACAAAACAGAGCCATTTTCGAGGTAAATACGGGATAAATGCGGATACTGCTTGCTGAAAAATCCCTGAACGCAACGCGCATCAGCGGTTCTGCATGGATTGACCTCTAAAACAGCTCTGTCTCGTAACGTTCCGTTATTATCTCATAGCATGGTGGTTGTGCAGCTCACAACGTGTCCACGACAACATTTTTGAGTTGTTGGGTTGTGTAATTGATGAGTTTGATGAGGGAAACTAGGCCCTTAGCCTCCATAGCGTAGCCCTGAGCGGCTTGCGGCTCCGCTCTGCTCCACCGTACTAAAAATAGCTTACACCAACAATTAAAGGTAAGGAACCTACTGCTATCACTATAGCAAGTATGGCAATGGGCCAATTTGCCAAAATGTTGAACTATCCCTTTAAATGATGAATTAAACATTTGTAGGAACTTGTGCTAAAAACAGATGTTCCAACTTTTAATTTATCCCCAGTAGTACTTGTCCCATGATGTAACTCTAAAAAACAAAACATGTTTTGCATGATTGAACCAGCTTACTTTGCATTCAGCTGAGTCAAGTATAATGGAATATCACCTGTCAAGGTATGTGATATGTGTTAGTGCTGTATTGAAATACAGTAAAATGAAATAAAAAAAAACTGATACTGATATAATGTTGGTTGATCGTACGAGCATTTCCTTTGATCTGATGTAACTCTGACTTCAGACTCACCATCCTCTCAACTCTTAATGCGGTTTTCTGAACAGTTCTTGAACACAGATTAGGATTAGTCATCGTCTTGGTAGAGACTTCCATTGTATCCTCCTCGTGTTTTGTTTTGACATTGTGTTGATGCATTACTCATCTGACTCTGACAGCTCATAAAAACAGTTTGTACCCTCAGCAGAAAGAATGAATGCATTTTTTTAAATGTCAAATAAAATGGATTAAAATGCTTAGTTGTAACTATACAACAGTCTTGCTGTTTTGTTTTGGTTTTTTGTGCTGTTTTTTTCTCCTTTTTTTACAGCACAATATCTCCTCCACTTCTTATTTTCTAAAATTTTGATGAGAATCCCCAAACATTTGCTATCTTAAAATTTCATGGAACAGTTTAATTCACTGGTGACAATGTAAAAGTGATTGTGACAGTGACTTTACAATGTTTGGTACGTTTTAAAGACCATCTCTCAGCAGACAGATTTTCAAACTTAAAAACAGGTGGAGACATGAAAAAGAAACCTTCAAAAGGAAAGGTTTGCAAATATGAAAAGGACACACTTTTTTGCTTTCAAATCACAACACTCTTAATTCAACATTTTGGCCAATTTCCCTAATGCCATAATCCATAATATACTCTTAGGTTCATTACCTTTACTGTAACAAGCTGTTTTTGTGAATCAACAGGACAATTGTTGTGTGCAAACTTGTCCACAAGAGGGTTTTAGAGTTGTTGGATTGTGTTTTTAGTTTGATGAGGAAAACACAAAAGTACCATGTGCCTCGGTTGTGTTAGCTGAGCAGCTCATGTCTCTCGAGCCGATCTAAAATCAGCTTGCACTTAGGAGCCTACTCCTAAGGCATTATGCCAATAGCCGAATTTGAAAAATTGTAAAAATGTATGCACATCACTTGCTTTGAGTGCTGCGCTAAGTGGAAAACATAAAAAGGAAAGAACAAGCCAGCACACAATGAATTAAAATATATTAAATTAATTAAATAAATGTCTTTATTATATATTTATATGCACATAACTGCAATGGAAACCCAGTCAGTGATGTGGCATTGAAAGCGGTAAAGTACTTTTTGAAGTCAATAAAATTCATTCACAGGTTCTATGCATTTATTTTTATCACAATACCTGACCTCACTCACACACTCACAAGAAAGAAAGCTCATTATCAGAGTCTGGTGAATGCAGCACAGTTTGACAGGGCTACACATCACAGTCAAGAGACATACTGAAGAACTTTTTTTTTTCCTCTCATGACCTGTATTTTTTTTTCCTTTTGAATATTCACCAAAGTGAAATTGAATGACAGAAAAAAATACCACCATACCAATATAGATACATAATAGACATTATGTAACTTGAAGAAAAGAAAATCAATCAATATCAATCAGTATCCTTTATTTAACCAGGTAAAAAAAAGAGTCATTGAGATTTAAAACCTATTTTCCAAGAGTGACCTGGCCAAGCCAAACAGAGAAAAAACTTAGAATCATTGCATCATCATCTCAAATCCACCTTATTCACTACAAATAATGTGCATACAGTATAGGTAAATAGTATCATGGTACTTGTCCAACTTCAGGGGATACTTTTCTTATTTTGGTCCTGTTTGTTTCAATAATTGTCCTGAAATGGGGATGGACGAAGCAAAGCTTTTAAGTTTTCATCCCCATTACACACTAAGACACCATCAAGATATACATAACAACAAATAAATGAATAAATAATACTAATAACAACACAATAATAATAATAAAGAAGAAGAAACAACACATTGCGAACTCCCTCAACAGCCCTAATTTAATTTGATTTACAGTAACCACCCCCATCTCATCATAGTTTCAAGCAGCTGTTCTGAGAAACCCCCTGTTTACGGTAATACCTGCTGAACTAAAATGGTAGTGTAGTTTTAATAACAATCTGGTAAACATCTTTAGCTTTTAGTAGCTCAAGAAAAGTTTTGAGTATTTTTTCTCTCTTGAACCCAAACTCATAGAGCACTCAGAAATACGACTCCATTTGAAGGTAGAAGTGCATCAGTGTCCTGCAGAGGATAATGATGGTGAACCTCTACGCTGCCATCATTGAGTCCATCCTCGCCTCCTTCATCACCACCTGTTACTCTGCTGCCACTGCCAAGCACACAAGCAGACTGCAGCATTCACTCTGCTAAGGGGGTGAGTGGCTGCAGTCTGCCATCCCTCCATTGAAGATTATACTGTAAGTGACCTTGAGTTTTCACATCTTACCACAAGAGCAGCTTCTTCCCGATCTGAGATGGCCTCATCAACAGGACTAGGCAGCTCAGAGGACCTGCAGACATATTTTTATGCAAAGTTGAACATACAGTAAATTAGATTAGATTAGATTAGATAGATAGATAGATAGATAGATAGATAGATAGATAGATAGATAGATAGATAGATAGATAGATAGATAGATAGATAGATAGATTCAAAAGGTCAGTCTCAACTGATAGATAGATAGATAACTTCTAACCTAGTTGTCAGCTATTATGGTGTATTTTGCTCCACTTTTTGTCGGAACCCAGTATTGTTATGAAAATCAAACAACAACAACAAATCCAAAACATTTAACTTGTCTACCTGTTCCTTGTCAGTTTCCTGTTGCTATTCATCCAAAACCAATCACAATATAAGACAATTCAACCTTCACCTTGGATGTTTATATAAGACAATGGAAGTTTCCCACAGACTGAAAGGAGCCACTTTGTATGTTCTGTGATTTGGTCATTTATAATTGAATACCCATGATTGACCATGATCATTTGATGACTCTCTCCCATCACCCTGCAGTATTTCCATAACACAGTATTGTCTGAATACGCTCTGTAATGGGAAATTCTGGTGTTAACCCATAGTATGCTGACAAAGTGCTGTATAACCATGTTAGCCAAGTGAACTCTCCTTAGTTAACCCTTTCATGGTGATAACAGTGTGAGATTCACCAGGCCAGGGATTAAACCACTGAATGTCTCACGGTCAGGAGCAAAGCCAGCAGCAGAGTTTGTTTTTTTACAGGGGTGGTGTCCTGGTGGTGAAGTTAAACAGAATTGATGGCATTTAATATTTTGTCTTCTGCTATGTGTTTTGGGAAACCCTATAAGATCCGTGCCTGAGAACATCTTCAGTGAAAAACTGTGACTGTTCTCTTGTCCATTTGTTTGGAGACTCCATTCATGAATGCCCTTTTATTAAAACTCAAAAAGACAGCTGACGTGTCAAGATATTCTTTTTTAAATACATATTGGACGAATAATCTTTTTTGCCACCACAGCTCATATGAGCACATCTGACTCTACTTGAAATATTGAAGCTAAACTGTATTTTATATAATGTCTACATACAATAAGGTCTATCACAGCCACCGCACTTGGCAGGAGCTGCCTCCTGGACTGTGGGCCCTTAGAATTGTCATCACCTTTCCCTGCTATAGGACCCCTAGGATCTCTAGGGGTCATCATGTGGGAGCCTCCCTTCGTCAGTGTTTCACCTTCTTAGTCCCACTACACCTCCAGGGGGCTAGGCAGTGACCTCTGGTGTCCCAGTGTCATCCCCCCTTGTGCCAGCTCCTAACAACCCAGCACCGCCACGTTCAACTAACCCATGCTCTGTTGTTGTGAGCTCCAGGTAGTAGCCAATGCCGACGCTACCGTCTCCAGCAACTACTGCCAATCTTAGCATTTTACCCAACAGCGATGTCAGATACAACTAACCGAGGCCTACAGTAGTTGACGTGGTCTCCAGGTAGTGACTTGTGCCGATGCTACCCCCAGCATTGCCACTTTCAACTGACCCAGGCTCCGTTTCTGCGAGTTCCAAGTAGCGGCTATTGCCTATGGTTAGCCACGGCTCAACTCTATTTAGCCACAACCATTTGGATGCTGCTCAGCCTGCTTCAAGATGTTTCTCACCACCAGTCCCTTGGGTCGTTCCTCTGACCCCTAGAATTCCCAGTGCCTTCCAGTGTGAAAGGCCTGGGAAATCCCTGCACCCCACCTCCACTGGTGAGTTCCAGGCTCTCCACCCCCTCTGCTGGCTCTCAAGGATGAGGTCCTGATTTTGCTCCCCCAACTTTTGCTCATGTGCCTCCTCAATCCTTTCCTCCCAGGGTACCATCAAACAGGCTCCACCTGCTTTGACGATTGAGACCAGAGTACGATGTCTGATCAGAGGTTGGTGACGGCGATCTCTTCCAGAAACCTGAGCTGCCTTCAAAGATCTGCCCTCATTTGCTAGTCCTTTACTGTCCATAGGATCCCTGAGCTTCTGTCCTCCTTTCCTGCCTTCTTTCCTGGTCTGACAAAGCCAATGAAGCAGGGGCCTTTGGCGTGGGCCTTGGATCCATTCCTCTTCCTCTCCTTGTCTGGACCCTCTGCTAGTTACGCTACCACCTGGTCATGGTGCCATTGGAATCTCCCCTCAGTCAGGATAACCCGGCCACCAGAATGTGTTCCAGGTTGCTCGGTCTCTTGCACTGCGCACAGGGGGGATCATCTGTCAATGCATCTGGAGGTTCGTTGGTGTTTGCAAGACATCATAAACTGACATAAGGAGGAATTTATCCGATTTCTCTCCATATTCCAGATGTCCATCCAAGTTAGTGATCTTCCCTGGACACTATCCCACCGGGTCCAGCTGCCCTGCTGACCCATAGCTACCACCCTAGCCTACCTGACCTCTTCCCCCACTGCCCGGATGTCCTTCTGCACCATCTCTCTCCAGTCTTTTGCTTTACCGTCTTTCCAGCTTGATCGGGTGATAATTCTCAGGCCCAACCTCGCCCTGGTCACTGTCAAGTAATGTCAATGTACAAAGGTCTTAAAACACCAAAGGTTAATACATTTCTGAATCTTGGGAAGACTGATCTCTGGTCAACAGTCTTCTTCCTACCTCTTGTCATGTGGAATACCTGATGATCAAAAGGTCTCCAGATGTGAATTATGTCTCCATGTAAATTTCCATTTGATATATAATTTAAGTGTTGTTCTGGTGTATTTGGATTAGTTACCTATTGGATCTTTGGTTAGGCTAATATAGTGGGTTTCACTGAATCATACTCTTAACCTCAGAAAAGATAGAGTAGCCTATCATTCTCTGAACCTCTGAATATATTAAACCATGTGCCAGGGTTGTTCACCCATGTTAAGGTCACTGCTTCAACATGTTTCTGCCATCCCCGATTTCAGATGGTCTTTAAAAATAAACTATAATTCTTAAATTGTTAACTATATTCACCAATAGTCTATTGATAATGATAGAGTTATCTTTAATAAATTGGAGACAGGTTGATTAATTACTTCATCGAAACCTCATATTAGTACTGGAAGGACATAATATGTACCTAGGAGAAAAAGACACAGATCTCTAAATATTTCCTCTCCAACAACACCCTGTCCAGTTTTTAATAAGGCTCAAATTGTAAAAATTACAACCGGTAATAGGTTTTTCACCAATTAACAACAACACTACTGCTGCTCTGATAAACACTTTCTGTCAAATACATGACATGAACAATTCCTCTAATTGAGAAAGTTGAATATTCAGCCACCATGATGAGCATACAGATCAGGTGGACACAAACATTATGCAAATGTGAGAGTCCCTATGTGTGTGATGAACATGTAAAGCAACAGTTTGCTAATGTATTGGCCAAAATAACTTTGTAATAATATTTAAGAGTTACGTCTGTTGGCTTGTTAACAGGATTAATACAAAAATAGATTAGAAAATATTGATAATAATTGATTTAAACAATTATTAGAAAGGACATTCATTATATTGGATGATTTCATTGTGAAAATCCATTTTACTGGTTCTTTTTTATGCAATATGAAAGGTGCACACAAGTTTAAAATGTATAATTCACTGCAATACATGTTTTTTATATTAATTTTAAAACAGGTTCATTCATGTGCGTCAAGCCAAACTTTGCTCCTCCTCCCACCTCAACCAGCCAGCTGATAGGATGCATGGCTAGAGGGGTGTGTGTGTGTATGTGTGTGTTTATCTGTGTGCCCAGTACAATAGAAGCGAGAGAGAGAGAGAGAGAGAGAGAGGGAAGATTTCAGTAGCTTTCAAAGTGATGATGTGGCTGCACTCGCACAGAGAGCTGCTGCGCTCTGCTCTCTCTGCCTCTCTGTTCCCGCTCACTGTTAATTAGTCTCACACATGCTCCTTTTTTTTGCTGGCTCTTTTTCTGCTTCACTCCTTCCATTTATCTCTCTCAACTCCTTTCAAGGAACATTACTCCAACTTCTCACGAGACACACATACTCTTCCGAAGAAGAGGGGAGAGCAGCGGGTTTGTCTTTGGGCTGAAAGGAGCAGATGCTTAAAGAAAACTCCTTTTCTTGTTGAACCTGAAGGTGAAAAATAAACATTGGAAGAAGCCTTTTTTCTAAATTCATTCCTCTTTGAGGGGGAGAGATTGTCCTCCAAATAACGAAGATGACTGAGAGCCACATGTTCTAAAACCCTGGATGGACGAAAGACAACAGAGAGAAAAAAGACTTAACCCACGAAGAGAGGGAAGTAACAAAAACGGGGCGACATCATGAACACCACAGAACATGACGGACTGATCCAAGGCTACCACAACCGGAGCCAAACCTCAGCCGCTTCACCTCTTAACAAAGACCTACCGGCCGAGGACGACTCGTCTGCGGGATGCTACCAGCAGCTGCTGATTTCCACTGAGGTTTTCCTCACTCTGGGCATCGTCAGCCTGCTGGAGAACATCCTGGTTGTCGCTGCTATAATCAAGAACAAGAACCTTCACTCGCCTATGTACTTGTTCATCTGTAGCCTTGCTGTTGCTGACATGCTGGTCAGCGTCTCCAATGCCTCCGAGACCATCGTCATCGAGCTCATCGACGGAGGCAACCTCAGAGTCCCCGCCACTTTGATCAGAAGCATGGACAACGTGTTTGACTCTATGATCTGCAGCTCTCTGCTGGCGTCCATCTGCAGCTTGCTGGCCATCGCCGTCGACCGCTACATCACCATCTTCTACGCGCTGCGGTACCACAACATCGTCACCCTGCGAAGAGCGATGCTGGTCATCAGCAGCATCTGGACGTGCTGCACCGTGTCCGGCATCCTCTTCATCATCTACTCGGAGAGCACCACGGTGCTCATCTGCCTCATCACCGTGTTCTTCACCATGCTGGTGCTCATGGTGTCGCTGTACGTCCACATGTTCCTGCTGGCGCGCCTGCACATGAAGCGCATCGCGGCGCTGCCGGGCAACGCGCCCATCCAGCAGCGGGCAAACATGAAGGGCGCCATCACCCTCACCATCCTCCTGGGCGTGTTCGTGGTGTGCTGGGCGCCCTTTTTCCTCCACCTCATCCTCATGATCAGCTGCCCCAGAAACCCCTACTGCACCTGCTTCATGTCCCACTTCAACATGTACCTCATCCTCATCATGTGCAACTCCATCATTGACCCCATCATCTATGCCTTCCGCAGCCAAGAGATGCGGAAAACCTTCAAAGAGATCTTCTGCTGCTCGCATGCCTTCTTGTGTGTGTGAGCTGACTTTTAAATGTCGGCAGAGCTCTGACCTTGGCAGATCTGCAATTTTATTAAGAGCCGGCAAACCCCGGCTGCGAGGTGTTGTGCTGTAATCACTGTGGACTGATGGGACTCTGTTGTTCCCAGTGCTCTAACAGTTGGGTGTTAAAGGTTGAGGTGCAGAGCGGTTGCCTGTGGCATGCTGAAGAGGTAGGTTCGCAACAAACACCCTGTAATATAGAGAATATTGCTCTGCTATCTTGTTCTTTGCTCAACGCTGCTCTAAAGTGCAATTTGAACTAAAATGTGACCAGCATGTATATAAACCAATACACATGCTTAAACTGTGGTTGATTTATGAATCATCAATATTTCTAAATGTATCTTTCTACAAGTAAAATCTACATGCCACAGTGCATGTTCTCTGTCTGGCATTCTGGATGTATCACATAATTTATGACACACTACCTCCATGTTTCAGTGCAATTCTGCTCAGAATAGAGATCAGTATTTGGAAACTTTATTAGGAACACTATACAATCATTGGGTATGGCCTGCCTTTGAATTTTCAATCAGCCTCCCTTCTTAGTGGTGTGGATTCTGCTCCACTAATGGGATTGTGTCACGTCCTCATCAATGTACTCTCCTTTCATATCTCAACATTGTTCTACTGCATGGACTCAGATCCTGGTAACTACAGAGGCCACTGAGGTTCATTATCAGGCTCACGAAGCCATTCGATTTTCACTTTGTGACACAGACCATTATACTGCCTGAAGTGGTCATTAAGGGACATTAAGCTCTGACTATAGAGGGGATCACATGCTCAGTAACTGTACTGTGGCATTTAAACCGTGACTGATATCAAGGCCGAAGGTGAGCCAAGAAAACATCCCTCATACCATTACATCACCACCAGCATCAGCAGTCTGCACTGCTGACACGATGCAGATCAGACTCATGGATTCAGGCTCCTGATACCAGATTCCTGCTGTTGCAGGTCGGATGTGTTGTTCACAATTTTTTTCTCTGTGTACATTCTCTTCTGACATCTTTCATCAGTAACACAAGTGTTCCTAATAAAGTGTTAGTCTTAGTCCTTTTTTTCCTGCATCTGTAACCACATCCATCCTCATGTGATATAGGAAATAGTGGGAAAGCCATCATACCTCATTTAATTCCCTCCCAGTGATGAGGAGAGAGTCTGAAGTTCAAGTAGGGTAGAATTTCTGTCTTTTTATCGAGGTGGCATTTTAATAATGTCGATGTCCAGAAATCTAATAAAGGGGGAAGAAGCTGATTTCTTTGCTTGATAAGTGCACAGTTGTTATGGGTGATTTCCAAGCTATTCTAAAAATGTCAAAGCACAAACATCAGATTTGATTACATCTGCACAATAGAAACAAGAGCTAAACATTTTATTTCTGTGATTTTCCTCTCTGCTGTTTCCCATGCAGTGAACAGGTTGTTTTAGTGTTGTCGTCGATGATGCAGGGTGGTAAAAACATTCTCTGGGTTAAGAGGGAGAATCACACAAAAGCTGCACATTGAAATTAGTGAGGGTAAATGTTGGTATACGCTGAAGATGTACAGCAAATGAAATAACTGAATTGAATAGAGCATTACTATTTCTCAGGCAAAAAAGGATGGCACTTAGATTTTGTTTGTTTGGACTTAAAAGCATGTGGGAAAATAATTCAGTGGCCTCAGATCTGTTTTTCTTCTGTGTATTACCAGTTGTATCCCCACTCTGTGATGGCAGTTTTATAGCCTACCTGTTCAGGGATGATGCTTTTGTAGACCCTGTCTTTTGATTTCTTTTTGATGCAGGACGACAAAAACATAAAAGTTTTTTTTTTTTTTTTTCTTCACACAATTCAATAAAAACCTGCCAGTGAATCATGAACTGCTCAAACAGACCCCACCGTCCATGAGGAAGCCAGAGCCGGTTCCTTTTTTTTTTTTTTTGCTGATTTTCAATGCTCTTGTGACACTGTGGTTCTTGTAGAGATTTGTGTAAATTTGCACACGTGGGTTGTTGACATGCTCACTCACAGCATGTAAATGTGACTGTACAGAGATCTATTTTTCATCATGTTCATGCAAACAGGGCTGATTTTCCTGAGTGTGTTTTTATCGTACATGTATTTATTCTGTTGTGTTGTGCTTTTTATCTCTGCCTTAAATATGTCGCACTATGATGTAAAGACCAACCGTACCTGTGATCGGTATTCGCCACACTGATGTGATCAGTCTTTCTTTGTAGGTAAATGCTATTTTCAATATTGCCTTATTTATTCGTAGGCCTTTTGAAACTTGAAGTAGATTTCTAAGCTCATGACATTCACAAAAAAAAAAAAAAGAAAACAAGAAGAGAGACTGATGTGGATGTGAGTCTGATTCATTTTTCTGCTTAAAGCTTCGCTGGGAGTTCAGTTTGATTCACGTGTGCCAAAGTCAAAGTATTTGCTGGATCACTGCATCCTCTGTGAATCACTGCTGCACAGTAACTTCAATAAAGCCTTCACAGCCACACCTGTGTGTGTCATTGGTCTTCTAATGCATACTGTAACCTTCACAAAAAGGCTACAGAATACAAACTTTCATTAAAAAAAAAACATATGGACTGGACTGGATGAAACATACAGGCACAATTTTATTTGTTTGTGTTTTTTAGTTGTTGTTTTTTTTGCATAAAACCTGAATAGCTAAAGTGGAAATGCAGCACAGTTTCAGTTTCCTCCCTCAGGTGAGGACGTGGAGGAAGTTTTGTGTGCAAGGAATGAAAAGCCACACCGAGTTTTCGATAACGCTGAATAATTTAAATGTAAAGTAAACAAAACATTTGGAACTTTATAAAATAACTCATGTGTGGTTCAGCTTCCAGCCCTCCGCCCAGTGCTGCTTCGAGAGCATCAGCGTGACGAATGAATACTGGAATGGAGTCACTGATTAAAGTCAATGCAACATCAGGGGGTGTGCTTTTGTTTAATGAATTGGAACAAAAAATATAACTTAACTGAAATATTCAATTCCACTTTTAAAAGCACCATAGACCTATTCAAGCTGACAAAGAAAAAGGTGGAAGTATAGAGAAGCAGGAAGAAGCCAGTGGTCCTGTATATTATTGCAAATATGGTATAATACAAAGAAGCATTCAGGAAGACACAATAGGACCACAATGAATGGTGATTGCTGCAAAAAGCAGAAAGAAAATAAAATCTGTTTCAAAACCTAAAGATGCAATGATGCCCCATTCAATGCTGTTTCATCTCAGCTTCAATTTGGACCCAGACGTATCCGATCCGCCTCTTACGCAATTACTTTTCTTTACCTTTGCACAATGAAAATAAATAATCACCAGCCAAGTAGTTCCTTCTAGTTAGAAGCTGTATTTGTGGGTGGTCTTCAGCAGCTCACAGAGTCACAAAGAATTCACTTCAGGTATCAGTGGACTCCTTCCAGGCGCCTAAGACCTGAAGTAAAAGGTGGAACAAGTTGACATTTATAGACACTTACAGGTCACAGATTTCTATTTCACTGGGGTCCACTGGTGCACTGAGGTGGCATGGTGGGAAAGACATTTAACTGCATGTTTTTGTAGAGTTTCTGCAGCTATGTGAAAAACAAGAAAGCCTGTTCTTGCTCAAATGGAGGCTTGATGAAAGACTTTCAAGCTCACACACAGCGTGTACACATGTACACACTGAACTGAATTTCAAACTATAGGAAAGAAAAATGTTTACAATGGTTTACTGAGATCTTAGTTCACATATTATCATACAGTAACCTCTGCTCCACTCTGTATCTCCCTGAATGTCATGAAAAGAAAATAGCGGATTCACTCTTGCATGTATTTGTACCATTACGTAAGCTTTGTATAGGACTTGGGGACAAATGAGTGTTGTAAGAAAGGGTATTTTATTGTAGCAATGGAGAGTTGACACAAGGACAGAGCAAGACTAACTGTGCTTTCACACCAAAAGTTTTCAAAGCTTCAAAACGCCGGAAGTCAATTCATTTTCAATGGCACTGAGGGGACAAAGCATCAACTGGCATCAACTGGCATCAACTGGCATCAACTGGCGTCAATTGGCGTCACTGCGCTTCCAAGTGTCCAAAGCTTCCAAAGCGTCACCAGACGAGAAGCTGACCTTAGGTTACTGTAACTTTAGGGTATGGCACGGTTCAGCAGCAAAATCCTTTTCACACTCCACGGTTGCAATCAATGGTTTTCAACAAAAATGAAAAATGACAGTAAAGTAGATAGATAGAATCTGAAACAGAAACATCATCAACACTGAGCAAGATGTAACACCAAAACACCACCAGACACTAAGAAACATGTAGAATAACAAAACGAAACACTTGTGACACACTCAAGAGTACACACTCAACAGTAACCCTGTTTCCATCCACTTGATCAAATTCTCTGAAGGTTGATAAAAATGTTAATGCAGATAATGCCAGTTCAAGTGTGTTATCTAAGACCTTTAAATTGAACACCATGTGCTGTTTTGTGATCATATTTCTGTTCGATGAAGGACAGTGGACAGCTAGGAATACGTGGTGGAATTGACATAAAATAATGGTCGCAACTCACATTTATCCGGAAAAGAACTGTTACCATCAGCAGTTGTACATCTGCACATGTGTACTGAGCACATGTCGATTTGCGATACGGAAAACACGACACCAGAGCCAGTGGTTATGCTAGCTTGGCTTGCTAAATTCAAGCAGCAACGTTATGACAGAAAAGAAGATGCATTGCAAGTTATTGTGCTCTGGAGGCTTCGGAGAGAAGTCTGAAGAAAGGGGCTTTGACTTTTGAACTGTGTTTATGACAGAACACACATTATTTATTTCTCATCGGCTTCATTTAAGACAAATGCACATGGCCTGGAGGAGGGTTAGCAATACAGTGGAAAAGCGACTGGACTTGCATAACTTCAACAGAAATTAAAATGAAAGAAAGTGAAAAATAAATAATTAAACTAAATCTAGGCTACTTAATTCTTCAAAATAAAAACTAACCTAAAAATTGCATAATCACATGTTGAACTAACTGAAACTAAACTGAAATACAAACACAAACTGAAAAACTAAATGGAAACTTGTGGACATTTTGAAACTGTAATAACCTTGTTCAGCGTTTGGCATAGACGATCTACGATAACACGGGGGAGTACGGGAGAGACAAGGCTGATGCCTCACAAATCAAAGGGCCTAATTAATGTAGCAGAGCTGAACATCCTGTTCACAGTGAGAGAGAGTATATTTGTTCTCTTTTTCTTCAGCCAGCAACAAAAAAGTAATCAAAATCCTTCATGCTGCATTCACCACAACAATGACTCAATTTCTACAGTACTGTCTGATTTACATATTGGTTTGGTTTTTGTATTTTGGCAGGGTGGACATGGATACTTAGCATTGATACAGAGGTTCCAATTAAATCCTGCTGATATGCTCTAGCGCTGCCATTTTCAGTGACTAAAAAGAAAACTTTCCATATTTTTTTGGAGGGTCAGCGGTTGGTGATGTGAGTACTGTTTCTTTCTGGGCTGCTTTGTTAAATAATTCAAAATGCTCACGGTTGCAGACTGTATGTCTCAAGTGCAGCTGGGAAGACAAGTCACTTTTGTATAAAGTGTAGACACGACAAGCAAACCAAACACCTACAGTACCAAAACTAGACAGCAGACAAAAGACTGAATGATGGAGTTGAGTCACTCAGCAAACCGAGACCTTAAGTGAGGACATGCATTCCTCAGTGTTCAATGTAACTGTATGATGCACATTATATGGATCCAAAGGAATCTAGGAGAAAATGCTACTGTACAAGGAGCCAAAGAGACAGTGATAAAATGGCATTAACAGATCAAAGCTACGGCTACAGTACAGTGTGATTTCAGACGCTGACTCTGAAGATAATTATTTTGATGTGAATGATGGGCTGTAACGTCTGTACACAATGTGCCACCACACAGCTTCTCGTCACGCTAATTTGCCTCTATTTATTTTTCTTTTACGTTGATAACTTTTGAAATGTCAGACCATGAGGATTAACTCACTTTTGGAGTCAGCTACAAGTTTGAAATTTGAAAACTGGTGGTGGTTGCCACTTGGTTGGAAAAGAATGGACACCACCGCCTCAACATTAACATTATGTCATTGTAGCTTTAACACTAGAACCGCCGTGAGGTCATTTTGACCTCTCTAGCTTCTTAAAATACACGTAACTCTGTTTGCGTAAAAACCCTAGGTCTCCCAGTTGGTGACTTTTCCTAAAAGTGTGTTCTACATCATCTTATGCGTTTTCGTGATTCTGATATAAAAGAGAGCGAAAAAAAGAGTGGTTTTACCTAGAACCGCCAAGATATTTTGACCTCCATTCATTCTAATGCAAAAATGCTAAATGGACTGCATTTATGTAGCCATATATATTATAAACCCTGCCAGACACAGTTCAAAGCACTTTATGGTAATACTTTGACATTCATATACACACACATACTTTACCAAAAATAACAATAGTTGTTGCTAGGCAACCAATATAGATGACTCTTCATTTTTCTACTGTTCGAATAGTGTGTGTATATAAAAATGTATAAAATTGATTTTCCAATCATTGCAATCTGAATGTCCATTTAATCACTCAGTTTGCCAGTTAGTTAGTTACAGTTAGTTATTTAGTTAGTTAGTCATTTTGACTCATCCCACAACACAACACGAGTTCAGATACTAGAAAGTTGTCAAACAATTGAAACAGGTCAAACAGATAAAAAACCAATATTACTCATAAACATTGAACATAACAATGACAATCCCTTGCTCTCATGAGAAATGGACATGAATTCAAAAATTTGAAACAATTTTGAAAATTTTTACATACACACACTGTTCGAAAATAGAAAAATAAAGAGTCGTCTATATTGGTTGCCTAGCAACCACTTTTGTTATTTTTTGTAAAATATGTGTATGTATATGAATGTGAAGCATTACTATAAAGTGTTTTGAACTGTGTGTCTGGCTGGGTTTATAATATATATGGCAACATAAATGCAGTCCATTTACCATTTTTGCATTAGAGTGAATGGAGGTCAAAATGACCTCTTGGCGGTTCTAGGTATACAGGGAATGTTGGCGGTTCTAGTGTTAATCCATGCATTTTCTCTATCTCATCCAGTGTGGAATATCTTAAATTGTTTTTAATCCTCTTCATAAGATTCCCGAAACTTTAACAAATTCACTTTGCGGTTGGCGATCAGTGATGTAACGCGCCGTCTCCCCTCTGCTTACATTGCGGTTATATCAACTTTAAACCAGGCTCCAATTACAGCTGAATCCTAATAAGCCTGAAGGAAAGCCGTGATATCAACAGCTCCAGCCTGCTGCGTCTTGGCTGACTGCTTCCCATGTATCATCTACACACTCATTACTACACACAGCCAACCAGTCTGCAGAGACTCCTCAAAATTATCAATTCAATCACGGCTTTTTAACATTGATTCATTTTTTCCCCCTTCAATTTACTGCGAACAGGGTATTGGATCTTCTTTTTCTCCTTTTTGCAGTGCTTTACCTCTGACTATTACTGTCTCTATCTGTCCTCATCACTCTGGCCTCCTGGGGATTGGAGCAGAGAGCTGCTTGCATCAAATTAGTCCATGTTGACTCTACTCTTGTCTTCCCCAGATGTGACAAATAATGCTGGAATTTACTTCCAAGTCAGGTCTTCCCTGTTAAATTCACTTAACAACATAAATTGGACTGTTAAAAATGCATTCGTACCATCCCCAGCTCCAAAAAAAAAAAAAGCAATTCTCTTTTTGCATGTAGAAAATACTCATTGTCCTCTATGGGATTGGGGAATTAATATTTTCCAAGTAATTGTACAAGGTATTCAATCTTTTGTTGCTGTGATTTTTCAGTTAAATTTTATGATAACAAACTGTATAACTATATTTCTTCATCCCCTGAAGAGTATTAAACTATGTCTACTATGTTTGTGTGTGTATGTGTGTGTGCTCTAGAGAAAGTGGTGACTCAGTGGGTGTCATAGTCACCATAACAACGCAATATATCTAAGAAAGCCTGCAGGGGAACAGAGTTCTTGTTTTTTTTTTCCTTCAAAGTAATTGACTGTGCACTCCTACAATCTGAAACCCCTGCATGACACATAAAAAAGGCCTATCAGAGGTTACAGATTTACAAGGTCTGTGAAGAACACCTACACTTGAGCCAATCTGCAACTCATGATACATAATGTGACAATTCTACAGCTCAGGTACTGCACAGTTTTGTCTTGAAATTGCTTGATCTGACGTTTGCAGCACTGTGACTAGTTTACTGTAATATTTAAATCATCACTGTCAGCATGTCAGCCAAGCTGGCCCTCCATAAGCTACAATAGGAAATCAGGCCAGGGATTTTGATACAGTCGCATGCCACAACCAAAAGATTCACACACCAAGACTGAGTTAGGTTGGGTGCCTAATGTTAGAGTGCAAAATAATAAAGCAAATGCTCCACTTTCAATAGCTACATACCATCCTCACTTTTTGGGCATGTCAACTGATTTTTCTGTTTCTTTTTCCTACAGAATAAAAGTTTTTCTTGTGCTGAAATAATATACTCATATCACATCAAATTAAATGTTGTTTACGCAGGTGAACGTGATTCCCATTCAATTTAATTTACTACTACACTTTTAATGTTCAGGCTGCACATTTAGTAGTGAATTAAATAAAATAGGTTACACCACCATCCACCTAAACTTGATACTAGTCCTATTTTTTAACAGGTACCACACTAATTATACATTTGACCACTGGGTGCATCTTTTAGAAGAGTTATCCAGTTTACAAAATACCACAAAAAAAAACAACTATCCAATAAGTAATCTATTGAGCTTATCGCTCTATAAAACTCACTAGGAATACGACAGGCAATTCAGGCTCTCCATCACAGTGACAGAGCCTCAGAATGAGAGAGGAGAGGGTGTTTGTCTTTTCCCCGTTGTTTCTGCTCAGTCTGTGTGACCTACAGGGAGGCGAATAATGAGCCACTCAATGGATTGTTTATTAAGAATCAAGCGTGACCCGAACCGAGCCAGTTGGTCCCGACTGTCAGTGATCAATCACCAAGCGAGTCAGCCCGGCAAGAAATGTCCTGGTGCTTCTAACGGCCAGTCCACCACTGCATACGAGCATACAGCTAAGGGTTAGGGATAGGGTGATGTCCTTCTTCTTATACTATTAATTACTGCAAGTTTTCACAGGAAGTATAGAAGCTATTGTATATACTAGTTCAGATAGTTTGTTGTTTTTTTTAATGGCCTGTTTGCAAGGAAAACAGAATAGTTTTTGCTGAAGTTTATTTTTGCAAAGTGCAAAATAAATCCAGCTTATATTGGGCCAAATACTTCTTTTCTTCTTGCCCATTATTTGCCCAATTCCACAGCCCAAATATGCAGCATGACGGTCCAATGAGTCTGCCATTTCCCTATCTGAACCAATTGTGGTGCAGTGAAAAGCCTCCAGTTATCAGCCAATACCAGAGGAGAACTGAATTTTCTATATGAGCCAGACTCTGGCCAGGATATCTTGGAGGTTTCAGTTTTAAACGTATAGCTTTTGGGGCAACAAGCACATTTGCTTTCTACTGTGGCAGAAAATTAGATGAGGAGATGGATAACACATTTAGGATTGTGCAGTAAATTTCAAGCCACAGCCAGAAGCTCATTCCAGCCTTTAAATGTAATAAAATCCACCTTCCATCACCTCTTATCTATCTCACCCTGTTTCGTACATTGTTTTTTATGGAGACTAAGGGCAGGTTCACACCTAAAGGTCTGTTATCTGGTTAAAATCAAAGCAATTATGATACATTGTTGCAATTTTTTAATTGGTCTGGTTTGCGTTCACAAAGGCCAAACAAAAGTCACGTGGCCACAAATTCAATTTGGTTATTGGTCATACAGTTTAAACTAGACAATAAGATCCTCACATTAACATCATGGAGCATCGTCGGCTTCTTTTCATGTTGTTGCCACACAGACAGTACATCAGCAGACTTAACACTCCACACATATTCGGCTGGTGAGACTGCAGCGATTAAATTATGTATTATGTACATTTAGCTGAAATTGCTCTGCAATCAGACTCTTCACAGAGTCTCAGAGAAGCTCCACTGCAGGTCAATCAGCCGGAGAGTGCAGCACAGTCCTTTTATTATTTTATTTTTCTATTTTATGTGGCTTGTCCACGTACATTGTCATCCGATCTTCCTCTACGGGACTGCGCTGCATTAGTCTATCCTAGTCCACCACAGTAACTTTTTGCTATGAGTGGAAGTTTGAACGTGTTGATGACATAAGGTAGCCTGACTCTCGCCAGACCCTTGTAGTTCCGCAAAGCTCCACCAGGGGCGCTACGCTTGGCTTCACACAAGGGTCTGGACTCGAGGGCAATGCAAACTCCATACTCCAACTCCATAATGAACCAATCAGGATCGCCGGGCGGGACTGTTCGATTCAAACAACAATGGCGGCTCTCAGCGAGGAGTCGTGCATTGGCATTGATTCTGCTATTTCAACTGTTTTGTTGAATCTATTGAATATTAATTCTTTGAAAAATGAACAGAGAACGGTTTTGAAGGCATTTATTGGTAGCAAGGATGTTTTCGCTCTTCTTCCGACCGGGTTTGGCAAGGATTTTTTTACAAGGCCCCGCCTTCTGAAATACATCGCCTATGGAGCAGTCCCAGACCCTTGTGTGGAGCTCAGCGTAGCTTTGCGGAACTAGAATGATCTGGCGAGAGTCAGGCTAGACATAAGGAGCTAATTTAAAAAATAAAAAAACAATAGTATTAATCAGCCAAAGTTCTTGTTATTATAAACGGTTATGTGGCAAGGTGAAGAGGGCCCAGGCAAGTGTCATGCGCGCTAACCATTCGGCCAAAGGGACATCCCCTTGGCCAAGTAGCCAGGGCACATGATCAATTGGAGTCATAGTGACAGGAACCTCAACTGTCACATCTCTCCCCCTCTTTTCACAAGCACGTCCTCGTGCTCCGCAGGCTGCCACACAGACACCATGGACCCACCCCTAGTGCTACATGGATCCTGCCAACAATGCCAGAATGTGCCCAGGTGAAGAGGGCGACTGCGGGCTGTTCATTATCCGCCATGCTGTTGTTGTTGTTGTTTTTGGATACAGGAAGAAGACACATTGCGTTTTCTCACATGTAAATAGGTTTTCTGAATGTTTCAGATACCTGAACATTGACCTTAACCTGAATATTCACTGCATGTAAACATACTCCATGAGTGATTTCAGGCCCACCCTTCATTTACAGACCCTTCAGGATCTCTGACCCTCAACCAGACCTGTCCTCCTAACCCTGCCTGTACCTGATTCCAGCTACACACCTGATTCCTCCCACACCCTGTCCCTGTCCGGTCTCAGTAATGCTCATAAACTGCCTCTTTGTAGTGTTGCTTTTGGGTCCCGAGCCAGTACTTGTTATAGTGTTTTATGAAAACGTATTATCTATTATAATCTAAATGTATGCACATTCACACTCCTAAGAGGGAGAAACCATTGATTTGTCAACCCTATAACCTTTGTTCTAGTCTCAGTCCAAAATATCTCAGAGCAACATGGTTAAATGTATTGATCACAGTGGGATGTGTGTGTATGTGTAATATACTGTAGTGTGATCTATTGATTTAGGAGACCCTGTCGACTTTTCCTGTAGCAGCAGTGTTACGTTTGTTCAGTTTTAAAATGTATCTCTTGACAAAACACTGCTACTCCTCAGAAGCAAACAGTCCGGTGAGCCCCATGGCTCAGAACAATGACACAGTGTTGACTCTTAAAACATCTTGTGGAGGTTATTACATCTCTCAGTCACTGATGTCTGTCTTTACACTTTGCTGGTATTTTCCAAAGAAGCATTTTTAATGATTTCCACAAATGAACACTTACGCAGCGAGCACTGCTCATGAAAAACATTGGATTAAAATGAATGAATCTAACACTTTGACTGCAAGCGTATTTTAATAGTCATGAATCTAAATTTGCACCTTATCACACATTGTTACACCTCATTCTGGTCATGGAATAAAAGAGGAAGAGTTTACAGGGTGTCACCAGTCCCACTGTTATGTGTGTGTGCACCCTGTAGCCTGTAGTGAAGCTCTTAGTGATGATTATGTAAAGTTGCCACCCACCCTTGTATTTTAGCGATTTCTGAATGTTTGTATTTATTGTTTAGTGTCTTGCCTGTGGGCTAACAATGACACTCTTAAAATAAACAAATCAAAGTTAGACCTGGCAGTGAATGCAAAGTAAAGGAATGGTGCCAATACAGGCCAATTTGTGCCAAAACCACCAGGCTTGCCCAAAGGCTCTTCCTGCAAGCTGTCAGGCAACTGAATGGACAACCCACCCATTATACCCCCAACCCATCCCCCACACATATTAGAATTGTGAACTGGACTTTGGATCGTTGCAACACTTTCATCACACTCCTCCTGTAGCCTGCCCCACCAGATCTGATATAAGAATGTTTACACTTGGTTTAACTGAAGTTAGCTAAATTAGCATGGCGGACATGCTCTTCACTGTTGCAGCACTCTAACAGCACAAGTTTTAGATTTTTAGGCGACCACAGTGGCATAAATACTGTACCTGCCGTGTCTTGGTTTGGAGACTGGCAACACTATGACCTGGACCAATCATCGATCACGACCCCATCATGACCTGCACAGTTTCATAGGCCAGAGGAGGTGTGGTAGGATGGCTACCGTAATGCTGTGTGTGATGCTAGCAGTCTTTTGCTCAGACATGAAAAAGGAAAGGAAGAAAAAACAATTGGAGCTGTTCCTGGGTCTGGTGAAGAGGACGGTATGGGCTGTCTGTCCTTCACAGAGAACATGAGGTTTGGTAACAGATACTGTATGTTCACCTCAAAAACCATTGACTTTTTTTTAACAATGCCTCAGAGCGCTCGGTCATCCTGACTCCACAAACTAGGTGAAGAACTTCTAAAATGCAAGACTGGACATCTTAGCGTGGTGGAGCATGGCATCCTGGATGCAAAATTCAGGTATGTTACACTAGTGCATTCGTTGTTTCCAGTGTTCACAATTGAGCCTGATGCTGGAAATTTGTCAGCCATGACAAAATCGTGTGAAAATCTGCCTGAAATCATGTAGTCTGATCCTTAAGTCTACTTATTTATTTAGTAAAGAGGTGTCAGTGGTGTATAAATATAGTAGTATTGATCTTGCACAATTCATTGCACCCATGGAAGAGCCAGATGTTGATGAGAAGGTTTTTTACATGGATAGATGTTCATCAGATTTTCAATGTTTACAGTGGAAAATGAAAAGGCATGCACCTTCACTACAAGGTGGACAAGTTTATGTGGACAGCTAAAACTAAATGAAGTCAGAAATGAAAATACTTTGGATCTGTCCCTGATTGGGCCAAGCCATAATCAATGAAATTAGACTTGATTAACTTATATAAGATTATTAATTAATGTCAGAGAAAACTGCAACTCAGCTGCAACTCGCAACTTACTTCACAACGTTAAAAATTTAAACTCACAATGATTCTGTAGTTTCAATCTGACTCTCAGTATGGTTTGTTGGTCAAACTAAAGCAAAGAAACATTGTGTTTGTAAGGGGTTTTAAGAGAGCAAAAGTTGCTTCAAGCTGTTAGAATGACTGCAGCTGAATAGTACAGATTAAGCTTAGTGCATGAACTGAAAATGGCCAAAATATACCTGCAGGGTGATAATGTGATTGTTGACAAATACCGCTGATGCAGTAATTACTTCACCGGGAGCTGATGTGTCTAGTTTTCAAAGCACCCAGTTTTGCAGTAATGGGGACGTGGCTCAACATTAAATAGTTAGTAAGAAAAGTGCTGCAGCAGACTTTTTGAGATTGTCTGACGTGATTCACTGTGACAGTCAAAAATGCAAAAGCTGGCAAAGTCACAGCCTGTAATTACATCTTTATTCACTGCTCATCATTCAACACATGAAGAAATAAGTGGAAACAACTGGCCTTAAGTGCAGGTTCCATCCAATCACTCTAATCAACTTGATATTCAGCTGCACAGACACTAATTACCTATTTAACAAGCAACATCCCAGCAGTGGTTGTGTCAGTGCAAAGTCATGTTGTGCAGCCAAACTAAAATATCAGTACTTCCCGTTCTGGAACTCCAAAAACGCCACATAATGTACTCCACTGACTGTTTTATATCAGTAGGACATTCACATTTGACATGCAGAGTTATTCATTATGCACGGGTGTGAACAGCAGTTCGTTTTGTAATCTGTCAGAAGTTAATAGAATAACTTACTGTTATTTAACTCAAAATGTTGAGTTTTTATACATTTGATAGGAAATTTATTAGAACCAGAAATGATAAGTTGTATTTTTAGTGTTGTCACTCCAGAGTTCATGCTGTAATACAGGGAGAGCCTAAATCCACCTGTCGTTTTCAGAGGCAACTGCTGGTCTTTGACAGTGGGAAAGTTCATTCACCCTACATCATAATACATACATCAACCAAAACTATTGAACTGAGATGTGAGAATATTTACAGTGCATGATATATACAGTGGAAATGAGCTGTATCACCAAGCAAATACTGAATGTTTCAAAATAGCTGTGAATCAAAACGGTATTCAGCCTTTAGACAGATCCTCCAATCATCATACAGAAGCCCAGCCCGCCCACTGCTCCACTCACTCCCAGCGATGCTGAGCATCCGTGGGAAGAACACAATCGCAGCATTTAAAGGGGTAGTTCAACATTTTGGAAACTTGTCCCATTGCCATAATCCTTATAGTCTTAGGAGTAGGTTTGTTACCTTTAACTGTTGGTGCAAGCTATTTTTAGAAAGGCGGAGCAGAACCGCAAGCTGCTCAGATGCCCTACGGAGGCTCATGGGATTTCTTGGTTTCCCTCATCAAACTCATAAAAAACACAATCCAACAACTCCAAAACGCTTGCGTGAACAAGTTGTGACCTGCATATTCACCACGCTATGAGATAATAATGGAACGTTACAAGACAGAGTTGTTTTCAAGGTAAATTTGTACAAAATTGCTGATGCGCACTCCCATCGGGGACATTCAAACTACATGCTGGTCACCACATCAGATTTAACCCAGACATAAAATCATGGTTTGTCAGTGAAGTTACACCATAACATTGATATTGTCTATGTTGATTCTGCCTTTAGAGCAATCGCCACTAGTCATTTTCACTACAGCGCAGCACAGACTCCATGACTCCACAATGTTGAACTATTTATCAGACGTTCCTTCATTTCCTGCGCTGACTCATAGGATTCATGGGCAGACGTCCACAGGTTTCAAACTGTGGTTGATATGGTTTGCTTTTGCTGTTGCCTCTGCGTCAGACTGCTCATCACAAGTGGAACTATGTATCCAATGGTTTCTAATCCAATTGGCAATTCCTTTTGTGCAATGAGTATGCACAAAAGTAATATTATCTGTAACACTTCATCTCTGAGTTTAACTTTAATTCCAGTCAGATGCTGCTTTTATTATAAATGCAGACTCTCCAGAGATCTGGAGCGGGTGGCTTGTGGCTGTGTAAGTCTAGTCAGCCGTTCAGTAATTAATGGGCTCAATATCCAGTGCCTCCTGTCAACATGTCGATGTGTCCTACAGCAAGACACGCAACCTTGATTACCCCCGATTGTTTGAGCTAATTCCTCACACTCTAAGCTGTATATGGGTATATGAGTGCGAATGAGAGATAGAATTGGACAGACCCTTGAATTTAAAGTGCCACGTAAATGCAGTCCATCTATCTTCTAGATCTGGAATAACAGCATGGCGAAAGACTTTGATGTTTAGACATAAGCACTTGGCACACTCACATCTAGATTCTGTCCGAGCAATTTCAGCTAAGGTAGTAGAGGAGAGACTGTTAGAAATAACAGGATTTGGGGTTGTGAAGTCGTCCTGGTTACTGAAAGATAAGAAGACTGACTGTTTTATTCTTAAAGGCAGAGGGGGAGACCGCACACTTCAGCTCTCACATAATTATGTACTAATAAATCTGCACTAAGGGAGCTGAAGTGTGCGGTCTTCTCTTTTGCCTTTTGTGTTTGAGGCCAGCACCTTTTCAAAAACTGGATGTGCGTGACCTGTTCTACCCTTTGTACTGAGTTTTCTTCTTAAACAAGAATAATGACCTCGGCCTTGAAAATGTTACACCAATCAGCAAAGACCGGCCCTGCAGGTTTGGTGCCCTATAGGCAAGATATCACCTGGCGCCCCATGATGATATTTCAAAAGTGCATCTGAAACCAGGAGTAAATGTGATCATTGACTGTTATATGCATCATATAAGTAAAATATACTGTATATTGTTAAAGCTGCTGCTGCTGAAACCCACACAATAGTCAGGCAATGTAAGTTGCAACTGTCAATTGTAAGACAGAATAATTAAATTCATTATGCACATTTTTATGATTCCTCTCAACACTGATTTATGTTTGTATAATCTCTCAATTGATCATTTATTGCATATTACTTTGTTGTAATATATTATTACAGGTAAGCATGTTACCATCGGAGCCTGAAGTTACCTTTTTTGGCCACAGTGGCTTTTTACAGGCCAATTTTTTTGTGCATGATTCTTGAACTTGTTCAGAATATACTATACTATTGAAGTGCTGTCAATTATTAACCAACTTAATCTCATTAATGACTATAGGCCTATACAGTATAAGTGTATTTGACCTGGTGGCAGATAGCCTCGTAAACCAGCCTCCCCCGGAAATGCATTTCATTTCATTTCACAGGGGGAGTCTGGCCTCATCCCCGTTGAAACCGTTTCGCCAGAAATCGACCGTCTACCGAGCCAATCAGCGTCGCCGCTGTGATTGACACAGCACGTTGGCCAATCAGAGCCTGAAAACATTACTACATGGACTGGAATCACCTACAACAGCGGCGTAAAAAACAGCAGTAAGGGAAGTTCCAAATGAAATACCATCAATTACCGAACTTAAACTAGAGCAAGAGTCGGCGCTTGTTGAGTTTCTTGGAGGAAAAGACGTTATCGCTGTTCTTCTTCGGTCCCTGATTGGCCAACGTGCTGTGTCAATCACAGCACGTTGGCCAATCAGGGACTGATTGGCTCGGTAGGCGGAGTGTTTCGGCGAAACGGTTACAACGGAGATGAGGCCAGACTCTCCCTGTGAAATGAAATGAAATGCATTTCCGGGGGAGGCTGGTTTACGAGGCTAGGTGGCAGGCATACAGAATAGAAACAGCCAGACTCAACTGCGCAATAGCAGTTCATTAGTCATTGTTTGCCACTGTAGTGAATTGTTTCACTTCACCAAGTTCAACACTATCTTGGATTTTTAGACATTAAGACATTTCAACTTTGGAAAAATGATCCACCTGAGGATATTATTACTGTCAGACAACCCTCTATTATGAAAGGACGGTAAAAAATCACTGTCCGTTCTGTGCTAAAATGTGTGTTTCTCTTCTATAATACACATTCTACATCTCTGAGTAGTCTTTCATCAGAGGGAGAGGCAGGTATGGAGCTGACGCATGACGCGCATACATTAAAAGTAATGGATTTGAGTAAACAACTGGTGAAGTTGGTAGAATCTGCAGTCTGCACTCGGAGTCAGACAAGTCACATGGGCCCAAATTTGGATGACCCGGCAGCGCGGTGTCCCTCTGGGCGGTCAACGCCCCCAATATTTGCCTATACTATGCCAGGGGCTGGCCCTGCCAGTCAGAAGTATCAGGATTCGATGGTTTACAAAAGTACATTAGTGCAAGTGAAGTGTTCTGACATCCTGATACTCACCTGTAATTGTTTTTGCACAGAAAAAAAAATGAAATAACTGTCTCTCACAGTTTTTTTCATCTCACATCTAAATTCTCACATCTGTAGCACTGAAGCAATGGGAATAGTGGAAACTGAAATTGACTGAAATGAACATTCAGACCCTCTGATATGACACTCAGGTGTAAAGGGGGGCCAAGCGGATAAAAACACAGATAAGCAGTTTGTTCAGAAAAATGAAAAACTTCTCTAGGAATCCTCTCCAGCTCTAACTTCTCATTTTGTGGAAATGTAATAAACTGCTTTGATTGCTGCTCCGCCAACAGGAACTGCCCGCGAGGTTCTGTCAATATTTACTGTAAAATCATCAACCACTGTGTTTGTACTTTGTAGGCTTTACTTTCCTCTGTGGGAGCGGTAACAAAAGGGAGGTTACAGTTCTCGGTGGCAAAGCCGAGCCGGTTTCTCGCCGCTCGAAGCTGCAGGAGAGACACGTCTGTCCCGGGGGGTCATCGGCAACAGAAACCTTTCTCTTCCTCCTGACAGTGGCTGACATGATCATCTCCCCTCCATACTCCCCCTGCTGCCTTTAGGTGTGCTACTGGCATACTGATTGTCTCTATGTGTGTTGTTTGAGTCTGTTATTTATTCAGCTTTGATGCTCTGCTACCCAAACTGTTAATTACCCACTGGGTAACCAGGCTTTGTGATACTGAATATGAAGTAGGAATCCACAAAAAACACTGGAACACTGATGAGCACAAGGATTAATTTAGCAACTACACCAGAATGTTTTATTCTGTTTTATTTTTTTTAATTTTTTTTACTTTTTGTCGAGCAAAGCTAATAAGTTATCTGACATGTCTTTGCTAATAATACACATCTCTACTCTTCTACAAACAAACATCATTATAAATCCATTTAGACAATCAAGCACATCCATCAGTCCCAGAGACAAACAACTGCAGATTAAACCACAGGAAGACACATTTAGCACTTGGTGTAGAATTTCTAAGAAAGAGTGTCTAAACAGAACCACTGAATTAATGAGAGACTCGGCTGTGAAAAAGGTATTTACTTGCCAGTTACATGTGATGTGCTCCAGTTAATGTAGGCATGGTAACTCTCCGCCTGTTATTCTGCTCCGCACGACATTTACATAAGCTGCTTTGAGTGTATTAATGAATGTGACATGGAAACAGATGAGCCACGGCCACTGGATATCATTATGAGCATCACTCGATGTGATGTGATGTCTTGTTCTTATGCGAGGTGAACTGAGTGACTTCATCTATCAGCTGTAGGCTTTGTCAAGTGCAAAGTTGGATTGATTGCCTTTTATTGTCATTGTATCACAGAAATGAAATATAAAACAAAGTTTACGAGTGCTTTTCATGCAAGGTGCTTGTAAGTGGGAAAAACATACAAAATAAAAAATAATAATAAAATGCAGCAGTCGTTCATAAACATTATACACATCTTAATAAATAGTTTTAAAAAAACAAAACGTTTGCATGTTGGTATGAAAATGTAGGTGCATGGTGTTAGTAACGACAAAGCAAGAATATTAAAGGGATAGTTCCATATTTTGGCAAATTGGCCCATTGTCCCTATAGCGATAGGTAGTACTGTACTGTAGTAGGCAGTAGGTTTGTTACCTTCATTTGTTGGTGTAAGCTGAACATTATGAGACATGTTTGTTTTCAAGGTTATTCATACAAAACCACTGATGTGTGTTGCCTTCAGGGACAGTTTTTCAGCAAGCAGTCTCTGTATTTCCCTCTAAAACAACTCCGTCTTGTAACGTTCCGTTATTATCTCATAGCGTTGGGAATGTGCAGGTCACAACTTGTCCACCAGAGTGTTTTGGAGTTGTTGGATTGTGTATTTGATGAGTTTGATGAGGGCAACCAAGAAATCCCATTAGCCTCTGTAGCGTAGCTCTGAGCAGCTTGGCACTCGGCTTGGCCATTACAAAAATAGTTTGCACCAACAAATAAGTAACAAACCTACTGCTACAGTATGACTATAGGGATTATGGCAATGGACCAATTTCCCAAAATCTCGAACGATTCCTTAAAGTATGTGTTTTCGTTTTTATACTCTTTTTGTGTGTCAACCTATTTCAGTAATACACATATTTACAACAATCATAGATGGTCGATAATTAATTAAAAACTAATGGCTACTGTGAAACAAATAGGGAAACTGGAATGAATGTTCAATGCAAGTTTGAAACTTTTCATTAATTAGTTCATTTACAACAGTGTGCAGACCATCACATAACAGCCTGTCTGTTCTTTACAGCTGGATTCTCGTTTCATAACACACAACACTGAATTCTTCACAGCTGCATTCAGACAAAAGAGAAATCTGGAGCATGAGCACATCTAGGTTTAATAGAGTGTCATTCAGTCTATCATGGGCTATCGACAAGGACTCCTTGCGTTATGTTTGATGAGAACCTGACTTTTCACTATTGCATTAAGTAATTGGTCCAATCTTGTTGTTTAAGGCTCAGAAATATGGTCCAAATTGCAGCACTGTAATTGAGAAATACCCTTATCTCTTATTTTCTTCCAGTGGATCTGTAATTTTACAACTTCACTTGGTTCTGAGTGTAGCAGCCTGCAGTTTGGTGACAGACAGTCAATGAATAGAGCATATTACCCCTGTTCCACTTACAGTACACTGGCTTCCTTGTCTCTGTGTAAGATCCTCCTTCACACATCAAATCCCTCGGTGGCATCCTCTTCTATTCCTGAACACTGCACCAAGAAGAGATAAGATACAAGATAAAATTCTTATTTTCAGTGTTTATTTATTGTTGAGTACCTGTTTCCATTTTATGAGTTATTTTTATGCTTTGTATTATTAACTCTGATGCACCACACAACTGTTGTTTGGAAAAGTGTTGCATAATGATAGCTATCATTATCATAATCATGTTACAATATAACTGAGCCTCATAAACTCTGGCTTATTTTCTAGAGATGCATGTGTCAAATTCCATCAACTAACACCAGAAAAAAAAATCCTGGAGCACCTCTAAACGAGTAAGAAGTAACTGATATTGTCCAAACCTTATGGAGGCACTATAAAACCTCAAGATCTGACTGCATAATGAATGGCAGCAAGAATTCAGATGGGAGCACCCCCACATTTATCAAATCCCTTTCTCTGTTGAAGCAAAGTGAAAACTCTTTTTTGCATGAAAAGGAACAACCTGGCCTCCTCTGCACATACATTATGGTAAAGTCTGCTTAAAATCCCATAGCTTTTACACACTGGAAGAGCTTTGAGGCAATACTAATTAGGCAAAGAAGAACTAGAGGGACGTTTTAGCAATCACACACACATCATGAAGCTAAAATGTCCTCATGTAATATGCAAAGTTATAAATAACATAAAAAAAGTACTCTGTGGACAACTAGCTCCATTGATTTGGACATGGATTAATGCTACATTGTTGGTCTTCCAATTTGAACAATGTAATACAAATTATGTGACTGTATGAAACAAATCTCAGAGTGCTTCAAAGGAAATATACATGAAAGAAAAAAGAAAAAAAAAACAAGGAGACTTAAAGAAGTTAATTAGTCTTCAGTTTTCAGACATGAAACTCATTGAAGGCTTTGGCAAAAAGTTAAGTTTTTTGTTCCTTCTTGAAATTTGGTCCAGCTACTGGACTGATCTTTCTGAACACACATGTACATTACCAGGGGATGAATTCCTCTGACTTCCCTGATAGCACCCATAATAACACTACTGATTTGCTGCTCTCACCATCAAAATCAGTCCTTCACTGCTAAAGATAAAAACAGGCTCAGTAGTACAGTGATGATGTGTGGCATGTGGGGACAAGCTTCGAGGAACTCTCCGTTTCGTACAGAGCCAGGGCGACCAGAAAGGCAAAGATGATCCTAGGCTCCTGCCTTCTGGCCACCGGTACATGGTACATACACTAGGCTCAGAACAATCAAAAATACTTTTGTGCCAATTACAATTGGTTTTATAAATCAGTCACCGTGAGCCTGCCCCCCGAGGCACTGGTGCCCGGAGTCTTAATGTCGCACTATGTGATTGAAATACACTGTCCTTGTTTTGTTTGGTTTTGTTTTTGATTTGTTTGTGTTTTGTGTTGTTCTGCTCACTGCAAAACAGATTGCCCCCTCAGAGATAATAAAGTTTTCTGAATCCTGAAACTTGAATCATAGATATTGCTAGTTTTGACTGTTTGGTAGTCTCCATGGTGGATGTTTGTCTTAAATAGTTCTATCTTCTGACAGCAATCACTTATAAAGAGTGTTTGGTCTGAAACACAGGTCTGTCAGTCACTCTGCTCTGCTGTAAGCTCAGGAGAAAACTCTCCTTGTATCCTACAACCTTTATCCAATGAGGAGAGAGAACAGCATAAAAGGGCGGTCCTCTCTGTGCATAGACTGAGGACGATACGGTGACATCAATCCGCTGACAGGAAGTTAGCAAAAACAACCGGATCGCTTAGTCCTACTTCTGGTTTAAATACTGAAATAACTCTAGAAACAAATAACAGAATGAATCTAAAGTAAAGTCCTATTAAATCAAGAGAAAGCTGGAATTCTGTTCATCATGTTTTCAGCAAAACACAAAGCTGACACTCTGAGTGCTGAGATTTGTTGACCTCTTGCTTCAGGTTCAAACCCTTAACAATTTTTGTCTTTTACTGTACCACAAATTACAGAATGGTCCTGCCACTCCATGTTATGTGTACAGTATTTAACCTCCTTGCTCAAAGTTCAACCCTTTCTCTTCTGTCTCTATAGGTCACAATACAGGAGCAAGGTTGACTGGTTGCACTGTGAGGCAGCCATCAGCTATCAAGCTTCGCAACTTGACTTTTTATATTTACTTCTACTTCTTTTTTTTGTTCCTGCTTTCACGACTCTGATCAAAACTACTCGAAATTATTTTCCTGTGGTCAAATACGGAAAAATCAGCAGGGTGTCATTACAATCATTTCAGGTCCACTTTGTGATTTGCTTTGATGACACGGATGTATTTTTGGATAATGAATAGGAGCTGAAACAGCTTCAGCTACTAATCATGTTTTATTTTTCTTGCTCAGGAGATTTGATGCTTCCACCAGACAGAGTGGATCCTCTCTGTTTGGGCCATCTCCGAAAAAAGCTCTTCACCCAACGTGATCTGAAAATAAATCGGACTTTGCCAGCACTGATAGCGGTTTCTAATCCACATCTCAGCCATAGATGCTTCACTCCACTGAATGCCACTCCCATCAACTGATGAGAAAGTATCACAGACATTTTATATAATTCAACGGAAATCACCCTCTTGGCAGAGGCTTATTTCTGCAAATTACACACAATTCTACGTGATATTGAAGCAGAGTTCCCCTCAGGAGACAGTTGCTTGAGAGGCTCTGCTTTAAAATTACATCTCTGTCATTTGTAAGGAAATGAAATCTGAAAGTGGAAATTGTGTGTGTGTATTGCTTTGACTGTGCCTGAACTTTCACTGAAAGATAAAGTTTATAAAACTTCAAACCTCTATCAACTGTTTGGCTCAGTTAATACAATATAGATGTGTAGGTTTATACCCAGATCAGAGTTTCCTCATTTAAACCTCCTGCCTGACTTATCACGGAGAGGTGTCTGCAGAACCACAGGTTGTAAACACAAGTCACACTCTGTTAAATCATGTGATGCACCCGCTGGGGCAGGCGATTGAGAAATCCTCGCTTACCTGTGTTAGTGACGCAAAACTTCATTTGATGAACGGCGCCTGTGGAGATCATTGTGAAAGTGTCACTTAAATCATAGTCGAGAGTCACTATAGGAAGAAATCAGTATTCAAAATGAAATTATCTCACATCTCCCAACAGACTCACTTATTATGAATGAGTGCCCATGACAAGGATAAAATCCATCCATTATTTAAACATATTATAATTCACAACTTATTTTAAATTCATTTAGCAATGGAATGGGTTTAACTCAATTGATAGTTTAAAAGAAGCCTTTGGGTATTCTGACTGTTCATATAGCATCATCATTAAGTTGAATTTTTTATCCGTTCAAAACCAATCCAGTGTGAAGATCAACTTTTGTCTAAATTTCTATTTTGAAACAGTGATCAGGAAAAGTATAGTCTCACTAATTAGGCTGCTGTTAATGTCATGAGAGCTAATTATGTCTTGCAGTTTCTTGTTGGCATCGCCTTCAAAAACAACATCATGAATAAATCTAACTTATTTTCTGACTTTTTTTTTTCCCCCTGCAGGTCGTCCATCTATCAGAAACAATGAGTTAAGTTGCCATGGGGAAGATTTGTGCCATATTAATCCTGTCCAATCGAGGCCTAACACTGTGACAAAGGTAAAACTCTCTGTGAAATTTGCCAATATGTTGGTGTTAGTATTGCAAAGCACTATTGCCGGCTAGCTGCCACTTCTGGACCAGGTTGTCCCAGGCCTGTGGTCTATGGAGACCCTGGAGGACCTTCAAACCTTCAAAGACGCATTGCTAAACGGTGCCAACAACTCTACACAGTTCAAGATGAAGTGTTCTTTGCTGCCTTTGTAGCTATTAGAAGCCTTGGTGACTGATCCATGCTTCCAGTCTTGCTGTGATTGAGTAAGACAATTTAAATGGATCTTTTGTAGATCTTAAAAGGGAAGACCGGCTCTCTGGTGTTTCAATAGATTTTTCTCTGATTTGCAGCGTATGAGTTCACTGCATGTTGCTAAGAAACATGTACGTGTTAAAGAATACAGGGTCATAAGAGTTTGATTTTTATTAGTATAGAAAACATGTCATATGAAGTCTCTTTCACAGCTCTTGTTGTTATTATGTGAAAACTTCATCCACACCTCTCAGGAAGCCGTGGGATGAACCATGTTACACTCATCTGGCTTTGATGTTAGACGCATTATCCAGCCCTGCTGTGCCAGGCGTCGGCCCTGCTCCTCATGACAGTGGAGTCCCCGCTGCTCATCACTTGTAAAGGTCATTGTATTTCTGTCTCTCTGGGAAACACAGAAGGAACAGACTGACTGACTTTGGCTTTGGCAGGAAACTGAGGAGTCTTCTCTGTTGTTGAAGGTAAGACCCAGTACTGAATAAATTCTGTCACTTTGAAAGGAGTGTTGCTGAAATCCAGGAGTGACTTGACTTTGATATTGTCAATCAAAAAAGAAAGAAAGAAAGAAAGAAAGAAAGAAAGAAAGAAAGAAAGAAAGAAAGAAAGAAAGAAAGAAAGAAAGAAAGAAAGAAAGAAAGAAAGAAATAGTTATGATTTTGATGCCGGTGAGATGTATTGTTTTTGAGTGAGTGCATAAAACTAAGAATCGAAGAAAATATCGTAAAATGTAACTATTTGTAACAAAATAAAAGGCAAACAGGAAGCACAAGACAACATGATGATACAGTGGAAAATTAAGTTATTGTAAGAGAAGAGAAATACGAACAGCATCAGCTGGTGAAGAGGGAGCTGAGAGCAGATGGAAAATGCTCCTCAATTTACTTGTCAATCTTCGTCCCAACACTCACCATCGTAATCGTGAGCTCTGGGTTCTGACCAAAAGAATGTGAATATGCATAAAAAGACCTGAAATGAGCTCCTTCCAAGAGTATGGGCTTAATTCAATGTGTGCCTGAAGGACAATCCCCACGATCGAGAACCCCCAACATCCTGGCCTATACAATGTGCAGCAATCTCTTTGACTATCTGTATATAGAGCATAACTAACCATCTCTCTCCAGACCAGCATTGTAGCACTGTTTCAGATATCCTCCATTCATATTAAAATTCCTGACTGTTTACCATGCAGATGCTCAGTTTACAGAAAATACTACTGAAGAAACAGCCGAGACAGTTCTAGCATTAAATTCTGTTATGTAATTGCAGAACAGCTGCATCAAAGACAACAAAGGTCAATATAACTTGGAATTCACTACCCTTGATCCATTCACCACTAGCTGTGACTGATGGGACCCAATCAGGAGGCGAAGCAGGTCTCTGTATCCTCCCTTCCAAATTATGTGCTTGCAAGTCCAGACTATAAAGCAGTACCAGCAGTGTGTCTAAGACTAAGTTTAAGGACACTAAATCTCCAGAGTAGTATTGATGCCACATGTAAGTAGCCTAAGGCAAGAGTGACATCTTTTAAAATTTACCTTTGACGTGAGCCAAGTTGTTACCAACTCAAATGTGTCTACAAAAAATAAAACTTTACCAAAAAACACCTGTCTGCTGAGGCAAGCAACCTCACTGTGTATACAGTGCAAAGATGAAGAGTTCTGCTGAGTACATACTGTAGACATTAAAAGAAAGAATAAATCTTTTGGACATTCCAAATCTCCAAAGTGTTGGATAAAAACACCCACCCCCAGACAAAGTGCTGGGCACTTTAGACACTGTTGAAAATGAAATAGAATTGCTTTGGAGGTTATGATGAAAATTTCTTTAGAAAGAAACCAAGACACCTGATTTTCCACTTTTCACTCTTTTTACAAACTCATCCAAACAAAGGTAAAACAGTTCGCAGACCAAGCAGAGTGCATGGTGGTAAATGTGGTGCAGCTTTTTAGGTAGCTTTTTAAGCTCTAATGAACCATTTACACTTGCCCACAACGCAAACAGCCTTTTCTAAGCATTATTAAGTGCATGATTTATTTATTTATTTATTAATATTAGGGTGCCAGTCCTTTTGCGGACCTCTCTGCCCCCATTCTGATCCATTATCTGGAGACCTGGTCCTCATTACGCTAATTGTGTAAAGTGTTTGTGTGAGTGCCAGATTGCGGGCTCACTAATTGATTGCAGGTCAGTCATGTAGTGTTTCATATTGCAAGGACAATTAACTAAAAATGGATAAATTCACACAGATTCAGCCGTCCTGTTCTGGATGCAGCAAAGGGCCAAAAGCTTTTGTACATTACAAGTACTACTGGAACCTGTAGCCTTATAGCATTAGTGATAACTCCAATTTACATAATCATATAATACGTTACGGTATCCTGATTTACCCTCATTACACTGACAGAGAAAAAGGAATTTCACTTCTTGTAACTGAGAGGTTTTTGCATGTTTTTGCAGCTGCACTCAAGCTGAGATGGAAGACTGAGAAGAGGAGCTGAGGAGAGAGAGAAAGGTGAGGTGAAATGGAAGTGATTCTGAACAGAAGGAATATTATTATTCAGGCAGAAGTGGTCCGTGGGTTTCAGGTCCTTCCAGTTTGACTAAACCTCCCCTGAATACTGGTTGATGGAGAATGGAGCTAAAGGATGATCAGACATCATGGGTAGTTAAACAGGAGATGTTTGGCCTCGAAGGTTGAGGTTCTGTGTCAGGAAATGTTCACAAGGGGAAATTACAGGGGAGAGAGAGAACACTTGAACATTCCGACTGCTTGCAAGTGGTTGTCTAAAGGTCAGGTGTGTACAAAATAAACAATTTTCTTTTCTTTGGTAAATTGACAAATATTATCAGCTCAAGGTCCTCTTCCCTAGCTCTCTTTGCTGCCTTCATCAATCTCCATCAACAGCTGATGTTGCACATTTGTCAAATGATAACCACCTGTCATTGTAGGCCCAAAGCTCTATCATGGGATGGTATCCACTGACGAAGACTGAGGTATTCCTTTACAGAATGTTTGTATTCTCTTTGGACAAAATTTTCTTTTTTGTATCTTTTCCCCCCTCCCACGGACACTTTACATGTAATTTACAAAGCTGTACAATTAATGGGCTCCCTATGATTGCAATCACGATGACTGGAGGTGTTAAGTCTTGCAAGGTTGCAAAGAGAACAGTTTGTTTTCCAGGTGGGCTGAATTTTCAAAAATTTAAATTGCACAATACCTGAATTAGAGGCTCTCTACATAATTTGGCAGGTGTGTTTAAAAATTTACAAACTCATTTCCTCTGCAGTGCTTTCCATGACTTGCAGTCTGTGTGAGCCTTTTTCTAACCTGGTTCAGGTGATTGATTGAAGAGTTGGCGAGTGGATAAAAGACAGGTGCTGAATGCATAAACGGAGCAGATAATCAAACAGCTGCCCAGCCATCACCCTAAAGTATTTATTGTCTTCTTTAGAAATACAGTTCGGGAAAGAAAGAAAGGTGAGGTTCACTGAGGGTTAGAGATAAGCAAAAACTGGAGGCAGATATCTCCCAGGTTCATGAGTTACCAGTGAACCCACCGGGGCCACCAGGCTTTGTAAACCAGCAGAGGTTGTCACTGTTGATCACTCTCTTTGTCTGGCGTTTTATGTAGCTAAATGAAATTCAGAAAAAAGTCAAAAGCCAAAGTCCTGCTTCAGGAGAAGTGAAGCTGGACGATGAAAACAAGATTGATTAAATATGAAATGAGTTACTGCCTCATTTTAACCTTTAAAACAAAGTTAGTCACTACAACTGACACTTATAGTATTTGATGGCTTTTGGCCATATCTGTGTGAAACCTTTGATGTTACATAAACTGCACTTCTTATTATAAATGTGTAGAGCTCAGAGGCTGCTGATCCCAGGTGACATATTTCCATGCATGCTGGCCAAGGGAGTAGAAGGTGCAGATGCTTTTAGTTGGGAATGTATGGGGAGTTAGGTGCAGAAATTTCTTTTTCATGTGTTCTTTGATCTGAACTTTTGCAAAACTCTCGTCTAAATATTAATGGCGTATTATAAATTCAGCACCACATATTGTCACGGTTCAGGGGGGGCTATAGTCAAACGCAGAAACCAATGAAGCGATGGGTAACAAAAGGTCATTTATTGGAAAAAAAAAAAAAAAAGTCTGAAGCTACTTCCTTTTAAATATAACCTCCTCACCAGCTCCCATACTGCTTGTTTACTTTGCTGTTTTCTGTCACACTGGTACTGTCATCAACGTGACGACATCTCTAGACGGAAATAGACGGGGGGAATATTTCCTACAATGTGGATGGCCACGCGGACAAATTCCTCTGCCAGGTTGCTTCAAAAGGGAAATGTGCAAAGGAAATAGACTAAATACAAAGAGGAAATATGTGAAACAATATTTCCTACAATGTTTAAAAAAAAAAGAAAAAAAATACACCGTACGAGTGCAAAAGGAACAGCCTGAACATAATTTCACAGTAAAATAGTAGCCTACTCCATAATATAATACAATACAATGCCAGCTGGAGGTTTCTGTGATTCTCTCTTGTGTTCATGAGTAAAAACAGTGGAATATTCTTTATTGTTTTGATGTTGTTATGTATCTGTAGTGTGATTGGGAACAGGAAGTTCAGGAGTTCATACAGAAATTGGCTGTTGGGGAAAATTGGAACTGAAATTAAATGAAATAGCCAAGCTCCCTCTTGAGTTTGGCTTTGGTGTCTCGCACTCTGCTGGAGCTCCATCTCTCTGCACCAACCGCTACCTGCATCACCCTCTTCCCCTCTCCCCACCTGTTAAACTCCCTTTTCACGAACCAGTTTGCCATCCACTACTCGCATTAAGCTGGCCTGCTCTCCCTGCCTTTCCTCCCACCAGAAGCTCTCTTCATCAGCTCTTGTTAACCATTTCCTCTTTTTTTTCTATATTCTGTTCTGTTATCTGTTTTATTGTCTGTATACAATATCTTTTGCACATCTACCCTGAGGTTTATTCAATGTTTCCCTGTTAAAGGGTTTTCCCGGGAGGTTCCTCAGTCAATGTGAGGGTCTAAGGGCAGAGGATGTTGTTATGATGCTACGTGAAGTCCTTTGAGACAAACTGTTGGCCTACAGTACAAATTAAATTGCCTTGCCTTGCCTCTTGAACCATTATGTAATATTAAAATGACATGAGTGTGGGTGTAACATGGAGTAATACTTTTCAATGTCATGCAAATAGTCTATTGCAAAACAATTACCTCTGTTATGCAGACCCATGTGGACCAAAGGCTGGAACATTTTCTCTGCAGCATGTTATCAGTTGCTTATGGGTTATTTATTTCAGTTTCTGCTGTATGTTTTTCTTCTGTTGCTCAGTTCTTGGTGTCCCTGGGGTTGCACATTCATTTATTGTTCTATGATTTGTAACTGATTCAAATGAAGCAAAAAACGAGTACAGAAATTGAAATGGTTTGCACCTCCACCTTCAATCTATGTTCGCCGCCAGCTCACGCCTGCCCTCTTTCTACTGATTTTGATTTGAATAGTTGAGTTGAATACCTGGTTTTATTCACCAGTTTGTATGAAATGACCTTAAACGTACAGTCTTTAGAAATAGTCTTTTGGGCTTATTTTACATTAGGCCAGAAGTCTATCATCTCTATGAGCAGCTGCATTATTCAATCAGATTGCTTGTTATTCATCAAGCAGGCAATCTAATCTGACCGTGAAATGCACACACAGTATCCTTGTTGTGTGGTTCTGTTGGTAAAATTGATTTTCATGAGGAGCATGAGAGTCCTCTGCTTAAATATTAAGATTTTGACCATGCTTCTCCTGTCCTCTCCCCACATCTTCATCTCATTCCTCTGAGGTTCATCGTAATAGACTGAAGTCCTTACAGTCAATGGAATTGATACAAAATGAATAAATAATTAAAGAATTACAAAACAAATCAACTTTCCAATTAAAATGTTGCACAAATTTTCAGAAAAGTAGCCTCACTAAATGCTCAGCTACTGTCATATTAGGAACAGGGAACAATGGGATAAAAATTTTGAGGCTAGAGTCACATGCTTCATGCTAGACCAGTGTCCATCGCTCATGCATATAAAGCAACTCATGCATAATTGGCACAGAGCCTGTTAAATCTGCAGTCTAAACAGCATGAGGAAAAACATTCACTGACCTGATATTTTAAACCTCCAGTGAGGAGTAAAAGTGTTGTTTATGTCATAGTTAAATCATTGATTTCTGTGCCCATTCATTCCTCTGCTGCAGCATCACAGCATAACACCACTTCCCACTTCATGCAACAGGGAAAATACCTCATGCATTGTGCTATGAACATGGTTTGTCCAGTTCTGACCGGAGGTCAGAGTGGCAAACTTTGATTTGTTTACCTAAGATCCAAGTTCAGCGATGTGTGTTTTATCAGGCCTCTGACAGAGCTCTGGTTCTGCTCTGCTCCAGCAGCCGGTCACAGACCCTTTAATAAACCTCATGGCTTCCGTTCACAGAAACTTCGCTGCTCAACCTGCGTGATGGTAATCCTTTCTACAAGCAGACACAAACATCCACATCAGTGAGTGTGATGTGGATGTTAATGTGTGTGAACATGTGCAGCGTGTGGTGTGTGACATTCGCATGTGTTTTTTGCCTGTTGCTCTTCTTCCTTTCCAGAAATTGGGATGTTTGTGCACTTTTTTTTTCGGTGTGTGTGTTTTTCTGATTAGATCATCATGTCCCTCTGCTCGCTTAGTAAACAGTCCAGATGCGGTACATCCTCTAATGCGCTAAGTGCCGTTTGCAGGATATTGTTCTCTGGTTTATTTCTGGAAGAGTCATGACACATGAAGAAAGACCGTGTGTGAAGCAGATTGCCTGAACCCAGGTGCGGCGCTCTCTGCTAATAATATTCCTGCTTTCACATGGACACAATAGAGAAATCAATGCTCCCAGTGCTAATGGAGATACCATTACCATTACAAATACCTGCCTGTGTAATGGAGCCGAAAATCATAGACACAGTAATAACTCTTGACCATATGACTCTACTATTTTTGTCACATTTCTCTGGAGATAAAGTAACTTGCGTCTGACTCATGATCTAACATTCAGCCCCTGGTTCCTGGCAAACTAGACAGCATCTTTCAATCAACCTCCTTTGTGCACATCTCTTACAGTTAACTCCAAGACCACTGTTAGTAAGATATAACTTTAGATTATATGAGAGAGGTCTTCAAGGCCATGCTGAGTCCTCCAGAGCCATAAAAGACATTATATAACTGTGTTACACTGGTAGAGTCCTGTGATAAGTCCTTTGTACCTTCAATCAATCAATCAATCAATCAATCAATCAATAAAAAACATTATTTGTCCCCGACGGGCAATTAAAAGCAGCAGGTAAAGCAGTTAAGCAGTTAAAAGCAAAACCAAACCAAACAAAGAAGATAAATAAAAAATAAATTAATATACATTGTAAATAGGAGTCTCTAGAAATACAGTATACATCAGTTGAAGTCATATCAGTGTCAGGTCTCTGTCTATGTTTTTAGACTTACTGTTTTATTTTGTAGTTTGTGTTCATTCCTATTGTGGTTCATCACTTCCGGTCAAGCTCCTTTGTTCTGTTTCCCACGTGTTACGCCCATTCCTTTGCCAGATTGTCATTGTTACCTTCATAATAATGATAATAATAGTTTCCATTTATATAGCACCTTTCAAGACACCCAAGGACGCTTAACAATAACACACAAACACACACAGAAAAGCAACATTGCGGAGTTTCAGCTCCCACCATCTGGTTGAGAAGCGCTATCGTCTGGGCGGGGAAACGAAACTTAGCGAAAACTAAACTTATCAGCCAGCACATCTACCGTTTATTGCCGTTAATAAATGACAGTATTTACCACATGTTTGCATGGAGACGGTGGTGGCGGCCGGAGGGGAACCAGAAGTTTTGCTTTTACCCACCTCGTCTCTCCTCGACGCAGAGGGGAGGGGGGAGGAGGGGGGGCAGTGTTTCGTACCCGTGCAGAGAAGTTACATAGTGCGGTTTCAGCCGACGCGACCCCGCTCAGCTCGCAGCGGCAGCACCATTCATCTTATTAACCATTTTTTTACCATTGCAATGAGTCTGGAAACATTATTTTAAGGCCGAAAAACTCCGCAATGTTACTTTAACGATGACACAAGACAGGACAACAAATTAGCAGGCGATGTGCTTTGCTCTCTCGCGTTTGTCTTTTGTGAAACCCTGACCTGTTTTTGTCTTATTGGTTTTTGTGCCTTGCCCTTTTTCGGGTGTGTTTGGCTGTTTGTTGGACTGCCTTCCTGTGTATGACCCTGCCAGCCCTTCTGTGAAGGCTTTTGGAACTCGGACTGTTTTGTGCTTGCGTGTTCTCTCTGCAGGGGTGGAAAGAGTACCAAAAAAATCTACTCAAGTAAAAGTACAGTTACCTTGATGAAATTGTACTCAAGTAAAAGTAAAAGTACTGGTGTAAAAATCTACTCAAGTAAAAGTAAAAAGTAACTCACTTAAAATTTACTCAAAGTAAAAGTTACTTCGTTACTTTTTTTTTTTTTGAGGGGGGGTGAGGGGGTATAATGGCCAGAGATCGGCCTAACGTTCTCCATGCATGTCTCTGTGTTCCAAACTTGTCCCGTCTCCATGGAGACACTGGTCTCCATCATCTTTTAGCTCCTGTGGAACCAACTTGATTCTGACCTTCAGACACTGCGTCTGTCCAGAGCCAATCAGATTGACAGTTACTGGCACTAAGGTTGTCACCATCATGATCATGATACTAAAATTTTCAACTCAATATCGATATTAAAGGGATAGTTCAATGGTGTCAATGGTGCTCACTTTTCTTTGTCCAAAAAGACACACCAAAACACATCCAAATACCTCCATACTGCTCGTCTGTAATGTCCCTCTTGTATTGAAGCCCCGACATGCCTGATAACGTTGTCTTTAATCATTAACGTCACTTTTAACCACTAGCTGTGGCTAATGGCGATGAGCATTATTACAACACTAACTTTGTTTGAGGAGGAGAGAGGTGTAGCTACCTGCTGCTGCTGTGTGCGTCTGACGGGACAAAGAGAGAAGCAGCACAGCAGCGTAGTACTTTTGACAACCCACACAGACGCAGTGCAAGCTCATACCCTATATATTTTTTACTTTGTAACTAAAGCTATTTAAAATGTAACTAAGTAAATTTCTTTCAACAAAATGTACTCAAGTAAAAGTAAAAGTACTGACTTTAAAACCTACTCAAAAAAGTACAAATACACAAAAAAGCTACTTAGTTACAGTAACTTGAGTAAAAGTAACTAGTTACTTTCCACCCCTGTCTCTCTGTGACTGAGACTTTGTGTAGTCTTGTCAATCAGGATTTTTTATGCAAATGGTCGATGAGCTGACAGACGAATGAATTTCCCTTCAGCGATTAATAAAGTAATTCTTATTCGTATTCATACTTAATGACCTTCATGTGTAAAGAATCAATACTGTTTCACTTTGACTATAGAAAGTTATGTGGCTACAGTGTCACCATGCTGACACTCAATAACCACATAATAACTTCATTCTTCCTTTACCTCTCTCAGTCGATTTCTCTCTCAGACACACACACACAAATTAGATATTAGACAATAGATATTGTCTAATGACAGAATTGTTTTCAACACAACTTTGTTTGGTTGCAGTCTGGTTACATTTGATACAACAGGCTTACTTTTGTTTGTCCAAAGTCTGTTTTGTTGTGTTTTGCTCTTTGTCATGTTTTTCTCATTACAGATCTGTTCAGATGTCTTTCAGCTGGCTGTCACTCTGCAGCTGATGGGAGCTCTTCAGAATCACAACCGTTTAAACGAACAAAACATTCAAAAGGGATGCAGCAGAAGCCAACAATCAGATGGGTATAATACGAAACTCTACACAATGGAGGGACTGTATACACGTGTATTCAATACCTTAAACAAATGATTAACTAGAGGCTCTTGATGTGCAAACAGGTAAAGCAGCATTGGACAGATAAACCTAGATAAATAATTCAAGTTTAAATGCGTATAAATCAAAAGTAAACACGTCAGTTAAACACACTGTAGTTTCTTTTCTTTTGTTTCAATCATTTTCTGTCAGTGTTGTCTGATCTTTTGATCCCAGTCTGGAATGCGAGCAGAGCTTTGTGTTGGTACGTGATATAAGACGCGACCGGCGCGATGACGTGGCGTCACATAACGCTCAACGTCGTCACGTAAATTAGCGGGTTGACTCAGGTCTGGCGTTCCCACTGCAAGGGGATTGGAGCCGCTCCATTTGTTTGTTTGTTTGTTTGTTTATTTATTTAAACAGGGACAGTGCACAGAAAACACATTAATCCTGTAAAACAAGAGAAGATGCTCTGAGCCAGGTTATAGCACAATTGCTAATTTCCGCCTGTAGTCCCTGGGCAGGTATTAAGAGGACAGATACAATAGTTAAAATGGAGTATGAAAATAATGAACATTATGTTTTTTTGTTTGATTTTTTTTTAAATATACAGTTTACAAGGAAACAACAACGCCAGGCCATGGAAGTGCACAGCAAAGCCAACACACACTCTCTCCCACTCTCATCACACATCCAGACACACACAACATACTCCAAACCACCACACTCACACTCACAACCAGACACACACACACATGTAGCTCAATTTGCGTCTATCGCGTTTGGTGTGACCCCTTTAACCCGGGTCGCTTGCCGAGTCGTTTGACTGCGTCGACGCGGCTCAGTGCGCCTTTCCCACTGCCACCAAAAGCCAATTGTTAGCGGCTTTAAACAGGTTTTTTGAAACACATGTTTGGAAAACTACCGACGCAACTAAAGCATAAAAGGACCCACTTCGGTCATACTGATTTGGAAAAACCCTACCAGTCACTGGAAAAGGCTTGGCAGCACAGAGGCACTAATCGTGGCAGCACAGGTGCAGGCTCTGAGCACAAGATGGGGTCTACCTAGTGCACAGTGTGGTAGGATGTTAGCAGACATGGTGCACATGTGGCTGGTATAGTGCAATGGTTCTCAAAGTGGGGTCTGGGGACCTCCAGAGAGGGTTTAAGGGGGTCCCCAACTTTTTCTTGAAATTTTACCACTTTTTTCTAGAATTTTTTAAAAGTTTTTTGAGACATTTTTAAACAGATTTTTTATCTTTTTTTTTTTTTTACCATGCTCTAACAAGTTAGCCAAACACGCACAAAGGGCGCTTTTCTGATAAGCATGTTGAATAAGTGGTAGGCTAGGTGTTAGTGTCAAGGCAACCACTGGGAAGTTATATTGATGGCTTTATAACTCACAAAGGTTTTAGTCTCTCCACATTCACGTCTCATCTACAGTATGAAGAAACTCTGATAAGGCAGTGGCATGCACTCAGTACGTGCATGTGAGAGAGCCGATGGATGGACAGTATGGAGAGAGCTCCCCGCCCCTCAGTGAGAGACAGAGAGGAGCAGGAGAGAGATGAGCAGCAACAGGACTGTGGTCAAAAATCAGTCAGAGAGAATTAGAACAGGGCAGAGTACGTCCCGATGCACGGTACGCCCTGGTACGCCGTCAAAACCAGGGGTTGAAATCTAGACGTGCTGGTAGCTACTCCGTAGTTCTGTCCTGATTTGATTGATTTAACCCTGAACAATCTTGTGCACTGAGCAAAGACATCATGAAATATCAAAAAATCAAAATACAAAAAAAAATTTAAAAAGAATAAAGTCAGGACCATGAACTTCTACAAAGGATGAACTGAGAGAAACATGGTCCATAATGTCAGTGTCAATTTTAACAGGAATGAATTGGGGAAAATATACTGCTCACATTCTTCTTTTGCCTCAACACATGAGGCAGCTGCTCAACCTACTGAGCTAAACACCGCCACATGCTGCTCACATTCTTGATGAAATACTCCTCAGTCTTCCTCTGAGGATAAAGATGCTCAGTGAGTCAAATAAGGCTTCATCTTCATTCAATAGCATTGAAATCCCTAGAGAAAAAAACACCGTCCATGAAGAATGTATCTCATTTCATGATGCTGCTTCTGTATGAAACATTGTGTTCTCAACAACACCATCATCTCTACACCTTCATTAACAGGGGCACTGCACTCATTAAGTAGATGCATTACTCGTATTCATAATGGATAGAGTATGTTCCTTCACATACAGTAAATGCCAGCGTGACCGTTGAGGTTCCTGTCACTATGCCTCCAATTGATCATGTGCCCTGGCTACTTGGCCAAAGGGACGTCCCTTTTGGGCAAGTGGTTAGCGTGCATGACTCTTACTCGGGAGTCTGTGGTTCGAAGCCCGCCCGGGCCCTCTTCACCTTGCCACACCAGGATACAACTACAACTACTAAAGCTTGTGCAATGTCCACAAGAGAATGTCCCATTTTATTTTAAAATATTGGGCTTTTTATGCCTTTTTATTATGATGGGACAGTTGGATTTGAAGCCAGTCCCTGCACAGGCTGCACTGTGCAGGGCACCCTGTCTCTCTTTTTTTTTTTTTTTTTTTTTAAAAGCTGAATTATTTCAAATGCTGTTTTAACACATTAAAAATAAAGTAAAGGAGAAGTATAGCATTTGTTTAGACTGCAAGGGAAATTAAGTCCTCTCTGATTTCCACCACCACCATTAACATCAATGCCTATAAACTTAGTACAAATAGCAAAACAGCTCCTGTAAATGTTTTAACTTTGTCTTTCTAATTCCTCGGTTCACAGAACTCAAGCAATGAGACTCAAATCAAGTAGCAAGCATCTAAAACACGTCTCTGTGTATACAAGTGAAGGGGGTCAGCCTTTGCTAAGAGACATTCGGTGTCCAAACACAACTCTTGGTTTACTGTAAATGGCCAAAGCTGTGTTTGGAATCCCAGGCCCTCTAGCAGACAACAACAACTGTTTCCTTCTACCTAATTAATCCTCCGCCGAGACAACTTTTCCTTGTCATATGAGAATTGCCTATATACTGTAAATCATTTGCAGTGATGACATGTTCTGGAAATAGAAAATCACTTTGTTTGTTGTTTGGATATCGGAGATCTCTGTCATTAAAAGTTGATTTGCTGTAGTGCTTCAATCTATCAACCCACTGGGCTTCTACGGTTTAAAAACAGAAATCATATTCATATACTATTCTTACACATACAGTAGTGAGAGCTATGATGAAAAATGAAGGAATGAATAAAACATAGTTATGTGTGACGATAAAGTAATACATACGTATGTATTCCTCTATAAAAGAAGGTCCATCTGTGAGTATCCACCTCACTTTTACAAATAGACAAATAGGGAGGGAGAAACATGATGAATCATTTTCTCCTTTATTTGAGTTATGAATTTATGCCATGTTGGTTATTTTAACCAGAGCTTCTTTCATTGGTTTGTTTTTTTGTTACCTGCTTGTTCTAAAATCATTTTCATCTGTCACCGCTGTGTGAATCGATTACTCTTTTGTGCCTGAGATTGTGTTCTTCCTGCTGATATTAGATTCTAACATTTTGGTCAGAGAGAAGATAAATAAATAAAAATAGTAATGACCGCCAAGGTCAAATCTTATGGAAATTTGCAAATCTTTGCAAATCTGTTGACTGGAGATAACAGTAATGTAGTCACAACGAAACTGTTTTCCAACAAAATAATGTGATCTGTTAGCTTCATTCCTGCTGGTAGATAGCACAGCAGTTTATCATGGCAACAGTTACATGGTTATGGTTAGACTCAAGCGTCTCTCAACTGAGGCCAGACTGCAATTTTCTTCATTTCTAAGGTATGTGCTGCCCTTGTGGGCAATTTCTCTGCTGCCTCTACAAACATCCACTGGAGATTTATTCATTCAAAGATTGTCCTCGAATCACTCCATTAACAACATTTAATCTTCAACAATGTATATTTTAACAATAAAATAGATATATCACAGAACAAAAGTGTTTTCAAACATCTCTGTCTGTATTGTGTGTTAGCTACTTTTGAAGGTTCTGTAATTAAATGTCTTTTATGATATTATTAGAGCAGGTCTAGTTGTTGTATGAATACTGTGAAAGCAGCAAAGTTTTCAGACCATAACGAAATCCACACAGCTATAAAACGAGCTGTCAGGACATTTGTAACTTTGTGATATCACGACAAAGCTGTCAGTGCCCTCAGCCTTTGGTTTGTGGAAGTGTTTAAACACACTGACAGTGAAGGGATGACATTTTCCACCTAGAGTTTGAGTTTTGAAAAATGCCACCTTAAAGCAGATATCAGCGGCACGGCCGTTTCGGCTAATGCTGCGTTCAAGGCAGGGTTTTGAAACCGTAAGTTACAGCTTCAAGTCACAACTACGACTTTGTAGCGTTCCAGGTAACCCGTAGCTCGCGTTTTTACCGTCCTGTTGCCTGTGAAAGTTCACTATAACAGCCACTCGTAACTTCCGACCCATGAACTCGTACCAGATCGAACTGGTATGACTTCACAGGAAGGAAAAACACAAAGTACGAGTTTCCTTGAACGCACCATGAGTTAGCAGCCCCCGCCCTCGTCAGGCATCTATTGGTCCTCGTGCTACGTCACCACATTCACGCGCACCCCTTGGCTGCACACACAGCCCTTCATGCCATTCTCTCTCCTCATTGGATAACGCTTGTATCCCACAAGGAAAGTTTTCTCCTCGGTTTACAGCAGAGCAGAGTGACGGAGAGACTCGTGTTACGGCTGAAACACTCCATGTAAGTGATTGCTGACGGAAAATAGGACTATTTAGAACTTACATTAACAAAAACATTCCGCTGATATCTGCTTTAATTTCCCCATACAGGGGTTGTGTCCACTGACAAAGCCCTCGACCTTACTTGTACAGCGCTCTTTCTCTCTTTTCATGTTGCTGTTGCTATAGGTTACAAAACAAATCCTCTAGGGTTCCTGCCATGTTAATGTAAACACTACACCGAGAAATACACAATTGGAAGGTTTCAACATGGACCCTGGGGTAGGCCTGCCTTCAAAACAAGTGTGGCTCCATGATCCGAGCCACGTCACGGGTTGTGTTGTTCGTCCCCTTCTTGTAGATATTTAATTGGTCAAAGTGACATTTTATTGATGACCCAATATTCCATCATCTTACCACCGCTGGTTGGTGGGCTGGTAACCTGGCTGTGCGTCACTCAGAAAACAGATCCACCCCTCTGATTGGCTGACTGACCTGTTGAGAAAGTTCAAGGGAGAATAATGGCAGAGGAAACACAAAATATATTGGAGAAATGTTTGCTCATCAGCACCACACGTACTGTAGATCTTCTTGTGGATATGAAAACCTAAAACAAAACAAAACACCATAAAAGTGTAATATGGGACCTCAACTGCAGTAATCACAAAAGAATTGGCATCAACAAGTGCGTCAGGACTTCAGCTGAGTACATCAAAGTCAACTCCGCGACCCCTTATTTTTCTGTTAAATCAATTTCCTGTTCCAAGCAAACCATCATCTCTTGCCAGATGAAAATTGTGCACCAATCTCTGCATGTTACCTCTGTAATTATGTGTTTCCATGTATGCACAGGCACTACACAGCACAATAAATGTGATGAAGGCCGACCAATGAGGAGCATGTTCCACTTGAAAACGAAAATTGAGAAAGAAGCTTTCTCTGGTTTCAGTCATCAGAGCCACAATGTAGACATATTTTTTATCTTCTGAACAGAACACGGCTTCAAACAGCAGTTGAAATTGTTGTCATTTTTTAAATGTGCTCAGTGTAGCGCAAGTTGTTTATCCCTGGACTTTATAACCTCACATAATGATGCACAGACAGGGGGAGGATCCTGGTGGAAATGGAAGTTGGTGAGTTCCAATTTAGAGGCTAAAGACAGCACAGGTACTCTCCATGTAAACAAAAACCACACACTCTGGTACAGCATCTGCACAGTTGGTACTTTTTGAAAAATTCAATGTAGAAACGCAAGTGAAAGTTTTGTTCACATTTACAAGTACAAGTTACACGTTTTGTGCAGGTATAGTAACAGGAAAATGCACTTTGCATTCAGTCCAGAAGTAGATGCTGCAAGCTCAGTTATATTAGAGATTATAGCGTTAAACGGTGGATAACTGCATTGCATTATATGTCTAGACAGCCAAAGAGACTGATTTTGTACCCAGGGTTGAATATCAGTTAATGTCTCTGGAGTTAATCAAGTGAAGAACAAGTCTGCTGGTGTCAATTATTGCTTTTTTTGCTCTTTTCTTTCTTTTTCCAAACACTGACTTTTCAGACAGAGTTGCTTGTCGCTGTCCTCTAGTGGACAAAGAAAAAAGAAGAGATTTTAAATATAAATTAATGCAAATTAGCACCAACAATTTGTCAACATGTGCTACAAATAATAAGAATGAATGGCCTTTTCATCATCCTCCCTGATTTCTCTTCTTTAACTCTTTCTGTCTTTTAGGTTATTATAAGAAATCATTAATTAAAGTTAAAAAGAAAGAGAAAGGGGTAATCCATACTGTATGTGTTGATCAATGCTTTCAAGCTGGGCAGTAACAGCATTAGTGTCCCCTGGAAACACTTGTGTGTTGTGCAAAATTGTGGAGCATACTGTCAAGCCGATGAAGATATTTTCAAATATTTGCAGTGTGTGATTTTTTTTTGTGTTGGGTTGAACTACCAGAGCCATATCCTTCCACATACCACTAACTGTGGGTAATTTATTTAGCATGGTAATTAACTTTCTTCAAAGTCTGTGTAACCTCAGTAGCTGAATTATCCCACTTGTGAAAATTGAATGACTCTTCAAATATTCTCCAGGGTGATTTTACGCCTTGCATCAACAATGAAATTACCAGTGGATTATGAAGGACTTTCATAAAAGCCTGAAAATATATCAGATAAAGTTAAATTTGAACCAAGATGACAGTTATATATACTGTAGCTAATGCTATATCATATCAAGTTCTATCCTGGGGATGGAGGAGTGCTCAATGGAACAAATAGAGGAACTATTTGCTACAATGATCAGAAAAATAGCCTGCCTTTATTTTTGTTTTTTTACATCTCATCAATAGCCCATTGCTGAAGGGTCTAATGCTGTGCTCAGTCTATATACCCCACAAACTGCTTTGGCAATACAACAAAATTGTCAGAATGTTTCCACTCCCATGCACCTCTCTAATTTCTGGGCCCAGATAATTCATTGCTTTCCACCATGCTCAGGCTTCTTATACCCTCTCCTTCATTTGTCCCCCTGCAGGCTTCAGGCTGCAGGGGAACAGTGCAAATCTGACTTTCTCAGAGAAGTAAACTGAGTCATTGTGCTTCTTGGCCCTGTTTGGTTTTCATACACTTTTATTTCAAACAATGAAATCAATTATTTGCTGATCCCCAAACCCCGATTTTAAGACTAGTAATCTTGGTTATTATCCCAATGCCTTTGTGAGCTCTCATGAATAACTGTCACAGTCTTCACTGCTTTTCAAAGTTTTTTCCCCCCCCCCAAAAAAAAAAAAAACTTGGACAATGAAGGTTTTGAAATCGATCATTTGTTAAATCTATTCTGTTCAAATTTTGAATGATTATCTGATTATAACTGAAAGAATAACTGTTCTACCAAGATTCAAGTTTCAAGTCACTTTATTTCCCTTTTATATACATACTTACAAAGCAAAAGGAGTCATTCACCTATGCATACATTAAATGGATTAACATTGAAGGTAATATGCTTGTTCATGTTCTGACCATGAGTTCAATTAGAAAAACCATTCTGTTAAATATGAAGCTGGATCCAGGAGGTGAGTTTAGTGGGCAGCTTAGATTAATATACTGTAAAGGACAGGGATGGAGGGAAACAGCAAGGGTCCAAGGGACACTTAATGAGTCCAGATATAACATGCAAAGTGATGACCTGCAGAAGTTCTTTAAGTTTTTTTTTTTTTTAACGCTAAGCCAAACTAAGCAACTCCTGCTGTAGCCTTACTGTATAAGTACCAAACTGATCTTTATGCAAGATCACAAGGAAACATTATGTCCCCATATGTCAAACTATTCTTTGGCACTACAGACAAAAACATTTTTTCATGCACTGAGACATTGCATTTGCATATTTACATGGCTTATTTCAGGCCATTGAGAAAACCCAGATATAGATATAGTAGGTGGCCATGGTTGCTGCACTTAGTCTGAGCTTGAGATCTCCACTTCTGCAGCACTTAGCCACAGAAAACTCTCCAATGTTATTCACATTTAAGGTTTTTGACAGAGTTGTCTGCTCATTTATCATTCATGGCTTGATTTATGAGTAGGATTTTATTCCAAAAACATGGAAAATGGATTTTTATGGTCTTTGGAAAGTATTTTTCTTATTTATGGAGTGGTAAAAACTGAAAGTAAAACCTATAGGTTATAAACCTGGGTTTACCAAACATTGGTATTTTTTTCCTTTTATGCAAACAAATGTGCACAGTTAACATTTACAAATATATTTTACCCTATTCACCTGTGACGCCCCTTTATTCCAAATGGGTACTGTATACCTGGCATGTGATGTATAGCTGCACATATTATGATCATTTTGCAGAAACCCTCTGTGTGAGGACAGCAGGCTGGAAAGCTTTCAGCTTTTCACCTCAAATGAATGCAGAAGCAGAAAACATAGAGGGAACGTCAACATCAAAAGTCCGACAAATTATCACCAACATGGTGTAGGCCAAGAACGGCATTACAGAGACGTGAGATGTGCAGAAAAGAGTAAATGCAAGGACCAGGGCCACAGATGAGTCAGAAGCACTCCTCCATTTTCAATTGACAACCTTGAATCAAAATAAATAAATAGGGAAAAAAAAGGATTACAAGTTTATCAGCACGGATGACTATGAATCAAAAACATATTAGTCAGAGTCTAATATGCCAGCTCAGAGGCTCTGTTGTTGCCTCCTTTACCACTGCTGTACTCAGTCCAATCAAAGAGGAGAATCTCACAAGATAATTATAGTGTGAGCCACACCGCTGTGTAGCTCAGGGGTCTAATTTGTTCTGCATTCATACTGATCTTTGTTAAAGCCATGATGTGCTGTTTGATGTATTGGCTGATATACAGTATATATATTTTGGATTTGAATGATGCTGAGGAGACGTGTTCCCTCAGCTTCTGCAAATAGAAAACTTTGACATATCAGTCAGATATAATTGCTGTAATTGTAAATTCAATTTTAATATGCTAAAGTCAATTAAAAGCCCCAAAGTGACATTTATCTTTCTCTGCTACTGTCCACAGTTTTATCACAATTGCACTTATCACAATTTTTCTTTCAGGGAATTTGTAAACAATGTGAAAATAAATAAATGCAACTTTTCTATCTACCACTGACCTTTAATACTTGGGGAAAAGAATATGATAATTCACAAAAGCATAGAGGACATTTATACCCACAGCAATTGTACTGCTGAATAGTAAAGCTAGAAGGTGATTTGATCTGGTTCATAGTGAACTTAGTTGGCCACAGGGACATACAGAAGCACTTTTCTATGAGAAGCACTTTCCTATTTGTATGAATTATGATCTTGTATTTTGTATTTTGATTTTATTGTGACTGTTTTCATGTGTGATTTTTCTGTTATGATGTCTGGGTGTGACTGTTTTTACTCTGGGACTGCCGAGTGCCTGTCTGCACAATAAATTTACCAGCTGGCCTGGTACTAATAAAGAAACCTTGAACCTTGAACCTTGACATTTATCTGCTGAGTAGGGATTGCATTGCACACACTATATTTTTGGTGAAAAGTGACATTTAATTAGCCTGCACCTGTTTCATGATGTCACATTCTTTCAAAATACATCTTTTCAAACATATCACGTGAATGTGATGCTTGGTTCTGAATTCCTCTTGAGAAAGAGAAAATCACTTTTTTTCCTCTTTCTTTTGAGGTAGAGAGGGTGAGACCGGCACAAAAGGTGGAGAATATTGATGCTGTTTGAGGAGACTTGTGGTGCATCATAATTGAGCTCTTCTGACCATCAGAAGTGTCAGAGCAAAACTAAGGAGTCAGATGAAAATGTATTTTTTTCTCATGAATTCTGCTCATCTCACCTCTGGCATGCACATGGATGACAGGTGTGGCATTTGAACCTTGTACTTAGTGACGGCTGAAACACTGTGGTGGAAAACACATACCTGTGGAGGGTAAAAAGACAAATGACGTGTTCATTGCTCCAAAGAGTGAATGGAATACAGATCGATCGGCTCATTTCACACTAGATTACTGACTGTTTAAAGAAGAAATCCATAGTCTTCAGAAATACAAACACATATTGTGGACCTCTGCAAAACTGTGAACCTAAAATGCTGCATTAAATTCAAGAGGAACCATGGACTATTTCCCTGCTGATCAAACAGCCATATATAAATATGCAGGGAAAAAATAACCTCTTACAGTTACTTTTTAAGATATTCTCCTTTTTAAGACAATCTCCTTTTTAACATCAGTCTAAGTGGTATGAATCAAACCTGATGTGTTGGTTAAATGTCACTTAAAGCCAAAAGTATGTCGGCACCCAAAGAAACTATTTGGATAAATTTCATCCATTGGCAATGGTGGAAATTAATTTCAAGTTGTTCTCTTGGGCTTCAACAAAGTGTGAATTTATTTTATTTTATGTACCAGGCTATTAATAGGCTACATCCCTGCAGAAACCACACACCCACTGTCAACTCAGAGACTGAACTGTCTGGAAGTCGATGCAGGGCCCTTAGGATCAGCCAGGGCATATACAATGGAGTAATTTATTCCAATATGTCATACTGGCATTGAACCCAAACTGACTGCACCAGGCAGAGGTTGGGGGGTGGGGGGGTCACATCTCTCTCAATCTTATATGGGCATAACTTGCGTCGGCCCATACCTTGCCCTGGTCTCCCGCTACATCCTTGACTGGCGAAGGCCATGATAGGGGGAGAACTTGAGTACTTTTCTACTTACTTAACCCATCAGCCTGTTATCAAATTAAGAATTGTGGCCACTTACACTGTTCCAGTTCATCTGAGTGGTATTGGATGGAGTTGAGGTTGGGGTTCTGTGTGACAGTGAAGTTTTTCTAAATCAAGCTAGGAAACCAATTTCTTTATTGAGCTGGCTTTGTGATTGAAACAGGGCTTAAACTGCTGAAATATAAAGCTACATGCTGCAATCCTTCATTGGGGGGAAAAGGAGACTGTAAATAAATGTTCTGTGTCTACATAGGCCTACTCTTGGCCTGATGATATAAGCTTACTAACAGGCGGATGCCCTATCTCCCAAGTTAGGTGATTAGTGGTCAGAACAGAATGTAGGTGGTTTCTTCGAGCAAACTGTGTGGGCTTGTGCACTTTGACCTCACTCTTCCAGTGATTCATCCACTGAGGATACACCGTGCATAACAGATCACAGCAGGGCCTGGCGGCAGTACTACCACACAGAGGTTAACAACTGGGCTGTGGCGCATATTCATACTACCATCTCTCGAGACAGGTTTAGATCAATGAAGAGCAGAGGTTTAATAGAGTCCCCATTCAAAATAATGCCGGAGAAGCTGCTTGGACTGAGGCCAAGCTGTTCCCCTGATTCTTCAAGATTTCAATTACAAAGTTTAGCCTTAAGAAATAAATATACTGTCATGTGTGGTTTTCATTCTGGAAAGGACTATGATGTGTTTCCATGGCAATGTTACACAGATGGGGTAGCCATATATTTTTTAAAAGAAAAAAACACTGCTACCCTCTAGTGGACGTATAGCGATGGTGCATTGTAACAGATCTATGTTTTCTTTCTTTGTTTGGGGCGCAATCATTAATTCGTTTAAAACCACTAAACTTGATGACAGGCGAGTTTGATTTCAATAACTCAAACTATTTCTGCTGTCACATTTCTATGTGCTACAGCCTCTACGACATAAATTCAGTATTTTCTGTGGAAATCAGAGACTATTATGTTTCTCTTATGTTTTAAGACGCTTACACCAAAACAATGATTATAATAAAAACAAAGCAATGACACATAACGCAGTCAAAACAAAAACCGTGGTTTGTTGATGTGCTACAATGAAAACCGACCCGACGAGAAACAACTGGAACCGTAACGCTCTCTCATTGGTCGAAGGACCGACATCCCAATGTGATTGGTCAATCCGCGCTGCTCACCCTAACGGGTCCGACCAGAAACACTGCCACTCGGAAAGCGTGACACCTGCAAGGTAACTCATTGTGCTGCACGTAGCCTCGCGTAATTAAACAAGTTCAAGATAATTTAGACTGATGTAATTGTTCTGGTTTTAACTAGCAGAGAGACTGAGTGATGAACGTCATTTCCCAGCTCCTCTTATTTTCTCCCGTTGTCTCTTTCCCGTGTATCCTGACATGATGCGCTAGCTAGCTTGTTAGCATGTTGCGGATTGACCAGTGGATGCTCAAACTAGCTGCTGCTAGTAGTTAGAGATATAATGTTTATAGTAGCCCGGAGTGACTACTTACTCTTCTTACAGCAATGTTGATGTGGCTGCTTTTGTTTAGGTTTTGCGTTTTAACGTAAACGACGGCTTGTAGGCTATTCACCAGAGGTGAGAATTGTGGCTTCAAAAAGTCACCTCCATGCCATGTATTTGTTCCGCTCATGCACTAAACCAGCTGATTTCAATCAGCCATGAAGATGAGCTAATTAGTGAATGCACCTACATGTGGTTCAGTGACTGAGCAGAACATACATGGCATGGAGATGACTCGTTAAAGCTGCAGTTCCCATCTCTGGTAGTCACTAGCTACTACTAATAACGCAGAAAAAGAAACGGTTTCATTAATGTTCAGCTCTTGCTCATGCTGTACATTTTGCTACGTATGACGTAGAGTATAACCATGGCACTATAATATGTGATAACTGTGTTATTATTATTTTATTTTATTTTTAACATTTTTAACAGTGAAGAGGGTAGATGGAAGCAAGTCAGCGTGCCTATAAACTTTCAGCTAAAATGTTAATTTAGGGGCCACTGTCCTAGTAAAAAAAAGATAGTCTGGAGCCCTGTAGTGATAATGATATCTGTCAAGAGATTATAATAATATTTGGTCACCTGAGCTTGCAAAGCAAGTATTCACATATCCCTCATCATTCACCTTTTCATTCATGATCCTCACAGACATTGGACTGCCACTTGTAAAGACAGATTGCAGATTGCAGAGTCCCCCACTGGCTGCACATGTGCAAGTAGATCAAATTTTAGTGGCAAAATGCCCACATTACTGGAGCGCTGCGACAGCTTCACAGAATATACCACTGAATACTTGAACTTCTGTGTACAAGACACTGTATCCCCCAGGATTATACGGTGTCTCTCAATGTCAAGCTTTCTTTTTACTGCTATTTCTTTGCCATTGTCGGCTGCTGCAACCCTGTAAATTTGATCTTATCTTAAATCCAACTAGTCATCTCTGGTATTTCTAACCATAACCCGGTGAAAACCCTGCATCAAGCCTTAGCCACAGAATGCAGTCTCATGAAACACTTAGAGGAAACGCCCTACAATGGAAGAAAGGGGTAGCCTAACTCCTCAGAGTGCAGTTCTGAGAAAAAATAGTTTAAAGTATTTTTGTTGTCCTGTCAACTTAGGATTCTGGAAATTGGTCAAATCCTTGCTTTTGTAAGTAGTAGTCTAGCTGTATAAAAATATTTCACTCAAAGTTAACATTTTACCCTTATTACAGAGTTACCTCTGTCTGTCTGTGCATTGACATAAGCCGGCCAGTGGGCATACAATGAAAGAAAGGGGTAACTCCCATTGGTTCGTAAAATGGTAGTAAGCTGTTGTACAGTAGGGCGTGTTGTGCATTCTATACACAGACAGAAAAAGGTAACTCGTGTTACGGTGTTCTCTTGTTGTTTCACCGCGGTTTTGGGAGTTACTGTGAAAACCACCAACAAATTCTATCCCAAATAAGATAACATTGAGTCAAGATATTTATCCATGTGATGTAGCAGACCCAATGTCCCAAAAATGACAAAATCAAATTTTTGGAGAAAAAAAAAAGAGTTACCCCCTTCCCGTGTGGTAGGGCTTGGTCATTTAAAAAATCATTATATGGTATGAAGTCACTATTAAGAATTAATTAGACTTTTTCTTAATTAAATGTGTAGTAAAGAGCTTGATTTTAATGATGTAAATGAAGTAGCTAAGTGTCAGTTTTAACTCAATCCTTCTGTCGTGTCCACAGTCATGTCTTTCCATCAGGATCGTGGGGGTCCCAGAGGGGGCATGGCCCCAGGTCAGCACAACTCCCCTCAAAGCTACCGACCTGCCAACCTGAGGCCTCCCCCTCCCCAGCCCCCCGTGCCTCAGTACCACTACGACCCGCAGGCTCCCCCCAGCTCAGGGTACCACGGAAACAGCAGCTACATGCCGCCGCATTCTGACTTCATGCAGTATCCTCCTCCGGCGGCGTCCCAGACCCCCAGCTCTCTTAACACATGTCCAGTCCGCCCACCTTTCCCGAAGCCTCCGGTCCGGCAGGGCTTCCTAGAACCTCCTCCTAACTTTCCTCCTCCTCCCTTGCCTAGTGCCACGGGGGGTCCCACCCCGGGGTCGCAGGTTTCTGCTCAGAGTGCTTACCACTCTTACATGATGCCACCTGTGCCCCCTCCACCATTACCACATCCACCCATGCCTCACCCCATGGCCTCTCAGTCCATGAACTACCACCCTCCGTACTCCATGAACTACCCCCATCCTCCCCACCCTCCGTTCCCCCCTCCCACCTTCAGCCCCGGCTACACCCAGAGCGCCAGCTCATTCAAACCAGACCACAGCTTCAGACACGGCGGGCAGTATAAGTACGAAAAACCTATGGACAACAGGAGGTCTCCGGAGAGAGGGTACCGCCATGACGAGCACAGGCAGAAGGGCTACGGGTACAGTAGCCACGGCGATAGGCACAAAATGGAGTTTCCCGGGGAGAGGAAAGATCGCGGCAGAAGCCCAGACAGACGCGTCCGGCCGGACGGCGGGAGGTACAGGTCTGAGTATGACAGAGGCCGGACCCCGCCCAGGCACAGGAGCAGGGATCGCAGCAGGTACAGTACGCAGAGAGCAGTTTCCTAAATGAAATGAATTCAAACCTTTTCCTCTCACTACCCTTCTACTTCACCCACAGAGAGAGGCATCGCCACAGAGATGGCCGGAGATCCCAGTCACCTGACAGACACAGGAAGAGGCCTCGGAGGTACACATATAATCCCTTGTGTATCTTTTTAAAGCTGTAGTGAAATATTCAGCTCCTTCAAACATTACCAGATAACCACTTAGCAAATGTGACTCAGCTTCTGCCCATTCTGTAAAGTTAAATATTTAGAATCACACATTGTGCTTTAAATGGAAATGCTCAGTCTCACAACTAGGCACGGGCCGGTATGAGATTCTGACGGTATGATGAACCATAAGCAAAAATATCACAGTTTCACGGTATTGTGGTATTGCAATTACAGCTCTAAAATGTGTTGTTTTGAAATGTCTGGGTAAATACAACTTTTCCATTGAACACAGTCTTTTATTGTTAAATAACATATAAAATATTTGGATCATTGATTAGATAGGTAAAATAAATAATAGAGTAAATAATCGTATTCTCCTAAAATAATAAAATAAAAATAAATGCAGTCCTTTAAGGGAAGACAGTTTTTTTTTCGCAAACGGGTCCCAGAGTGGGTAAATTCACAGTTTTCATGTAGACACCCAAAACAAATCTTCTGAAATGATATCATAGCTTCACCTCTCTAACCTTTTACATGAGCCACACTGCTACAGTAGATGTAACGTAACAACAACAATGGCTGAAACATGTCTGCTGAATCGGCAGATTTGGACTGGCACGACTCCCAGTTGACATTTAGTTGATAATATTTGCTTTCCACATCTTCTTCTCTGTTTTTGTTTGTGTGGCAGCGCAACAGCGCCACGCCTTATAGTCTATGCTGCAGCTGCACACGACCTGAGGGATTTTTGACATGGCCTTTCTGTCTTTAATGAGACATAATAACCAGCTCATACCACATGATGGAAAATCTTTGTGGTTTTGAAACCATGACTTTTTCACACCGTGGTATACTGTACCTTGAGCCCAGTAACCGTCACATGCCTAATCACAGCGGAAGGAACTGTACTATTGAGTTTCTTGCAGACCATGTAGAACACTGAATACTTCTAGATCTATCATTGTGTTATTTGGAGAAGGAAATCGGAGCAAAAGCATACTTTCTTAAATACAAGCACTTTCCTCAGCACCTTTTCTTCTCCATTTTCTCCCGGACTGCGGATGATTTAGTGCAGATTATGTAATTTAGGTAATTTTCTCAGACAGAGTTCTTCCAGAGCCACTATCAGATATTTACAACCATTATTGCTCACTTTGTAGCACCTTCAATGACTAATAAATAGTTTTCTAAAAGACCAGTGTGTCCCTATCAGGCAGATCTATATGAGACACTGCCATCTCAACTCATTGTGATCCTGGTTTCTTGTTGTTATTTGCAGTCGGTCCACAAGCCGAGACAGGAAACGTGGCCGCTGGGAAGAGGAGCGGGACAGGAGGTCGGAGGCCTCGTCGGGGCCGAGCAGAGAGCGCAGCTACTCATCCTCCGTCAGGAGCAGGGACTCCGACGAGGCCTTCAGCGACAGAGACCGAGAGCGAGAGCGAGAGCGAGAGAGGGAACGAGACCGAGAGCGAGAAAAGGATAAGGAGAAGGGGGATGAGGAGAAAGAGGAGGAGGAGCTGCTGAAGCCCGCCTGGATCCGCTGCACCCACGCTGAGAACTACTACTCCAACGACCCCATGGACCAAGTGGTACTGTAGCCCTTTATTTAGCTGTTAATTGTATCTGTCCTGTTCAGCTGCTAATTGCCTGTCATGATAGATATTTGTTGTTTTTTGCTGCTACCCTTTTGCAACAGAGTCGATAGCAATAAAAATATCACTACCTGCAGTCTGATGTCGTTAGTTACAAAAGAATGGCTTTAACACATAGCCCATTAACAGTGACAACAGATGTGTTTCATATTCAGTGTTTCCCCTAGCCGGGTTTTCTTGGGGGGGTGGCGGGTGGATGAGTCCGGGGGGGGGGGGGGGGGGTGAAATCATGAACTTTATGTTGACTATACAAAAAATATACTTTACTTTAAGTGACAACATTAATGTGACACCTTGATAACCACCAGCAACCCATTGGTGCTGAAATGAAACTGAAATAAGATTGTTAGTCTCCTCTTGATACTCTAAATATTGATTTAGTTCAAAGTTGGTTATTTTGGCCATTACTATGTGGTAATCATTTAATAATATGATTAGTATTGTAATTACAGTGTTTGCAAAAGTTATTCATTACTCAGCATCGTATTCAATAATAAATCTTGTAATGGACAGTGGTAAATGTCAATTCCATATCACAAGTGTATCTTTTTAAGAGCAGACATGACGCACATGTAAACACAATGTTTCCCTCACCATTACATTTTTTTTATAATAAACGGTGAGGAGGCGAAGACAACTCTCAACCGAGACGCTGAGAGAAGTGTTGATCTCTCCTCCGGTTCTGATCCACTGGACTTTCACAGTAAAGATGACGCAGCTGAAAATGAGTTAAATAGTGAAACAGCGGCGCTTTTATCACCGGTTTTATGATTAAACTCTGAAGCATAAATTGATGATCTACAAGCTGGGTTAAAAGAGACGACGATACCATGCCACTATGGCGCGAGCCGTAAGCTGCACGCACGTGAACAACACTGCGCTTCGGCGCTTCTCGGCGCTTCCTCGTCCGGTGTGTACTGTAGGCTACCCGGCGTGAGCGCTGGTATTTAAAAATCAGACTGCAGAGGGTGAATAGCGCCGTTGATAGCTTGGGCTGCGTGGGTGATTCAGGTGGAGCGCTCCAACAGTTTTATCAGACCAACAGTTCTGCTCTGACCGCGATTGGCTCCTTGATCTCCCGTTTTTCAAGGGGGGCGGAGGGCCGTGTTTCACTGATATTGTCGTATCCAGCTGATCACCAAAGGGGACTTTTCCCAACCTGGTGTCTGTCCCTTTATTAATCCTGTCTTCCAAGGTGTTGTTGGTGTAGTTTCTCTTTAAGACGATATGTTCTCAGGCTCTCACTTAATTGCGAGCACTCAAAACACATTCCCCCGTCGACCTTTACAAATCACCACCTGCCTTCCTCGAACGCTTTTGGAGCTTTTGGATCGCACAGATTCCCTCTTTTTTATTCTCTAAAACTTTGACCTTTACCAGGAGTCTCTCAGCGCTTTCTTCTCTGCTGTCCTCAGCTACTTCCTTCCACGCAAATTACATATTCTAGGAGAGACCTGACCCGTCCTTCAGTGAAATTAAAGCAAAGGAAAATGTCGAGACAGAGCCTTAGTCCATTTCTTTACAGATGTACCACTCTCTCTGTGCTGCGACAGCGAGGATACAGGTGTCACTGAAAGAACAGGATGCAGCGATATCATCTATGTGAGGACAAGGTCTAGACATTCTTTTCTAGCTGTGTTTGTAAACTGATCTTTTTCTTTTTTCTTTTCATGACACAGAGTCATCAAGTACTGTATTTTGTCAGCCAAGGTTGCTGCATTTATCCTTAAATTTTAAAAAGCTGTTGCCTCCCTGGTGGCCTGTGGGTTAAAGACACTGGTGGTGTCATCTCGGCATCACTGGCTTCTTAATTTCATGTCGATACCTCAGCACTCTCCTTGTATCTTGCTCATTATCCAGTGAAGGCATGAAAGATCCCTAACATTCAAATCATTGAAACACAGCATCAGTCTCTATCAACAACATTAAAAAAAAAAAAAAAAAATCATCTCTGTCACAGATTTTCATGTATTTTATTTAAATGTGTTTGATCACAGGGAGACTCTACAGTTGTGGGGACCAGTAAACTGCGGGATCTCTATGAGCGCTTTGAGGAGGAGCTGGGGAGGAGACAAGAGCGAGCCAAGGAGGCTCGACCCAAATGGGAGCCGCCCAAGACCAAACTGGACGAGGATCCAGGTGAGTAACGCTGAGACACTCTCTGAAATTTGTTTATTTGGATAAACCCCTTGAGATGTATCATCTCGTTTTCGAGGGGGTCCAAAACTACACTGAGAAAAATCTAAACCAAAAACATAGACTGTAATTCAGTTAAAGAGGCGGTGATTCAGTGGGTTTGACCTTTTTATGCCTGCAGTTTGGATTTTTGGAGTTGTGCTGACAGGTGTTTTTTTTAGGTTAATAATCAGGCACACCACATATATCTATATGAATCACTTACTGTAAAGGGTAAGTTAGTTTATTTTTTTCAACCTGGGCCCTGTTTTCATATGTTTTTCTGTATATGTGAGTGAGCAGCCCAGCTAATGCTCTTCCACGGAGCAAGTGGCTCCCGTTACAGTTCACCCTATTGATGGGTATTCTTTTCAAACTGACAGGACCAGATATTTACAATTAGTGTCCAACAACATACATAGAAAGGAGTAATTAAAGGGACAACGAGGAGTTTTGGAGAAGCGAAGTGTTTTCACGCTGCCTCCGCGCGCACCGTAGAATTCCTCCACCGGCGCAAGACGGACTCATGTTTTCATTCATCAAGGATTAAAGTCAGAGGTTCAAAGAGGTTCAGTTACCGTCGTAGTTCAGACCAGAATGCCGCCTGAATCACCGTTATTCTCATTTGCGTCCGCGAAACCGAAAGCAATAAGTGCTGGTCGGCTCGACCAGCATTTCCGCCACCACTAATAATAACAAAATAATGATAGAGACAAAACGATATATTGATCGAAAATGGAGCCATTAACAAGTGCGGGTAGCGTAGATTCATCCACATTAACGTGAGACTGTTTTATAACCGAATAGAAACTCCTCGTTGGCCCTTTAATGTATGTCTCTACCTTTAGCATGTCTCTTCTTCTTCTGACTGGCAGTAGTCATCCGTGGTCAAAGTGGTCACAGCGCAGACCCTGTGGTCGGCACGGTGCAGTGCATCCACAGGAGTGTTAGCATCCATTTGTAGCACAGCTAACTGTTAGCCCTAACTTGTGAAAGCTTTGTGAAAGCTGTGCGAAGAGTAGCCCAACATTTTGTTGTTACAATTTGTAAGTTTCCCTTTAATTGGTTGCAGCTCAGCTATAGAAGACCATTTCACTGGGATTTGTCCATCTTTAACTGTTCATTTCCACTGTCCCTCTTATTGTTTTGTTTTTTTTAGCTTTTTGCCTTTAATTGACAGGACAGTAGAGATAAACAGGAAATGGAGAGGCAGGGAGAGGGGGGGACAACATGCAGTGCACAAACTCAGACATACGCTGTGCCCCTTCCTTACTGTACCCAGAATTCTCAAAGAAATCGGTCGCAGGTCTTAACACATACTGTACAACATAAAGCTCCTTCTGACTGGAACAATCTTCCTCCTTATTTAAGATCCTTGAGCGCTTTTCACTGCTTCAAGTCATCTTAACTTTCTTTTCTTTAAACAACCTGCTCATTTCAGCTTGTATATAATTTGTGTGTAATCAGCTCATTGCATTTAATTGTGCTTGTACAGCATTTGAGGGTTGGGGGTGTGGGTGGGAGAGGGCGAGTGAGCATCTGTTTCTGTGTACTTGTAGTTATTGTTTTTGTCCTTTTGTATTGTTTATTTTGTAATACTGTTTTTGATGTTAGTGTATGTGTTATGTAACTTGTTATTTGTATACTTGTGAAAATGAAATGCTGCATCTCAATGGGCTGTCCTTGCAATGAAATCTAAATATAATGTAATACAGTTCAACAGCATCATAAGTTCATTCACACTTGCAGGATTGTTGCATTAGATTTAGCCTGGGGAAGATGATTAACTGTGAACTGAATGTACTTGGTTATAATAATAATAGTAATACAATCATTTATACAGTGACTATATAGATTATTGGTGTGTTCTCTCTGTGATTTTCAAACATCATAATTCCTGTTGTAATTGAGAAAAAGAACATTTTAGATTTGTTGAATTAATATGAGAAATTAACACAGATCAAAGCCAAGCCAATACTGCACTCAGAAAGTAATCTGAGGTTTAATTGTTCCTTTAATCTTGCAGTCCTAAAGATCACATCTTTTTTACTCACAGCAGCTACTGCGACTGAGTCTGTAATTGAATCTTGTACCGACTCATACTTCCTGTCTTGTTACTTTTGTAAGTTGTTGTGGATGCAAGCGCGGCAGCTAAATAACAATGAACAGTTAATACACCCCGTCGACAAGCCTTTGTTATGAGGCGCGTGCAGAAACTGGCTGTGTTCTCAGCGGTGCATTGGGCTGAGACAGAGATTAAGTTTGGTGTTTATGATGTTATCTGCGGGGCTGTCAGCTGGATTGTCTCTCTCAGCGTTGCAACGGTATCAATCTCGCCCAGGGAGATCTAATTTTGCTAAATATGTTGCTCAGGGCCCCGACTTCACAGTCAAGTGCTCAAGTTAAAAATGTTTGATAAGAATTGAAGACTTTGCTTCTCCTTAAAGCCACAAACTATTCAGCGGAATTGTATTTATAATCTTCAGTTTAGTGTGAAGTTTCTCCCCAGCCAGGCAGAGTGACAAGTGTGAAAGGGAGAACAAAAAAAAGGAGAAAATGTGAGATGTCAATATTGACAACTGTGCTGCTCTCATAGAGATTGAAGTCTGCAGATGGAGGGGAAAGCAGACATTGTAATACACCTGAATATTTAAACAGTCAGTGACTACTTACACTTACTTACGTGGGCCTTTGTATTCCTTTCAGAACATAGGCCATTGATCATTGTTTCCCCCCTCGTCTGTCTTTATCTGTTCTCCTTTTCCAGGAGCACAGGCCACAGTTTGAAAGTCCAAGTCCGAGCCCTTTTCCTCAGACTTTTCTCCAAAGCCACGCTGGCAGAGCGCAGGAACGCGATGCTGCGGATTGAAGCCCCCGCTACACGCGTTAGTATCGTCTAAAGCCGTGTTGCTCACATCGGGATTACATTGGGTCGGAAGGTATTGCCTTTTTGGCACGACACCAAGCAGCATCGCTAACTGCCCGCCAGCTTTTTCTCGTGGCTCATTCATGTGAAGGAAAACATCTAACATCATAATAAACCATCCAGCATCCAGCTTAGAGCTACATCACCACCTACCAGATTGGAGTGTGGTACATTGGATCACTGGCGTTGTCTTTTCTGCAGTTGTAACTCGTTGAAGACTGTTACACTATTTATCCGGGAGGTTCGTGGTGGTTCTCCAGGTTCCGGATCCGTACAGCAGTGCAATTTTAATGCTGGAGTTGAAGGCCGTAAGCTTTGTTGGTAGTGAACTTTTTGTTTTGTTGTTTTCTGTTGGAAGTTGTTCTTGATTTCCCTATTCTAGTCTTTACTTCCTCCTCTGTCCCACCATCCACAGCTAATATGCTTCCCCAGGTATAGGAATTTTCCACTTCCTCCTCCTGCTCCTTGAGAGGTCGAAAATGAATCCAACATAGTGATTGGTAAATCATGATGTCCCCCTGAAGAACACTGGGATGTGAAAGTTTGCTGTGTCATCACCATTGTGGAAAAAATATTCCTCTACAAGAACTGGCAAAGACAGAGAGTGCACATAATTTGAACACATTGTAACACATTGCTTTACTGAGACTTTATGTTGTAGAATACTTTGTGAAGGCAAAGCAGAACGAGGGGGCGGGGGGGCTTAACCACTCGACCAGCTCTGGCAAATTATGTGTTGAATCGTCAGCCCTGTAACTTTGTAATGATTAAAGACCGTTTTCTGTTTTGCTCTTTGGTTTCAGACGACAGCAGCAGTGAGTCAGACTGCGAGTCAGACGGTGAAGGAAGCACCTGCTCCAGCAGCTCCGACTCTGAGGTTTTCGATGTCATCGCTGAGATCAAGAGAAAGAAGGCTCATCCCGACCGGCTGCACGAGGAGCTGTGGTACAACGACCCAGGACAGGTCGGTGTTAACGGAGGAATGTAGAATTTCTTATGCTCAGGAAATAAATCTTCATCATCTACATCCGTCTAAACAGACCAAAACAAAAACATCCCGAAGGTGTTATGAAATAATAGATAAATGGCAGGCAAAGAGTGCCCAGTAAGCCAATGCTACTGTATAATATTGTATATACATGTATGTAAATGTAAATCCAAGATGATCTTGTAACATGTGCTTGTGCCTCTACATGAGAAAAACCACTGCCTCTGTGCTAGGATATTTGAACAGCACACTCTGCTCAAATGAAGGTCATACACTTAAACAGATGAATAAAACAAGCAAATAATATAATCCAATTAATTTAAATTAAACCTGCAACCCTTGCATTTTAAACACAGTTCTAATTTTACGGCTTTATCAGAAATTGTGCTGATAACATTTTTTTCCTGAGGCAAAAGCAAAAGCAGCACTTTCATCCAGCCATCACTGAAGCAGGCCACTGTTTATTGAGTGTGTAGTGCAGAAACAGAGCATGCATTTGCATATATGAGTCATTTCTTTTTATTAGTTAATGAACCTAAGCTGCTGTAACTCTGTTAACCCTAACTTACTAAAGGAAAACTGATTCTGCCGTTGGATACAAACCTAAAACCAACAGAATTATGAATGTATTTTAAAAGAAACAAACAGCTGATGCATATTCAACCTATATGTTACACTGGGAATCTGTAACACAGAAAACAAAGCGAGACACTCTCTGAAAGTGATGCTAGATTCTGTTAGCCTCGTAAACCAGCCTCCCCCGGAAATGCATTTAATTCATTTCTCAAAAGTCAATCCCCGTTGTAACCGAAACACTCCGCCTACCGAGCTAATCAGTCCCTGATTGACACAGCACGTTGGCCAATCACGGACCGAAGAAGAACAGCGATAACGTCTTTTCCTCCAAGAAACTCAACAAGCGCCGACTCTTGCTCTTGTTTAAGTTCTGTAATTGATGGTATTTCATTTAGAACTTCCCTTACTGCTGTTTTTACGCCGCTGTTTGACTCCGCCATTATCAGTCCATGATGTTTTCATGATTGAACGTGCTGTGTCAATCACAGAGTGATTTCGGTAGATGGCCGATTTCTGAACGGTTTCAACGGGGATGAGGCTATAGAAATTAAATGCATGTAAAATCCTCAGGGGCCACAATGAGTTTTAAAATTTGATGACCAGGCTATTATCAGATGAATGGAGAGTGTTTGTGTGAACTAATTATAATTACATGTAAAATCCATGACCTAAAAGTAACCTTACATTCAATTTATATTCAGTTTCAGTGGCAGCAGTGTTGTTGATCACCCTTTGTTGTCAGTGCATCAAAGTTTGTGGTTTTTGCTATAATATGGACAGTTTTGTACCAGTATTTGACAGGTTGGATTAAAAAGCCCAACATGCCCACAGACCTTAGTTTTCCCATGCTTGTGCTAGACCATGGCCAGCCAATTGTATAGCTCAGGTAGGTTGAGGTAGTTTAGAATCATTGAGAAACTGTCTCTGTTTCTTAATTCCCTATCAAGATTGTTAATGTCTTGTGTTTATGTTTCAATGATTTCCAATAATCTGTTGTCTGGAAAACTCAAGGAGAAAACACTGGCACATTAGTAAAATGATTAAAAGCATAAATTAATCACATACAGTACTAAATAAATTAAATCTCATTCAAGTCCATTAATGCACAAATAGTAAATTTAAAGGTAGAAAAAAGACGTTTCAGAGCTAATGCTTGGATCTACTTCAGTCCCAGTGTAGCAAGTTGGTGTCTGTGTGTCTATAATGCAGACAGATACACAACATGATGTGATGCGGGTGCAATTCCAACGTGACTGGATTGTGAGCGCCAAGTTCAGGTCACTGGCAGCTTCTCATCTTACTTAACATTTTCCATTTTTCATCAGATGAGACAGTTTGATGTCTGACTTCAAACTGTGCGATCTGCAAAAAATGCTCAAAGACTAATGAACAGTTTGTTTCTCCTGTAAATTTACTTAATTACCAGCTGTTGATACATTTGGAAACTGCATAAAAACATCACCGTCAGTGAAAGTCTGAATGTGGTTGTGGGCTGGCAATTTGTCATTTTACTGAACAGCTGTGTCAGACTTTGTCGTGGAGGACTGTCACAAAGCAAAACTTTAAAAACTCCAAACTCCAGTGGAGGAGTAAAGGTCAGGAGCGTGCGGTTTAGAGGTGGGAAAATGTTCAGCGGCTCCGGCGTTATACATGGCAAACGGAGCGGTCGTGTGTCTGATTTACGTATTTTCTTTCTGTCCAGATGAATGATGGTCCCCTGTGCAAGTGCAGTGCCAAGGCCAGACGTACAGGGATCCGCCACAGCATCTACCCGGGGGAGGAGGTATGACACGCTGTGAATAAATCACCCTTTCATAACCTTGAAGTTGTGCCACACAGGGGCAAGGACGTTATTCTAGTCCGCCCAAATGCATTCTCTATACAGAGGCCGTTTTGTATTGTATTAACGGAGGACAAGTAAGTAAGAGTTTATCATCCCAAAGAGCCAAATGATGATATTACATGTAAGGATTTGGCAGGGGAGTTGGTCTATACCAGTGATTCATGGATTCTTTTGGCCACCGGTGGAGATTTCTTGTTTTCATGACTCATTTTCTTGTCTTGACTGTGTTTTGGAACAAAGACTCCCACGTAGATGCATCTCCAGCTGACCAGTGTAACACATCACAGCAACAAAGACAACAAAGCGGCAACAAATCTCAAAGCTGCTTTAACTGTTGCAGATGCGATGGCTCATGAAAGGGAGGCTTCATTTGCCATTAATTACCTGATGAGGTTTATAATCTACATTAAAGCAAATTAACGTCAGCCACTTTTGCGAGCATTAGTGTGTTACTTTAAGGTCACGTCGTGTCCTAAAACACTGTTTGGGTTTGAAAATGAAGGGGGCACGATCCCTTGTTAGTCGAGCGGTTGACTTAATTGCTCGTTACAATCTTGGTTGACTGGGTTACTATTAGTCAATTAACTGTTTTTTAATGAGCAGTATGGCTGTACGCATTTAAAGATGGAGATCAGGCATCACTGAGACGTATTTGTCACATCTCTGTCTTAGAAGCAATTTTTCAATCATTCTCATCAATATGTTTTGTGGCAAATCTGCATTAACGTAAAAAAACAAACAAAAAACACACATTAAGACACTAGCTATTGGTTTTAACTCTAACATACATGATTTAACAGAAAATGAATCAGCAATGCCAAATATTTCAAAGCCACAGCTTCTTAATTGGGAGGTTTTGCTTCCTTTCTCTGTTGTATTATTTTGGGGTTTTTGGGCATTAGTCAGACACACTGAGATGAATATTTTTCATTATATGCTGGTATTAGTTGACCTTCTATTTCCAGGTAGAAAACAAGGCAAGGTTAATTAAAAATGAGAATGAACTTGATTGGTAGACAAAAAGCCTCATGACCTCTCATTGCTACTGACTTGTGTATTATGTGTATTATGTAATATGTTGTGAGGTGCTAAATTGAGTTTTAAACAGAACGAGTCTCTGTGTGTGTCTCTCAGTCTGTCAAACAGTGCCGTCTAATGAACAACAACGCGGGGAAGCTGTTCCACTACAGGATCACTGTCTCTCCTCCAACCAACTTCCTGGTAATAAGTTGTTCTGCTGTTTGTGTATTTAAACCACATTTGTCCAGCTGCAGCGCGTGACCAGCTGTTCTCTGTTTCAGACCGACAGGCCGACAGTGATCGAGTACGATGACCACGAGTACCTGTTCGAAGGCTTCTCCCTCTTCTCCCACACGCCTCTCACTAACGTAAGCCTGCTGTCAGTCGTTAGCCGCGTAGGCGATACAGGCCGTGAGTTTTTACACCACAACAGTTTCAGATTTGTTTGACAGTAAGTGGATGTCGCTGCGCAGTCCTTCTCCTCAGCTACGTCTGTAATTTTTTCATATTTTGTGTCATTGTTATTTACTTTGTTGCTCGGCGTCTGCAGAGTTTCTTTTGCATGTTTTTTTTCCGAGGCAGGTGTCACACTGGGTTTAGTTTTTTTTATGTATTTGGAAGTGTTGAGATAAAATCAAAAAAGTTTTCACAGTTACTTACATCTTCTCTGTGAGCTTCAAAACCAACATTTCACTATCAAGAGAGCTGTTTCATACTCAGACACAGAGTTTTATACACATAAAAAAAGGCTTTTACTCTAAATAATGTCATTTATGACTCAATGAACCTGATCTAATAGGAGCAGGAATAACACATTTATTGTTTAACCACTATGCCATGAGTATATCTTTAGAATCAAACTTCAATAAAATCATATCATGATGATATAATCATGTCTCACAGTTCAAAACTGACTTAACCCGTAATTCTCAATTGATAGTTGCACAGGACTGAGAGGGAACGAGGCTCATTTGACTTATCTGGGAAATCTCAGGAGAGGAACCTTCATCGTGATGTAATTTGATTTCACTCGGGTGTTGGATTTCTCTGATATTTATATTGTCGGATGAGATAAGATTCGCTCATGACTGACACGATGCAAGGTACCTAATCTCCCCTTAATTTAAAACAAACAGAACAAATGATTTAAAGCGTGCATCACTATTTGATGATATTTTTCGACCTTGTATTACGGGATGAGGTGTTTTTATTAATACTGCCTATTAGTTTCAGTTGTACAGGCCGAGTCCAGGTGTTCCTCCCACGTCTGCTGTGAACTCCGCTCTCTCTCCGCTCTCATGTGTGCGCCTGCCTGCATGAAACAGGTTCATGATGGGTTTTATTACCACTCACACACACACTCACACACAGGCGGATTACTGCTCTTCCCCAGCCACGCACGACACCATTCCTCCTTCTACATGTCCGTTAAGGCAACACATATAATTTAGGTCAGGGTTTGAGTGAAAAATCCCCTCCTTCCTTTAACTCCGCTCCCCTTTGAAAAAAACCCCCAACAACTTCAAAATCGGCTTCTGACTCAGGGTCAGCCTCTTTGTTGCCGGACAAAGTGCTCCTCTCTCGCTGTTGTGACCTTGTCGCCACTCCTCTCCCCACACATTTGAAGGCCCATCAGTGGCTGTCAAACATTAGAGAGGTTGTGACTTAAAAGGACCCTCTCTCTCTCTTTCTCTTTAGCCATTTCAGCTGTGGGCCCGACTTCTTTTTCTTTTATTTCTTATTTTTATTTTCAAGGAGGAAGTTAAAAGATGAAAAGCCATTGACAGGAGGCAACAAAACCAAATCAGCGGCCATGCACGTGTGTGTGTGTGTGTTATTCCTGCATCATGTTTGAATAATAAACTACTTGGTCAATATCCTTCTAGCTTGAAAAGAGCCCTGAGGATTAGGCATGATTTGAACTGGATAATTTAAGCAGCCCTTGTTAAAAGCTGGGCTAAACGCTTCGTGGCAGTGTGGGGATTAGGAACCTCGGAGCGTGGTGATATTAGCCACCCCCCCCCTCTGCTAGTTAGCCGCCGGGATGGGCAAGAATGAATGTGACTCCCAGGTTAATCTCTTAAAATGGACCCCTGTGCTCCGGCAACAAAGACCGTGTAACTAGGGAGATTAAACACAGAAGAGCAGGCTTATCTATTTAGTGAGATTTGAGTTACTTAATTTTCAAGAGTCAGGTGCACCGCCTGTGTGTGAGTGGTGGAACATATGTAGTCTTTCTTTTTTTTTTTAAGTTTGTGCGGGTTCCTAGAGTGGGATTTCTTGGGCGTCCCGTCTTTTACGCACACACGTGATGGGTTTTTTGCAAGCGCCATTTTTTTCGGAGCCAGCTCGGCATCAGAGATGAGGTTTTAATGAGTTTTCCTTGAAAAGCTGTAACCTCTGTCTAACGCCATGGTAATGAGTCGGCCTGTCCTTTCTTCTGCTCGTCCTCTGCTTCTTTCATCATCACAGATTCCATTGTGCCGTGTGATCCGCTTCAACATAGATTACACCATTCACTTCATAGAGGAGATGACACCGGAGGTCAGTAAAACCCCACTTTATCTCCCAGCTCTTTCTCTCCCCTTTCTCACCCCTTTTTTTTTGTTTTTATCTCAAACGCTGAGTCTGAGCACAGCTGAGCCACACGTAACCCTCGCACCTCAGCGCCTGGGTGAGCGAAGGTGCTAATCCTTTTAGAAGAGGGAGAGGAGATTCTTTTTAACCTGCTGAAGTTGATTACATCGATAAGGTGGCTTATGTGATAAAGTTGCACTGGATTTGCTTATCAGTCATATCTACATGAATGAACTCCCGCTCTTTTTGAGTCTTTGAGTTTTGTCTGAGCTCTGTGCTCACAAAATGTTGCTATCAGACACCATCTCCCTCCTCCATACAGAACTACTGTGTACGAGGCCTGGAGCTGTTCGCCTCCTACTTATTCCAGGACATTCTGGAGCTGTACGACTGGAACCTGACAGGTACGAGTCCCAAAAGACGGCCCATTTAACTAGGAGTAGTCTCGCTCGCCAGACCCTCCTCCAGAGAAGGAGTGACCTCTCAAGGTTATGCAAGGGTCGCATGTGTAACATTTGTTTTTATAGCATATACAGTAATACATATAACATATATAACTTAACGTAAGAGAGGAAATGATCTCATCTTGCACACTTCAGATTCCTTTATTAGTCCCAGAAGGGCAGTTCGTTTTCATTACAGTCAACCCATTCATAATAAACAGAATAAAATAATAAAATGAAATAAAAAACACAATAAATTCAGCTGCTGACATCCACAGTCATTCATCTTAACAGCATCGTTACAACAACATCAGCACCAACCAGTGACAGCACAGTGAACAACGGGATGCAAAGAACTGGGATTTAAATTTCCTCTGTCATTGCGGGAGCCAATTTTATTCATTTTGGGTTGTTCTATAGGGATTCACATAGTTTTTCTATCATACAATGTGAAAGTTTGAATGATGTATTCAGTATGGATTAGACAACACAATGATTTTCATGTTATCAGTTGAAAATGATGACATTTGTTCATTGTTGCCACTTCAATATGACTCAATTTAAAGACACATCTATACATCATATGCTATATACCTACATATAGATGAGATAAAGGAAAGTACATTGATTTTTGTGTTTTATTATGAAAGTTTTTGTTTTCTTAACCTTTATTTATACAGTAAATCTCATTGAGACATGGGGTCTCATTTCCAAGAAAGATCTGTTTGTTCTGTAGCTGAAGAAATGATCAAAAGAAATAACATGTGCTTCTTTGTGCAGGTCCCGATTTTGAGGAAGAGGCCTCTGGATGCCAGCGGTTCCATTTCATGCCCCGTTTTGTCCGATTCTTACCTGGTAAGACTCTTTTTTAACAACCTGCACAGACTTCACTGCTCCCTGTCTCCCTCTGGTGGCAGCACAGTTCTCCATTTCCAACCTGCCACAGAAAAGAAAAAAAAAGGAAGCCCATCTCCAGTGTAATGTCTACTTCCAGCATTTCTGCATCTGATGTTGATGTATGTGGTGTGCACTGGGTGTGCAGTCACAGAGCAGTTAGTGCAGCCGCATGGTATTCACCTTCGATACACATGATGGTGCTGGTGCACTACGGTATCGCCGCCGAGCTTGTTATGATAGCCGTGCCACCTACCTTCGTTCCATCATGAAACAATTTCTCTCCCAGCTTTTCCCAATTTAGTTTGCTACAAATACTTAAATGCCTCTTTCACGAAAGGAAAAAACAACGGTCGAAACTGATGTGATCTGTAGAGAGGGAGATGTGGAGCTACACTCAGAGCATTATGATGCTGCATTTTGAAGTTAGAGGGAGAGCGTGTGTATTGTGCCTGCATTTGTTATTGTCTTAATGCATTTCCAGGACTGAGATCAAAGTGCATTTTTGTGTGTCTGTCCATTCCAACACTCCTAAATGGAGGTCAATCAATTTTGCATGAGTGCCTATTAAGTAGCCTCTCTTTGACCCGGCAGATTGTGTGCTCTCGGATTTATTTCCCCGCGCAGTCGCGCACGCACTCGTATGTGACTGTCGGTCTCACTCTTGATTTTTTTGCAACACAGATTTGAATGTGATTTCATGCACCTTCACGTATTGTGCGGCATCTAACCTTTCATCAGAGCCCGTGTTCACCTGTGCGTTCCCCTGAACAATGCGATTGTGATGCGCAGGGACATTTTTCACAGTATGTAATATTGGCTCAAAAACTGTGAGTTGGCAGAGGTGAGGTGGGGTGAGATGCTTGTATAAACACAAAGACTTTCTCCAACATGAACGCTGATTTTGGGCCAAGGATTTTTCTGAACAATGAGAGAATGCATTGTAAGGAAGCTCAAGTGAAACATTTCCCCTCCAGGAAAAAGTCACAGCTTGTTTCATTCCATGAACTGCAGCTACAAAGACTGAGATTTCTTCTTTTTTCTCAGTTAACCATGTATTCATGTTCATAAATATTTCTGTCTTAGATGGCGGGAAGGAGGTGCTATCCATGCATCAGGTGCTCCTCTACCTGCTGCGCAGCAGCAAGCCCCTGGTCCCTGAGGAGGAGATTGCAGACATGCTGCAGTGGGAGGAGCTGGAGTGGCAGAAATACGCGGAGGAGTGCAAGGGCATGATCGTCACCAACCCGGGCATGGTGAGGCCTCAGCTTCTCTGTTAACGACAGGAGGTGGCCTTGTCTGCCGCTTTCAAGGGCATCGGCGGCCCCCGGCTCGCACCGCAGGAATAAGGCTGTTCATGTTAGCCTGTGACATGAGCAATCTCACCTATTATCCCCAAGGGCGTTTGCTGTCATCAACACTAGTCCGGCCGAAGCTTTTATGTCTCGGTGAAGTTGGTTAACCTTCTTGTCTTGGCCCATATTTTAAAGAATGTAGAGTAATTGTGTTTGGCTAAAGGTGAAGATGTCAGCGCTAGCTAAAAGGCTGCATATGAACAGTGAAGATGATTGTGTAACCTTTGGCGTGGGTGAGTTATTGAGTCAACTGGCTCCACTGGCAGGACTGAATTGTTGCTGTCAGGTCCCCCCACATACAGTAGGTGGGTGTATAATAGTCTTCCATCCTTAGACTCAAGTTAAGAGATTGCTCTGTCCGTCAAACAAAGTCTATTAATAAGGTTATATATAGAGACTTTGTGAAAATAGAGTTGTGGTAATGGTCAACATTAGTCATTCTCACTGTCACTCTCAGACAGAGTTTGGGGGTTTGTTTATTGGTTAAAAGGCTGTTTTATTAACGTTTCACTGAAATCTAAATATTCTTCTAAAAAAGTGTCACTGAATGTCACATGTCAAATTACTGCCGACACCAGGCGTGTCTAGATCAGCCATGATTGAATCAGTTTCATCAACAAGAGCAGGAAAGACATTTTATCACTAGCAGCGCTGTCATCAGCGTACACAGGAACACAGGAGTGACAGAGTGGACAAACCGCCCAACCAGCCATGTTAACCCCCCTGTGACTGAAGACGTCAAAATGTAAACAGAAGGCTGCAGTGTGCTGGACAGTGCGAGGTGGGGCAGGGCAGGCCAACCTGTTTTTGCCAGCCATTACGATCCTCTCAGCCGTTGTGTCCGGCTGACAGCACTGTCAGAAGCACAGCAGGAGACACCAGGCACAACTCGTGGTGTAGTAGGATTACCAAACTAAAACCAAGACGGCAAACTTTCTCTTTCTGTGTGGAAACCTGATATCTTGACATCTCGCATGATGAACAAAGACATCTAACACAAGTTTCTAGGTAGAACATCAGAGCAGGTACGGTGGTTGAGCTGAGCTAACACGACATGTGCAACATGTGCATGGTTTAGTACCGCCAGCTGCCTGGACTCCAGAAATCTGAAACTGACCTGTGGGCTCCACTAATCACATGTTTCTAAAACTCAAGGGAATATTTAAAACATTGTTTTATCCAGCTAATAGTCCAAAGCCCAGAGATATTCTACTTTAAAACACAGAAAGGTCTTTTTTGTTCTTTATTTTTAGTTTAGTTTATTCGATCATGTACACATATAGTTAGAGATATGATTTCATATTATTTCGCAGATCAAAAAAGAATAGTTTGAAGCTATTAAGCTTATAAATGCCTACCCATAAATTAACCCTTTAAAGCTATTCATAATTTCCAATGTTGCCTAAAATAGCATAGCAAACACAAAGTATCAATAGTATTATATTACTAACCCATTAACCCCTAAAGAACCTGTAATCATCAGATGAAACCAAGACAAATGTCTCGCAATTGAAAAGTGGGAGCCTGTCTTTTTCTAATTATTTGAAATTATTAATTAACTGATGAATCAGTGTTCCAGATTAATTTGGTGAAGAATTTTGTATAGTTTATTTACTAAACTCTCCTCTTAGAGCTTGGTGACCCGTCTGAACTCACACATGCTCTTACTTCATGGATCTCTCAACCCATGTGCCGTGCTGAGGCCACATACCTCTTCCACATGAGGCCAATCAAACACCACACTCATGGTGAACAAAATCAGGGCACACATGTCATCGGCCTTTAAAGCTCATGGCGTCAGCATTAAAGCTGATCTAAAGAGCCAGTCGATGCTAAATGATACACTTTAGCCTTTACGTGGTTCTTGTGTCGGGGCAAATGTAAACAATGTCCAATCATGGAGCCTTCCATCAGGACAATCTAACCTGATTATGTCGCTTTCCTGACAGAATCAAAGTTGCGCGGTGACCTCTGGCTCTCAGATCAGAGTTTGTATGCAGGCTGTGACGAGCGAGCGCGGCTATTGTCAAGGTGAGCCCAGGCCTCGAGCCATCTGCCGCGCCGCTCATCGCGCCTTATGCTACAACAACCCCCTTCCTCTGATAAACCCAACAAAAAACAAAAAGCTTGACAGGCTAACTGTGATTTGGGGGAAGCCAGCTGAGGACGCGTCGCATGTCAATCTCCCTCCCTGATAAGAGTGTCACAAGTTAGCACACGGCCCCATCCCCAACACCGCTTTATCATTGTTGCTCCGGATCTGAGCCTCATCTCATTACGTCCCCGTGACAGACGACCCTCCTGGCCTGGATTATTTGTTTCTCGGCGTATTGGTAGCGGTATGATTGAATGATGGCTGCCTTGTAGCTAGATGAATGTGTTTATACTGTAACATGACTGGTTGTACTGACTCCCCCCCCCCGACAGAAACCCAGCTCAGTGCGTATCGACCAACTGGACAGGGAGCAGTTCAACCCCGATGTCATCACCTTCCCCATCATCGTTCATTTCGGGATCCGTCCGGCTCAGCTCAGCTACGCTGGAGATCCTCAGTAAGATTACATACATGCACACACACACATACACACATATAAATGTCGATCAGCCATCCGCACACAGTTCTTTCCACATATAGCTTCCACCTGCTGGGCATCATCTCCCTCGTTCCCCCTACTCCTTATTCACCACCGCTCTCCCAGGACACTGACGGCAAAATCCTCGGTGTGGCACATTGGGGAGGACGTGAATGGCGTATGGCGAAGGGGGGTGGGAGGGTGACGGATAGATGGAAAAGGGGAATAGAAGGATGAGAAAACAAGTGGCATGACATTTTCACATGCGTCGTCACAGGTCCCAGGTTTCCGCTGGGTGCCTCCGCCACGGGAGCTGCCGTGGTTTATGTCTTGTGAATAGTAATGCCACACACACATACACACACACACACAGACACACAGGGCTGCAGTCAGGGAATACTGTACTGTGCCGCTGCATAATTAACAAAAGCAGTGTATTAGATCATCTGAGCCACTGGTCTCCAAGGTGTTCAGGAAAAAGACGCGGCAACACCACGCCAAGCACCAATCAAAAAGTCAGTCCTCTTCTAATTTTAAACCTGTGGATTTTTCTTTTCAACTCAAATGTCTGGTCTCGATCGCAACGGTTTGGGAGGCGGCGCTGGAGGAATGTGGCGATGATGAAGACGCCAGCAAGAGGGTGATCAGTAGGAGATCCATTTAGGCAGAACTAGTTTGCTTCCTCCCTCTGACTAATGTCCCCTCTCCCCTGCTGCTACATTTTAGCTGTCTGTCCGCCGAGCTCTTTCATCCCTGCACGCCCTGCTGCCATGTCAAACTTCTCAAAGTGGCAGACGACGACAAATTTATGGATGGACTGGGACATCATTAGCTGATGCAGACACGAGTAGTAAGAGACCAGTGGAAAGGATTTCCTACCACTGCTAATGATGCGTGTAGCGAGGGCAGGAGTCGGTGTTGATTGCGGCGGCAATGCCACAGAGAGGGAGCCTTGGACACAGCAGCAGCATATATTAACTCAGGAGACTGAAGAAGCTGTGTTGTCTACTTCAGCGAGAGAGAGGGATGGAACATGAGAGAAACATAATGGAGGAATGGACGGAGGGAGATAAAAAAGATGTAAAAACTAAAAATGAGGAGATGTGAAATCAGAGACGGAGGTTGAGGCCAGGAGATAGAACCCTCCTTATTTTCAGACGTGTGTGTGAAAGCGCTGTCAGCTCTCTGCGTCAGGCTCCTTGCTAAGCCGCCATTTCTGTTCTTTGAGAGTTGCGATTGCAGTCTTGCTCAGTCGGATCTGGTGGCGTTCCCGCAACACCTCCGACCTGGCTCAAGTTTGAATTTACACCTGACTGTGCAGGTTCAGAGTGGTGAAGTCTCTCTCCTCTCACAAGTTGACACACTCACCTCTGATTGGGCCATTTCCCCCCCTGGCAGACAGTACAGTCAAGCAGTTTGTTTCCTGAGCAACTGTGTTTCTGTGCATTGTTTTTCTTCACTAACTAAACTAAACAAGTTCAAATCTTCTCCTCCATGTTACTGATTCATGGTGAACGCTAAATGAATCTGATTGGCTGTTGCCAGGCCCTCTCTCTCTCCCGCGCAAGGACATCTGCAAGAGATGCTGAAACCATTCACACCTTCCACACGTCCACACCTCCCACTGCTGGGCGTCTTTTGAGCCTTTGAGTTGATGTGGGCAGCGGCAGCAGGCTTTTAGAGGTTCGCTCTTCAACAAGTGGCGTTTTATCACATCCGCTGCCTGAGCGTGTTTTCAGCCGGTCGAGTCTCGGCCGCAGCAGCGCAAAGGTAAATGATCGCCAGAGTTATCAAATGCAAGGCTCGTCCTGTAGTATAATAATAATATAATAATGAATGAATCACAGCCCTGACGTCCTGTTGGTTTTAACAATCCTCTGGCACTCTCCAATTATTGATTATGTAATTACAGATTACACATTCTAGTATAAATCTAATAAAGATGATGTGAATGAGAAGATTTATTTGGGGACCTTTCTGATTCAACTGCAAAATAAGTTTTAAAATCGATGACTTGTTACCTTAATTTTCCCACTGACCTTGAGAGCTCTTTCCAATGGCTGTTACACCAGAACAGAGCAATATATAAATATATATATTCTGCCCACTTGAGCAGATAGATGAAGCCAGCGACGTTCGAGGTGCTGTGTCTGAAAAGGTTTAGAGAGTGGAAGCAAAAGAAGTGGGGGAGAAGAGAGAGGAAGAGGCAGCATATGCTAATGAAAGCATGTGCAGGGAGTGGCGAGAGCCACGGCAGTGCTACCCCGAGAGCACACAGCGGATCTGTGGAAAGGTCATTGGAGCGGATTGGGGACGAGGGGGCCTCCCAGGCTGCATACTTTCTCTCTCTCTCTCCGTCTCTCTGTCTGTCTCTCTTTCTCTCTCTGTCTCTCTCTGTCTGTCGTCTGCCTCGGTGCGGAGGTGGTGGTGAGCTGATAATCGGGGCGGTAAAGCCGTCTCATTCCCTCGTCTCAGTCTCTAATGAAGTCCCCACTATTAAAGCTCTATAATTCTTCCATTCCACAGTACACCCCCACCTCCCTCGCTTCTTCTTCTCCTTCCCCATTTCTCTCTCTCATTCTCTCCCTTCACAACTCTCTCCCTTTCTCACTGTCAAAGCGCCATCCTACCCCCCCCCAACCCTTACCTCTCCATCCCACCAATCATAATTGAATAACTCTGGGTAAATGAGGAGAAAGTCTCCTGAATGGGAGCAGAACGGTCACACTTGGCCCTCAGTGCATCAATCAGGAGGTCTGATTGAAAAGAGAGAGGGGGGGGGGCGAGGACAGAGAGGACGGGGGTGGGGTTGGGGGCGGCGGCGGCGGCGGCGGTTGGTATGGTGGCTACATGTCACCTTGCCGATAACTCCCTTCCTCCTTTCTCATGCAAATGAGAGCAAAGACAATGGGTTTTTGTAGAAAATGGCAACAAGGAGGTTGTGAGATTATTCCTGAGCCACGTGTCGGGGGCCGTTTCAGACGCTCCACGACTTCACATCTTCTCACCAGAAAAGAAAACCGACTGGTCAGCCGGACCTCTGCTCACGGTTCAAACGGCCGACATCTGAAAACACTGGATCTTCTGTGTCTACTGCCCTCACACACACACGCACACACAGCTAATGCAATAACGGCCGCAGGCAACTGTTAAATTATGTTTAATATCGGCCAAGCTGCAGATGAAATATTGATGTGTTTTCACGAAGCCGGAGAGCGGAGGGAGAGATAGACTCCTGTCAGCCTGACACCACCTTTTCTTTTTTTTCCTTTACTTTTGTCAGGTACCAGAAGCTGTGGAAGAGCTATGTGAAACTACGCCACCTGCTGGCCAACAGCCCCAAGGTCAAGCAGATTGACAAGCAGAAGTTGACACAGAGAGAGGTGGGTTAAGAGAAAACAAACACACTTTGATTTTTTTGTGTTTTGATGTACTAACACTTTTAACATGGCCAGGTGGCTGTTCCTGTTTGTTTGGATGTATTGCGGTGTGATTTCAATTTAAACCTATTGAAAGTTCATTTCCTGCAGATATGAAAGTGGAGCACTTGCAGACTCTGCAGAAATGAGAGATTCGCAGACATTAATTCCAAAACAAAACTATTACCGTTACTATTATTCCCACTGTGTGCATTGATTCAAATGCTACTTATCTGGAATCCACTGCTGGTAGTCGGGAGTTATTGCCTCAAACTAACGAGGATGCTGCCTCGCTAAACAAAAATGCAACAGCCCAATCTTAACTTCATTCAGTTAGGGCAGTCAACAGTCGGCACAGTCACACTTTCACAGATTTAATATGTAGCTGCAACAGAGGAGCATTTAAATATCAGCATCCAGGGTTTGAATGTTGATTTGTACATAAATACCATGTAAACCAGACATGTTGGAAAAATCACTTCAGATATTGAAAGGCTTTATTATTATCTGTCACCTCACCTTGACTGAACAGTCAAAATCCTCCGTCTCTGCATGAGCAGCTTCGTCTTTATTCACTTAACTTTCAGTGAAAACTCCGGCGAGTCTTTGTTTATCAATTTTCCTCTGGCAGTTGCTCCAGATTTCTGTTTCAGATTTGGCTCAGAGATATGTCATTAACTTCCTTTCCTTTTATCTTAACTTCAGATATACAGTAAATATAATGTGGAAGGGTGGTTCAGCTTCTCTCTTAAACAGATTAAAGCACAGGTTCAAGTATATTTCAGTGTATGTACATCTGAGTGTTTCCTTGTGTTCACACTGGTCACTGGGAATAAAATATGTCCCAAAGTTGTTGTGAATAGAATATGAGGCATGAGCAGACTAACTCATCTGGGCCCCTTACTGTTGTTTTAAGATGACTTGAAAAATGTGAACCTGTCCTTTGATCTGTAATTCAGATAAATGCACCGCTCAGAATAAGATGGCGGCACGTTCTCCGCTGAGCCCAGTGTGAAGGTCAAATCACCTCTAGGGGACGGAGAATGGAAAAGGTTTAAGGTTTAGTGAAGTAATGACCACGTAGCCACTGGGAATCCCAGGTGCGCCGCGTGTGGCCCCCGAGCACGAGCTGCTCAATCGTCCCGCCGTATCACTCCTGCGGGGACCACCGTACCGTCTCTCTAAGGCAGATAGTGCGTTTCCTCCCTCTAAGGTCCGGAGCGTGCTGCAGATACAGCCCCCCCCTTCGGTCTGTCTGATACACTCTGAACCAATAACCACAAAGAACCTGGAGCTCAATTAGCTTGTTTCCCGGTGTAACTCGGCGAAAGCTCTCCAGCTAACAGGCCCTGACTATCCTACTGTCAACCTGCACTGGAGCAATTACTGAACCCCAAACACATGCACACACACACACACACACACACACACACACACACCAACACACACACAGCAGGTGCATCAGGCTCCACCACAAACATTAGCCATGTCAGTGTATCTTCACTGCAGTGGCAGTGTGGCATCGCTACTTATCTAATGCCTGAGGGAATACTGAAGCTTCCTGTGTAAATGGCCTTTCACTGAAAGACTAAACACCTGTTCCTCTGATAGGCATTTGCTACCCATAAGAATCATCCTGTCAGAGGTGTTCACAGCCATGTTGTGCTCCTCTGGCCGGCTCTTTGATACCTTTATGCTTGGTTTGAAGTCCACTGAGCTCCAGGGAAACCGGAGGTGTCTGCTCTGGTGAGAACTGGTCTTCACACCACGGTGTACGCTTCAGTGTCCATTTCTACAGCTCATGCTAGGACGATGGAGGCTTGTGTGTGCGTGTGTGGGTGGAGATGGGGTGTTGTTGGGTGACATGCAGGCTGCCTGTGTGTGCTGCCCAGATGGATTTCATGCGGGTCCCTCAGCCAAACTCTTGACTGGGCCTCAGGCGTACAAATAGACAAATGAACCAGCTCCTCCGGTCTGATGTCTTTTACACCGTGAATCATCTCTGAGTTTTCACCCGTTCAGTTAAGAGCGTGCACAGTACAACCTATAATAACAAGGTGAAAACGAAACCGCACCGAAAATGAAATACATAAGTATGTTACTTTATTATCTCTCATCTCTAATTTGAATAAGTAGTCAGCTCCGAGTCAGTGCCTTTGGCAGTGAATTCAGCTCTGAGTCTTCTCTATCAGCTCAGCATATGTGGATTTGAGGATTTGCTCTGATTCCTCCTCGCAGATTTGGCCAGGCTCGGTCGAACTGTGTGAGGAGTATCTTTTGAAAAGCTATCTTCAACTCATTCCACAGATTTTTTTTCTCCCCCCTTTGGTTTGCAGTCTGGGCTTCAGTCTTGGCCACACAAGAACTTAAGACTGTTTTTCTCAGTGTATTCCAGTGTTGATTGGGATGTGTTCATAAGGATCATTGTCCCGCTGCAGCGCAGTCTTGAGATTTTGGCACTCGGATCTGGCTTTTCATAAGAAATTTTATTTACTCGGCCCTCAACAGTCAATGAAAGATACACAGAGTAAGATGGTAGAGAGATATATAGGTTGTGTGGAATGGAAAGAAAAGAAAAAGAAAGAGAAAATAGAAAAATAGATTTTTTTCTATTGGGGCAGAAAAAAATAAACTGTTGACAGCTGTCCTGTCCTGTTGTGTTGGGGTTTAAAAAAGGGATAACTCTAAACCTCTCTTAATGAATAGTTTCATAGAAACTTGACTATTTGAATATGAGATACAGATGTGTTACAAATTAAAAGCACAGTTTGTAACTTTTGCTGCTCGGGGTCTCTAAAGAAAAACACAAGTAAAAGACTCGGTTGGGATGATGTCATAAAATAGTTGTTGAGTTGTTGTCTTCACTACCAGAAGCCTCTCCTGGTTAGGATTCCTGTAGGGAATCACACAGGGCTGGTGATTATAACTTTGTTTCAGTGTATTACTGTTGCTCTAATACAGACAGGAGATGCCAGCAGTTTTAGTTTTTATTGTTGACCAATAGTGGATTAATACTGATAAATGAATAAAGCAGTCTCACTTTAAAAATCATTGATTCAATGTTATTCCAAGAACACAGAGCATCCGGAAATTGAAACTGCTCGTTTTTGTTTCTTTAATAACTTATGAACAAGTTCTACAGGCTTTTGCTGGCAGCCAAATTATCCACAGAGGTGTTCTCCTCTCCACAACAAATGCACCAGGGGATTAAAGCAGGCAAAAGAGCAGAGCGAAATCTCTTTGTAAAGAAATCAGTGATTCGCCAATGCGTATTTGGTAGTAGCTGGAAACTGAGACAGCTTACCTTTGTTTATTTAATAACTTATTAACCAGATGTTCAGCAGTTTTTAACACTGAGCCAAATTATCCACAGATGTGTCTTTCTCTCTCCATAAAGAGCAGACAAGAGGATTAAACCAATAAACAAACAAAGCAGTTTTGCTTCAGATAAAATAAATGGATATAAATAAGTGATTCAGTAGTACAACAGAGCAACATTTACTCATCTTATCTGCGATAACTTAAGATCCACACAGTGACTAAAATTCTACACAGAGGGAATGTGATTACATTGACAGATCAGATGATTAATATTGATTAGTATTTTCTTCCGACTTCCGGTGAGCATTTCAAGATGGCAGCATAGATCTTAAGTTTTCCATGTCAATTTAATACAAAAACCCACCAAACTATGAATATTGCTCTCACAAGCACTGCATTCACTAATAAAACAAGAGCAGGAAAACTAAAAGATGGGAAGAAAGGAAAAAGAGCAACGAGCGACAACACAGCTGGCTGTAAAGAGGAGGATTTCAAAATCTGAGCAAAGACATTCAAAGCATGAAAATGAAAGTCAAGCGGGATCTAGTGGGCTTGAGGAACAAATTTAACAATAACATTAAGCAGAAATGGATGTATTTCTCCAGATTTGAGAATTGATAGAAATATTTGGGATAATGTCAGAGCAAAACTGGAAAAAAACAAAACAATTCTAAATATATATCAAAGTGGAAAAGTTATATAACTTGTAGAGAAAATGAACATGAAGTGTCTTAGCAAGGTGTTGGATCACAGTGTGCTGCCAGAGCAGCTTCAGTACTCCTCAGCACCACAGTAATAGTCCAAGTCTCTCAACTCTACCTCAAAAGATATTCACTCATTTGATATTTCGATAATGACGGTAGAGAGAGCTGCCTTACACATTAGTCCACAATCTCCCATAGTTTTTTTTTTTTTTCAGTTGGGTGGAGGTTTGGTGAGTGTGAAGGCCAGAGCATATGATTCACATCATTTTCATCAGTGACCCCTCTTACCCTTTGGATAGAGGCATTGTCATTCTGCAAGAGAGCACTCCCAAAAGGACAGAATAAAGGTGAACACTCAGACTAGCAGTGACCCTTCCCCTATAAAGGAACAAGTGGACCCCAACCATGCCAGCAAAATGCCCCCCCACAGCACGACAGAGTTGATGTATCCCCTAACTGCAGGGGTCAAGCATTCAGGCCTGTGCTGTTCTCTTGGTGACGGGTGACTCATCTGAACAAATCTTTTTTTTTTCCCATCTCTGTCTGACCAGTGCGTCTGATTTGTGCACCACTGAACTCTCAAGTGTGCCTTCATCTTTGTCATGAGGGGTTTGTTCACTGTAGCACCATAATGTCCCTCGTTATGTAACCATGGACGGACTGTTATGTCTCATCACAACTCTGATGTGACTTTCTCAGTCACCTGAGGAAGAGTTGCTCTTTTGTTTTTCCCCATATACACCAATCAGGCATAACCTTATGACCCCTGAAAATGGACAAGCAAAGGATTTTTAAGCCAGTTGAATTTAGCAAGGGCCGAACTGTGACGGCTAGACCACTTGGTTGAAGCATCTGAATAACTGCAGCTCTTGTGGGGTGTTCCCGGCCTACAGTGGTCAGGATCTATCAAAAGTGGTCCAAGAAAGGAACAGTCCAGTGTGGTCCGATGCACAGACTTGCTACTATTGCTCACACGGCTGAAGAAGTTGATGCTGGTTCTTCTTCTTCTTTTTTTTTTTTTTTTAAGTATATTTTTTGGGCTTTTATTGCCTTTAATTGATAGTGAAGTCGAGAGAGAGACAGGAAATGGGAGGCAGAGAGTGGGGGACTGACACGCAGGAAAGGGTCGTCCGATGTGGGACTTGAACCAGGGCCGTCTGCATCGAGGACTGAGCCGCAGCTCTACCCAGTGAGCTAAACGCCGCCCCTGATGCTGGTTCTTCTGATAACGGCTTCATACATAGTGCATCGCAGTTTGTTGCGTATTTGGCAGCAAAGAAGACCGACACAATAGCTGTGTCCCAATTCAGCGGCTGCGACCTTCAGAGGACCTACAGTAGCCTACGCCGTCTACAGAGGCAGCGGCTTCAGAGGCTCCTCCAACAGCCCCATCAACCGTACAATCAACGTTCTAACATTAAACATTTGAAAGTGGCAGCTTTTTTACACTCCCAATGGCTACTCAGCTCCTCACCTCGGGCTCTGCAGCCAGCAGAGCCCTGCTCCGCGGGTGACCATACCTCCAAGCCCGCCACAGCAGAGTAGGGCTACCATGGCTACAGCGCGGAGCCACCTCAACATTCAAAAGCTAGCATGCTAGGTAGCTAATATTAACCGTGTGCAAAGAATCTTGGGATACGGGAGGCCAGGAAGGATAGGTGCGGTGTGTCCTAGAACCAGCAAAAGAGGAACAGATTTGTTGTTGAGTCGTCGAATTGGGACATGCCTTGTCGCAACACTGTGACACAATCGGCCTTAGGCCGGTGGTCACCAAAATAATATGTCTGATCAGTGTAAAACATTCTGACATTTCCATGGAGCTTAATGTAAGGCAAGGCAAGGCATTTGTATATCCCATTTTTACAAACTGTTGGAACAGGCTTAGCATCATAACAACATCCTCTGCCCTTAGATGTAGACGTCACTTCGGTCAATTGAAACACCAGCTACTTAAGCATCTTGCCTGCCATTTGTGTCCCAACAGAGAAGTCCCTGAAATTTTCCTCCTCTTCTTCTGCAGTCATTTGCAGTTTTTCATGTAGTTTGCCATCCGACTTTATCTTTTTTGAACATCTGACATTTTTTTTTACATTACATTGCATTAATTTGGAGGGCTGATTTTGTGACTTATGATAAGTACATTCAACCTCCATACCAAAAATGTAAATGCAGCCCTTTTTAAACAGACAATATTCCGGCGCAAGAGGTAAAGGTCAGATCTGTCCAATGGAAACCATGAATATCTACAGCACATCTTTTTTTTCTCTAAATGTGTACAGTTCATTTCAGGAGAGACCTCATTCTGGACGACCTACAAGTGCAGCAGTTTTAATCGTCAAAGCTTTGCCTAGTTCAAACAATACGAGAAATGTGATGAGAATAAACTAAAGCCACCAAATGAACCTGCAGAAGCACGAGCAAGCAAAGGGAGCACACATGCAACAGATGTACGCTTGCCGTCTGCAGGCATTGAATTGCAGACGGTATCTTTGGTGTTTGACCCCAACCTGATCCAAGAGGCAAACACTCCTCTCAGCAGAAGGATGCCATGATATAAGTCAAATGTGCCATGACTTGTCTGTTTGACCAGCAGAAAGTTTGTTCTCTCTACCTCCCATCCCTGCTCAATTATTTAGTTTTTTTTTTCTTTTCATATCTGTCCATTCCCTGACCCTGTAGAAATCCCAGCATAATATACTATTTACATATCATTCGCACTTCTCTGTGATTACTGCTTTCCATATATACAGTGGCTGCTGCTTGTGCATGGGAAGACTTGCTGTGTGTGGTTGCGCATGCATGTGTGGCGCGTGGGCGAGCGTGTTCACTTTGATGCACAGTTCAAAGTAGGATGGCATTATTTATTCATGCCTTTGTTGTTCTTATTTTCTCTGCGAGTCAAAAATTCCTGGCGTTCCATTTTAGGCAGATCATGGCTAACTCAGACTCTGAGTCGATAGCATCTTAGTTGAATGAAACACACGCGTGCACCCAGACATTAAGGAGGGGCGGCCTGTCAATATTTCTTCCATTTTAGTTATTTCTAGGACCCTCTTTTCTCTCTCGAGTTATTTGCTAGAGGGCTGACATGATGCTGTATATGTTTCTCTAATGATCCCTGCTGCTGCTGCTGCTGATGACGATGATGATGATGGAGCTACCTCTAGGCTCCAGTGAGATGGTCTTAATGGGCAGGCTGGTGCCTTGGCTCATGGCTGCTGGTGACTGAAGCCTCGGCATCAGCCTCCCTGCACAAACCGCCATCGCTACAACTGCCCACAGCCATGCTGACCTATTGCGGTGCTTCAATTAGCCAGGACCAGCAGAGCTGTCACTTCCCCTGCTGCTCCTGTCCGCCAACATACCGAATGCGTGTCATGCCACGGAGGTTTCACTTTATTGCATGTGCCAGCCTATCTTTTGGGAGAGCAGGAGCGAAGGGAGAGGGAGGGGTGAGGGCGGGGTGGGGCTTTGAGGTTGGGAGCTGTCCCCGTAGGCTGTGCTCCTGCAGATCAATAATTGACTGGCTGGTTGTTTGGCAGGAAGCTCTTCAGAAGATCCGTCAGAAGAACACCATGCGCCGTGAGGTGACGGTGGAGCTCAGCAGTCAGGGCTTCTGGAAGACTGGCATCCGCTCCGACGTCTGTCAGGTAACACCCATCCACCCAGACACATGTAAACCTGCTGCTGTCATGGATCCAACACAAATGATCATACATTTATATGTCACTTTTTCCTTTTTTTTAAACTATCATTTGATTTTCACAGAGACAGTGCATTAATTGACATTTCTGTAAATGTGCCAGTTTTCCACTGGAGTCCCTGGGCAAGGTGTTGACTGCCTACCTGTAACAAAACAATACATACTATATAGATGCTGCAGCCCCTAACAAAAACTACACAAAATAACATGCGTCACTACAGTAAAATCAGGTAACATTCAAAAAAAGGCACATATTTCCCAAAGGATTCATGGATATATTGTACAGATTTCCCCTCTGACACAGTTGGACACTACCATTTACATTATAAATAAAGTTAAACAAACTAAAACTTAAACAAAAAAAGAAGAACATTAGGATCATTAAAAATAAAGCACAGAAACAAGAACAGTGTGCTTGGGCAGAAGATCGACATTAGTTTCATTATCAATTCATCATTTTGTCAGAAAATTGAAAAAAGGATTGACAAAAGGATTTTCACAAGTTCCCACAGCTTGAAAAAAGCTCCTTCAGATTTATTGTTTTGTAATGACTAATAGTTCACATCCTCGAAACATTCAACTTAATAATGATCAGAAACAAATAAAAGAACAAATCTTCACATTCAAGAGGCTGCAAAGCAGAGTGTTGTAACTTTTTTTTAAATGTTGAATCACTTGTGGAATAAGGTCTTTAGGCACTGAGACTGTTGGAGAGCTGAAATTTTTCTAATTGCAAATCACCTACTGTAAAAACCTATTGAGGACACTGTTAGCAAACTTTAGACCGTGCTCTTCTATTTATGTGGTCAGAGTCCCAGCAATGTAAACAACAGCCTTAGAAGTTATTTATGGATAATTCTGTCCTGCTATTGTTTAGATTTTGGCCACATTTCCTGTCTGTAATAATAGGGCTGTAGTTGCCAGATAAAGTGCTGACAGTAAAATTACCACCGAACCCATCTGTTATACACACCTGTCCCATTTCCCACATACACTTTCTCCCTGTGCGGTTAGATTTTATGTGGCGTTCAGGGCGTGCGCAGTTTGGGTTTATTGGCCAGAACTCCAAAAATCTGTAATATTCCACAATTATCCTTTAAACGAGCAGATACATACATACATCCACTCAGATGGACACAGTCAAGTGCCCGATGTGCATCCACGCTCAGAGAAAAAAAAACTTGGCTTCTGATCTTTCCACAAATTGCGTCACTTCTCCATTCAAGTGTCAAAATCTGTGTAAGGAAAGTGGACTCCCGCAGAGCCTCAGCAGCCATACCCTTCATTAAGTAATGTCTCAGACCTGACAGTTTATTTATATACAACTTCCCTACCACCACCACCACTCACTATGGTAAGAGCACATGTACCATTATCTCCTGCATGGAGGATGCGGCTCCATCTCCACATGGTTCGTGCTGTACGTGATCTTGATCTCGGGGGAAGTGGGACAACATATGCAGCTTACCATTCCATGCGTGCATGCAAGTTAGTATGAGCAGCCCCTAATGAGACTCGAACCATAACCTCGGCTGTGTTAGTCCCATGCCGTGCCCACTGAAACATACCCGGCCACATTTGTTCATGGATTTGTGAACGTAATGAAATGCGCTACTGTTCTCTTATTTTCTAATTCTTTCATTTATTGTCCGCTCCACTATTTTCTGCCTGTTACTTTGAAAATAATTGGCATCAGTGTTGCACGTCCTCTTCCTCTGAACGCATCTTCCCATCCCCACGTTGCAGTAAAGATAGCCCACAGCCGATAGCCCCGCGCTCAAACTTGGAGGGGAATGACAGAAAGTTCTAGCCCTCGCAAACCAGACCTCTCTTGACCAGCCGACCAGTGAGGTCTAGCAAAGAAGGATCCAATCCATAATTGCTGCCCAATTATATTTGCTTCAAGCTGTACTGCTGTAACTAATTGGTTCATGAATAATTTCACCTCCAACTTCAGTGGTACACACTGCACAACATGTGACACACACCAGAGATAACGGCGATACTGACCTATAGTTTCTTGATTCTAAAAAGCGAGGAGCTCTGTTTGGAACAAAATCAGCCCACTCGTTACCGACAGCGCTCGGCTACGCCAAGGTTATTTCACTTGAAAGGCTCCGTCAAGGACCAGGCTACACACACACACACACACACGTCGAAAGGCAGGGGATGGGATTTATTTATTTATTCATCAGCGTTTTCTGTTTTAATTTTATATTTGCATGCGTATTTTCTGACTTCCCGCTTTGTCTTCTTTTGTGTGCCCCATCAGTCAATCCAAATCATCTCAAGGGAAAGGCAGCTTGTTTTCTCTTATACCACCAGAAAAAAAAGGTGTGGGTGGGTCTTTATTCACCCCATGCATTAATTTATTTGTCATCACTTACCATATACATTAATCCACCTACTTAAATATCACATGACTGAGCCAGACTAAGGAGAATGGAGGAATGCTGTTATCTCCATTGCTATTGATGGCAGGTTGCAAAGAAATGCATTAAATCCCTCCTGCAAATTTGAACTGCTTTAAAGGGATAATTCAACATTTTGTCAAATTGGCCCATTGTCAATTTGAGTAGGTTCATTAACATTCATTGCTGATGCAAGATATTTTTTAGAACGGTGGAGCAGAGCCTTGACCTGCTCAGGCCTACGCTACAGAGGCTAATGGGATTTCAAATACACAACAACTCCATGTGAACTCCATTCACTCTTGTGGACAACTTATGACTTTTACATTCACCATGCTATGAGATAATAACAGAACGTTCATGCAAAACCGTTGACACCAATTTGCCAAAATGTTGAACTAGCCCTTTAATGCTTGGCAACACTGAACATGCAGCTCCTCCTAAAATCTCTTAAAATAACTTGTAGCTGAGCAACGCAGGTGAAGCCACACTATACCCGGCAAAATCGCAGAGTGTCCTGTTGCTCCCATTGAGAACACATTGGGTTGCACCATCGGGTATCCCAGCACGCCTGCCTAGCGTAGCGAAGGCAATGCCCAACGGTGCAACCCAATGTATTCTCAATGAGAGTGACACGTCACTCTGTGATTTAGTCGTGTATTGTGTGGCTTCACCTTTACACTGACATCTTCATCGCACACTGTGAGCCTTTAAACAAAAAGATGCTCACTTTATTTCATCATTTTACTCCATGAGAAAAGAAACAGCTTGAAAAAAAGTTTTATTGCATCCCAGTTAATAAAACCATGATACAGTTAGTTCAAGTGCAATTTAAAGTTCAAGCTGGTAATATTTCATCCAGGGGAAAAAGAAAACTCCAGCCACTGGTGCAGCTGGATGCCGTCCAAATCAGCCAAACATCATCTGTGACAGTAAATTAGAAATTTCCCGCCTTTTAATTACTGGAATATCAACTCTAAAAAGCCCCCTACCCCCCATCCTTGTATTTTCCACTCACACATACACACATATGCATACCCAGTCACTCAGGCAGTCATCAGAACAGGTCAGGAGCTGTAGACACGACCAGGGCCTGGCTTTGTTAATTGGCTGCTTAACAAGGCCTGGGGAGTGTGTCACCACGGCCCCTGTGATGGCCCCGGGGCTACGTGGCAGCACCGCTTGTAGCCGCCGGGCCTCGGGCTCACCCTCCCCAGTAGCACTAATTAAAACATGCATGGCTCCCTCCTCTCTCATGCGGTGGCACGGGGTTAATGTGTGTACACCAGCCTTTGCTACAGTTTCTCAGCCCACTCCGACTGGCTGACTTGATAAGCCACCGCTAATGATTCTGTAGATTGGCTCTCTGACTGTCACATTCATTTGCTGACCACTGGCTGTTTTCTCTCCTTCGCTTTCATTCTCACTCTCCCCGTGTCATACCACTTTCACTCACAGCTCATCCACACACTTTCCTCACTTGTGTTGCACTCAAACTTTTTCTTTTAATATAATATAGAAGGGTCACAGGGGGGCTGTCAGTGTTTGTCTGACTGTAAGTGTGTCAACATGTTGAAATGGGCTTTGATTTTACTGTCCGGTCCAAATGTGGGTTTCCCTCCTCTCTTGTCATCGCCTCTCACAGTGCAGCGATTGGGTTTTTGATTATTTCATCTCTCTGTTGCAGAGCACCACTTAATAAATAATGACTGGCTGATTGATTTCTCCCTCCCCGTTCCCTCTATCAACCCTCTCCCCTTCTTTCTCACAATCTCCCCATCACACTTTCTCTCAAAACCGCGCTCTCGCCACCGCTCCTTCGTATGAGGCACGATCCTGATTCTGTCTCTTCCTGTTTCTTTCTCCTTTCCAATTTCTGTCTCTCTCTCTCCTCTGTCTCGTCTTTCTTATTCTCCTTTTTGCCAATTCTCTTTGTCTCTCTTCCACAGCATGCCATGATGCTGCCCGTTCTCACACATCACATCCGGTACCACCAGTGTCTGATGCATCTGGATAAACTCATCGGCTACATTTTCAAGGAGCGCTGCCTCCTTCAGGTAAGACACAGTCATGACCGCATCCCATTTATAAAGCGCTGAGACTCGGTGCCCCCAACCCGAGCTGCATTATTTAAAGGCTGGCAGAGTTGATAACTAACAGGTAGGCAAATCCCTGTGGTTCTTTTAGGCAGGTTGTAGTGTTGCTCCAGCTGGTTAGATTGCCAGATAAAAATGGTAAACATTTTTGTGCAGGAGCTTCCTTTTTGTTCAGAGACTCAGTGAGGCAGCATGTGCCTCATTATTGTGCCCCGTTCCTCCTCTGCAGGGATAGTTCAGGTGGAAACGGGGGCCCTCAGAAGTCAGCTGAGGTAACCCACACACCGGCCTGAGTTATATCTCTGCAGTGAAGCAGCGCAGGTCTGCTGTGAGCCGCAGTGACAGTAGTCAGGACAACAACAGCCTCCTCCGTAATGCCAGCTCTCCCCTGTCAGGGCTGCAGCCTCAAGCTCTGTGCTCTCGGAGCCAGCCCCACGGCCGCCTCCAGCAATATTGAAGAGCTGTCATAACCTGATACATTAGAAATCAATGTGTTGTAGCCTATACATAGTTAAAAAGGGAAAAGATGCATTAAGATTCACTCAAGGCTGTGTGTGTGTGCACGGCGCGCACAGCCGCTCGGCGCTCCGGGTGTGTTTATGTGCGGCGGGATTTGCAAGTATCGATCAACGATTGGCCTTTTTGTCGTTTGTATAATGACGAGCTGTCATTAAGAATGCTAAAAAGGAAACACTGACCTGCTGCCAGCAGCCGACAAGCTGTGGCCCTTACGCCGAAGAGACGCCTAGGAGGCTGACGTCTCCATCCCTTGGGGAGAAGTTAATGGATTTATCCTCTGTCTTTCTCATTCAGTTCCTTCATTCCCCTCTGCCACCAAAAAAGACAAACAAAACAAAAACAATATTAATATACAAACAAACGTAAAGCAATCAGTTTGATCATGACAGCCCACATCCAAGCCCCTGCAGTGTGTGTTGCCCATCTGTCTGAATCACACTTCAATCCGCTGAGGTGTTAATACCGTGACATTGCTCTTTGTGTGCATGTGCGTGTTTGTGTGGATGAAGCCAGAGCTGTCAGCACCACTACCGGGACTGAAATTGCCAAAGTAGGGAGCCATCATAGCCGGGTTTACAGCTCGGTCGCACTGGACGTGGAACTGAAGCACAGCGCCCTGGAGCGGAGGCAGTTTCAGATAGGCGCACATGTTAACTGGTCTGCCTGGTGGCACATCTCTTGCTCTGGAGCGCAGTGCGCGCGCCTGCAGCGCTTCAGATCGGTTCATTTCTATTTTTCGCACGAGCCGCGAGAGCGTCATTTGTCAAGCTGGATAGACCAGATCGTACCAGACAGGAAGTCGGGCACAGAAAAGGCGAGAGAATCTGGGCAATTTTCAGAATAAAATAAATGAAATGATGATTAATTAAGTTGTTGCTTGTCCGTCTGTAACCTAAATGTTTGTCAGTTGCGTCTGCACACGAGATACACACACACACGTTTAAAATGACACGTGTGTGTGCAAACCGAGTGAATACGAGTATGGGCGACTGCAGTCGATGTCTGACGGGCGAGGAGAGAGGAGGAGAAGTATGCTCCCAGTGCGACTTATTTTTTTTTTTTTTTTTTTTTTTTTTTTTTTTTTTTTTTTATTTAACCTTTATTTAACCAGGCGAAAAATCATTAAGAACAGGTTCTTATTTACAATGATGGCCTGACAAAAAGCACAAGCTTCTTGAGGGGAGAGGGGGAGAGGGCTGTGAAAAAAAGTACAAGTTAAAAACAGTGGCATAAAACAGCTAAACAGACATGCAGCAGAACGACCACCCAAGCTTTCGCGTGCAGTGCGACCAAGGGGTTATAGCACCTTCCTCATCTGCTGCACACACACATCAGTGGCCTAATGTCCCACAGTACACAGTCTGTCTGCCCAGATAGGTCTGGACAGAACGGCTGCAGGAGTGCAATGGTGCTTGTTCAAACAGCCTTCTCCGAGTCGGAACTCATTTCAGATCGGCCATCACTTCCCATTTGCCTCCACTCTAATGGGATGATCACATTTAATGAGTTGAATGTTTTCCAGTGGCAGTCAGTTCGTTTTCTAATGCGAGAGGATCCGGTGCCACTCTTTGATTGCATTGTAAGTTATTGGATCAGGAACTTTGATACAGCTTAGGGTTTAGAATTCATTTCACTGTGTTTATCTGTAAGGTAGGGAGAATTGAACTTTTCAAAGACACACTTGGGACTTTAAGCATCTACTTGACCAGACACAAAAGTCATATATTTTAGCCAAAGAGAATGCTAATGAGCATCAGTGGAATTTTTGCAACTCCCCATCAACATCCTCTGTGATACAGGAGATAATCACAGGGTTGGTGGGTCAGTCCCTTACTATCCACGTAATTGTTCTTTTAGAAAATGAATTGAAATGACTAGGCCAACACCTGCATGTTAGGTTGATGTCATTTGTGTCGGAACACATGTTTTTCTGTAAATGAGTGAACAACAAACAAGCAGTGCAACAGTGTTTTGGATTTGCTGTAAACATGAAGGATTTATGACTTCTCCAAGCTACGTAGCCTCAAGCCTATGTGAGTATTTGATGCTTAAAAGACAAGTGTAGTTTAAAAAGTAGTTTTCCTTAAAGACAGACTTTCCTATGTTTCCAACAGCAGGGGTCCCCTCTTGAAGATTGACCAGGTTTGGGAGGTTTCTGGGTGAATTCAGACAAACCTGCCAGTGGTCTCATTTCCCTTTACAGATCCATCTGGATAAGAAGCCGTTGAGGCCGACTTCCAATACCTGACAAAGAGGGCCCCTTTTTAAAAGCTCTTGAGCTTCTCAGGGTGTCCCATTTCACATATGTAATGATATGTTTTATCTTTATATATGTGAATAAAATGATGATGATGATGATGATGATGATGATGATGATCATGATGATGATGAAAGAGCTGATGTCTGGCAGCTTTTGTTTACATGCAACATGGCGGCCACCGAAGAGCAGCTATTTGGCTGTTGCTTTGATTTTGAGGGACTCTACTATTGCTTTTGAACAGAAAATAGCATTAGCAAGATGTTGTTGATTTGGTTTGAACTCTGTCCAATTGTTTAAAGAGACATTTTGTTTTACGTCCTCTGGTCACGCCTCTTGGGAGTCAGTCAGAGGTGAATACACCTTGCTCATCTCATCTCCAATAAGTTTTAGCTGCGGTCCAGTTCAGGCAAGCTGATGACCAGGAACTAGATTACAGATGGACTCATCTCCATGCAAAGCACCAACTTGAGAAACATTCTGTTGAACAATGGCTGGGCCTTTGGCTCCTTCTGAGGACTTGCCCAGGATGATGGACATTGGCCAAGTGAGAGAATACTAATGCGGACTGGGTTGAGTGAATTTTCCCAGGAGAATATGGTGATCACCTCGATGTGTGTTAGCCACACAACACTCACTAAAAGCCTAATACTGTATATACTTAGAAAATAATGATAAAGATGTTTTGTTTTAACACACAGTTGGGCTTAGTGAAAGCCTGTCAAATTGTTTTGGGGAGGAACAGAGCCTGTGTGGTCAATCATCATTGGTCTGGGAAAGGCGAATTGGTACTTCAGAATGGGAATTTTGGCTCTGGCTGTGAGGAGTAATGAGCTGTACTCCCATTAAAGGAAAGAGAATTTATCTCCCCTTTTTTTCATATTTTCCTTAGAAGAGATGAAAGCAGTTGATCATCTGGGAACCCAGAGAGTTGGGTGGGTCTGTACAGAATCAATGCTTGTTTCCAGCTCGTTCTCTGTAATGTTTTAATGAAGGCATTTCTGCGAATCCAAATCGTGAGTAGAACATATGTCGTAAATGAATTATCATCTACGATACTCGGCCGGGAAAGACACGAGAACATCATTTGATCATTCCCTATGCAGCAACCACACCTGTTATTGCAGCACTAAAGAGTAACATGACCCTGGCATGAGGCAACCGACAAAAGCCCAGCCTGAAACCGGGAGCCTCTGCGCTCGGCACTTCCCCCCGCCCCGGCACCAGCGGAGCAACGGTCCTTTGAAGCTCCTCTTCTGAGAGCCTCCCCGTTAAACATTTAACATTTAAAACTTAGGGGGTGGGGTGGAGAGACATGTGTTCATGATCGCCACATGCTCCCGCATCCCCACATCAACCAGAGCCTCATAATCCTACCCGCCCCCTATTGTTTCATCCCCATTCCTCACTTTTGCCCCATGCTGGCAGAACGAGAGGCATCACAGAGGATCTCAATAATTTAACCGTACAAGTCCTCGGCCCCGGCTCTGACATCGCATGCTTTTGTTTATGTGCCCCCATGAATACGCCTGTGACTCTGTATACAGTAGTACAAGGGTATTTTATTTGTTTTGTTATTCATGGCAATGCATGCCTAGCCATGTGATTGAGGTGTCCATCTTTTTTTCCCCCCAAGTACGGCTGGCTTGAATATTTTCTTGCATTTCTGAGTGAATATTTGAACACTGCTCATTATTAAAGGACAATAATGATGTTGCATATTTTATGAAACAATGGAAGGCATGTTCATGTACTGCCTCATACCACCTCCCCTATGTCAAGCATATGGCTCTTATTAACAATTCAGACCAGACAGTTTTGACACACATCAATATATCAAGCAAAATTACACATCAGTTAAAAAATGATTGATGCCAGTACAGACCCATCTGTAAACTCTTAGAGCTGAACCCACACGCACCAACTGAAGTCACAGCTAAAGCTAAATTTATACTTTTTGCACAGCATCTCAGCAGCTTTTCATTTATACCTAAGTGTCATATTCACCAGACTGTCACACCAGAGCAACAGCAAACGGATGTCATATATGTCTCGAGGCTCCAACATTATACTATCCACATCAACTACTATTTTGTGCTATGATTCACCAACACACAAATGTAACGTCCAATTTAGCTTGAGAGTGAATAAGTTCACTAAAAACACTGACATATGATGAACTTGTTAACAAACAGTTCCTCATTTACACATCCAGCAGTTATAGTTATAGTTGTCAAGCCAATAGTGACGCCCCCCAAGTCCCTGTCTGCACCACGACAAGCTGTGGCTGCTACTCCTGCCCTCAACCTAACTGGTGGAACAGCGCCGGGAGCATGGGATTTCTGCAAATACGATTGCAGGCTGTAGGTGGAGCTAGAGGAGTCAGATTCTTCCCTAAATTACCCATTTCATGTACTACTATCAAAATATAGCGACACTTCCAGCAAATATGACTAAATAACTATTGCCAACTCTAGAGTTCAGTTTAATTTGCAGACATGTTGCTGGATGACTGCCAAACTTCAGCCCAGTAGTCTCTCCTTTTTAGCTCAGCTTTTGTTCTCAGACTTGTCTTGTGGGAACTATGTTTAGCTACTGATTGTTCTAATGTGTTCAACAGCCTGTTGTTAACTATATATGTCTGTTATTTGGTGCTGAGCAGGCAGTGGGTTTTTAGAGCTCTTGCTCCACACAGGAAAACAGGAATGTATATTTGGACACAGCTAAAAAAAGAGCAGAAAGTGGAACTGCAAATCAAGGTGATAATTGTCTTCATCACTACGAACAACCTCTTTCAGATGGTTTTCGCATCATTTACATCATTCAACGTCATTCAAGAGATTGTAGTTATAGAAAATATTAATTATAGCCTAACTAACTAATAGTGTCAGAACCCTCTTCACAGCTTAATCAGGACAAACTAGCAAACACTTGTGGCGATAAATCAAAAGAAACTCACCACTTTGTCTGATCTGAGCAGAACAGATCATTCAAACTTTTTTTGCCAACTGGTGAAGTTGTTAAAATTTCCTTCCACATTTCATGTTCTGTGGTCTCCATAAATATCCGAAGCAGTTGGCTCGTTCTGGCTTTCGTAACTTGTTGGAAGTCACTGGTGTGATTGTGTAGATCAGCGAGTCCAAGGGACAGAAGTTTTATTAGAAGTACGCTCTGTTTGATTTACATTAAAATAGGGAGGATCAAATTAAAAACCTGGTCCCAGTCCCTCTGTTTTTGTTGTTGTTGTTTTTTAAAGCCTGAAACCTCATTCACCTGCGCGCACTCTACACAGTAACTGCATTGTCGAGTTGTGTTTGTATAGCAGGCACTTTGCCCATTAGTTTCCGCTGCACACGGGTACAAGAGGCGCACTCCTTCCAGTCGAGCCTGTCGCTCTCCACTGAGCGATGATGTTTATTCCTGTTTAGCCAAAGGCAGTTGAGCAGCAGCTGAGGCAGTGATCACTAAATCCAAATCCCTGCCATACTTTACGCAGTCATTATGTTGACAGGAACAGTTGCAGACGTCAATCCTCTCCGCAGATTCAGCTTAAAAGCCGTTGTTTGATGTCGTCCTCAACTGTGAGGGACCTGCAGTGTTTACAAAATTACTGATGTATTTCGCTTGATACGTTTCCTTCAGAGCACCGAACTCTGTAGTTGAGTCTGTGCAGTAGGCAGTCATTGACTTGTATCTGACATCGCACAATGGGGGAGTTGAAATTGGAGGCCGATGTGGTGGTTGTTGTTTTTATTTGTATTTCGTTTGTATCAAACTGTCGACATGGCACTGAGAAATGCTAGATTTCTGCTTGTGTCATGTCAAATAACTGGCTCCTTCCTCCCTCAAAAAAACACTGAAAAAAGAAAAAAAAATACAACTGCTGGTGAATTTGTCGTCTGTGTTCAAGGCTACGAAGCTGAGGGCCTCTTGAGCAACTATAAATATTGAAACCTCTGTGTTAACGTTTTACATATATATCTCATTGGAGCTTGAAATTGATTTGAAGTTGGCTGAAAGGAGACAAGCATTTTGAAAAGCAAGCCCAGGGGGGGAGAGTAGATGGATTTCATTTTTTTTTTTTTTTTTTGGCTGAGATTAACATTCTCATAATGTAAGATTGATAAAGGCTTGACATATCCTACTGAGCCCTATCTTTTCCCTTTTTCTTCCCTCAGCGAGTTTGAGTTCAGCCGCGGCAGTCTTTCCAGGCACAGCAGTTTTTGTCCTCCTTTCAAACAAAGCTGAATGTCGACTAATGCGTTTGCTTCGGGGTTATTTTACCTTTAATTCCCACTTTTCAGTCTCTTCACAAGTTTGAAAGTTTAATCATTAATTTTCATACAAACAACTTTTCGCTGTGACAAAGAGGCTGAGGGACACCGATTCCCTCTCATTTGCTCACCTCCCTCCCCTCTTTTCCCTTTGAGCAAACGGCTGATCAAACATTATCAGACAGATTTGCTTTGACCATTATTGCGGTTTGTAATCAGGCACAAGAAGAAATGGAATAGATCAAACTCTTTGAAGGCTTTTCACAGTGCCTGGGGTTGAGCCATGCTGTTGATGTCTAAATGCTGTCTAGTCACTCACTTTGTGCACTATCAAGCCTTTATATCACCAGGAACTCAGTCTCAGGAGTTCTGAGAGCTATATTTATGGTGTATCTCCAGAGCCTTGAAGGTGGACTGAAATAGACGAATAATCCAAATAAGGTGTGAATTTCTTTGTCACTATGTAAGATTCGATACCGACACGAATAAAAATATTCAATACCTGCTTTTTTCTGGTAGCCTACCGTAAGAACCGGATATTACAACTATTCCCTCGGCGAGCCATGTCGGTTCCTGGCGGAATTGACAGGGGTCACACACACACACCCTCGCTAGCACACACAAGCCAGACCAGGTCAGCTGTCCAGTAGTCTGATTGATGAAGGTACAAAACTTGTCATGGCTCTCTTCGTTTTAAAGGTGAGGGATCTGTATCTCAAAATGCCAAGTTCTGGTTTGCCTTTTTTTTACTGGCTTCTTTAGGTAATATGTAGTTCAAAGAAATGTGAAAGGGACCCAAAAAAAAAGGAAGCCAATTCATCCTTTACATTTCTGGTCCGAACCAGTGTGTCCAGTTGGGCCGGCCCGGTCTGTTGAGAACCACGAACATTGCGCGCTGTGTGGGTTGCTGAGTTGGTTACGTTCTCACTGCAAATGAACCACTCCAGAGCTGGACTGGGTCCACCCCTACTACACAATCTCGGCCCGCTTGTATTATCCCACACCCGAGCATGATCACTGCTTTCACATGCACATGCACTGTGTTCACACACTCCATGTTTGGGAACAACTGCTCCAAATGAGCCAGGTCTGAATACACCCTAAGATTATCTTTAATTGCTCAGCACAGCCATGCTGGAAGGCAGAGTAAAAATCTGTCTGTACAACACAATGTAATATTGTCTAAATATGAGGATAACAGTTCACATTATCAGACAGTCTCTTTGGGAGGGCATTTGTGGTGTTTGACTTGAGAAGTGACAAAAATAATTTTGTCAGGAACAAATAAAAAAATCCAGGGCAAAAGACAAACAAAGAATCCCTGGAAACTTTCTCACCTCCACACGTCAGGCCGACCACGGTGTGATGAAGTGGGTGTGAATGTTGCAACAGAGTCATAGAAAGTGGTGGGAGATGTCAGAAAGGTTTAATAGGGATGTGGTTTGGGCAGTGAGTGTACAACCAGAAGTTTGGAGGAAGCACGCCACCTTCTCAACAGGTCACTTCACATTTGTTGCTTTGGACAATGTTGCTGTCATGCATTTGCATTTACCCTTCGTCTCTCCACCTGCGATGCAGAGTCCACGCTGCTTTTACATGGCACTTCTTGTTGAGTACAGCTCGCCAACTTCTTCCACTTAACTAAACAAAGAGGAGAAGTCCCAGGAAACCGACTAGCCAACAATAAGTCACAGTACATTTTATGACTGCCCTCTGGTAGTGGACTTATAAACCCTGATCCTGACAGATCATTAAAGTTGACATTTCCCCTCCATATTAGCACAGCAGTCTGAATTTCGTATCATAAGCGACAGCTTTACTGGAAAGTGTTTATTTTTTTCTTTTCTCCCTGCTTTAGAAACTAACTCTGTTGATTCACTCTGTCTTAGGATCGCCTGTCCTCACACAGCCGTCCCTGCTTCCTGAAAATAGTCCCATGGTCAGAGAAGTGTTAAATCACTGGTCGTGGTTGCTCACCCGTGTTTCCCTCTCCTTCCTCCAGCTGGCCATGACTCACCCCAGCCACCACCTCAACTTCGGCATGAATCCCGATCATGCCCGCAACTCCCTCTCTAATTGCGGCATCCGGCAGCCCAAGTACGGAGACAGGAAAGTCCACCACATGTACATGAGGAAGAAGGGTAGGTCATTTTCACCCCCGTATCCCACTGTCTCCCTGTCTTGTTTCATGTCTCTCTTGTTAAATGACCACTCTGTCTATTATAGTCTCTAACCCTTCAATCCTGTGGGTTCTTTTTTTCTTCTTCTTTTTTTCAGGAATCAACACATTGATTAACATCATGTCTCGTCTGGGGCAGGATGACCCCTCCCCCTCCAGGTAGGCTGCCTGCGGGCACATATCTGTTCATGCTATCACTGACCACAGGAGCAATCAAAGGGACGATTCTTGTGATTAATATACCCGGCAGGCCTGCTGACAAGAAAATTAACTTTAACTGTGAAAGGAAGGGATATCTCAGGGGAAATGAAATGAGCTAATTTTAAGGGCAGCCACTACTTATTATTGAATGTGAGCTGCTGTTATTCTCAGAGCACTGATGAGGTGAGCAGCCGTGTGTGTGACTATGTGTGTACAGTACGTATATGTGTGTGTTTGCCTACCTGTCTCGCCGCTTCCTCACCTGCCACGTCTCCGTCTCCACCTGTCCACCTCTTACCCGCTTGTCTCCTTCGCACCTTTAGGATCAATCACAACGAGAGACTGGAGTTCCTGGGCGACGCCGTCGTCGAGTTCCTCACCAGGTGAGAACATGTCTGCGCATCTTTGATGGACACGATCGCTAATTGAAGCTGACTACAACACTATCAGCCTTTCTTACCCCCCCACCCCCCCACCCTCTCACTCTATTCCCCTCCCTCTCTCTCATTGTCTACATCTATCTGTGTCTGTCACATCCACGCTCCTCTCCGTACTTTGGACTCATTCAAGACAGTGATTCACTGGTAATTGGAACTGGGATGTAATTTTTCTCTCCCCCCCCACCTCCTTTCTCCCTGTTAACGGCCCAAAATTCTCCATGACAACTTGCAATTAGCTGTCTAGGACGGCTGTCTGGAATGCTGACTGTGTTATTGACTCCCAGGTGAGAGCGGACGCTGTTGCCCGGCACTTACCTAAGCACAGCGCTAATTATATGTAGCTATTATTATTCTCATACACTGCCCAGCAAGATGCGAGGTGTGTGTGTGCAAAGCAGAGCCCACCCACCCACCCACTGCCCCTGGTACTCCTCCCTCTGATTGGATATCACTACTAGAACATACAACAAAAGGGCCCTCCTCTCTCCTGCCACAGGGTTCAGCGCTCAACTTGCTCATGTACACACAGGTTGCAAAAAAAAGGAAGTGCAGATTTTTATCTGACTTTCATTTGCCCAACAGCATAACTTCTACTACCCAAAATCTAATTTGTAAGCCTCAGTGCTAACACTTCCACAACAGTGAACATTCACGAGCAGGATTAAACCTTAATAGGAGCTGACACTGGGGTATACAGGACACTGCCTCGGCTCTTTATGCAGCGAGAACAGCGTTACAAAGGAAGGTGGTTAGCCTCTGTTTCTCTGGATATCTGCGGGCATGTTTTGCCACTTTTTCCTTCCTTCTTCCCCCTCCGTTTCCCTCTGCCTTCCTTCTTTTGATTGTTAGCGTCTGACGAGACATGCTTGGCCTACACTCTGGCCCTCTGAATTATTTATCAGCCTCTTGTCCAGTTAAATGGGTACAGCAGATCCAGCCAGCTGCCTCGTGCACCTCCGGCGTGTGTGCGCCTGCCCTTGGAGGCTCTCTGCGCCGCTGCTTTCCCAGCCAATGGAATATTTTGCACATCTGAGTAGACCCAAAGAGTTGGACCAGGAGGTGCGTTCAGGGGTCACAGGGGGTCACGGGATGATTTATCTAATAAGAGGTTGAGCAGACTTAAAAAATCCTATATTTGTCATCCTTTTCCTTTTATGTAAGACTTATGAATGCCCAGGTAAGTTTTAAATTAGTAATAATTATTAACGATAAAGGCCTTTTGGGATTTTTGAGTCATAAAATTTGAGATTCGTTGCCGCAGAACATGTAAGGGAGAGCACATGAGAAGCTGATTACAGATCAGCCCCAGAGTTATTGGCTGGAAAGAAGCTCAGTTAGTTTTTATGTTCACTTAAGGACCCTTTGATGTATTGCGTGGTCACTGGGGTCAGTAGTTCACCGCATCATAAAGAATATGTTTGAAAACCATTTGTGATTTTTAGGTTATCCACTAAGTCTGCTTCTGATTAATAAACTGGACTGTACCAGGACACAGCATATCGGTCCAATCATTCAGTTTGTGTGTGACTGACTCTCGTGCCAGAAAACCGAGTGTCTCTAGTCTAATTATTTTTTATTACGTAAATTGGTATTTATTAATTCCAAGTGCTTTGTTTCCAGACTAAGATCACAATACCCTGACAAATAGACCTCTTGTGAATTTAGTGGAAAAAAAAAAAAAAAAAAAAAACGCCACCTGCTTTCCTCTCTTTGCATTGATTAAAAATGACTGAATTAAATGGCCTGTTTTAATTCAAATGAAATCAAATGACACGCTGCGGTTTGGGGAGATGCTGGACCGTAATGAAAATGGAACCTGCTCGCCCGGAACCCAGCTGTGGAACCACTGAAGCGTCTGCGGCCGTTCCCGGGTTCCAGCACAGACCTGGAGAGACTGGAAATTTCTGGAAAATTAATTAGGCAAGGTTTTGAAAAAAAAAAAAAAAAAAGCACAAATGCAGGATGAGCAAGAACAGACACGCATGTATTTGTCACCGTGAAGAATAACTTAAAGTGGGTTTTGTATCGGTCTTATCACTGTTGATTATCTCAGACAAGAAATTCAACTACCAGGGAAAAAAAAGTGGAATATTCGTTAACTCTGAACAATGAAGCTCTTCACTTTCTCTGATCCATGTTTCACTTCTACGTCCACAGTGTCCATCTGTACTACCTCTTCCCCAGTTTAGAGGAGGGCGGCCTGGCCACGTACAGAACAGCCATCGTGCAGAACCAGCACCTAGCCATGCTAGCCAAGGTAACCCCCCCCACACCTTCTGCACCTCATAACAAGCCGTCCCTCCACAGGTCAATGCAGTGAAAGGTCTGCGAGCTGACAGGAGAACACGCTTGAGACAGTTCTTATTGTTTTCTGTCTTACCGTTATGACTTAGCTTCTCTCTAAGGGGGCACTGGGGAAAAGAGTAATTTTGTCTCGCTGCCATTCGCACCCTCTTTTTTTTTGCCCCCTTCAGGTTTGTAATTGGAGATAAAAGGTTGTTGTTTTGGAGGACTAGACTGGTGCGGCTGGGGTCCCAGTGGGCCCCTAGAGGTCTTCCTGAAACACTCTCCAGTTCCTGTTATCGCTAGGCCCCCTTGCTTCCCTCCCTCTCTCTGGCTGGCAGCGTTGTAGAGCCAAGCCGCACTCACTGGCACGTTTGTAAAGAACACAACAATAATCGTCCCGTGATGTGAAGAAAGCAATTAAAAACTTCAATCTTTCATGTTGCTCCCCGCTGAATACAAAGATGCAGCCGCCCGAATCTGCATTAGTGCTGTGTAGCAGTTTGGCTTGTTTCAATTTGCCGCTCGCGGTAAAGTGAGTGTGATACAGTGTTCGACGTTGCCAAGTTGTTTACCAGGCTCCTCTAAAGCCGTCTGCTCAAGAACACTTGCAATTATCTTTCAAAAAATATCGTCAGCGAGCGACGGCGCAATCCACCACTTCACTTGGAAGGCTTAAAAGTCAGAACGGGTTCCCTGTGAGTTGGAGTATTTATGAATCGTGATTTAATTTGTGTGTGCAATCGCGGGGGGTGGGATACCACCGACAGTTAGCAGCCGTAATTAAATAGCACCCTGACTGTTTTTTGTTGGGTATTCATCTGTGGTGCACTGCCAGTGAAGTCAAGTTGAGCTACTTTTGACTTGGCTCAGAGGAAGTGTTGGAGAAAGTTTGACTGACCCACACATCACACACACACACGTACATGGAATGTAAACACTATTAATATCATCGTCATTAGAGTTGGCACACATTAATTTGAGAATGAGTGTGTACTAATGAATGTTGTCATTGTGTGTGTTGTCCATGAATTTATGGGGAAAGTATTTTTACAATAGAGTAAATTACAGGGATCTAACCAAGTAATTTCACACTTATAACCAGCTCCACTGGAAGCTGAGCAGTAACTTGTTTGCTGTTCTTGGGTCAGTTTGGAGAGAGTTTCTCATTGAGGTTTTTAGGACATATTTTCTATATTTTCCACGCAAGTCTCTACTAAGGTTTATTCTTACAGATGCAGTTATGACATAAACTGTGTCAATGGTCTTTTGCAGGCCCACATGAGCAATTGTTCCCAGACCAGTCCTTGTCCTATACGACAGAAAAAAAGTCCCAGAATAAAATGCAAATGCAATAGGGACAGTAGAAAGGGAAAACAAAAAAAAAGGTACTCCAAGTACCATAATAATCCCAATGGGAAAATATGTTGTTACAACAGTTTAGTCACATGAATCATGAAACAAATGGACACTGGAGGAGATAATGTAGGTAGGTGACTGAAGAAGCTTCATACAATAAACAAGATGCAGAGAATAGAGATAGGAAGTCAAAACTAGCACCACACTTTTCTATCTATCTTTATTCACACAGCATTGATCAATGTGGTAAATGACTTTGTTGATCTTGTACAAGTTGATATACAATAAGCAGAGTGTATTGAAAACATGCAGATGTGATGTAAACACAGTCCCAGGTAGAGGTAGGTTGAATTCAGCTATGTAATAAAACAGGGATGCGATGTGTCCGACCACCATTCACAGAGAATCAAGGTCACTGTACTATTTCACAATTTATCTTGGGATTAACCAGCGAGTCCCTGTGTGTGTGTGTGTGTGTGTGTGTGTGTGTGTGTGTGAGAGTGAGAGAGTGTGCCAATGTAATTTTGTGCGTGCATGTATGCACATGTGTGAACACTTTCCTCCTGTGTCGGCTTAGTGCATCATGCCACAGCTGGACAACACATGGGCACATCTGTCAGTGCCATGAAGTAGAACCTTTTCCAGCAAGGGCAAGGCAATCTTTCTCATTTCCCTTGAGTTTTTTGGCCCCCTTTTTTTCCCTCTCTCTCTCTCCCTTTTTATTTTCCACGGAGGGCCCTGTGAAAATGTGCAATACCAAAAAATGCTATTACTTTTTCAAGAGGCTATTACCGAAGTGTCGGTGGCAGCACACCGATATGAATGTGTTTGTCTTTTTTCTCTCTTTCTTTTACAGAAGCTGGAGTTAGATCGCTTCATGCTCTACGCTCACGGGCCGGATCTGTGCCGGGAGTCGGACCTGCGACACGCCATGGCCAACTGCTTCGAAGCTCTTATCGGTGAGGTTTTCCGCCCGCCATGAGATGGAGATAGAAGCTGCAGCGATGGTTGTGCGGGAGAACAAAAAAAAAAAGAAAGAACAATCCATTTTGAGTGAACTAAATATGTAAATCTATTCCTAAAAGGACAGATTTACATACACTAAAAACAAATACTGTCTCTCCGCTCTTATGAGCACAACACAAAAATTAGTAGGGGGTTTAATGCGCTTTAATACCGCTAGTTTTAGTGGAGTACTGCTTGGCTGGACTTCGGCGTAGCACGGATGTATTTAATCTGGAATGCTTTTAAGCGTAAATGTGTTAAATTCCTCTGCTAACTTCATGTGCTGTGAATAAAATTGAATCCTTTAATAGTTTATATCAGGTTCTGCGCGCGTGTTAAACAGTGTAAATAGCTGCAGTGGATCTCCCATTAGTCCCAGGGAAACATTACACAGATATATCGATCTCAGGAGATGCGGTTTGACCTCTGAGCCGGACAGGCAATCCCCCAGAGCGCCACGCACCAAACACATACACAAGCTCGCTATTCATCTTGCCTCGCAGTTGGGTGATAGAGTTTGTGCAGTGATTAAGGGGGCCCCCGTACTGGAAACCACACACACACACACACACGAAACACTCAAAAACGCACTCACGCGCGGGAAACCTCTCGGCGGGGTCGATCTCCCTCTCCCTTCCATCCCACCCCATGGGCAGCGCTAAGCCGAGGCCCCCGCTCCTGGAGAGCTGCAGAGTCGGCAGCTTTCCTCATCTTATCACCATCTTGATTGAACCAGTTCAGCCATCTCTGCGCTCCCCTGATGATAGATACAGAAAGTGGGTGGCTTTAAAGAGATCCTCCTCGCCTCCCTCCCTCCCTCTCGTCTCCCTCCCCTCCAACAGCCCCACCGCACTAAAAAAGGAAAAAAAAAAAAAACAGCAGTGCGCAAAAGAGCGACAGAGGAAAAGTGCTGACTGGCACCACGGCCCCCTGTCGGCCCCGGGGCCCCCCGTTCTTGTTACGGGTTCATTATCAGCAGAGACGAAAGTCATAATCTATTCTGTCCCGTGGCTGTCACCGCCTCACTGCTGCACACATCCCAGCTAGGTAGCAGGGCCACGACACTGGATGCTCTTCTTCTTTTCTTTCTCTTCTCTCCTCTCCTCCTCCTCCTCTCCTCCTCCTCTATCTGAAATCTTCAACTTAATAAAAGTGATGAATAAACAGAGCTGCTGTTGTATCGGAAACCTGTGAGAAAACCGCTGTCAGAGAGCACCCTGTGGTGATGAGTTCTGGATTAGTTAACTCAAAAATATCAACCCTCATCTCACCGCAGACACACTCTCACTGAGGGGCGAAACGCGCACACACACACACACACAGAGGTTCAAAGTCACTCGCATCGAGAATGCCGTCTGATGTTGCCTCCCTCCCTTTCACCGAGACTTTTGTCATCTTCATTTCAGTTTTTTTAGCTCAAACGCCTCCTTTTAAAACCTTGTTGTCGAGCAGTCTGTCTTCTTTCTTTTTTTTTCTTTTCCCTCCGCCCCCTCCCCCTGTCTCTGACTTACTCTTTATGATCCTTTGCATTCTTCTGTCTCTCTCCACCCCCCCACCCCCCACCCCCCTCCTCCACCACCCTCCCACTGTGATCTAGAGTTTGGGTGTTATTAGGTGAAAGATGTGCCACGCAGATGATGAGTCATCCTGTCACTCTGTCACCCCCCCCTCTTCGCCGACTCTCTCACTTGAACAGGCACATTTTTTTCCTTCTTCTTCTTCCTTACAAGACAAACTCAGATCGTTCACACTCACGTGCGGTGGGATGGTACAAGGGGCACGCAGACGCTGTCATTTCATCCTCACGTACCTTTCCAACTGACACGCCCGTCAAAAACCACCACTTTGCCGAAAAAGCAGCAGGCGCTGCGCTCACTTGCAGACATGTTGCTGCCTTGTTGTCTAAAGGTATCTGCATTTCTTTTTTTCCCTTTTTTCACATTTTTTTTCTGCTCCAAGTGTAGAATTCAAATGGTCCTCTTTCCATACACTCTTTTGAAAGCCGTGATGGAATATGACATGCTCATAATATTTCCAAGGCCCTGGCAGATAGCTCTAACGGCTTACTGTGCATGTTTTCTGACCTTTTGTTTTATTTGTTTCTCAGCCACGGTGACCGTTGAACCTGGTCTGTGTTGGAAATGGCAGATAATCTCCTGCTTTGCATGGGCAAAGCTTTTCCCTCCATGGAGCCGAGAATGTGTCTATCTCCTAACCCCGAGGCAGGGCCATTCTCTTGCTGGAGACACAGAGAGAAAGAAAAACCAGAGAGAGCTGGGGAGAGGGAGGAAGAATGGAGGGAGAGCTGTAGAGGAATGGAAAGCAAAGGCATCTGCAATGCAAATGGGTGCCCTGCAACCCTGAATAATTCAAAGTGTTGAATGGAAATCTTGCTTTTCTGATCCCCCGTCATTAACTTCTGCCGGAGTGGGCCATTCTCATTTGGGCTCTTTTGGCCTGCGCGCCTCCCATTCTGTACCAGCCTCCCTCCCTCCCTTTCCCCCCCGCCGTCGCTCTCACTCACCCTCTCCCTCTGTACTTTTGCTCTCGCCCACTTTACCTCTACGTCTTTTTAGAAACCACTTTCCCCTGCTTATTCATAGAAACCCTGCGCGCCTGTTGCCCTCCTGTTTCTCCCTCTCAGGTCCTCTCTGCCGATAGATAAGCGGCGTCTCTTCCTTCTTACCAAGCTGTTTGAAAAAAAAGAATCCAGAGAAGAAGAAAAGAGGCCCCACTCTGTTTTTATGGCCCTAATTTCCTTGTACAGTTGATCGGTGGATTATACGCTGCCAGCAGCCATGGGGGATACAGATGGTGAACCTTTGTGAGGGCCCTCTCTAAGCTCTCCCTATTAAAAGAACGGAGAGAAAGGATTATCTCTCACTTGCTGAATATCAGATTCATACACAATGCAGCCTCTGTATTCATTGAGCAAGTACTGTTCCCTTTGTTAATTGCTGCGATGGTAGCAGTAGTGGAGTTTCTTGAGTGCCCTCTTTCTTTTCTCTCTTTTTCTTTCTTTTTTGTTTCTCCATCCCAGCCTCTGCTCTGAGCCTCATATTTGGAAAGTAAGATGTTTGATGTGACAATGCACGCAAGGCCGCCTTTGTTGCTTCTGTGGTGAAAATTCTATTTTCATGTTTTTGGTTTGGTTTATTCATTTTTTTTTTTTTTGCCTTTCTAATGCGTGGTTTTCTGTGTCCGTCTGCTGCCGCGGTCCCCATTGAGCTGAGAGGGAGCGGCTTAATATATTATTTGATGGATTAGAGCCTGAGCGTTTTTGAATAATTCATTCTAGGTTATTAATGTGACTGTCAGCCGCTGGTGTTTCATATGCCCCTGACTCTGGCTTTTTATTGGTCACTGAAAGCCCACAGACATTGGAATTCTATTCCTAAACATAACACTGTACAGTCGGCGTGGCTGTCTGAATTAGACGTGTGACAGATGTGGAGATTCATTAGTGTCTGGCCTTCTCTGGCCGTGACTGATACTCTCTCTGCAGCACTGGATGGAAACTTGGTCCAAGTTTGCACGCTGTTCTTCCTCTCTCTGAACCTGAATCACATTTATAAGTTAAAGTTTCTTAATTCATCAGCTTTGGGTTGGGCATCATTAAACTCTGGGTCCAGTTTTAAGTCCAGTTCAGAGTTGTGGAAAAGGCCCAGCTTCATTACCCTCGCTACCTAATGAATCTCAAAGTTTAAGATTGCAAACAGTCGGTGTTCATGGTTATTAGACAGGTTATCTACCTTGAAACAAAAAGGCCAGACTTTGATGTCTTGTACATCACTCATATAGAGGTTTTATTAAGTTTGGAAAGAGCTCAGGGATCAAATCAGTGTTTTTAGGTGTCAAAGGGGCAACAAATCCTGCATGAGTCTTCATATACATATTCTAGGCAGTTTGATCTCACTTGTAGACTTCCTGTGTTTTGTGTTGGCTTCCCTGGCAGGGTCAAGAACTCAGCGGATTGAATGTGCCGCTGTGCTGAGACTGCAGAGTGATTTGTGTTGGGCATGATGTTACTGCAAGATGAGCTGAGGAGAGGTGCTAGCATATAATTGTCGGCTGGGAGTCTTCGCGGGCCGTGTGTATTCATGGCGTCAGCTCACATCGTCTTGCGAGCCGATATAGGGTGGACTGCGAGACGCAGATCTCCGTTTAATGATTACGGCAAGTTGTGCGATTGATTGAATCGCTTTGGGGAACACTTTTTGCACGGACAGCCTCCTTGTCAGGAGTGTTCTCGCTGGAATTAACCGCATATCTTGGTTTCTTCATCTTCAGGCCCTTTGATTGACACCAAAGGTGTTGCTTTGAGATTTTTAATACTGTTTTAAATCCCTCGAGGCTCTCTTGGTTTCTCCCTCCCTCCCCTATGTACTCCACACCTTCTCCTTCTTCTCTAAGAAAAAAAAAAGTTTTGAAAATCTAATCAGAAGCAAAAACTTGGGAGTTTCAACGACTTTGAGGCCTCCATTTGAGGAACTTTCCAAATGTGCTGTATCATCAAAACATGAAGAAAACTGCACTGCCAGCCCCACCCACTCCTGAATAGCCTCAGTATTCACACATGAATGCACTGATGAGTGGTAGGTGAAAGACATTCAGAGCGTCGATCCTTTGAGGGAACTCTTATCCTCCCACATCTGGTCCCCAGAGGGAACATCTGCTCCGTAGCAGCGTCTGGTCCACATCGCGGTAAAACCCCGGATCTCAGCGCCGACGCTTAGTGGAAAACATCCTGCAGAGAACTGCCGCCCTCCCGAGGGGCCCTCCTGTGGTCTGCCTCACCCGGTCACGCCAAAGACTACAGAGCCTCTCTCTTCGCCGATGCACATCTGCAGTGGCGCTCCCTGTGTGTTTGTCGAATAGTTTGTATTGATGGGCTTTTGTTGTCTTTGGGATCTGAATGGTCATAAGCATTTCAGTAAATGCGCGGTCTAAAAAAACCACAATGGATGATACCCTCTTACATTCACAAGCTATTTTCATTACTCCACCACTCAACTAGAATCCGATGTTAGTAAAGAGCCTCCAAAATGAATGACAGTCTGTTATGTGCCAAAGTGGCTGCTGGGTGAGACAAAGTTGTCAGGCTTAATCAAATTTTGCGAATGTTCGGGGGGATAATTTCCACTGCGGTTAGAAGCAAAGGGCAAAGAGAGGCAGATAGAGTGGGTGTGCAATTGTGTTTGTCTTTGAGCTAGGTGTTTTGTTTGTATTTCTTTATGGTGTTTTGGTCATGTCGGCTGCATCTTCACTCTTTGCGCCCGTGTGTGTGGGTGTGTGCACGCCCGTGTGTAAATGGCCTGTTAGCCATCTGAAAGCAGTTTTCCTCCCCAGATGATGAATGCCTCGTATGTTTTTGATGCCATCCATGAAAGCAGTTTGCGCATTTAGACCGGCGACCGCACCGCGCCCCATTTCCACCGCCTCATTTATGCACATAATAAAAACCGCTGCACGATTGTATACCCAATTTGCCAGGTGGTTATTGCTTTCTAAATTGAATGAGCCACCCTAAGTGTGATGGTTTGAACTTGTTCGCGGCTTAAAGGGACAATGATGGCGCCTCTTGATTTTTATCAGAAACGGAGGAAGAAGAAGCAAAACAAGACAACACCACAGAGAGGTGACATGTACAAAGCAGCTGGAGACGCTGCATATCGCCCTCATAGATGGAGGAATCGGGGCTACTCGCTGTGACAGCTGTGAAGTCCTCCCTTTCGTCCCTTGTCTTGTGTGTGTGTACAAGTTGTAGAAAATCCAGTTCATTCCTGCACAGATAAGTCATATCCCAGAGTGTAGGCGAGCCATAGAGGACATACTACTTTTGTTCACACTGTCCATGAGTGGGGTGCGAGCATGAAATACTTGAGCGAGCTTCTGTGTATGTCAGGCCTATTATACCTACGCACGTGACACACACTATTATTGTTAATTCAACGAGGATGTTTATGTGACCTTCGTCGGTTCTAGTCACAATACAACTATTCCTTCCCCTCCTCCTCCTTCTCGTCCTTCTGCGCTCCAACAAGGGGGAGGTGGATCTGCACAGGAACCCTGAGGTCATTTCACCGTCAAAAAGCAATAAAAATGCACTCCTACTTTTAATAAAGCAATTATAACTCATTGCCGAGTTCAATTAATTTTAAGTTTTCCATTAGGAGAGAAGTCTGAAATTGCCTCAGAATTGCTAGAATTTTTTTTTTTTTTCACCAGCAATGTACTGGTGGAACGTCATGCTTTTTCACAGTTACTTTAAAATTGTGTGGGTGGGAGGTTGGCTGCTAATTTACCATTTCACATGTTATAGAAAGTATCCCTGCACAGTTTCCAGCAAACACTCCACTCAGAGTGCACACTTCTTTCCTGAATAAACTTTGCTGTATTGATTTTGACTCGAGCCATCCTCGGCTTCCTTGTTTCCTGTTTTTCATCTGTGTTTTTTTTTCTCCCCCCCCACCCCCCCTCCTCTCCTCCAGGTGCCGTGTATTTGGAAGGAGGCTTGGACGAGGCTCGGCAGCTCTTTGGTAGATTGCTTTTCGACACCGAGGTAACTGGCGAAAATTTATAACTGAGCTCTAATTTGATATCTGCCTCCTGTCACATTGTTTTATGTGCGGGATGAACGTCGCTTACAGTGTCGACACACACATGAATGTACACATCAGTCACGGAGAACAGCCGCAGACGCTCGACACGAGATATTCCTATCCTGAACCGTGGCAGACCGAACTGTGATGTTTCACCAATCTGGCCTTTTTTATTTGTTCAAACCCACACACTTCATGATTTGGCAACGGGCCACGTATTGCACAATATTGAGGCCCTGCCAGCCTCTCCAACCTGAAATCTTCCATAATCTGGCTTTATCCTGTCGTACTTTTGAGTAGCTGCACATTGTGTGTACACTGATATGCATAAAGATAAAACAATGGGAAGGAGAAAAAAAAGGAGATTTGGATAAAGCCATGGCAGCAAAAAACAGGATGAGCACGGCTTGTATATTCTGCAAAATGAACTGGAGGTGTTGAATGTTGCAGCGTGCCAGTCTTGAGCGGGACACCTGCTATTGTTTGCGCGTGTGTGCTTGTGTGTGTGTGTGTGTGATCAGCAGGCCTGAATAATTGATGAATGAATCAGTATTTGCGTTTGTCTTGGCGAGAAGCGCTAGGACTCAGTTAAACGATTGCAGCAGGTCTAGTATGTAGCAGCAGGCCCGCTTCTAATTGGCTGTTGAGCGTGTTTGTCTGAGGTTCAGTTGGCGACTCCCACACACACACACACACAACTACAGGAACACACGGCGATCCATCAAACACGTTTGATCCAAATCAGATCAGAGACATCAGGAGTGAAACAAAAGGGGGAAGATTATTGTTAATTAGAAATCGAAATAAATTCTCTCAAAGGAAAAAGAGAGAGAAGTATGTTTTTTTTATTTGCATCTTTTTTCTTTCTTTAAGCACTGCAACATTTGGCCTTGGCTTGTTTGTACACACGGCTGAATTTACTCTGAGTCTCTCATACTGTGTGGCCAGCAGCTGTGTTGTGAGTGTTGAGTGTGCAGTAGAAAGCTGGAACATCCTTGGTGCTGTTTTACTGTCGCTTCTTGGCCGTGAGGGTTGACAGCAGTTTACTGAGTCGTCCCAATGTAGAGGTCTGTATTTGTACAATGACAGATTCTCAGATAAGTACTTTCTTTTTCTTTAGAGCTGCTGTACAGATGTGAAAAAAAAAAATCAAAATTTCAGAGTAGTGTGGAGGAAAAGGTTCACTGTTGTCAATATATATACAGTAGGACAAGAAAGACACAGATGCAGATTCGTCCTGTGATGCAGAAAGGGACCAAACGGCATCGAGCACATCGGTATCCCATGGCTACAAAAGATGCCCTGCTGCTACGCGTCTCCGTGATGGTCTTGCTGATGATGGGACATGGAGTGTAGTGTTTGTTTCATCGCTCAGAGAGACAACAGATGAGAGGAAAGTTAGACGTGCTGATGATAGAGTTTCCAGATGGAGCATCCGTGTACAAAGAGAAACAAAAAAAGACAAGGACGGGGTGGATCTGCAGCAAGAAGTAGAAAGTGAATATAACAGATGCTGAAATGTTTAAACAGCGGACCGTCTAATATAATTTATGATAAAAAACTAATCAGTGAGATTTTAGAATGAATGCTTAAAGTGAGCCTGTGAAAAGGAGGCTGTATGCGATCTATATTCTTTGTTCTACTTATAAAAGCCTTAGAATTTCAGATTCACTGGGGATGAGTGTGAGCTTTACAGCATGTGTAATACAATCTGGGATTCAAGTGGTCAATACATGAGGAATAAAAGTATAAATAACATTGTACACATTGTAAAAGAAGTGAGGAATAAAACACCATACTTCATTCAACTCAAAATGAAACCTTGAGGAACTCAAGGAGCAACAGTAAACTGTTAGAGAAGATAGGAAGTAAACGGCGTAGTAACATCCTTTTAGCTTTTTGTTCGCTGTTTATTGAATGGCCTTCAACTCAAAGTGAGTTTTCAGTAGTCACAGTCAAATCACAGATAAACCTCAGGGAAATGAAATAAAGGAATTTGATATTATCAGATGGACCCGAAATGAAATTGTCCATGTCCTTAATTGTCCAGCACCTTGTGTTCCAGCTCTGACTGCGCTGCCTCTGCTCCACCATCACTCAGCTGACCAGCGCCATCCTCCATCATAACCGTTCAGGAGTTACTACACAGTGTAGAATGGAGACACAAGAAACCTTCCTATGGCGAAAAAGAAAAACATGAGTACTTGTCATCCCCCACTCAAGTCTTCAAGGAGGCTTTGAAAAGAAAGAGTCTCTACTTCACTTCAGCTCAACTGCTTATTAACCAGTCCAATCCCCTTCAACCTGAAAGCCTATAATGTCAAATATGGACCTGTGGCAGCTTTATGTACACTCCAAGGTGCACCAAAAAAAAAAAAAAAAAAAACCTTTCCAGCACATAAAGTCCAGTACAGCTCAGGCTATTGAGGACAGTACAGCCATGGATGCAGTGGGAGACTGAGGATGTATTCAGACCTGTGGCCCGTTTGCTTTGTTCCCATTCAGGGGCTAAAACAACACAATTGTTGCATTTTTTATTGGGTCATTTGTGTCCACATGATAACAGCCCCCAGCATTCCAAAATTGTAAACAAAATGTCATGCATGAACCAACTGTTCTCTCATTGGTCAGAAATCTTACTCGGACGGGCTCTGAGAATTTGCACAAAGCAAAGTTGAGTCATTTTCAACTTTGGTTTTAAGTTTTCAGACGTGCAGACTGAGGATGGAAATAGTATGTCTGGTCACCCCCACCCTCCCACCTACCCCCCTGCTGAATCCTCCTGATGGCTGCTCTGTCACACAAACTGAGGGGAAGCAGATGGACACAGATGGGGGGTTGGGGGGGGCAAGCCAGGGAGATGGACGGACAAGAGGGTGAGATACATTTCTTGCGGTTCATGCAGGACCGCTCCAGCGCCTTTTTTTTTATTTTTTGTGTCTCCAGCTCACGGTGATAGAACGGGTCTTCACACAGCACATTACACAGACGTAATGAGATGCAGTGCAAAACTGAGGGACGATACTTTTTTTTTTCTCTCTCTTATCACACCCTGGAAGCTTTTACCGCTCCCGTTCCTTGATATGGTATTTCATTCGTTCACACATGGTTGATCAGTGCCATACCCTCCTTTCCTCTCTGGAACAACAGGATGCCGGTTGGTGTCTATTTTTTTCTTTTTTTTTCTTTGCCGTTCCTTTCCATTCTCTCCTCTCTAACACTCCAGGATGTCATTACCCCCACAGCTGTTTCACTCTAGCTCTCTTATGACAAGTCAAAACAAAGGCTTCACAACTCCGGAGGTAAAATTCAGAATTGACTACCTAAGGCAAAGCATGCGTGTAATTTCCACCTCAAGATCTTCCCAGACAAACAGTGGCCCCAGTTTTTGTTTTTTTTTCCTTCCCCTGTCTATCTCGGTTATTCCCTAATTGGTATGGCATTCATGATCGGAGCGCAACAGTTATTTCCGTCCCCTTGTTTTTCTCTCGTCACATCACCTTCGCTGGCACTGGTTCCCCAACAACAGCGCTGCAGCCGCGGATGGAATCTAGCTTCATTGCACACAGAGGCCTGGAGGAAACAATAGATTCTAATTTGCTAATGACATTACTGTGGAGGTTATTAAAGCATCAGCAGAGAAGCAGGAAGCGGCTTCTGCGGAGGGAGGGCGGGGGGGTCGATTGCTCCCAACCTGGACTCAACAACAGCAGTGTGGTGTTTCTGGGAAAAAGGAAAGAAAGGAGAAAAAAAAAGATGTTGATGGCACTGCGATGTCCTGAGGGAAGCGCCTCTTACGAGGAGCAATCACTACGACGACGATGATGATCTCACTTAGTTGCCCATGGGCTAATCTGTTAGCTTTTATTAACACCGCCCCACAATGCTTACACACTCAAAAACGCCAAATGTAGCCGAGGTTGCTGTGACAACCAAGATGGGTCATCGTCAGGCGCTGTGACTGTCGCCTCTGGATAGTGTGAGCGGCGGCGCAGCCTTTTTCCTGCCTCCCTCTCATTTCTTTTCTGGGTGCATTGCCAAAAAAAAAGGGTTTCAGGGCAGCCTGCTTTCCACTCTCTGCCGAGCTAGCAGCTAACAGGCTGAATCTTTTGAAACCTTTCAATTTTGACCGTCTTAACAGGGCTGCTATGTAGTGCGGGTTTGTGTGGCTTTGCAGAAATTGCCTGTAAACAAGGTTTTAACTGCATTTGATAGTCCTGACTTCCTGTCACAGTATTCTGGTCTCTTGGCACGCCGGTAGAGTGTGCTAGGCTTACATGCTCATCCAGGTGAACGCCTGGCTGACAGCTCCCTACATATGAAGGCCGCCCATCTTCCTCGCAGCAACAGTAACCTCTGCCTGTGTCGGCTGGATTCAAGCCACTTCTTACAACAATAACACTGATCCATATCTATTATTTTTACCCAATAGAAGTATTTCTAATGAGTGAGAGTTTCTATTTTCTGTTGCATGAAACACTTTTCTTTTCACTCTCTTTTCCTGCCGATATCTGTTGAGTCTGCACGCTGTACCCCTCGACAGGCACAGCTAATATTTCCAATGTTTGAATGAGGTAGCATATACATCTTCTCTGCAGAGTCCTTGGCTCGGCTAGAAAATAGAAAACAAAAAGAAGCATACACACATTCACCAAGCCGCTTTCTCTCATTCATGTGCTCGCTCTGCCCACACTCACACGGAACCGTGAAAAGGTGCACGGACATTATTTTTCCCCCCAGTATTTTGGAAGAGCACCTTGACCGTTGGCTGATAGAAGCCTCCGTTTTGGAGTTAGGGCTGCTTTTATGTTGGTATTGATCAGCAGCGCTATCTCTTATCGATCCCTCCGCTGCACTACTACGTTTGATGGATTGATTGGCAGCCTGTAGCTAGAGACTAATTTGTCAGGGAGCACTGGACCTTGTCAGAGAAGAACACCATTATGTCCCAATCATGGATGGCCAACAATCCCAGGGGTGGTGTGTGTGGGTGTGGGGGAGCACAGGGAGTAGCGGTCTTGCCTATTCACGGTTGGCTTGTGAGCCCTGAGTATGTGTAAGACCAGACTCCCCTGTGGGTTAGAGCAGCACTGATTGAAGTCCACCTTAAAACGCAGCTCATACGCAGTTCCACCAAGGTTCCTTTCATTCCGCTTTTAATTTCCACTCTCATTATGGCTAGGCCGTTGACACTCAAATAAACATGTTTGCATATGTTCCCCACCACCACCACCCCCTCCTTTTTTTCTGTTTCGAGCACAAGAGCTTCATCCTCCAAATGGCTGTGATTCAGCTGCTGCACATGATGATTTGTGCCCCCAGTAATTATACCTTCCACGTGCTGGGAGGGAAAGAGAGAGAAAGAAAAAAAAAAACCTGTTGTTATTCTTAAATCCCCACTCGATGCTGGCTTAATCATTGTCTGCCTTGTCTTTGGAATGGCTGTAATTGAAACATTAGCTGTTCGGGTCTATATACAGCGTGTGGGCGGCTCGCGTGCGCCCTGTGGACGGATTTTAATCATAAGCCTCGATCACAAGCCCAAGCAACTTGTGGGTACTTCACGTCCCCTCTGTCTCTTCTTCATCCCCATACACTCTGCTTTACGAATACATTTTTTTAGCTGCGTTTCTTTCTCGTGTTGTGTTCGGTGGCAGCAAAACCATCGTCAAAAGCAAAGTGATCCATTAGCCGGTGCTTATTGACTTTTCCCTTTAAGTGATGCCACCCTCCCCTCCGCAGCCAAGAAACCTTGTATTGTATTCACGCGCAGGCTCGGCGTCGACTTGATACCGGCCGTGAACTTAGTGCTTTTCAACTCCAGTCCGAGGCTAAGAGACAAGCGAACCAAAAGGAAGCATTTGCTCCGTATTGACTGCTTTCATGAATTTTTCATCGGCTGCTCAAGGCGATGGTTTGCCAGCTGGGTGGGTTGAGAAGATGAGGCGCCCATCCGATGCCGCTGACCACACACTGCTCCCCGATGGGCCAGCGCTGCATTTTTAAAAGGTCTTATCTCCTTGAACCTGTTAAACACCTGAGCGTTACTGTACTTAAGAGGTTGCTCACCACATCTGCGTCACCCCTTCGACTTAACCAATGTCAGACCCCAGGCCTCAAACCTGCCGATGCCTGTGTCGTCCATGGCGATAACTTGAGAGCCACAGCTTCTCTCCCGCTCTCTCTCCCTTCCCTGTCTTGTTTTACAGCCTCTGTCTCTCTACCATTCAATCTTGCGTGGTTACCTCAGAGCAGGGTTGAGGAAACATGTTGATCTTGCACATATTTCACTCCCTGGGGGGGGCAAAAAGGGAGTCCAGCACTGTCAATGTGTGTCTCCTGAGACAACACACCTCTCAAAGCCAAATCCCACAACCCCTCCACCAGCATCACCCCTCCCCTTCTGCTCAGATCTGCAGCCCCCCCCATGTAACTCCCCAGTGGGTGGTCAATATACAGCCCTCTAGGTCTGAAAATGAGATGCTGACTCATTTGCTGTTATTCCTACGCCCCCATCTGTGGCCAGTGAAGGCACCTTAAATAACTGGACTGAGGAATCTAGAGAGTCCCCTACACAGATGCATCAGTGGCATATCATCACAGTCTGTTTTTTTTATTATTATTTTTATTTATTCCACTATAGATATATATACATTCGTAATAACATCAATAGATATATAAATAACACAACTTAAGCATTAGGTGTTCAATTGATTCTTAATGTTGAGAAACAGAGCTGCTGTCTGCTGGCGAGGACCAGGTTGTCAGGGCCCAAAGGTGAGGCCTCTGAGGCGTTTTAAAGCTGCTCTAATCAATATTTTTATATTAGCAATGGATCAAATGACTGTGTGTAATGTGATAGAGGTTGCTCAGAGTAATGACCCACACAGCATTATGCATAGACTGTCCAGTTTTTCCCATCTGTATTAAGTATTTTAGTCTCTCAGCCCATTGTTTTAGTTTTATTTCTGTTTGATTCCCTCTCGTTGCTCTTATTAACCAGTGTCTCGCAGCAGCAGGCAGCTGAAAAGCTCTGGTAAATATACTCTGCACTCCCCACCCAGCACCAAATGGCAGGCAGACAAAGTTAACAACAAGCTGGCGGAGCACTTAAGTTGCAAAAGAGTCAGATATTTCCTCCAGGTATTGGGTTGAACAGCAAAGCAGCGCTATATTGAGCAGAAATGACTCAGAATGAATGCTAACATTACTGCCGGATGTGTAACTAAACAGCCAATTAAGAACTGATAATTACTATCTATAAGGTGATAATCTGCCAATATTGAGTTTACAGCTTGTTTCATTGCCCCCGGAGCCCCCCCCCCCCCCAAAAAAAAAAAAAAAAAAAAAAATAAAAAAAAAAAAGTCAATGCATGCAGCTTTAATGAACGTGGTTAACCAGGATGGAAGTAGTTAACAGAAGCCAAGAGAGAGATGCTCCTTGTTATCGTTGTGGACAGCGTTATATCCATTGCAATGTACATCTGTGGCTCTGAGTAGACAGCGTACTCCCCAGCCTGTTTACCTCAACATCTATACAGATTAGCCATGTAAAAGCAGCAGTCTATACAAATCGTACCTGAGCGACAACGCTACGTGTTTGTTAGAAGAGCCAAATGATAAGTATGTTTGACTTGTGCTATTACGCCCCTGAAAGTGCACAAGGCTGATGAAATTCAATAAATATCCACATTTAAACACAAGGTTTTTACTCTGATGCTGGGACCTTAATGGTGGGGTGAATACATATTTGGAGCTCTAATTACCTCCTGGGGAGGAAGGGAAGATTACACACTTTTTATTTTTACATTTTTTTTGTAATGCTCAAGTCACCAAGGCACCTGTAGAGGATTAAGTTCTTTATCTATTATGTATTGGTTTTAACATTGTACTTAAAAATTCATTTCATTCATTTTAATGTTAATGAACTGTTAGAATGATATTTATTAACACAGATGAGATGACCCTAATGACAAGAGAAACTTTGTGCTCTCTCCTCCTCCCCCCCACCCCCACCCTACCCCCCCTCTCCTCCTCCTCTGTCTTCACAGGACCTACGGGAGGTCTGGCTCAACTTCCCACCACACCCCCTGCAGGTGGGTTGAGATATGTTTCATTATTGATGTTTATTTTGGCTTGATGCCTCTCATTAAAACTCACCTCACCCCCAAGACACAAAAGCGTTCTCCCCATCTTTGAAGTTTTCCAGCCAGAATGTGTGTTTTTTTCTTGTGTGTGTGTGTGTGTTGCCAGAGGTGGGCAGGCTGTTAGCTTTTCAGCCTGACGCTGACCGAGTGCTTTATACAGTAGATGTCACAAGGCCCACAGTAGCTCTCCACTCGTCTGCATTGTTCTGTCCCCATGTGTTGCTGCTCTCCATTTTGGTCAAGACCGTAATCCTCTTTTTCATTCACTTCATCTTCCTCTTCCCTCTTCCCTTCCATTGCCCCTCACTCTGCTGTGCCATTCTGCCCTTCTCCACCATCACGTTTTTATTTTTTTTTATTTTTGCAATCCCTCTCTTCGCTCTCCCTCTGTGCTCTCGTTCTTTGCTTTACATGATCTGCCCAGAAACATTGAACATGTCAACAGTGTTTGTTTGAAATTAGGATTTGGAAGGAGAGATCAAAGATGCCATAACAGGATTACAGTCCCGAATCACATGAGGCCTCCAGGGACCGTCAGGCATCCTTCTCTCTGATGTGTTTGTGAGGAGAAAGTGTTTCTTTGTGTGTTTGCCGAGGCTCGTCTTTAAGCAGTTCATTCTCTTCATCTCCCTGCGTGTGTCGCTGCATTTTCTCATGTGCATTTATTTATATATTTTTTAATTTTTTGCATATCCACGTTTGGCCCAAAATAACATTGTGTTTCTGTTTGCATACTTCTGTGTGTATACATAATTTATTTGTTTCTCCACGTATTTGCCTCCTCACCTCCGATTTCTTCATCCCTGAACGTTGCAGATGCACAAAGCATCTGGATGTTTTTCCTTTTTCATTGTTGGAGTTTGCAGCGCCGGCGCTCAGAATAGACACATTGTATCCTGCAGTCTTGTTGTTTACCTGGTGGGCTGCGCGGCGGACGCCCCAGCGGTGGGCGCCGCGGTCGGGGTGGAGCCCCGGGGTCAGCCCCTGCAAGCGCTCTGCGGTGCGAGGAGGAACCTCCACAGCGTGCCGCATGAGTAGTGATTAGCCGCTTCAGAGCCACAGCCTCATTACCACTCACTGTGCGTGGCTGAGGCTTCTCTGGGTGGTCCTCTGCAAGTGGGCTAAGGCCTGTTAAATTGTGCCAACCTCTTGGAAGCTTGATAGCATCATGACCTTTTGGCTTGAGAAGATATAATCCAGGCAGTTCCACAGGAAGAAAAAAAAAGAAACAGCTCTCTTGATTATTTATTTACTCTCTAATTGATAAAAGCCCCGGAGGACGGAGAGAAAATTACTCCCAAAAATAGTTAATTTGAGGCAACAAGGTGTCACCCACTCCCCCCCTTGCTCAACAAGATGACGATGACAAAACGGAGGTGAAGAGGACCCGCCGTAATGAGGTTTGAGCGGATGGCGGTGGCAGCTCGCCGCGGCGTGGGTAATTATGCGTACACCCGTCTTCGCCGCGCGCGCATACATTAGCCCTGCCACCGCCGTGCCCTGCAGAGCGCCGTGGTAACGCTCTCGTGGTTGACAGGCACATCTTTATGTCTTTCGTGTTCGCTCGATTCGCCCCAGCGCATCACCACACACACACACTCACACCAGCTCTCCAGAATAATTTACCAGAACGTCATTTACGTTGAGACTGGATTTCAAAATTTCTCCTTTGGTTTATCAGGGAGATACATGAGTGTCAGGCTTTTCGGGCCTCAAAAGACCTCGGCTCTGATTCCGCTTTCTGTCTGGACTGAGCTGAAAGTGATGCTTTGAAGCCTTTTCAAAAGTGTGTGTGTATGTGTGTGTGAGTGCATGTGTGTGTATGTGTATTATTTTTTATTTTTTTCCCCCCATAACTGCTGTTGATTTTTTTTTTCCTCCCCTCCTCTCTCCTCTGCGTTTGAAGCCTTGCTGCCGGCCATTCCCCCTGAAGGATAGCTTGCGCCTCTGAGTGCTGAACTCGTCAGATGTCGTTAGTTGTGATGCATGACATTTAAACGCATTTCGTTAATTAACAGAGTGAAAAAAAAGACAGGAATGGAGTGTTTCTCAGGACATATTGGATGATGGAACCATGACATTACCGGCAGCGCTCCAATTAAAATACTGAGTTTAAAAATACATCTCTGCTCTGCACACTGTCTTGACATGGGAGAGAAACTGTTTACTTGTCATTTCTTCATCAAAACAGACAAAGATGGTCGAGAATAGAAGAAAGTGGCGATCTTTCCTGGAGAACCATGAAAAGTTGCCTCCTTTAATCTTTTTTATTTTTTGGGATACTTTGCACTAAATGGACCAGGCTAATGTGCTTTTAGTGTCCACATGAAATCATGGCTCAATTCTACTGTTTTCTTTGGAAAAGATGTCTTGGTCAAGCTTACAGCTGCACCACACAGAGACCAATTAGATGTTTCTAGCTGCCTAATTAATGCACCCATAAGGATATCTCTTGATTCAACAAACATCGGTGCACATATTTTCTTAGCATATCATTTCTTTTTACTAACGAGCATAGGCAGGAGCAAATACTGCAGTTAAAACGGAGCGCTGTGATTCCGGCGAACCCGTCTACCTCTGAACTCACCGTGCCCTACAGCTATTGTTGAAAGCGCAATCTACAGCCGTTTTCACAACAAGAGCCTAAAAGGCGTTCTTTCAAGGCTCATCAAAGTCCCGAGGGCAAGTGTCTCGGATACATCCCGCTCTGAAAGAAGCGAGGAGACGTACAGCGCGACTGAGTCATATCGTATTAATTGACCGTTTGAATCACCAGAATTAGAGAAAGAGAGCGAGAGAGAGAGCGAGACTAAACCGAGCTGTTTGACTTAAAACTTAATGACTAAGAGATTCCATCTGCTGCAGATCATCAGAGTTTGTTTTGAGGCGGAGTAAAAACACACACTCTAAACAGGCCCTCCAGCAGCACAGTGTAGAGGTTCAGCTCATTTAAGGAATTCATCTGACGCTCTTATGCAGAACGACTTCATGAAGTACTGTCTCTTTTATGTGTGTGTCTGATTTAAGAATCATCGGCGTGGACGCACTGGTTGTTACTGAGACTGGGAGTAGATTATGGGATATCTACACACTAAAGACCAACAGAATCACAAAAGCATTGAACACACATTAGATTTCTACCCAAAGTTAGACACAACCAAACTACGTATTCCCCTCCCTCAAGTCTTCATATAGTCTTCACTGCTGTGTCTTTAGTTAGTCATATGTATAATGGATGGTAGTAACAAGTAGGCCTGCTTAATCTCTTTTCTCTATGTTCCTCATCAGCTTAACTGTTTCAAACATTGACTCATGAATTTCAACAAAAAGGTTTTTGGACAGCTGAACGTTACACTCATTGTCAATGTTCCAGTTTATCTCAGAGGTGCTGGATTTGGGGCGGGGCCCTGGTGAGTGAGTGGTATACAGCCTCTGATCCTAATGCAGGAAGTACCTGGTTCCACTCATTTCCTGCTTGTCTGTCCCCCTGTTCTCTCTCCCTGTCTCCTGCCAATAGGGCAGGGATAGGTCTGCTGGCTGATGTCTTCAAGTAATAACAGAAATATTGATGAAAATACAGTTATTTGCCATAACAATAAAGGTGTAGTTCAACATTTTGGCAAATTGGCCCATTGCCATAATCCCTGGGGTTGTTACCTTTAATTGTCGGTGCATGCTATTTTTTAGAACAGTGGAGCAGAACGTTACGAGACAGAGTTGTTTTCGAGGTAAATTCATGCAAAACCGCTGATGCACATTCCCGCCAGGGGCCGTTTTCCGGCGAGTGGTCTCTGCATTTGCCTAGAAAACAACTCTGTCTCCGTTATTATCTCATAACGTGGTGAATGTGCAGGTCACAACTTGTCCACAAGAGCGTTGTTGGATTGTGTATTTGATGAGTTTGATGAGGGAAACCAATAAATCCTGTCAGCCTCTGTAGCTCTGAGCAGCTCGCGGCTCTGCTCTGCTGTTCTAGAATTAGCTAGCACCGACAATTACAAACAAACCTACTCCTAAAACTATAGGGATTATGGCGATGGGCCAATTTGCTAAAATGTTGAACTATCCCTTTAAGATTGACACGACATCAGTTGAGAGCGTTGTACAATTTGCAAAGGTCACCAGCTCATTACAAGAGCTCTAGTGTGAAAAATGAAAGTTGCTATAGCTTGTAATTGAAGTTGAAGTGAACCTAAAGAAATACCTCCAGTATGACCTATAACACCTCCAGCTCATGCACACTCACACTTTTGCAACTAAACCTCCTGTGTAATATGTTTCCCCACAGGTCCAGGAGCCTCAGACAGACCGACAGCTGATCGAGACGTCCCCGGTCCTCCAGAAACTGACCAGCTTCGAGGATGCCATCGGGGTTTTGTTCACGCATGTGCGTCTGCTGGCCAGAGCTTTCACCTTGAGGACTGTGGGCTTCAACCACCTCACCCTGTAAGTACACTGGCAGTTTGCTTTCGCCGGTAATAGAGTTACGCAGCCAATAAAAATGCAAAGCGAGGCACTAGTTGGCCAGATGTAATTAGCAAGGATGCTGCAGAACTAGCCACAGTTTGTCTGCTGCTCCCTTCACAGGCGATGCAGCCTGATGCATTATAAGATATAATGCGATCGGAGAGGCTGGGAGTTTTCTCTATACATGGGGTATTTTAAATGGTTGCGACTGTTGTGAATGTGGCAGCCTCCTCCTCCCACATCATCATTATTATGTCGGCCCCCTGCAGCGTATACATTTTCTTGCAGTCTCTCCTTCTGCCTCCGTGACAAGCTATGTCTCGGATGTCATGCTTAAAGTGCCATAATGGAATATGGACTTTTTCACTGCTTTTTGACCACGTGCCTCAGCTAAGAGAGAGAGAGACAGACCCAAGGGACTCTGAAGTCCCCCTATCTGTAGTCTGCCTGAACCTGTGAGGCCATAACCCTGCTGCCCCATGGGAAATGGGGTTTTGATTCAGTGGGTTGTCCAGTGCAGGAGGTTTAGAATTTCTCTTTTTTTCATTCACTGGGGCCACATCTCTTATTTGACAGACTTTTCTTTTTTTTTTATCCCCCCGTCTCATTGTCATGCTTCATTCCACCCTGTAAATTCCCGGATTCTCACTTAACTCAATCCAGATTTAATTTTCAACCGCATACCGCTTCCAGATAGAATCTCACAATACGCTCCTCTGTTCGGAGAGATATGAGTTTTTGTTTTGGGTGTGTTTTTCGCTTAATTGCAACGCATCGCCGTGATGCTACAGTGATTTAACTCCGATGCTGGGAGTTGTCCCCCCACCCCCTACCCCTCTCTCCCTCCCTCCCTCGGCCTCCTCTGCAACTTTCGTTCGATAGCGAGCAAACTTCCAAACTTAAAGCAGAAGAAGCCTCTGAATTGATCTGAGAGGGAAGCGGCTGGGTCTGTCTGTAACGAACGTGTCGGCCGGAGCGTAACCTGGCTCGCTCATGGACAAACGAGTCGAGGCGACCGCTATTTTCATATGAAATTGTTTCCGCTAATGAGACTGTTCACTCCAATCTGAGGTGTTTCAGATTCACAGAATGAGGGGGTTATTTGCAATGGAGGCTTAACTCACTTCTGAGCTTTACAACACAATAGTGAGTTTGACAGCTCCAGCAAATTAGCCTTGGCAGCACACCTCTGATATCTTATTGGCAGGCTGCACTCTGTAATTGCTTGCTTAGTTTTGCCACAAGGACATTTCTGTGTATGTGTGTGTGTGTGTGTGTGTGAGAGAGAGAGAGAGAGAGAGAGAGAACATGATGCGCACACGTACACCCATACTGTACACAGCTGTGTATGTTCTAATCCATCACTTAAATGTCAAACCTCTCCACACTCTTGGTCAGGGAAGTCGATTAGAGGTCCAGAGGTTCGTCTCCCACTGAGCTTTACTTTGAAGACTTTTCCAGCTCAAGGTTGATGCCAATGATACTTTCTACCCCAATGTATATTTTTATTTCACACATTTGTATTGTTACTTTTCCCGGAGCAGAAAAAGGAAAGAATTCATATATTTCTTTCCAGGGTAATTTATGTTCATTAGCTCATTAGTGGCCAAAGGCAGGTTGACCCAAATAGAGCCGACTGACTTGAAAGCTGGAACTGAGCTACGGCTGCCCACGAGGACCAAAGGTTACACCAAAGTGGGTCACGCTGTCGTGATGGGGAGAAGAAGGAGGTCAGATAACAGAAAGTAAGGTCAGACAATAAGGTAGGCAGCAGATGAGGAGACAGGACCCAGGTTGGCCTTCGGCCTATCACTTTATGCACAAGTAGAGGACAGACCGACCTAGAAGAAGACAGGGATGGGAGCTGACCCTGTCGAGAGTCAGCGGAGACCGGAGGCTTCCATCAGACAGCGCAAACGCAGAGCCGCGGGCCCCCAGGCGCCGGGCTTCCTATCTCCTCTCACAGCGGAAAGGCTGGGTGTTGCAAGAATTTCACCGTTAGTGAAAAAGGCTCCATCTCTCTTCATGTTCGGTATTGTTTTTTAAATCAAAGCAGACTCCACTGTGCTGCTTTCACAGTAGTTATTTGAACATTTGCACATTCAGTTAAATTTTATTGAATAGATTTGGGTTACATAAAAAGGGGAAGTTATGTAAATCAGTGAATGCAACATTTCTGAGACTTGCAATTACCTGGAAAGTAAAGAAACCGACTCTAACTTTTATTTCTAGTGCAAAATAATTTTTAGTGATGATGAGACCTAATTTGCTGTCATGAAGGAAACTGACTTGTGTGATTAGTTGATCAAATAACTCGTCTCTGAGGACTTTAGATCCAACACAGTAGTTTCCCTCCTCCCTTAATTTATTTTTTGTTGAATGTTTTTTTTTTGCTAGAAGAGATTTCATTATATTGAAGCGGCACTATTGGCAGTTTACGTTGATCTTTTGAAGTTGCAAAGTGTATTATCATGTTAGATTTTTTTTCTTGCTATTGCCTCCTATTTCTCCAAAATTGCACTCAGTGTTTGACTCCAGTCCACCCCCCACCCCCTCCCAGTAGCACTTCATCCCAAATAGCTGCAGTGTGCACCACCTTACACTGGCCGCACATACGAAACAAGAACATAATTTCCCTAAGAAGCGGGAGGAGAAATGGCCTGACAAAATGAAGCGCTCCCCTCTTTTGGAGTGGGCAGCCTGTTGCAGCCTCTTCAGAGGGGCTGTTAAAGGTATTTTAGATCAAAGTCAAAGGCGAATAAAGACCTCGGCTCCACACTTTACTTCAATTTCCCCCCACCTCACCGGAGCATTGTGCCTCCACTGTTGAAGTGAATAAGGGAAGGCTCTTTGTGCTGCTTCACACGGCGACACAGTCCCTCTTTGACCCGCTCTATCTCTCTTTCTCTTTTCTATCTCTTCTACCCCCCCCCCCGGTCTCACGTCACTCCTCTGTTCCCGCACCCGTCTCTTCTGCTTCCTATTGGATGTGAAATTAGCTTGGACTTGACCTTCTGGATCTGTTCCTGCACAGCGTGAGCCCCTCTGTGCATGTTCTCCGCTCTCATACGACGTACAGGCTCGATTCTGAGAACAATCCCTCAAATCTCATGTTGTACAGTGCTGACAAGGGGAGAGCCCTCTTATCGTTTTGTCCTCGACCCTTGGAGCTCTCGTGTGTGAGCCTTTTCATTAAGAACTTCTATGAATTTTTTTTCTTTCTTGATAGGAATGTACTTTTACATTGTCCCTTCCTTCCTCATGAAGCTCAGTCCAAGGTCTCACGGTGCAGCAGTAAAGTAGCTACAGTATCTGTATGCGCTAAATTGATCAATCAATTCATGCAATATGAATGAACAGTGTTGATCATTGGTCATTTATTCCGCAAAAAAAATGCCAATCATGGGGTGTCGTGTGTGGCAGTGGGTTGAGCAGGCGCCCGAAATGCAGAGGGTTCAAATCCGGCTCTTTACTGCATGTCATTCTCCCTCCCTCTGCCTCCCTATTCCCTGTTCTCTCAACTATACAGTTAAAAAGAAGCCAAACATTTATTCTGCTGTGCTCTCAAGTGTGAGGATTTGTAAATATTGTGTGTTTGCTCCTGTTGTGGACTAAGTATCTTTGCGATCTGGGCTGTTGGTCGAGCAGAGCGAGCTATCTGAAGATGTCACTTTGGACCCTTTTATCTGTTGCCAGACATTTCCTGAAGTAAACAGTGTGTTCAAATCAATCAACAAATTAACTGATGTCGCTATGACATAAAAAAAAAGAAAAAAAAAGTTTTTGCACCCTTTCATGTGCTGTCAGTGTGGTTTCTTCAGCTTTGTTATACGACAGCCAAGCGATGACAGGAGCGTCAGTCCTCATAATCACTGTGGGTCTTCAGAAACCCCATGCTCACTTTGTTTTTAGAATAAACATTGAACTGTAGTTAATAACACTCTTGATAATTGATGCATTGTTAAATACATTTTTCAACAAATCATGTTCTGGGGAACAGCAAAGTTGTATTTTATCAAATATGCGACCCCTCTGTTTTACCTCCATCACACACTGAGTACCTGAATATGAGACTTTCTTTCAGGCTTCCATCCATTAAACATTGAGACGGAACGGAAAATACAAGAATGACATTAATTGACGACCAAAATAGATCTATTCCAGGCCCGCTGAAGGTGCTTAAACTGCTGTTTCACTCATTCTTTAGTGCGCATCTCTCCGGCTCAGATGCGCCGCAGCTCATAAAAGGTAGCGGCACCAGGAATCGGACAATAAACTTTGACCTTTCTCTCCCTTTGATGTTCGCCTCCTCCTCGTCTCCTGCCTCTGCTTCTCTCTCTCTCATCTTCAGACTCCCCCTCTCCTGCCAGGAGCTCATATCTATAGATGGATATATGCTCTGCTGCTGTATAGTATACACACCTCACTGCATGCATCCCCCCACCCCCCACCCCACAACCCAACACTCCCTGCCTGTCTGGCACAGCACCAGCCCACATCTGCAATGCTAATCTATAATTCTGTTTAATTAATGACCATTACAGTGGTAGCAGTAGCACACACTCAGTGCCACTGCCCTGTGGAGCACAGAGAGTTACAGCGTGCTCCCTGCCTCTCCGTGATGGCGAGGAAGGCAGGAAGCTGATGTACAGTATCACAGAGCTGCCATTAGCATTTTCTAGGAATTGTTAGAAGGTTTAAAAAGTTGTTCTCTTGCACACGCCACGGCTGCTTTTATGGGCTTAGGATTTTTGACAGGCACTCCTGCAGGTGTACCGGAGGTTTTTTCAAAAGCACTTTTTTTTTTCCCATTTATATTTGAATTGCAATCAAAGCCCAGCATTTGCCTCAGAAGGGGCTTGCTACTTCAGGCAGCCTCCAAGTTGTCACACAGCCTGTCAGTACAGCTGTTCCCAGAGGCCACCCATGAAATGTACAGCCAACTTCACCGTTTTCTGTTAAAAGACTAAAAGCCTGGTAGATTTGTCGAGAGAGCATGATGCCTTTTCATGCCTCGCTGATACGCGACTGCATAACCTCATGTGAAACCTTCCCCGCCCCCCTCTTATTTACCCCAGTTCTCCCATAACCCTCCCATCTCAACCTTTTTGCTGTTTAATTTCCTCCTGTAACCGTTTTTCTTCTTTTTTTTCCCCCTTCTTCTTTTACCTGAACTTTATCCACCCATTTTTTTTTCCATCTCTCGTGTCCAGGGGCCACAATCAGAGGATGGAGTTTCTGGGAGACTCGATCATGCAGCTGGTGGCTACAGAGTACCTTTTCATCCACTTCCCAGACCATCATGAAGGACATTTAACAGTAAGCTCCAATCACTTTTATATCATCACACTTTACATCTTGGTCGGCTTCTGTGTTTTATCTGGCTCTGCTGTCTGAAGCTCCCTGAAACCACAGTTCACAACAGGTTTACGTGAAATGAAGTCACAGCTGAGCTTTTTTTTTTTTTGTTGCTTTTTTCTGTCTGTTTTTTTCTTTTTCACTTCCTCCCTCCTTCTTTCGCTCCCATCAATCTCTGAATCTCAAAGTACCAGCCACATACCCAGCCCCCTTTTTCCTCTTTTTCTTGTTTCCACCAAATAACTCTCTTCCACTCCTCACCCCACACTGTGCCTGTGTGTTTGCTGCGCTCCCGGTGATGGGCATTGTCATGAGACAAAATTGTACAGTGGTTTTCAATAACACATCTTTGTTGGCACATTTTTGCTGAAGCTGTCAAGTGTCTGAAAAATAAAGTTGCTCTGCTCTGTGTGTGTGTGTGTGTGTGTGGAGCAGCTCACACAGCTTGGAACACAGGTACAAAGCAAATGATCACACTTTGAACATGCAAGTCCATTTTCTGACAGCGTCAAACAGCATTACATCTCTCCTCTTTTCATTCCAGCATCAGCGTTTCTCTTTAGAAGGCTGACTACTCAAGGCTGGAGGGATTGAACCGGTCTAAAACCGAAAAAGAACCTTCTGCAGTTAGACGCTGCTTGGTGGATATTCCTTATAGATAGACGCTATGATGTTAGTTATATAAAAGCTTCCAGCGAGCTTTTCGTTGAGAGACTGAAAGCTTCAGCTACGCGTATGCCCAAGAGTCAAGATGGGGTACATCTGAAATGGATTTCAAATCGGGGAAAAAGTGCTCATTCAACTAGTGTGCTTGTGTGTCTGTGTGTGTATGTGTGTGTGCGCTACTGTGGCTCTGATTGTGATTGCGTGCGCACTGTTGAGGAGGGCACATCACAGCAAGACGGAGTCAGACAGTCATATTTCATTCCATTTGCTCCTTTCTTCCTGCATCTTGTAGCTATATTTAACATGTTTGTGTTTTTCCTTTTAGAGACGTAAATGCACCTCGACCATTCTAACATGTTGTCATCCGCTCAGCTCCAAGTCCCGATGTAATATTTAACAGAGCAATGTGCAATCTCCCTAAAACATTTACTCTGCATTACCATTCCCATCTTTGATGAATTATTCCATGTGGTGGTTTATTTTGATGTTGTTGGGGTTTTTTTTGGTTTGTTTTTTTTCCTGTTGCACTAATGTTGATTTATACACAAGCGTGCATCTGTGACATGTTGACACCTTGAGTGTGAACCTGACAGGTGGACATGAAAAACGTTGACGCTCTGTGTGTGTGTGTGTGTGTGTGTTTGTCCCCAGCTGCTCCGCAGTTCGCTGGTGAACAACCGCACCCAGGCCAAAGTGGCAGAGGAGCTGGGCATGCAGGAGTTCGCAATCACCAACGACAAAACCAAACGACCGGTCGCGCTGAGGACCAAAACTCTGGCTGACTTGTTGGAATGTATGTTCATTCATTTATATCTTCTCACTGTTTGTTTTTTTTTGCTTTGTGTCTCCAGAATGTGCAAGATTTTAGCATAAAGTACTTTTATTAATTTCTTGGTTCCCTTTCCTCGCTGCATGTCAAACAGCCACTTCTCTGCTGGAGACATGGAAGATGCTCCCGATGCGCTTATTGTGACTGCAGGAGTTTGGGATGATTTTTCCTGTGTGCGTGTGTGGTTTTTCTTTCTGTTTTTAGTATAATAAGACATTGAAAATCAGCTTGAAATATGCAGATGGTGAAAAAGTCACGTTTGTCACCTTTAGAGAAAATGTTCAGCTTTGTCTCGTTGTTTTTTCCACCCTGCACCAGGTGGACCTCGAGACCTTGTTGGTTGCAGGATATTATAAAAAAAACTCAGAGTGGGCAGTTGTGTCGGAAGGCAGAGTCTCATCATTAAAGCAACGGAAAACACATTCACACTCTATTCTAACTGTGTGTCAGCTCCCCTCCTGTTTCAACCCTGACAGTCTTAATTATGAGCAGTGCTCATAATTCAGTCCTTTTTAACTTCCTATATCACATAATGTTTCAAGATGCATGTGGTTGGAGCTGCACAGAAGCCAAAGCCTATTAAACGGGATCCTATGTAGAAGTCAAAGGGTTCTCCTTTAAATTGCTTCTTATAGTAGCATTGCGTTTTTGTTTTGTGTAATAAAAGGAAAATAATGTGCAGCGACACTGAGGACTCTTGTTAGGTTTACTGTCACAGTTAAGCAACGTGTTTGGCTGTGTGTGTGTGGGGCGTGGGGATTTTGTCAGTTTTGTCCTGGTGAATTTCTCCCCTGACACGTAGAAGAAGAAATCCAGGACCTTTTTCACAGAGCGATCCCTGCTGACCTTTAATTCTATATGAAGTCACACTCATCCTGGTGTGGAGTCCGAGGTCAACCGTGGCTTCTGACGTGGCAAACCACGGAGTGGGCTCTCTCCACAGGAGAATAAACCAGATGTTGGCTTCTTCTAGATGTGCAGGTGTCGCTGTGTTTTTCAGCTTGATAAAAATAAATTATGGAAAACTAATTAGTCAAATATGTTGAAGGTCATTTAGAAACACTGTATCCATTGCTTGCAGAATTCCTGTCCACCAGAGACGATTCAGCACATTTGTATTTCCATTGTGTAATGCAAATAAGGTCTCCATACTCACATTAGAAAAAAAAATCCTTGTTATCAGTCAGTTTCCATGAACACAAACCCTTTTTCTTTACATTCCCATATATTAATAATAGTTTCATCTTTTTTAAAAATCCAGTATTGTTGGAATAATGGTAACAATTTTCTTGCTCACTCCCCAACTGTTCCCAGCTCCAAAGATGGACCCATAAACCTGCCTCCAAGAACTGTTCTTCCTTTATTGATGCACAAGCGACAAAATGATGATGCTTTGTATTTAAACTTAACTGTGCATTTCCCCCAATTTTAATGCCGCTACTAAAATGATCTCTAAGGAAAGTTAAGCAAAAGTTTAAATGCATGTCCAAAGGGAAAGAGGTGACAGAGCCGGGGGTAGGAAGGCCTTTGTGGCCCTGAGCCCATGCATCATTGGAGACCCGATGTAATCCACATTAGGCCTAAAGGGGGCGCTAGTAGCAACAACAGATATAACAGGAAGATTAGAAATGGACCATCAGAAAAGAACTGAGAAAGACACAGAAAGAAAAAAAACATTAATATGCTCCAGGTCAACATTCAATAGGCAGACTTTAATGCATGAATAACACACGCATTCACACACACACAAGGACAACACACAGCTTCATATCATTTGCCTTCCAAATGATCCTTCAAAGTTCAGGCTGGAGCAAGAGTGGATGACACAGGACGAGGACGAGGGTCAGCTCTGGAAATGAGAGCAGCTCTTCCGCATATGAACAGTCGTGCCCTGCAGCTACGGCAGGACCCTCACTGGCCCCCTGAAATATTACCTATTATTCCTCTCTCATGTCCCGCTGTCTTAGTCACGGAGATGAGTGAATGCCGAGGCAGTTAATGGAAGAGGAAAACAAAAAGAAAGCCACAAGATGAAGATGACACCCAGCACCTACCACTTACATTTCCAATATTTTTTTTCTCTTCAGTTCACTTAGACTGTCAGGTATCCTCAATTCAGCATGACATTGAGTTTTATCTTATATATTATATAGATGTTTCGGTGAACTCTGTGTGGCCCTTGTATACCAATTTCCTGTCTGATGGGAAAAAGCAGGCGGCTACGGAGCCATCCTTTCCAATTGTTTACATTAACATCACATCAGTTGCTGTGGAGGGCCACAGCTGAGCTCTGTCCTCTGGTCTTTGTTAATGTTTTATTTGCTTCAGCAGGAGGGAGTCAACTGCTAAGCAGAGCAGAAGAAAAGATGCCTCACATCAGCTACTATTTTTTTTCTTGTAAACACTCCCTTTTCTTTTCCTTTGTCTCTGCAGCTTTCATCGCCGCACTCTACATTGATAAAGATCTGGAGTTTGTGCACACCTTCATGAATGTCTGCTTTTTCCCCCGGCTGAAGGTGAGTCCCTATTGATGTCTATTCACCACCCGTACCTGATCAATGAGCCGTCGTGCGGGACATCTCCCAGAGAAAAGGAGCCAGGCAGATGATGAAGAGCAAGCAAATGGTTGTGGCCCTAATGGTGCTAGCATCGACGTGCGGCCTGAAGTGGTGCTCGGCTCTTGAATGCCTCTCACAATTGCAGGCTGGAGTTGCTATTTTAGCCGTCTTTGATGGGAATCGCAGCTGGCGGCTGGACGTATTTATCGGGTTGTTGACGTTAGTCGTCAGTGTTTTTCCATGGATCCGAGAAGTGCCGTTGATGGCTTGCACTTGTGGAGTGCTCCAGGAGTTGTAAAGCTCTGACAAGATGCCCATGGCCAGATGTGAGCGAGGATGCTGCTGTCGAGCACCAGTGAATCGACCAAAAAATGAGATAGAAGAAGCTAAAAACTGCTATTTTCCCATTAATACGAATGCTGTGGTTGAACACCAACCATTACATGCACTCCTGTGTCCGAATAGTCATGCGCGCGCACATGTTCATGTACAAGTAACCACAGTGTGGACCTCTCCTTGAGAAGCTGCTGCAGTGGTCTGATATGCCATGCTAATTGCTGTCTTGGTGTGCCTCTCCAGGGAGAATCCCTAGCTCCGGAGGAGCTGAGCTTTGCGTCATGGTCGCTGCAAGAGAGCATCTCATTTCCACTTCCAAGAGAAAAGTTGTGAAACAGCCAGCATGTCTCCTTACATAGCCTTCTGGAAACCACAGTGTTGTACACTGTGCTGCTTCATCCAATTTGGATGGAAATAGAGAGGCAAAACCAGGGACATAAACGCTCCTTTCCTTATGTTCCCGATTTTTTTTTTTCTTTTCTTTCTGCTACACTGTGTGATTACGCATATAGAAGGGGGTTTGCGTGAACGTTGGTGCATCTGTGCACTTGAAATGGCTCACACCAGAGCCGGGGCTATATGCTGCACTCTTTTCAAAACAGCCAAATTTCTCTGCTTTAGGCAAAAGGAGTGTGGATGCCCCCCAGAGAGAGGGAAAAGTGGGAAGGAGAAAAAGGGAAGTAAAGCGCGGAAGCAAGAACAGCAGAGATGGAAGGGGTTGGGAGGCAGTAAAGCGAAAGAGTCGGAGAGCGCGAGCAACAGAAGCAGAAGCAATCTTTGTAGAAAATTAATAGGAGCAGACAGTTCTGGATTCAAAGTCTGCCTTTTTATGACAAGGCTGCTTCCCTGTTAATGGAAGGGCTTTTAGAAGTCCCCCTTGGATAAGAGAAATGTATCAGGGCTGCACACCTGGGAGACTCCCAGACGCTCTTTATTTCTGGCCGGGGATTGGCTTTTGTCTTAAGTAGCCTGTGATTTGTACTCAACGTGGAGAAACAGATGGAGAGCCAGTCAGAGAGAGAGAGAGCAAATAAGTGAGTGCAGCAGGAGGAGGAGGGGGGAGAGGTTGGAAAGGGTCACGGCAGGAATGAAATAAAAGCATGGGCGACCGGGGGAAGGAGAGTTTGTAGCCACAGCTTTATTCCTCACGTTTTCTGATTCTCTGAACAAAGTTTGAGTCGTCTGATTGCGTGTGTGCTGTGCTTGATGTGTGTGTTGCAGGAGTTCATTCTGAACCAGGACTGGAATGACCCCAAGTCTCAGCTGCAGCAGTGCTGTCTGACCCTGAGAACAGAGGGCAAGGAGCCCGATATCCCACTGTACAAGTAAGACTCCAGAAAACACTGTCAGGCACACTGGGGCTGGCTGCTGGGAGTTAACACAGGTGGTGAACTTGTGGACACAGACAGTCCCTGTATCTGCAAAGATCGATTTTTCATTTTTCACAGATTTAGTTTTTTTTTTCTTCCCACAATACATCTTGAGATTGAATTGACTTTGCCACTAAAAAAGCATTTAATCCAAACCATTTCCTTTTAAGGACACATGCATCTAGCAGTATTAACACTAAGGATACTAACTACTGAGATAATTTAAGGTGTTCATACTTGACAAATCAAGTTATATTATTATTAAGTTATTATTTCCTCACATCAGTTACACTGGTAGAGATGATAAGTGTCCCCTCTGTGACTACACCTTTCGTTACAGGTACTTTTAACTCTGTCAATTCTTAGTTCTGTAAATTATAACAACTTCAACCGTCTAACCATCATTTAGTTACTTAAACACTTCATCCACTACTTAAAGCCGTATGTTTTTGGCCCATTAATCCATTTGATCTGGACGGGCCGTGGCTCAGGAGGGTGGAGTGGGTCGTCCCGCTAATCAGAAGGTCGGTGGTTCGATTGTCGGCTCCTCGAGTCCACGTTATGAAGTGTCCTCGGGCAAGATCTTGAATCCCAAATTAACCATATTGGTGCACCGTGTGTGTGTGTGTTAGAGAAGTAGTGCTATGTATAGAACAAGTGCTGAGTGAATGGGTGAATGTGACCTGTGGAGTAAAGTGCTTTTAGTGGTCATTAAGACTAGAGGAGCGTTACATAGATGTAGTCCATTTAGCTTCCATGTAGATTCAAACTAATTTGTCTGTTTCTCCATCACTTGAAGCTCTCCATGTTCATGCACATTATTTTCAGGTCTTTATCTGACTGTTTTTGATATGTTCATTATATAGCATCCTAAATCTTTATCCTCAATATCATCCATAAGGAGATTCTATTTACGTGCATTTAGGTATCAGTTTTATTTTGAAAAACCTGAAATCAGTATTCACATGTTCGCCAACACTCCAGCGAACATGCAGGGAAAGAAAAGCGCACATGTCCCTCTCCTCAGAGTGGAACCAGAGTCCAGAGCCGAGGCGGGTTTATTCAGGCGTCACTCGGGCCACAGTGCACAAGCCAGGAAATGAAATGGCACAAACAAAATTTAGAGGACTTTTCTTTCTTGTTATTGATCCCTGAACATTGTGAATAACTGTGTAAAGGTCTTTGTTGTTGTGGTAAATAAACACGCCCAAAGAGACCTTCTATTTGACAAAAGGTCAAGGAGCAAGTGTCATTTGACAGAATGCTTTTGAGAGCTGCCGTGAAGTGTGTTTGTCACCATGGAAACTGACAAACAGTGTTTTTTTTTCCCCCTGATTTAAAAAAAAGGAAAAAGAGCAGGGCAGCGGCTCAATGTGTAAAGGCGGTCAGGGATGGAGCACTTTTCTGTGCAATAAACTCAGGCTTTTTATCAGCGCTCCCTCTCTTTCTCTCTCACCTCCTTGTATTCATTTGAGCGTCTTTTCAGCTCTCCTCTGTTTATTATTCTGTCTATCAGCCTGACGGATGGTGATTTTTGACACAGCACAACTCTGACACTACAATCAACACTTCCCTCCAACTCAATTGCCCACGAGGAACGTGAATGAGAAACAAATAGAGCTCCTGGGTGACTTGAATTTCAACATTTTAGCACACAACAAAAAAGTTAAACTTGCATAAAGCCAGCCACAGATCAATCCCAGGCTTTAGCCACACCCTTGTGTGTGTGTGTGTAATTACCGCTTCCTTTGTTCCTGTTCATCATCTCCAGGACTTCCTACAGCCTCCTCAGGAGAAGACCTGACCCCTGTTGGTCGATATGCAAGAGTCACACGTCAGCTTTTGTAGGATTCCATACCAGTCGCCGGTTTTCGATATCTGTCAAGCGGTCTGGAGGTTCCATCTAATTTGTTTACAAGAAGTGTGAAGAGCAAGAGAGAAAAAATAAATAAAATATATAAATGGAGAGCGAGTGTGTGTGAGTCAGACAGAAAGCGGCTAAATGACCGAGGCAGGGCAGGAAAGGACACGGGGAAGAAAAGGAGTTAATGCACTGAGCCCCCTGCTAAAGGTTCCCTGGTGAATGTGTCTCGCTGATGACAGATCCACACCTCAACCCCAGCACCATCACTTTACCGTACATCTCGTCTGGGCAGGGACACACCAGGGAGCACACACACACACACACACACACAGGTTAACATTGTGCAGAGAGCGGCCTGAGTCAGTGAGTAGCTGCTTTTAGCGCGGTCTGAACCCTCTGCTCCGCCCTTCCTTCTTCCATCTGTGTGCCGCCGCCGAAGCCAACAACCTCCCAGCAGCCTCCCCGATCCCCTCCTCGCCACGCCTCCTTCCCTGTTATTTCAGCGCCGCCATAATTCCAAGTGACACTCGCGCCCGCGTGTTGAGATTTGGCTACAACGTTACGCACGGGAGTCCTATCAGCTCCACGCGCGCCAAGCCACGCCGCCTCATCGTTTGTAAGCGAGAAAGGAGGCTGAATTATTGATAAAGTGTCATAAGTGACCACATTGCATTAAAAATGGATCGCTCTCCTGAAATAAGTAAATTGTCTGTGAATAATTTAGGTGACTCACAGCTTGGGCCTGAGATGTTTATGCTAATGTTAACATTTCAAACATCTCCCAAGTTTTGTCTGCTGTCTTGTTCGTACGTCCCTGCAGGAACGCAACAGAATTGACAGCTTGATTTTTTTTTTTTGTCTTTCAAACATCTGTAAATTAGCTGAGTGATACTCTCTTATCATCCCTCTCTCAGATTTCTTGATCCCTCTTTTATCTTTTTTCTCTCATTGTTTACCCTTCAAGCACACCAAAAGCTCATGGGTCTCTCAAAGACTATTGTCATTCTTTAATTTCACTTCCTCTCCCAACATGTCATATCTTTTTTTCTTTCTTTCTTTCTTGCTTTAACCAAACACAGATCTTCGGTATCTGAAGATGATGGGTGTGGGGAGTTGGGAGCCTTTAAAAGTTGTTTATATGTCCCTCAGATTGCTTCTGCAGCCTCTCAAAGCACACTAGTGAATCAAAGAGCTATTCGCCTCCTCTCAAACCACCGCTTGAGATGAATTATTTTTGTTCCAATTGAAACCTTTTTTTTTTTTAACCTCCCTTTCTAATGCTATCTCTCTGAATGACAATGTCCCGGAGTGTCCTTGCACCTTTCTCCTGGGTATTATTTGTTATTTTTCAACTCTTCCCTCCTCCCTCTCACTTTCTGTATGTGTGTGTGTGTGTGTTTGAATCTGCAGGACGCTGCAGACAGTGGGGCCCTCACACGCCCGGACCTACACCGTCGCCGTATATTTCAAAGGGGAGCGTATCGGCTGTGGCAAAGGCCCAAGGTGAGTATGACAGTACGATATAATAAGACACAACAGGACAAGGCGCTCTGCCTCTCAATGCACCGTTAATGGGCTCGAGAATAATGGCTGCACTTTATTGATGGTGTTTATTATAGCAATTAAGCTCTTGTTGGCCTATTCTATCAGGAGAGACATTATGCAGAATGAAAATGAATCGATTCATTATTGATTTGACATAAATTGTGTTATGGAAATATCACTTTGTGCAGGAGAGGGGTCTGTGATGAGGCTGACGCCGCATCCACTGCACCGCTAGGTTAAGGTCTAAACCTGCACATCGGGGATAAAGACGTGTGTGTATAATGTGTGCGTTTGTGTGAAACCACACACCTTTTTGTGCGTGCTCACAAATTCACGCCTTTTGTAAAGTAAAGAAAGTGAATCTCCACACGGAGGCCGCTTTCAGGGTTGGAGGGGTTGACGATAAAGCCGCGGCTGAGCCTGCGAGAAATGAAACCTAAATCCATCAAACATCTTTTTGCCCCCCTCCCCCCCTCCTCGTCTGCGACATGTGGAACCCCCCCTTCCACGGCCCCCTACTTGAAAGCGCTCTCTCTTGCTCTAAGCTGGCGATAAGTTTGTCCCCTTCCATAGAATCTTTGACAGCTTACTGTTTTTGTATTTACATGACTTAAGCTCCCAGCCACCTCCGCTGTGGGCTATGATCACACAGCACATAATGTATACGGAGGGACTGTGAATTGAAGGCATAAACAGTGCCCGGCACAGAGCCGCCAATAGGCTTACCTTTTTGAAATGTGTGCACTGTGTTACCTGGGATTGTTCGGCAGAAAGGGGCCCTTTCAAAACAAATAAAAAGCACTTTTCATAATCCTCTCGATATTGGGCCGTTTTTTTTTTTTTTTTGATAGAATTTTAGAATAGGGACAATTTTGAATATGCTAAAGACCTCTCTCCTTCTCTCTTCCTCTCCCTCTGTCTCCCTTTTAAAAAAATATTTCTAATCTAGCATCCAACAGGCGGAAATGGGAGCTGCGATGGATGCACTCGAAAAATGTGAGTTATTTGGCAACATGGACCCACCCTCCTCTCCACACACACACACACATACACATTTTCACACTTTAAGCCTCTCACAGGCTTTTGCCTCAGTGTTGAATATTAGCCTTGGCTGTACAGTATGCAAGATGGCTGGCGAAGAGCTGTGGCCTGACCAGCCGGTTGGCTGCAGCATATAGGACATTAGGCTGTTTGAAGTGCTCGCCCAGAGCACAGGCATGGGGCCGAGCCAGAGATGGAGGACCAATGAAACAAGAGCGGAGCTGGGGATGGGGGGAGCTGAGCATCCTCCACCGTGTCCATCATCCTGAGTGAACCCAGGAAGTTTGCGTTGAGGGTTGTGAGAAGTTGGACATTTTTTGTGAGTTGTTGTGTTTTCAAGCCTTTTTGTCAACTAGAGAGCGTCCGTCACTTCACACTCTCTCCTGCTCGACGCTCCTCTAAAGGTCTGATGGAGTGTGGCTGATGCGTTGCCCCCCTCCTCCTGTGTGTGCTGCTTCACTCCTTGGCTGTTTTTCATCTTGTCATCAACCACCACTTAAGGAAAAATAGATAGTGATTTTTTTAGGCATTTACAATGTCTTGTTCACTGCCAAGTAAAAACACGATTACAGTGCTCTCAGAGACACATCATCGCCATTTCCATCATCTCCCATTCTCCTCTTATACCCGATGCCTATGTATGCGGGTGCATGATACCGCGCATTAGATTTCAGCTTGTTACGAGTTGGGTATGTGCTCTAGAATAGTTCTTGGAACCAGACTCCGTCGCTATCCCTGTGACCGCCGCATTAATCAAATGTACAGTTTGTTCATTACTCAACTAATTAGCTGGAGGTGAACACAAATGGCTTTGTTGGAACAGACCTGTAGAACTTGCGGAGGGCAGCGAGGTCAAACTTTGATTTCATTTGGCTCATAAATGAGGCCTCCAGCCACTTGTGATTGATTCTGTTTGTGCACCCAAGCTTTCGCTTCTTTTTTTATGAAACATTAGTGTTGGGGTGTTACTATTTAAAACTGTTGATCTTAGTCCCCCCTCCCCCTCTCCCTCGCCTCCCTCTCCCTCCTTATCAGGGGGCGTAGTTCAGTGCACACACTCTCTCTCATGTGTCTTCCTCCCTCCCTTAATTCCTCCCATTTCCTCTCCCCAGTGTACACCTCTGTCACCATGATTGATATATGCTCATTGCTAGTAAATGAACATTTCCCCCCTCATAAATTGCGGTTTCATGTGACTAGATTAGCAATGCCTTTTAAAAGGTCAGTTAATTTAAAATCATCTCTCCAAGTCTTCCTCCCTTCGGTGCAGAAATGCTTCCAGTTTGAGGGCTTTGTTTGACTTTGTGTTGTCACTTAATTTAACTCCTCCAATTAACAACTCTGCTCGGAGCGTCCTCCTCTTCCACCTGTGGCGAGGTGAGGCATGACGTTATTTTATTAAATGATTCGCCAGAAAAAAATCAGATAAGCTGCTCGCTTTAATAGATTCCTAATACGCTGACTGCTCTCAAAGGAAAATAAGGACAGTGTATTGATTAGCTGATCGACTGCCAAGTTACTGATAAACTGTTATTTATCAATTTCAGTATTTGCTTTTTTTATAATTGAAAATTGAATATTGTTATGTTTGAAATACACATTTTAAAGACCTCCACATGGTGTGGTCATAGATGATAATCTTATAAAAACTGAGCAATCAATACTGAAAATAATCAGTTGTTGCCCTAATAGGGATGCAACCAGCTGAAGAAATGACCACCAGTGAATTTATCGGTTGTGGTTGATCAAATCTGATTATTCAGTCTGTGCTCATCATCTAGAGGTCGAGTTTCCCTCATGAGGTGAACAAGGGACCATTATTTTTTTTCTCTAATTTTCAGAATTCACCAGTCAGACGTAAAAATGAATCAGTCTGATGTTGGAGTTTTGGCCGCAGCATTTGGATTCTGTTGTTTGGTTGTTGGAACGTCTTCTCGTTGAGATAAATATGCAAGGTCAGTTGAGCGGGGTTCAAACACGCCTTTGAAGGATGTGTGTGTCTCCTGACCATGAGCTTCTATAATGAGACCGGAGCTCATCTGCAGCGGAACCGCCTAGCGCATCAACTCCTATTGGAGCCGCATTGTCTCTCATGTGATTGTCAAGGGCCTCGCTTCATTTGTTCGCATAGCAAGACTAATCAAGGACATTAGCCTCGGTGTCATGTAATTCGTCATTGATTGTCTTGTTGGCCCTCACTGCAGCATTGGCTACACCATTACTCCTCTTGTACAACAGCCCTGCCTTGTGTTACTCTTCGGATCGAAAAAAAGAAGAAAAAAAAAATCCTCCCCGCAACGTGTCAGGATTCATTTCCATGTTTTATTTAAGGCCTCCTCAGGTATCAGCAGCGCTTTGAACAGGACTGAAGTTTTTGTTTCTGCTGTAGAGCCCTTCCTGGCTGACAGGATCGGCGGCTCCAGCGGTGTCGGAGAGGTGAGAGACATGGCTGTGTTCAGTCAGACAGCTCAGAGCTCATTAAAGAGGCCTGGGCCCCAATATTTGGTGTGTGCGCTGTCTGCAGCCGATCCGCTGGTGGCTCGGCCCATTCACATTTCATTATTTGATGGCCCCCGCGTTTTGACAGTCTCCTGCCTGTATCTGTCAAGGCAGAATTAAATGTTAACCAAGGCCCGGGCCGGGAGAAACATGAGTGCAAACAAATCGAGCTGAGAGCAGCCAGGTAGGGGGAACAGAAACCGACGGAAGGAGAAAGAGGCGGCGGTGCAGAGTTTCGCGGGGGCTCGGCGCACCACGAGCCGTTAGGTCTAAGGCGACATCAAATATACATGGAAACGGCTTAACCATTTATCATTCATCCTCACAGATAGTACCGTCTCTGTTTAAAGTCTCCAGTCTCTCTAAGACTCCCCTCCCCGTACCATTTTTTTTCAGCTTCCTCGCAGCTGCTTGTTTCTCAAACAATGCAATATCTGTTGAATAAGAGACGGAAGCTCGGTCTGGCTAGCAGCTAGAAGGGAACTACATTCTTCTCTCAGCTTTCTCTAAACCCCTTAATCTCAGGATAAAAGCATTGGATGGATAGAGGCAAAGTAAAGTACAGTATGCAGGATCTTTATTCGCTGGTTGGAGTCTTTTCTTTGCCCTTTGGCATGGCAGGGAAATCCCTTCATCAGCATCGCCATAAAGGCGCGCTGCTGGCTTGTTGACGGATGTGGGGGCACGTGAGCTGTAGGTGATAGACTCGGCCGGCGCGACGCATTGTGGAGTCGTCTCACAGCCTGAGCTGAGGCTGAATAGTGAAAGGACACAGTATGTTCTCGTGCCCCGTAGAAAAGTGTATGTGTGGGAGGTGGGGGGGGGCTGATCCTTCATCACAGACTCCACATCCAGCCGCTGTGTGTGTGTGTGCGTGCGCATTCGTCAGTTAGGCACAACAGGCAGCGTTGTTGCTGCTGCACAGACCTCAGCTAACAGCGGCGCAACCAAAAAAGCTGCAGCTACACCCCTCCCTCCCCCCAAAAAAAAGAAACCCTAACCTGCCATCTCCGTCCTTGAGAGGAATCACTGCATTGTCGATAAACAAAAGACCCGTGCAGCGCTAAGTGCGTTAACACCTTAAACAAAGGTAATCAGTATGCAGAGTGCACCGCTCCTCAAAGGTGCTTTTTCCTCCACAACGCCAGAACGCCGGGGCGGCTGAGAATTCTCAATCTGTCTTTGTGATGCCCAACACAGGCTGAAATGAAAAGCCTTGTGTATTGTTTAGCAACCCCATACTTTAAGGCCCCGCTCCTGTGCCGCATGTTAAACAATGTAAATGGCCAAAGCTGTTTTTTTTTTTTCTCTTCTTTTTCCTCCCCTCTCAAGTGGGTTATTCTCAAGTCATCTCCCAGGGAAAAATGCTGGTGATTTCCATATTTTAACTGCAATATGTAGTTTTCTCTCCGAGGCTCACCAAGTGTTGCTTACTCACTGAAAGCATATTGAAATTGATTGTGTGTTTCCGTGTGCGTCCATGCATGTGTGTATATCTCAAATTTCCCTCCGAATGATTTTTGTTTTTCTCAGCGTATTTTTTTTCTCTGTGATTTTTTTTTTCTTCTTTCCTATACTTGATGCGTCTCCTTTTTTTAATAGGATATTGCTGTTATCTTGCATTTTCCTCTCTGTTGCCGTAATGACAAATTAGAGTGTTGCAAGAGAAATAAGACGTTCTCCTCCTCTATTCACTAGTCAGACACGTGTGTTGCGTGATCGGCGCTCTCTGCCAGTGTTTGAAGAACTGTGATTACAAGAGCTTGCCGCAGACAGCCAAAGCAATACACGGCCTTAAGATGTTCAGGGCCCATTCCTCATGACAATCAGCTGAAGAATGTGTTGTTCTTCTGCTGCGTTTCAATTACTGCCACAGCCGTGAATGACTGGAAATGTCATAACCTTGTTAATTGTGTTCCAGTACGAGAAAGAAACTGTTGTTGTTGCAATATCGGGTCACAATGCAGTGGTTTGCACACACATCGTAGTAGTGTGTCCACAGATAAAAACTTGATACTACTTTTTTTATTTTTTTATTATGTGATTGAGTGATTCAATCTGATACAAATATGATACAAGTGCTATTTAACAGTGTATTTGTACAGTTTGATGTGCTGAGCAGTCAGTCATTTACTATGGGACATTCCAGTTGATATTGTCCACACATTAAACGCCCCATCAGGCCCAGACTGAAGCCAAGTACTGATGACTTCATAAAAAGGCAGATATTAAAAAAAAACATATACCTCACAGCTTCCCAGAGTCCATTGTGACACATTTGAAAAATGTCCCTTGTATAACCGACAGTTTGAAACCTATAAATAGTTACTGAGATTATTAATATCTTCACATTTACAGAATTTATTGAATTTGTAAATCTGTCCGTCATTTAAAAGCAGAAGTTGAGCATTTAACACAAGAACAGCGATGATTATTTCCGGCCGTGCTGTTTATTACACATCACGACGAGGGATCCTTCAAATAAACCATTGCAGTGATGCGTTTTCAAACGACTGATTTGCTGACTAAATGCTCGTTTGCACCAGAGAGAGAGGTTAAACACAGTCCAGATGGATAATGCATGCCTCCAACATGTAGGAGTCGTTTTTACCCAGGGCTCCTGCCGTGTGCTTCCCCAACCATGGATCTGGGTCTGCAGCGGTGGAGCAGCGGCAGTTTCCAGAAAAACACAATATCTACGCCAGATAGTCCAATAGTTGGCTCAAGCCCCGAGGCAACACATTATCAGCTGTGAGTCCACTGTCTGGACAATCGTCATAATTAAATTTTCCCATTTATCGGAGGACGATATACACTATCTGCCCATGATACAGTGCAGGCCCTGAGTATTTAGACAGAGACACATTCTTTGTTGTTTTGGCTCTGAACTGCAGGATATTGGAATTGAAATGAAACAGTGTGTGAGGTGAAAGTGCTGACTCAGCTTTAAGGGTGTTTTAGTGTGTTTACATCCACTCACACATTACTCAACCTTTGTACACAGGTTAGCCTATGAAGCAGGATAGTCTCAGATGTGCGCTTGGAAAAATTGTTTGTTTTTTGTTTTTTTTTGGTCCAGTTGTTGTTTGTCTCAACAGAAATGACTGGACAGACATTTACGAATAATGATCATATAGAATGAGAGATATAGATATAGAATGAAAGAATGATCATAGCAGAGAAAATGTTATATATATTATTTTATTCAGGTTCATGTGACTCTAAAATACTCCAAACCACTGAGAGACTCTTTAATGGATTTTGCATGATAATGATCAACAGCCGGAAAAACTGCACCGTCATGTTTGTATCTTCGCAAGTCGACACAAACCACCGGGCAGCTGTCATGCCTGCTGTTTGAAATTGAAGTGTACAGCGGGTAGACTGACGAAGGTAAACACATAAAGGAAAATTGCCTAAGCTATGAATATCAAAATTAAAAAGGACCCCCACTGTCATGACTGAACTCCAGAGCTAGAACTGAGGGCTCCGCTATAATTTGGGCATTCATTCCCTGTAATTTAAATACCCTGGTGTTTTGTAAATACATTTCAAGGCATCATCATGGACTCCCAGGAAGGTGATTCATAAAATGAGTCTTAAATTTATTGATTTACAGAAGGAAACAGGTTTTGTTGTTGTTGTTTTTTCTCAAAAGTAAATTCCCATCAGTGATCTAAGATGAGGAACCAGATAAGATTGGTTTGACTTTTGGTCAAAGGAAACAAGAAAATCCTGATTGCTGTTTTCTCTAACAGAGTTCAGGTCAAACAATTGATTCATCAGGATAATTATCTCATCAGTGATGGAAATACATTACAGCTGTAGATTTAGCAATAAATCTGTACAGACATTGTGTCAATACTAAGTTCAAAGTATGGCTGTTTAATGAGAGTCTGACATTTTGATAGGCGGTTTCCCTCGGACGTGGTCACCGTGTGGTGACGGAGCCTGCAGTACCACCACTGACCACTAGATGCAGATCAGGCAGATTGTTCATTTCTTTATCAAATAACAAATCAGATTTTAAACAGCGCCTCTAGCTTAAAGCTAATTTCAGGTTTCAAAAAGAATTTGAAAAAGTTCAGGTGGGTGTCTGTGGTTCTTTGATTCTGTCGCCATGGTTGCCACTCAGGTTCTCTCTTCAAATTTGCCAAAGTTTGGATTATGTTGCTGCAGCCAAGTTGGCAGCGAGTTTTTTTTTTTTTTTTTAAAAGACAAAAAAGCCAAACTGTGGCTTCAGAACTCCTATTTAGAAACAAATGTCTGGTGTAGTCAATGCTACATTCAGGTTTTTCTGCAGTTTCCTGTTTGAAAGCCAAGTAGCAGCATTTGTCAGCTGCACAAAGACGACTGGCAACCAGACAATTAACATGAGAATATTAAACCAATTTAAAGATCATCTTTGCTCCGGCTGCGGAAGAAACAAGCTCTTTTGTTAGTTTGTCTACTGCCTGTATGTTAGCATCCAATCATCTTGTATCTGGTTTTGTTGAGTGTGTGTGTATGTGTGTGTGTTTTTCGTCACACTACAACATCTTATTAGAGATCTCATTTAGAAATGTTCACTTGCAATCACGTTATCAGATCTCAGAGTCACTGTGCTGAAACCAAACAAGGCCTGTCTAATTTCTTGTTTCTTCATCATTATTAATGAAATAACAACACGAGGGCAATTTAACCGCATTCTGCCTGCGACGCTTCCCCTCATTTGACCAAAGCTGACAGCATGACACTTACTTGCTATGTAAACTATAGTCGGCACAATTTGAGCCCGAAAACTGCCGGCGTGGCCCGGTTAGAAGCTGACCTTGTCTCCTCACACCCCTGCCTCTGTGACTCTCTCTTTATCTGTTCTCCTTGGTCAACCTCTGTTTCCCGCTCTGCCTCTCTCTGTACCAGATAACTTCCCACAGATGGCTCATCAGAAGCGCTTCATCGAGCGGAAATACAGACAGGAGCTGAAGGAGATGAGACGAGAGCGGGAGCGGCAGGAGAAGGAGACCGACGAGGTGGAGGAATGTAGGAAGTGACAGCGCCCGTTTTTTGGGGGGAGGAGGGGAGCCAATCAGGATGTGAGTCTACAACTGGAGTCGGTAACGCGGAGGGAGGCACCAGCCGCAAGGTGATCATGGAGGTGTGTAGTTTAGAGGGGATGGCCGACTGTTCCCAAAAGTTCTGTGTAAACTTTAGTGGGACACAGGTGAGGATTTCATGGTATGTGACTCCAAACATGACGTGTGAGTGAAATACCTCTATTCAAAGTAAACGCAAACAGCCAGACTTAGAAGTGAAGAAAGATATTTTGTTTAGTCCTGTAGCCCTGTCAGAGATGGCCTTGTCTTAACACATAATATGTCATACTTGTTGCCTAAGTATTGAGTTGATGGTTGAAACTGCAGCAGGTTCACTGTTACTGACACATGCCAAAAAACAGAAAGAAAAATTGCATTTTTAAAAGGATTATGAAATGTTAAATATACTATCAAAATATTGTAAATAAAGTTTCACATTCTGTTGTGATTGGTCAAAAACCAGGCTCTTTGCCTTGATTGTAAACCTCCCAGTGCTGCTCTTAGAGAAAGACGGCTGAGTGGATTTTATTCAGCCACATCTGTCTCATATCTGCCACTCATCCTCTAATAATCAAAATGTGATTTTTTTTTCCAGTCTCCCTTCTCTCTTTTTTTAACCTTTCTTCAAATCTGATTGGCTGTCAAACAGATCTTAATTATAGATTGTCTAATTAACAATTTCCTCAGCTCAGTAGCCTCTGGATCCAGCTATTTAACAGCCACCATCATATTAATAACTATCAGACGTCGAGGTGAGTCTTTTTATTCTGTGAGTTATTGTAGATATTATATACATACCTAGGACGGTGGTAAATTACTTGCCTGTGAGCCTGTGGCTGCAATCACATCCTTCAGATAAGTAAAACATATTTCCCTCCATAACCAGAGGAAATGTGCATTTTAAAGCTGCTGCAAACCTGTCAAATGATAAAGCACCCAGTGTTATTTTTTGTGAGCGTATCTAAATAAAACAGAGAGGGATGATTTTAAAGATATTTAATTGTGTCATATAAATATTCAGTACAAAATATCACGTTTTACAAAGCAGATTGATGGATGGCCAATGACATCGGGCCCCTTACACTACCACAACCTCTCAAATTGTTTCTACATTGACAAAACTCGACTGCTCAATCACATTGTCACCAACATAATATAGCGTAGTAGAGGTGAGGCCCCGGGGCCAACCGTGTCTACACATCAACAACCACAGATCTATTGTATCTGGAGAAAGAAGACATCAGCGTCACCATCTAGTTGCCTCAACTTTGAAAAAAAAAGAAGCAAAGGAACCCAGAGATGCGGCGCGTTACTGCGTGCAACGTTTTACTGTTATCTTAGCCGAGCGCGGCGTCACTGCCGCTCGGAGGCAATTATTGTCTCCGCGGGTAAGAAAACACAAGCAGGTCCTCGTAAACGGCAATACGCTGACATCTCGTATGGAGACGGAGAGAAGAGTGAGGGATGAAGTAAAAACACTTTTCGATGAGTGCTGCTGTCATGTTGATTTCCATTTGAGGCCTCGCGTCGCACTTGGAGGCAGATTTTTTTTTTCTTTCTTTTTTTCCTCTTAGAGTGACGGGTTTTCAAACCCTTTAAATGCTTAATCACACAGTCTGAAAACGGCCACTTCTGCAAATGGTGGGGGGAAGTTCCTGCAACGAGCTCATGAACAAAAGGCATGTGTATAATAATATAACGGAACGTATTGAATCGTTTAGCAACCAGATTGTTGAATGCACAGTAGCCTGATTCAGAGGACAGGAAGAAAAAAGTAGCACTTTGGCAATTATGCCGTTGTGTTTTGTTATTACTGTTTCAAACGTCTGATAAATGTCAGCCTCTTCACGGGTTGGCCTTTTAGCTGAAGTGAGGGCAGAGCTTGTTTCATCTGGACTGTTTTTTTTTCCCCCTCACTGATATCATTCTGCCCTCCCAGTTCCACCAGCCCACTTTATTCCAAAGCTGTTAATTTATAGTTTTAACTCTTAACAGAACAGTGATTTTACAATATTGCTAACTAAGGATCTTTTTCTGTTTTTGTTTTTTTTTTCTTCCTCTAAATCACAGTTAAAACTAAACCGTGCTGTGTGTCCTGACTGCAGAATAATGTTTTGACCTTCTCTCGGAGCAGAGGACACACCTCTGGGTTTAAGGACCTTATTCCGCGCAACTCCAAAGGTCAGGTGCCCCTTGATAAGCATCTTTATGGAAAAGGCTGTTCGTCCCACAGGAAATCAGCCGAGTAAAGCCCCCAACACTCGGACCGGCTTCATGTTCGACACTACGTACAGTACATGTAATGAAGGGCAGGGAGCAGAGTACAGTCAGAGCAGGATAATCTGGAAAGGAAAATACTGGTGTTCTCCTTGTTGGCACATTTCAATTCAGACGCTGTGTGGTGCAGTATGATACATTCAACTGTGCAGGACGGAGCCGTTTCCAGGACGGGAAGTCTTGATCACACGAGTGAAGATTTCATCTTGGAAGGAAGAGAAACATTTTTATTTTAGGTCGTTTAGATTATTTTCATTGCGAGAAGAATCCGACCTTCAGTCCGTTGGCCTTTTTACTTCATAATTTAAGGCAGCTCCTCTGATTCATATCATGGACTCTGATTCTTTGTCACATGAAGGTATAAAAGTTTACAGATCTTTAAACACATGATTACCAACAATATCACTGCTCCCACTCGGTGCGGCCCTCTGTCATCTGAAGTGGTAAAACAAACCATTTAAGGGGAGAAAATAAAATCGCACAATGAATTTTAACAGTTACCGTCCACGAGACGTTCCATCTAATCTAATTTGATGTTGTGGTTTCAGGCTCAGCGGTCAGTGAAGCGCCATCACGCTGCACAAAGTGAAACGTTTTAGGTTTGCGAGAGGAGACGAGTGAGAAAAGTCCAACAAGACCAGTATTTTCCTCTTAACTGAGCCTGCCACATATTAGATAGGTGACTTTTTTTTTTTTTTATCAGCGTAGCATAAAAAATAACACTATTGTATGTGTGTACTTCATTTTTCAAGCAGTCGGCTGCACAGAGAAAATGGTTCTGACGACATTCAGCTCAGTAAGGAAATATTTGGTATTTCAGCTCACCGCACAGCAAATGCAACAAAAAAAAAAGAAAATAGCTGTGTGGAGATGAAAATCAGATACTGCAAAAAAAATGACGTGTTTGCAAGTGTTTCTTGTGCCCACCCCCACCCCCCCTTTAAATCCCACAGTCCTTTACCACAGGTAAGCTTTAAAGAACATTAGCCACTTGTCAGCAGCCAAGTGCCACAACAAACACCGACTCTCTCTGATGTTTCACCCTCCCTCCATCCGGTCTCTGTCCAGAGTTCACGTCAGCAGTGACCATAGAAAAAAATCTTCTTGCGGCTCGAGCACGGCTGTAGCTCCGCAGCCAACGGCAGGAGGCTGGCGGTCAACGCAGGAGGAGGAGGAGGAGGGGGTTGGGAGTGGGGGTGGATGGGGATCGTCTGGACAATAGAAATCCCTAGAAAAACAAAACAACTGTACAGCGTATTGTATCATATTACCGTACGTACACAAGCTAAGATAGAACTCACAATATGCAGCATGTTTTTTTTAGTCCCAGAAACACTGAAAAATACAATAGGCATATCTGTTGGTTTACAAAACTGCTTGTTGAACGTGTCCATCATCACAGACAGCTTTGGAAAAACAAACAAAAAATCGGTATAGATATATTTGGGCCTCATGTACACCCCATATACACACACAAAAAAAACAAAACAAAACAAAAAACAGTCTTGACACAATGTCTCTTTTTACTGTGCCCTCGCAAAAGAAAAACGCAACTAACACTGACTGGACACACGAAGCCTACGTCTGGTCACCCGAGGGACAACTGAATGGTGATCAATGGCGGTGAAAGAGCACCTGGACTGACAGCGCTCCTTTCTCGGTCCCTGCGCCATTTTTCCCCCCCTCCCGCCACACACACAAACAAAAACACGCGCGTCACGAGTTTTCAAACATGTGTTTCCCCACGTCGCGTTTCTTCCTCTTCTGCCCCATCCTGTGTGCCAGGTTTCTCGTTAGGAATCCCTGTCGCTGTCGTCGCCCCCGTACATGTCGGCCAGTTTCTTAAACCGCGGCCCCCACTCGCTCAGGTAGTTGTAGTCCTGGTCGCCCTCGGTGGTGGCCGACTCCAGCGAGCTGAGGGACTCGGCCACCGAGCCGTTCCCCTCGTACGCGTAGGTGGCCAGGGAGTCGTAAGGTGGCGCCGTCGGGTCGCTGTCGTTGTCCTGGAGCCTCTGGTTGATGAAGTCTCTCACGTCCCCGTTGTTGTCCCGCGCCGGGGGCAGGACGGGTCGCCGGGCGGCCGGAGGGTAGAAGGTCTCGGGGACGATGTCCCGCCGCTGTTTGCTCTCCTCGATGGCCTCCGGGTTGCGCAGCGTGCCGATATCAAAGGCCTGAGTGTCCTCCTCTCCGCCTCCTTCATCGTTGTAGCTGACAACGTTGTCTCTGACATCCTCTTTGGAGATGATCAGAGGCTCCTTCTTCCTCTGTCTCCTCAGGGCAGCAAACAGCACCACGATCACTACAGCGAGAACAAGACAAAAAAAATAAATAAAGAGAACAAATATCAAGAGTTTGGTGACTTTTTTTTTCTGTTGTTTCTTCGCTCCTTCTTCTCGCTCTGACGGCCAAGTGAGTGTCCAGGGGGAATTGTTGATGTTCACTGATGTTCAGGGACTTTGTCTGACTTTGTAGAACAGGCTCAGCTACCACCAGGATGCATTATGTATTTTTTTCTCTTTTTCGAGGCCACGGCTGCTCAAGAGCACAAAGGAATGCGGTTTAAGAACACACATCTTGAGTACCATTAAGGTGTTTTTTCTAACAAAGCAAATGAAGGGTCTTCAGTTTCAAATCTAGTTAAAAGCTGCAAAATTGAAAATGTGCAATTGAAACCATTACCCAGAAGCTTGGCTTGTAAAACATTTGACTCTGTCTTTATTTATGGAGTGTCTTATTGTAATTATATATCGATTCAAGTGAAGAAGCTCTCATCATTCAACAAAAGAACATGTAATGAATCTTGATCATATTCCTTCAGCTTGTAACGTAGCTACACTGTGGATTGAAGACACAGCAAAGCTCAGTGTGAGTTGCTGTGTTTGGATTTTCCACCTTCAGAAAGTGATGAGTCTAATTAAAGAGAGAAACCTGTCTCTCCAACACCTGTGAGAGGTGCTTTGCCGTGGTGAGAAGCTCTGAAGCTGTCAGAATTCACATTTTATTGAGCAATAAAAAAAATAAAGAAAAATCCAAAAACACATGTTTGGAAATAAACAGACATACAGGTGCATTGTGGGTGGTTTTCTTGCAGCCAGTACTCACTGAGCAGAATGATGACACAAAGCAGGATGGCCACCAGGGCTCCCGTGCTGAGTCCCGCCCTCGCCGTCAGCGCCTCGGCGTTGCACAGCTTCATGTTGCCCTCGCGGTCGCAGGTGCACACCCTGATGGTCAGCGTGTTGGTGCTGCTCTGCCTGGGCAGGTCGCCGTCGGAGATGACCACGGGCACGTGATAGATGCTCTTCTGCAGGCTGTTGTAGCTGTTCCTGCGCGTGAGGATCCAGGCCGTGTTGTCTGAAAACAGTCGGATATCTGGTTACCGGCGGCGGAGGGCGATCGATAAACCTGAATAAATATTTCAATGAGCGCCCGACTAGAAATTTCATTTGGTCTGTGAATGTGCTTTTAGTTGCTGTGTGGGATGAAGAACTCCAGAATATCAATAAATCACAACATGCAGTGTACAACGGTGGACGTGGTTAAACACAACAGCGAATCCGGATCTACTGTAAGAGCCTTGTGGGAGCATTATACGGACGGCGGAAGTTAATCTGATGAGCTGGAAACGTGAGCGGAGAGTTTATTACCATTGTTATCGCGGACGGAGAAGTTAGCCTTCCCGGCAGCCTCCTGTGCCAGGCTGAAGGAGAAGCTGTGTCCTCCGATGGGATCGTCGGGATCTGTGGCGCTCACGGTTTGTATCCTCTGAGATAAGGAAACAAGACAGGTAGGTAATACATAAACCTGCAGCAGGAGCCACACTGAGGGAAGAACAAGAGTGGGAATTCTATCACTTTATACTAAATCATTCCATGTGTACATAATTCAATGAGGCTGCTTATGCAACGATTGATGGAAAAACTGTGAATCAATCAGTCATAGCACATCCACACAGTTGATAAATTCATGTTGTCTCACAATAACTGACCCTTGTAATTATCAAACACTATTGATTACTTTAGCATTTACCGTAACCCTAATATGTTAATCCAGGTTAAAGCAAGACAGATGTTTTAGTGAGCTAACAGCCTCATTGATTGTGCTAACACTATTAAGGCTGTGAACAAAGACACAAAACATCTGCTTATAAATATGAGTGTGTTCCATCTTTCCATCTATGCAACTGCGTTTATCTGATGGTTGCAGAGTATTAATAAAAAGTATAATCAGATAAATGAAGATTGTTATAGGCCTTGTTATAATCCAATTATGTTATTTTGAAATGATGGATAATGATTTTTTTATGTTTCTGACTTGAAGCCTAATTTACTCCTAAACTGCTGCAACAACAGTGTCTGAATGATCTTCCAGCAGCACAGCCGAGGTCCAGCATCTGCAAGATAACACTGTCGATTGTGAATAGACTTTTTTTTCCTCTTTTCTTTTCTTTTCTTTTCTTTTCTTTGAATACTCCGGAATTCAATCTTGACAAATCAGCCGAGCCTTAGGGGTCACCGCACTTCCTGAGAGCGCCAATAAACTCTAAGATGGCAACACTGAAGAGTGAACACAAAGTGTGTGCAGCGGAATTCACAAACGACACCGAGGCTGACGGCTCGGTGTCACTGGTTCACGCCTCGTCTTGTCGCCGCGTTTTGGGGTTTTTCAGCCACAGCGGGAGAACAACTGAAGGAGACAGTGATGTTGCATTTGAGTGTTATACGATAAAATAGTCTAATCCGGCAGCTTCCTTTTGAACCTCTTGACATGTCTTTGACTGCGGATGTGCTCTTTGCTGCTTTAATCTTAAGTGTACGTGGAGTTGTGCAAACTGTATTTCTCCACCTGAGGTTTGAGCTTATGCAAAACAAGCCCCCAGATGTATTAGGCATTTACTACTGTAGCTTTAAACACGTGACAGATGTACAAAATCTCTCAGAGGATTGCTAATTACATACTGAGCTGGAGGGAAACAAAAAAAAAAGAACATGGAACCATGACTACCACTTTGTGTTATCGTACCAACCTGATTAGCTTTTGCGTTCTCACACACGAACGTCTCGTAATTGGTGGCAAATGTTGGAGCGTTGTCGTTGACGTCCTTCACTCTTATGGATACAGGCACGTGGGTGGCCAGTCGGGGGTTGTCTAGGTAACACAAACACTGAGTTTAGACCCAAAATTATTTCCTCACCTGACAGAATTGTGTGTTGTGTGCGTGTTTGAAAGTAAATGAAATGTGACATGAAAAAAGAAAATGTTTAAATTACTATATATAGATAAGTACAGCAATGATTATTGGTTTCAACACGTCATAAATATATATATATATTTTTTTGACTGGCATGTCTTGATTAGCATTTGAGGATTCAGTAAAACAAATTACCAAAAGTAGATAAAAGTCACTGTTTGCATTCAGCAGCGTGAGCAAATAAAAGATAGGTACTGTAATAAGATGTGTACTACCACAGCACATCAACAACATTTTTTATTTCTAACACATTCATTTTGCTTAATTTTGTTTTTTCCCCAGTCACTTGTTTCATTAACAGGCAAAAACAATTACAGTGAGAATCTGTGCCCTGGATAGAGTTTAAGGTGTCAACTCACTGTAGGAAGTGTTGATTGGAGCTTTACACTGAACATGACATTTCAGATAAATTGAGTAAGTCAGACCAGCCAAGTGGTGACGGTGGTCTGACCACGGTTTTACAGGCGGAATTAGTCCTTTAAATATAGAAATGGGGAAGTTGTCGAACAAAACTAAATTAGAAAACAACAACAACAACAGGCTCAAAGCATCTTTTTTTTTTACTATGTTTGTCCCTTAATGCAATAAAGGTATTTTATATTTTTATTCAAGATGAGTGCCACTGCCTTCATATTTTCTCTTTTTTTTCTAACAAAAAAAGTTTGTTGGAGTTCTGGTTTCAAAAGAGGGGAAATTTGGATTCAATACAAGTTTCTAATACAAGCTTCATAGGTTTAAAGAGGTCTGCTTCTTTCTTGGGTTAAAAATAAATAAGAAGCCGCTGACGCTTTTCAAGAGTGTGAATGTTCTGAGGGAACAAACATCAGCTCCCAGCCAAAACTGGGTGAACTGGAAGTGTCTTGCCTTTAGTGCTCCACAAGCCACCACACTTTTTCACATGGCCACACAACATTCAGAGGTTAGCATCTTTTCCAAAAAATCCAATTAAGGCTGGCAGAGTAGTCGGAGGTGGGTGAGTGGAAAACGTCTGCCTCCCGTCCTGCTGCACTTACTGAACTCCATGGCGACGACGGAGATGTTGTGCCAGGCGTTCTCTTCTCTGTCCAGCTCCCTGAGGACGAACAGTGACCCGTTGCCTGCATGGATGTTGAACACTCTGTCCATGTCCGTGCGCCGATCAATAGAGTACCTGCACATAAAAAACACACACAGACTCACTAAACTTGCATGTGCACCGAGGCTTGGTGGTGGGAAGTTGGTTGTGTTCCCCGGGTGAAGGCGCACAGGGTACAGTCGCATTTACAGACTTCCTCAGGTGTGAACCTGAGAAGAAACGCTCACATTTACTTGGTTAAGTTGGCACTCTGTGTGGTTGGAGGTGTTTCAGCAGGCAGGATGTACTCAACACAACTCAACACGGACGCTCTCTGCCATTATTTCCTCTCTTTGTTACTCATACTACTCAAGAATGCGTTAACAAAAAGGCTATACTTTATTATCAATCCGACGCTGCAGTCAGGCGGCGGTTTGCCCTCACAATGAAGACCGGCTTTGAGGAAGAGAATAAAATTGGTTTTGCACCTGCAGCTGAGCCGAACCACAGGAGTTCGTGAGGAGTGTGTAAACATTTAGACTATTGTGTTGAGGGTTCAGTTGCACAAATCACAGAGAAACACATTTTCTCACTTACCTTTTAAGCTAAGTCAGGTTGATTTCTTACAAGTGCAATAAAGGTTTAAAACATGGAAAAATGTTATCCTTTAAAGGAGGATTCCGGACATTTTTGACCCTTAAATCTTTTTCCTGATGGTCACCCAGTGGCCTGGAGCAAAAAACGTGACTAAAATTGATGCAGGCTATACCATGGCTATGGGTTAGCTACAATGCTAAAATGCTAACCTATGGGGGGCAATCTCTCAACTCTGCAGTTCTTTCAACACAACACATGGACGGAGATATTATGCACATTGCCACTACACCGCTGGATCGTGCATTTTTCTTTTCTTTCTTTGCGATCGGATAGTAGCCTAATGTCTCTTCAGGATGTTCAGAGTTCGGCTATCTGAGGTGAGTGATTACATGCAAAAACACAAAGTGTATACTGTTTACTGTACACTACATGAGTTCAGTGGTACCTTGTAAGGATTCAAGTCATGTATATTTTATTGTTTTTTGAGTGTTTGTTGTGGTTATTGTAGAATTGCCCCCATAGCGTTGTTGCTACCCCGGGCGCCTGGTAGGCATGGTGTGACTCCGGTTTTAGTCACGTTTTTTGCTCTCTGCCCCAATACTGTGTTGGATTTAGGGGTCAAAAATAGCCGGAATTCTTCTTTACAGCAAGTGCTCACAAAGGTGGTACAACGCTCAGGTTGTCTATCGATGACCCAGGCTTATCAGGACATTGTTTCTTTTCAGCTTTCTATTCATCTCCACCGTGTTCGAAGATTCAATCCTGAGTGTGGCATCCCGCCCACACCTGGAACTCAAACCGATGCCTGTACACTTCCTCAGCTGCTTTGGCTCAACCCCCAGCTGAAAATCATGATTTTTTTTTTTTTATTATTAAAAAACACAGCCCATTGTCTCCCACTGAATTTCACATGGAATTTAAATGCTCTGCACCAGGGCTGAGCCAGCGATGAAACCGAGTTAGATCAGTGTCTGATCAAAATGGATTATGCTGCTTTTTCCATTTCTGCTTAGGCGTATTCGTCACATGCAAAATACTGCAGCCAACTGTGACGACCTTTCAAGATAAAGGTTTGAACAACCTTTCCGCATTAGAATGAATGACAAGAATGAATAAGAAGGGCGACTCTCTGCAAGTGGTTTGGCTGAACTGTACCTTTTATGGTATACAGTCTTCTCTGACACCAACAGTCTTTTCCTGTGGTGATGACAGATTTATGTAAGCGGTAGAGTCACACTCACACAGGAGCCAACAGGTTATCCAGTCGTGTTGTTTTTCTCTCCTTCCCAGACTCCTGTGATACATCAGTGTGATTAATGGAGTAGCAGGCATCAGGAGGGTCGACGTAAGAGGAAGGAGACCCCCGAGGGGCGACTATGAACCAGGGCTCTCAATGCACCATCGCGCCGCTGTCCTCTCTCTGCAGATCCACCCTCCCACTCGCTCCACCCCCCACCCCCACCCCCCGCCTCAGCCCCTCCCTGCTTCTTCTCCAGCATCAACCATTTTAGTGTCTTTATCTAAACACTCCCTCCTCGTCTGCTGCGCCCCTCTCCCCCCGCTCCCCACCACCTAGCCCGCACCGACAGTAACTCTAACCTCGTTAAATCTCCGTCGGCCGTGGGCTTTACTAATTGCTTTTCTAATATTCCCAATAATTCAGCTGGCTGGGCTCTAACCCTTTCCCCTGATTAATGACTGAGAGATAACAGCGTGCCTCGTCCTGACCGGGCATCCAAAGTGCTGCTCTCAGCAGGCAGGCAGCTGGCTGGATGGGAGGCCAGGCAGAAGGACACGGAGGGTTACAGAAATGTTAGTGATCAGCGTGTTGGGACATATTTCCTCTTTCCTCTTTACAGAGGCTACATGACCGCCTGGCTCTCCACAGTATTTTCACAAGACACGCTCAGAGAACAGGACTCTGTGGGACTTCAGTGTTTATTTCAGGATGCGCACATGAAAAGGATAGTTTGACCCGGGGTAAACTTGGAGGAAAGTTCTTTTCAAGCATTGATATAATGTACACGCAGGTTCTTTTGATGATAAATCATGTTTAGGTTCTATATTAATACTGTCAAAGTATTAAAATTTCAGTCCACAGAGAAATACACGCAGCCTGTATTTAAATACTGGACCTTAAAGGAGACATAGACATGCCTGTGACATGCTTCAGGCAAAATACCCCAATGATCCAACATCCCATCACTTTTCTCATCTGCCCAAAACAGCCCTGTTGTTTGGCAACTGAGGGAACAGCTCATAAAACCAGCAAATTATAGATTTTCCCCTAAAATCACACTTTAGGGGCAAGTCAAACATCCAAATGCTAAAGAGCTTTCAAAAAGTGATATTTCCATTATATTTTCCCTGGAACATTGTGATGTCACAACAAAGCAGATACTGCTCTCAGGCCCCAGACTCCGCCCACCTGGCCATGATTTACTGACTCTTTTCCTGAAATCTGCTTCATTTCAATGAAATCACTCAGAAATCAGAAGACAGTCTCTGATCCTCTCTTCTGATTGGTTCCCTGAACTGTTTTTTCTCCCCAGCACTCAACAAGCCTGATGGAGGAGATGCAGAACTACACAAACTAAAAATGTATTTTCTTGTGAATCAACACCCGAAATTAAACATTTGTAAAACATGTCACCTGACGGCAAAGGTGCTAGTGTTAATTCAATATTGTTACAATCATTTGAGCTCTGACTTATTAACCGGCTTTTGCAGGTGTTCATTATTTCAGTCACAAGCAGGTCCTTACTACACATAATACACAATTGAAAAGCATGGAACATTGATAACCAAAAAACTCACTTTACAAAACAATCCTCAAAGTCCGCGTTGCACATTCCCTTGAACTTTTGATCCTATCAGCGGCTGAGCTTCATCAGCCAGTAAGATTTGCTCTTTATCATTCAAATTCCAGTTTTTATTTCAAGGTCTTCTGACCTGGTCTACTGCTGAACCACTGATTGAAAGCATCTGAATATTTACAGCAGGGATCCAGAGGTTAAGCTCTTTCCACCAGGGTTAAATAAACCTCAAATTTATCCAAATTCTCTCCCATTATTACCAAGCTTATTGGGCACTTGTGTATGAACAGAGTCTTTGTACGTGGTTGCATTTTCAAACTGGAGGATGAATGATATTCCCATTGAATATTCAGTCTATAAAAATACTATTTTTCATGCCAAACTATTAAAGGGTTTTTAGTGTTTATTTCCTGGGTTCGCCCCTTGGTAAGCTGGAGACTGGAAACAGCATTTAGAGTATCACAGCATTAAAAGGCTCCATTGAAAAAAGGACTAATAAAATTCTAATAAAAGAGTTGGCAGCTTTTTTAAGACAGCGTGACCCATCATGCCTACAGCGGGAGCAACTGTGGGATCGGCTTGTGACTTGAAAAGAAATAACATGTGTTAATGTGTGAAAGGAGAACAAAAGCTTTTCATCCAACAATTTTAAATTTCACCACCACGAAAAAAAACAAAAAAACAGGGGTTGACTTCCATCACAGCCACGCTGACTAACTAATCAGCTGTAAAACAGCTCACGCTGGCCCTGATGCATCAGCTAAACCTTGATGTTGAAGGATGTTGCACGTTCATGGGAATTTACATGTGTGTGTGTGTGTGTGTGTGTGTGTGCACCCAGGCCTTAAAAGTGTGCACGTGTGTGGTGGCCGGCCATGCGTGCTAATAAAGATAACCGTCTCCGTGACTTCCTCATGCCAGGCAGCCCTCAGGCTTCCCGGCGCTCTTCCTCCTCCGCCGTGCGGCTCTAAATGCCACGGGGTAGCTACCTCCTTGATGATGGGCGATAAAAGAGAATGATATCATATTTGACACCTGCAATAAAGTGGTGGAACTTCAACCTTGAGAGCCAGCTCCCTTAGTGCATCATAAAAATGAAAAAGTCTTTGAGACGGGGTCGACGGTGCAGCCTCACACCTCGCTGCCATGGCTCCCATTTAACTGAGTCCTTGCATAATTTTGTATCCCCATGAACTGAGTTGTGTAAGTGAACTTTTGTCACATTTCAGTATTTAGTAGCATTTTTTTTTTATGTCCAACAGAATGATGTCTTTCTCTTCCAAGGCCTCATAATGCACCATGATGCATAGTCCATTTACTACCTCCAGAGCTTTTAACCATATCTCACCTTAAAGTTTAGGTTTAAATAATTCACTCGGCCTACTAGGAGCTCCTGTATCAAATGAATATGGAACGTATTAAGTTCCACAAGTACTTTACATCAGGATTACACCTCTTTTAATGTCTGTGGTAAAACTCAAGGGGCACTTGGTTTTTCCGTAGCTTCCCTAGTTTCTTCAGAGAAGCTAGGGACCAAAAGCTACGGAAACAGCTCAAAAACTTTAATCACCACACTTTTTTAAAATAATTTTAATAATTTTTAAACATTTTAAATGGTTTGTGGTGTCATGTTTTTTGGTGAAGCTATCAGAGTAAAGTCAAAAAGACATGTAGCCCATTTTCCTACCTGACAAGACTTTTCTTGTCGTCGGGATCGGTGGCACTGACGGAGCCGATGACCGTGTTCCTGGCCGCGTTCTCATTGGCCTCCATCTCGTAGCTGGCTCGATCAAACACCGGCGGCTCGTCCACGTCCTCCACGATGATCTTGATGGTGGCCTCGTCCCTGAACGGGCCCATGGAGAAGAAGCGGGGGTTGATGTGGACGTTCTCTACCTGAACGCGGAGGCTGTACTGACGCTTCCTCTCGAAGTCCAGAGGCTGCCAAAAACGGAAAGAGAAGATCTATTAACTCACATGCGGAGTGGCCATTGAGACGACCAGATGATTTCCCAGTCAGCCACCCAGTCAGTAAGCTAATAATAAAACTATTATGATTTTTAACCAGGAATTAACTTATGTTCCCTTTAAGCCCACCTGCTCCCATTCAGCCCACTGGCTGTGTTTCAATGGAGATTTTCTTCCTTTTGACTTTTGAACCATTTTCCTGCCTAAGTTTGACCTCACCTAATCAATCAGCTTCATAATTCAGATAATTAAATACCCAAATTTAAAAGTGCAATTATATTGCATCAGCCAATTTATTCATTTTATTAATTGATTTCTATCCAGGCTGTGTTTTTATGTTTAAAAAATCAATTAAAGTTATTTGTTTAGTTTTAAATACTGAAATTGACTCATTATACCAGGAAACTGTCTTTCTCTCAGTCATTGGGTCTTCAGAAATCTAGATAAAAATACTTACAACCAGCTGGCTGGACCAGAAAACTTGGCCAAATGTAAATGCCAATTGTAGATATGACAATTGACAACAGATATTGAAAGCTTAAGTATTGAAGAGTAATTTCCATTCTAATTTTTATTTTGTTCATGAATAGTTTTTTGGCTACATTCCAAACAAGACATGTTGTGAGTTTAGCTTTTTCTGTGTTGACAACACAGCAAACAGGCTTATCATGCCTATTTCAAATGCCACTTACAGAGCCGAGGAGAGGCGTGGAGACAAAATGAAAATAGCTATTGAGAGCTAAGAGATTACATATTTTAATAGAATAAGTTTGGATTGTTAAGATTTTTAAATATATATATGTATTTATCAACAAATCATGAAGTGGGCTTTTTAGAACACCCATGGGCTTAAAGGGTACATTAAGTACCCATTAAGCCCACGCCAGACTTTTGGTATTTTGACAAATTAAACAGTAAAAACATTAAAAATTGGTATAAATGAATAACTGACACTTCAAATGAGACATTAGAGTCTCATTTCAACTAAAATGTTTTCACTTAAATTGGGGTGGTATATATTAAAAATGGCTGAAAAGCAGATTTGGTGGGTTTAATACCTATTAAACCCACCAAATCTGCTTTTTATATTACTGTAATTTAACAAGACAACACAGTCCGTGTTGGACTGGTATGTCGGTACGCGCTACCATTACTTCTGGATTTTAACCACTTGAGAGTCGGAACCTATGGGCACCAGAGCATGTTGGTGAGTGGGACAAGACCCAAAACCGTGGTGTTTACAGCGCGCTGTAAAATCCATTCGCAGAGTGTGTTTTGGGCCGACGGTGGGCCAGTGCAGTCAGATTTTTCCCGGTAGATTTTGGTACCCCGCTCCGCCCCTGCTGTAACTTTACTGTTTTCTTTTGCCATGTTTCCCTTCTTTGCTTTAATCACAGCCTTTGTCCTTTAATATTTACTTTTAAACATCCATTTGTATGCAGCGGCATGATCAGCTGTTGATTTTCCTGAAAACTAATCTCCGCTCGTGGCATCCTGCCACATTAAACTTGAGGTCAGATTGGGATTTTATTCATTAAATTGACAATCTTTTCTCTTTTTTTTTCCAGAGCATCTCCTAATGAGCGCCAGTGACGGAGCTCAGTGTCGTGTTCAAGGTGGACACACATGAGCAGCTGCACATCAGACCTGTGCTCCTCTGGCCATGAATAATATGACTGATGTGGCATTTCAGTGGAGTTTAACAAGATCACAGTCGGGTTCATTTACAGAATACAAAGAAAACACAGAAAAAAAAACTGTCATTGTAAGGTTAGAAATCTGTTTGGACACAAAAGAACATAAACTTAATGATCCAGGTGCAGTTTGAGAGAGAGGCTAGATGTTTTAGTTTCATTTTCTTTCCCAAGACAAACATTTGCCACATTTTCACTCAATTTCTTTGATGTTTGTGTTTTTCATCTGATTTCCTGATCCCTTCCACACTCTATGAAACAATAAATCAAAGTTGTCTCTCCGTGTTCGAGGGGTGACATCTGTTCATTTTGGTGTTCTTTCTTTTTTTTTTGCTAAATGAAGAGATCAGTATGGCAGATTAGTCTTGCACGCAGACACAATATTGCAGTGTTTCATTACCTCTGCTGAGCTTGTTGTTTCCATCCATGTGTGTGTTAACAGGATTGCGCAAAACGCACTGAGCCAATTTATGCCACTATCGGTAGACGGTGATGGACCCATTAAATGTTGTGCCAGATTAAGATCCCTAAGCATAAAAAGTTGTATTTTCATTTTCCCATTGAAGTGTGCGCCATGTTGTTTGGCACTGACCTTGGGGGGCGCTCCCTGACTTTGACTATGAATTGTTAGGTTTTCTATTTTGTTAACTTGTGTCAAGGTTTTCCACATTTCTAAATTAATAAAGATGTTTAGAAAATGATTATCAGAGAACGAAAACACAAGACCTCAGGAGGTGCTGCGGCGAAGGACGCATCCACTATTTCTATGTTAATATTTGAACCATTTAGTTCACATTGAAAGGATGATACTAGTGATAAAGCCTTCAGTGAACTTCCTCGCAGACATGGGCAACACAATTTTAAAGTTTGGAAATTGCAACCTCCTTAAAAGCTTAATAAGGCTTTATTTTGTGTTTGCTGCTTTAGGCTGCAAGTGGTTCGGTTCTATTTATACTGGACCTGTGTTGTTGGCATACAGGATTTCACTTCATCCATTTGTTTGCTTGAAAGAGAGCAGCTTTGTTGCTTTTAATGTAGAACTGCGCATCCACTGTACACTACTCTTACATCCTGTAATTTATGGGCAGTGCAAGATGATTAGTAGCCTGATTCCTGCACGGCTGCTAAAGTTTTCTGTCGTCGTGCATTTTAGCGGTTATGTTTTTTTGTTTTTTCTCTTTTATGTTCCTTTTCTGAACTTTTTTTCTTCTTCTTTTTTTTTTTTGAAGTTGTATCCACCGAAGGTATCCGCCTATTGATGGAAATAATTGGGGAGCGGTGCATTTTAATGACTGTTCGCCCCGTGCTGAGCAGGAGCAGCCGGATCAGAGCTGAGGCTCCTCGCGGGCTGACTGCTGTACATATGAAAGGATGCTGCGTCCCTGATCGCTGGAAACAGCCCATGAAAGCTTGAAGAATCCAGATGGAACAAACCGTTTTCTGAAGCCATGAATAATAACATAATGTGACTCATTGATTTCTGCTGTTACCTGTTAAGGGAAGGAGATGGCGCGTGCGTATGTGTGCACGTCAACGGGAGGAATATGTTGCTTTGAAGGACCTATGCACGTGCAGACGGGACACACTCCCTCTTGACAAGCCCATTTAATTAGTAGGTTCAGAATTAGGGCATGCTCGTTCCCCACACACGCGCACACTTCGCCCATACACCGCATCCACTACAGCACCTCCGCGGCTACAAACGGCAATTATGTCATCTTCCACTTAATGATGGCATGATGGAAGCGATCGATCGGAGGCTGCAGAGAGGGCGCTTGATAAGGCAACTGCCAGATTCTGTTGAATACATCAGAAACACACCACGGCACAGCGCTGAATGCTGCGATCCATACTGAGCATCAATATTTCTGCTTTGGTCTCAGCTGAGAGGAAGAATGAATCTCGCTCAAAACACATGTAGTGGAAGTGTGGGCAATGTGTAAGATGAAATCTAATAACCCCACTGTCTATCTTCTGGCTGTGTGAGCATATGGAAATAAAAAAAGTTTTCTTTGGCAGGATGAGGAGTGCGAGTAGATTTGTTCCGAGGGAGCATAATGAAGTGGATGGTCCTTGAACAGCAATAGAAAGCAAAGCCGTAACTGAAACTATGAGAATATTATTCCCTGCATTTATCAGTGTAGTAGAAAACTCTGTTTCATTGATAGGGCCTGAATATACTATAATCACAGATAACCATCTATTTATTTGGAAACCACAATGTTCTCAGAAGTCATTATATAAGACTATCTAAAATGAAACCCTGAAGATGAGTGACTACAGCTCATGTTCAAAGTTTTTTTGACAGGAGCCATTCACATACTGTAATCTGTGATAAGTATTTAGGAAAGTAAAGCCGGGCTTCCATATACAGAAGCAGTTTTTTGTAGAAACCTCACTAAGTTGCAAATGGCTGCATATATTTGATAATATACAAGGGAGCATAATGAAGTGGATGGTCCTTGAACAGCAATAGAAAGCAAAGCCGTAACTGAAACTATGAGAATATTATTCCCTGCATCAGTGTAGTAGAAAACTCTGTTTCATTGATAGAGCCTAAATATATACCTTGGTTTTATCTCCTAGCAATATCGTTCTTATTAAGCAGATCTCCAAGTAACATGACTCAGACATTGTGCCACAATTTCAGTTGGAATGATTTCATCGCATTTGCATTTCATTGTTAATGAAAAATGATTTGAAATGACAATCTGGTTTTTGCTGTATTAAAGGTCCAGTGTGTAAAATGGGGGTAAAACCTATTATTATAGTGTTGAGATTCTAGATTGCAGTGCCACGACTGGGATGACTTTGAGTATTTCAGGGGCGATGAGGTGAAGATCTAACCCATTTTACCATATGTCTGTTGTTTCCTACTCCTTATTCTTTCCTTCCACCTTCTTCTTTGTTTGTGTATTTATGAACGCAAAACTCTTGAAACGTGCTCTCTGGCTGGTTGGCTGGATTCAGGCCGCCGTACACACATGGCCGTGCAAGATGGCAACCCTTGTTATATAGAGAATAATTATAAGGCTACAAAAACCAACAACATTTTATTTAATAGTTATTATACACTTATATACGAATATATTCATGGGTTGTATATTCAGATTTTGCCAATAAATCTTGGCAATTTTTACACTCTCGAGCTTTAAAAAAACATGTTCTATGACTGGAGAATGTGTTAACAGACCAAGGCTTATGGTACTAACATTATGTGCTAACATCTTATGTGCCAACATTTTATCATATGGTGCTAACATTATGTGCAAGCATCATGCTCATCATGTGTTAACATTATCTTGTGTGTTAACATTATGCTCATTTTACTGTAGCTCCTACTATTTGAATATCAAAATTTCAAATTACCATCATTATATCACTCATCTATTTAGTTTGCAATTTCAAATTGTGCGCTAAGGAGGTTACTGGAAATTCATCTAGTGTTAGTGTTGGAGCCCACCAGACTGTACTCTCATGTGTGATGGACTCACAGGAAACAATGAATGACTGTGAACCAGAGTTAGTGTCTGACTCTCTTCCTGTCAGTGCTGCACTGAAACACTGAGTGGCTTTTATTGTGAAAATGGAAGGCAGTGTCAGTGTGTCAACAAAACAAGATGGTGGCCATCTTCTGAATCTTTCTTCTTCTTCTTTATTTGACACAGTTAAAATGTGGATTTTGAAAAAGAGAAGACAGAGCCACGCCCATCCCCAGAGGGAGCTCCTCCTTACCTCACCTCCCACACACTATAAAAACAACAGAGAGTCCCTGACCTTCCTCAGCACGATGACGCCCTCCTGCGTGCTCCTGTTGGTGACGATATCGAACATCCCCGGGCCGTCGCTCCCGATGATCCTGTAGTCCATCTCCTCGTTCTCGCCGATGTCGGCGTCCATGGCGCGGATCAGTCCCACCACGCCCCCGAGCTCCACGGACTCGGGCACTCTGAACTCGTACAGGGCTGCGGAGGAAGAATTTGAATTTTTTGTGATTTAGGAGGTTGCACAAAAAGGAGAAATTGGTTGATCGATTGTGAAAAGCTGGAGAAAGAAAAGGCACGGGACTGAAAGCAAGTGTGCGAGCACGGCCGTGACAACCAAAATTATGTCCTTGACACTTCTTTTCATGTCCTGTTCCATTTTCCCCACACAAAGACGCAGTTCATGTAACAGGCGCATCAATGGCGCCATTACAGACTTCATGAAAATCTCAAGCCTAATCTACACGCATTAACGGCCTAAATTGCAGCTCAACGTAATAAGACGGAAAACAAGGATGCACCGGCCAAAAGACAAACACCATCGCCCCTGACACCCAGCAAACGTCACAGCCTGAACATTTTATATGACCCCGTTAGTGAATAAAGAAAGACTGTGAGCGGGTGAGTCACAGAGCAAGAATACAAGAGAGCAGGTCAGGAGGAGAAGTGAGTCAGAGCCAATCAGAGCAGAGGCAGCCGGGGAGGGAGAGTGTGTGAAAGGAAGAAGCCGAGTGGGAGATTTAGTGCTGCAACATTTGTAGATCAGCTGTGGAGCAGACATTTCATATGCGGTAAAACATATTTCATTTCCCAAACAGACATTTGGCCTTTCAACAGAAGTTGCTACAAGCGATATTGACTCAGTGCTCGGAAGTTTAGGATGTGACATAAATTCCGGGCCAATTTGCTTGACGTAAATTAATTGCTTCTTCTTCTTCTTTCTTTTTTTTCCTGGTTTTTATTTTGCGAGATGATTCCCTGGTTTGAAGGTGGATGAATTGATGGCTGCCTGTCGGCCGCGGCGGCGCCCCGGCTGCATCTCGTATGCTTAAATAAATAGCCGGACTGCAGGAGGGAGCGGCCGTGATATACACACTGCCTGCGGAGACAAACAGCACTGACACACTAATAAAACATGCTGACAGTGTTTTGGCAACGCCTGAGTCGGCAGGTCGCCGTGATGCTGACACTTGCCTCCGCACGCACACACACACACGTACACAAACACACTGGAAGTGACACAACGCGAGGAGGCTTCCCTAGGCTAACAGGTATTTAGCATTGGGTGGAAAAGAAGAGGCATCACTCCGGCAGACAACAATGATATCGCTTCCTGACACTCTACCTCCTCTGGGTGTCCCATTACAATATTTCTTTCTCTTTCTCCCTCTTTCAACCCCCTCCCACCTAGCCCCTCCATCACCAGCTGTCTCTCTGTCGTCTGCCTCACTCTTCCTCTTTCTTCCTCTATCTTCCACCTCCTGTCATCTCCTCCATCCCTGTCGTATCCATCTCCCCCTCCCCTCCCAACCTCCCCTCTCAACGTTCATTTATTGGCGGTGAAGCTGAGATGACAGTGCCTGCCCCCCCCCTTCCCCACCACCATCAACATGGAGGGGGACAGTTCCTGCGGTCGCGTGTTTGCCTTTGAGTCGGCGGCTGTGCGCACGCGTCGCCAACTGTACACTGGGCGCTGGGAGGGGTTGTGTGTGTGGGGTGGGGGGGTGGTGGGGGTGCGACGACACCAGTAATCTGTCAATCTGATCTGGCTGCCGATGCTGTTTGTTGCCACGTGCGCGGGAGGAAGTCAGACGGGCGGGAGGGGGAAAAGGAGAAAATGTGTGAGACTGACAGAATAAGGAAGGATTGATGATTGATGAGTGAGTGGAACAAAAAAAAAAAGGGGGTGTGGGGTGGGTGCAGCAAGGACAGTTGGAGCACTAAATTGAGAACATTGGTTTTATGGAGTAAAAGGCAGCAGAAGAAAGACTTAATAGTGTCAGATAGACAAAAGAGAGGGGAGGAGCAGGGGAGATAAAACCCACTGAATGTACTCTCTTCATTTAATAGGGATTACAGGGATGATCTGATGCACTTTGCAGGACCCTTCGCTCTGTCATATGGCTCTATATTTAATTATTCACTGCCTTTAAGAGGCCTGCCTTAGTGGCGCAAAAACCCAGATCTCCCTGTAATAATCCAAATTCATTCTGAAACTGACACCAGATGGGGGCTGCCCGCCTGGCACCGGCTCACAACCGACGCGTGGTTTTCTCGTGGCCCGGGGATTGGTCACTCCATGTGTCTCTGCGTGTGAGCTCGTTCCAGGAGGTTTGACTCACTCTTGGTGAAGCGTGGAGGGTTGTCGTTCACGTCGGAGAGGGTGATGCTGACCGTGGTGGTTCCTGAGAGGCCGCCCATCTGTCCGGCCATGTCTTTAGCCTGGATCACAACCTGGTAGTTTTCCTTGACCTCTCTGTCCATGCCAGGCAGGGCTGTTTTGATCAGGCCTGAGGGAAAAGGAAATACAAACAAGAGAGAATTCAGTGTAAAAGCATCCATCGTATCAAGTCGAGTTTGTTTTCATAAAGCAGTGTCTTTTAAAGAATGGCTCCATTAGTGTTTGCTTTGTCGAGTGGTGAAAATCTGGGAAACAAACAATAACACAAAAAAATCTTGGAGGAAATCCACCGCACCGCACGGAACTCTGGAATCAACCCACTTATTTCTAGTATTCACAGAGACTCCGCTTGAACAATCAGCGGCTCGTTTGTCCATTTTTCTCTTCACTTTTCTGTAACTAGAATCATTTTTCTGAGGAGCGCTCGACACCAGAGGACCCCGTGACCTCGTCGACACCCCGCCTGCGGCCACCTGTGTCATTTTCCGAGCGGCAAACATGAACTCTGGGATTGTGTGGGCACATTAAATCCGAGTGAGCATCACTTAAAACCTGCTGCTTTTCAACAATCAAGGTATTTTTCTATTCAAATCCATGAAAAAGACACAAACCAGTGACCTTCAGCACATTTGTTACCTCGCTATACTCAAACATATGTAGATAATATTAGACACAGCCTCTCCGCATTGCATTTGAACACATTAGAATAATGTTTCTTGTTAGCGTATAACCTGATTATTTGTTTAACCACAGGGTGCAAACATGAGCAAAATGCCCACATATAGAGAGTTAGATGAAGATGAATGCTACATTAATATGAACAATAAACCAATAAACAGTGCATGTGACAGCATTAACATTAACCCACTAAACAGTGTGGAGCTGAAACAATTAGTCCATTCATCAGCTGACACATAAACATGACAGAGTTTGACCATAATTCAATTATTTAAGTAATGTTTGATTTGATATGCCTTATTATCTCTAATTAAAGCATCTCCAGTGTGAACATTTAGCTGCTGTTCTATTTTTAGATAACTGTATGATATGAAACTGAATGTTGTAGTTGGATAAAAAAAATTAAAAAAAAGACATTGGACATTTGTTCCTGTTTTTGGAGCTTTTTCACATCAAAATTTGGCCTATTTCCTACAAACAATCATGAGAGGATTCATGTGTAATTAAGCCAATTGTTAGCCACACAGTGTGTGTACAGTAAAGTATGAAAATAAACAACGCAGCTATTGCTCTTTAGCTCGGTGGTAGGCCGCTTTTAAACCATGCCAGACTGACAGGGCCGTGTGCAACATTAATAAAAAAAACAACCCTTTGTGTGACACAGAGCAGTGAATTGTTTCTGCAGGGTGGAGTGCATATATCTAAAAAATATATATATATATTTATATAGTATATATCCCTTTGCTCATCTAAAAGATTTTACATCAGCTGTATTGAATTAATGATGTTTCATTTTTGAGATTTATGCATCTACAGGCCAGATAATTAAACCACTAAGAACATTTTATTACTGAAAGGTCAGGGCTCTTGCTCAGTATGTGCGGCAGCGTGGAGCTCAGTGGCCACCCAGGAGCACATTTTGGTGTCTGTGTTCTCATGATTTATCTGGTAAGTGGACCAAAGGGCTGGTCTGACCAAAAACCACAGCGCCTTCCTTTAATTTTCTAAGTGTAGCATTTGGCCCCTCCGAACGTATTCCACATCATTTATCTCCTCTTTGGAATTAAGACTCCGTTAATGTTCAGCCTTTCAAGTGTCGTTGCAGTTGCTACTCCTCGGCTCTGACGCGTTAGATCTGTAGTTTGGAGTCAGGACAGAGACCAAGTGAAGCGGTAATTGGCAGCATATTCAAAAGGTGTGCTCCATCTCCCATCAGAGCCGGTCTGAAAACCTGTCTGCTATTACACGTTTGAAATTGAAGCTTCTTAAAAAGAGAAGCAGGTGGAGAGAGAGAGTGAGAGAGGAGGGGGTGAGAGGGGGGCGGGCAGAAATAGAGTGGGAGAATAAAAGGTGGGAGAAAAAATCACGCTAAATAAACCGCTTTGACAAACTTCCACTTCTTCCGGGGTGAATAGATGATTCAGTGCACATCAAACAACGAGGAGGCTGACGTGGCACATTGCTCAGGCCCGGATCACATCGGCCTTCACTGCTCAAAAGGCCCCTGTAACTCTTCTTCTTCTTCTTTTTCTTCTTCTTCCTTTTATACGGCAAAAAAGGAAGAGCAGCCATAATGCAGCTCAACCCCCTTCCTGTCTCTCTCTCCTTCTCTTTCCTTACAAGACATGCAATTTATCTCACACTGTTAATGGGACAGCGATCACTGAGGCTGTGTGGTGGGACAGGAAGCCAAATGTATAGCGGTGTTTGGAGAAAGAGAGAAAAAAAAAAAGAAGCAGCATCGTGCTGGCTCTTGTATCTCCGTCTACCTTTGTTATTGCTTAATGACTACAATAAACACACGCGCGCCGAGGAGTAGGAGGAGAGGGGAAACAAATCCTGCTTATAATGTGATGTCCAGGCATGTCTTTGTGTAAGAGGGGATGTCAGCTTACATACCACATGTGGGATAAACCATATTACTGTTAATCCCTCCACTAATCTCCAAATGGCTTTTTTTTGTGTCGTTTCCCTTTTGTTTAAGCAAAAAAAAAAAAAGACCCGAGCGGGATGTGTTCCAAAGCGCACATTAATGATTAAAACTAGCAAGCGGCTAGAATTTTAGGGTTGGTAATTTGCCACTCTACTATATCCCAACCTTCCTCGTCCATCAGGGGGAGGCTGATGTGATTTGTTTTCTTCTTTGGTTGTGGTTAAAGGGAAACTTCCTGCATTCCAGGAGTTATTTTGTGATAAATTGTTTTAATTTACCTTCCCGGTAAAGCTCAGCTTGCCTTCTCTATTTCTGCTCCAGTTAGAGATTTGTTATGGTTTCTTCCCTCCCAGATCGGCCACCTCCAGACAAAGGCTGTAAAAACTTGTTACATTCAAGCTGCAGGTTACATATGTAGGTGGAGAGTAGCGCTGGCAGTGGCATAGTTAGAGCAGGAGGATGAGAGCGCTTCCACCGGAGGAGGACTGAGGAGTTGTGCACATTTGTCAGAAAACAGCCAGTCTTTGTGACTGCAGTGCATGCTGGTCTTTTCTTCTTGCTGCCGCTGCTGTTGTTGTTGTTGTTGTTTCTTCACGACACAGGCAATCACCTCCAGAACATGTCAGATTGTTCTAGCGCTAAGGCCTCGTCCACACTGAGACAGAGCTTTTCTAAAATGTTCCTTTTTCTTGTGCATTCTTAAACGCACAACACCACTGAAAACGACTCAAAGTGCTGTAGTCCGTATCCCAACTCTGCCACACAAATACACAAAAAAACACAAGACATGCAGTGTGAAACTTGCATGTTGAACTGTATACAAACTCCAAAAATGATCATGACAGTCATGACAGTCCAGATATGACAATTTATTGGATTAGTCTTACTACCGTATTGACCCAAGACTGTATTTTGGTGTCGGAAAAATTCGGAAAAAGTCTGAAAAAGACGCGTCTTATATTTGGGGTCTAGATATTCCTATATGCAAATCAGAGAAACAATGTCTGCCCAAGCAAGTCAGAGGACGATTGTGTCTGTTGACCCTTCTTAACTACATAGTTACAGTTCGGATCTATTCGACTCGGTTCAGGTCCTTTTCCATCGCAGCCGACTCCTTCACAGTTCCTCCTTAGCGAGGGCGGGGTCATCATATCACAGCGGCTACGGCTGCGTCGTCTCACTCTCTTTTTTTCTCTCTTCTCATCAGCTACAAACTCACTCTTCTGCACCGCGATTACACACCACAGTGTCGTTTTCACAGCTGTCATTTGTGTCAGAATAACAACAGTCTCCGTACAGATCAGTGGGTGCTGCAATTTCACTGATACTGAAAACTATAAACTTTTGATTTGGTCAACATTTGACAAAATCAACATTTGTCTTTTGTCTTATATTCAGGGTCGTCTCGTATTCGGGTCAATAGGGTATTCCTTCCGAACAGACAAATATGTTCAGAGATGTTCTTCTATCTTTATTTCTGCAGTCTTCCTCACAAACGTCAGCTGACGGCATGTGATGTGTCCAGCCTGGCGGACCTGACAGACCTGCCAGGCCGTCCGCCATCCGCTGGTCTCTGGACAGGTGTCTCTGTTGATGGTGTCTTTTGCCTGCTTTCGTATTTCTATTGTCTCCTTCATCAAACATTTGTGTTTGACTCCGATCCAGTGACTTTTGCTCTGTCCCAGTCCATGATTTGGTTCTTTCTCTTGCAATATATCCGCTACGGCTGGTTTTAACGTCTCTTGTTCTGCCTTTTCTTTTCGCTGATGAACGACACACAGCCGTCAGCTGTCACTTCGGAGGAAGACTACAGGTTGACAGTCGAAACGTGTAAAGGTAAAAGAACATTCCCTGACTTGTTTGTCTGCTTAAAAGAAATAGTAAAACTGGTGATGAAAAGACATAATGAACATTTACAAGTGATTTACAGACCGTAGTCCTCCATTGTTGATGTTACGTTACGTCAGGTAAAATATGTGTTTTGGTTGTCTACATGAAAACCTTTCGGTGGCCTTTTGGAATCTCCCAAAACGCCAAAACCATTAAAAAAATGTGGTGGACACTCCTGAACCTGTCTCTGTGTGGACGGTCCCATAAGTTTAGGGCTCAATTAAACAGAAAAATGACGTCATGTTTGAAGGAGGAAAAACAACACTCCACAAATACCACCACTGATATCTGTCTATCGACTGTGTGTGTAAGAGTATCCCCCCTCCCCAACTCCACCCGGGTGGGTTTCACATTAACGTCTCCACTGACCGGTGTCTGCGTCCACGGAGAAGTACGGCTGGCCCTCCAGGATGCTGTACACCACCCTGGCGCTGTTCCCGTATGTGGCGTCGTCTGCGTCCGTGGCTGTCACCTGAATTACAGAGGTGCCTGCGGGGAGGGAGGGGAGGGGGGGTGGGAGAGAGAGATTCATGACAATGATTTAGATCAACTCTTCAATACTGGTTGAAAAAAAAAATTGCCTGCTGGATAATTGGTTAAGCTGATGCACCTTCTGATGAGGTGTCGGCTCCTCTTCTAATCACGCTCATGCAGAATGTGACTGATCATTTCTGTCCCTTTACATTACCCAAACCAATCCTTATTCCTGAGGCACTTATACCCTTATACGTGATTGATTTTCGCGGGTAATCGATAAGCCCTAATGTATTTTTCTAAGTATATCTCTCTAAGAATGCAACCGGCACCAATAGCAGCTCTTTGCAAAACCCCAAGAAGCCTATTAGTGCATCCACATATCTGGAGTGTCTAAGAAGCCAAATATCTGATAGCGGGCGAATGACTGTGATCCATTTTCTCTTCCAGAGAGGCTGAGGCCCGATTTCAGCAGAACAAAGGGAAGCGGTTAGCCAAGTGCTACCTCCCAAATGGCGCCTTGCAGGGCCAAGTGTTGCCTCATTACATGCAGAAGAAAATTAATTGAGTAGAAATATTTAATGGCAAAGTGGTATAAATATAGAATTGTGCAATACAATGGGATAACGACCTCATGAAAGTTCTCTAATTTGATGTCGGCCGAGATCTGAGAGGATGAGGGGAGAGTTTCCTTTTCTTAGGATCAATGTCATTTCTATGGATGAGGGATGCTGAAGGCAGAGAGAGGAAGACCACGGCTGTCTGATTTGGTGTAAGTGACAGTTCGGAGGAGAATCCCTGAGCAAGTTCACCGAACCTTGATCACTAATACCTTTAACTAGGGAATTAGACTCAAAGAGGCTTTTCTGACATGGCGGCTTTTAGAAAATATCACTGATCCACATCAGCCATCTCATCGCCGACTTTAAGCTTTTGAGAAAAGAATTTTCTGACAAACAAGTCAGGAATAATCCCAGTTTTTGTGCAGGCGGGGTAAATTACCTTGACTGTAATCATTCAGTTGTCAAAGGATGAGGTGGGGAGGTGGGGGCGCGCGTCAACGCCACCGTCCCCGACTGAGTGTCCGAGAGACGAGTGTCACAGCCGTGAGACTATAATAAAACTCAGAGTGTATGTCACATTTAAAGGGGCAGTGTCTCGACGCAGTCGCTCGTGAACACATGCTCTGTCGAGCAGTGACATCACACCTCGGTTGTTGCCATGGGCGCCCGTGCTGCCCTTAGATAAGTGCCGTCCTCTCTCTCGGGGTTGCTGAACCAAGTGACGACTCTGTCACATGTCGGGGCTGCGAGAGCGATGTCCCTCAGTCCCCGAAGCACAGCAGCAGCAGCAGCAGCAGCAGAACACAGAGTTCACTCCATGTTTTCATGCAAGTATTGATTAGGAGCCTTTTTACATTGTTTATCTATATTCATGAGGCCAGTATGTACTTTTTGGACGAGGAGCGAGAGCCAGAGTGCATGGTGAATTAAAGTTTAATTTGGAGCTGAATGACAAGAACAAATGATAATACAAAAACAGCAAATGGTACTGTCTCAGAAACTGGCACTCCAGAAATAGAATCCGCAATTATTCACTGTGATAACAAGCTGACAATGCTGGTAATTAAATTAAATACTGTTTTAATAAGATACAATACTGTGTTTAAAAGATTATCTGCGCAAGTGCTGTAACCATCACACAGATGCTTTACCTTGTTTATTCTCTGGTCAGAAAACAGCTCCCCGCTTTTCCTCATTTAATTAGCTGGGCCGTCTTTGTTGAGTCGGCGTCATTATTATGATTGATAAAGTTCCATTGATCCAGTAAGACTGGCGTCTTTATCCCATTTGAATCATAAGCCTTTTAATCCAGCTCCCGCTCACGCACACACAACTTATTTTGTGTAAACACTTAATTATTGTCTGTTTTATGATCAATATCCTACATTTGGTTTCTGAATAGAATCTGCTTTGACAGCTGCACACACTCCAAACACGAGCATCAATTATGACTGTTTATGTATTTACTTTCTTTTTCATATATGCTATTATTGTCATTTATCTCTTAATTAGTTTTTTGTTAGTCAGTTGAGTGTGGAGGAGGAAACAATGTGCAGATGCTAAAAATGCTGTATGAGCTATATTCAAAGGGTTACAATATGATCCGCCTTCAGGTTAGTATCCCTAATGCTAACTTAGCATTACCGTTAACTGCTGGACTGGCCATTGGGCATCGGGCATATGGTGGCTGATGGTGATTATGGGCAGGGCCTTTGTTTGTTTGTTTGTTCGTTTGTTTTTTTACTAATAGGACTAGTATTAGTAATGGTATTAGTCATGATACCTATTAGTACACAAAACTGGTAGATTGGCCCATTAGTCATGATTGATTCTGGGCTGGACCAATTACAGCCAGGGCCTGATGCCTCTTGGGCCTTGCTGCCAATCAATCAATCATACAGAGGGAGAGGAGATCAACAAAATGGAGAACAGCAAGAAACGGAAAGGTGGCATGGAAAAAATAATAGACAAAAAGAGACAAGCCCTTCAGGCAGAATGTTAAAATAACACAAACAGTATGTTTCTTACTCTTAACACAGTCAGTAGTTATGAGTAGTTCATAAATACATTTTAAAATGCAGTAGAATTATAAAAACACTCATTATAATGTGTCAGATTGGATTAGATTAACCTTTATCTACATTGCACAAAGTACAGTCCAAGGAAAAGGTATTGCATCTAACTTGAGTGCAAACAAGTGCTCAGAAAATTAATGGTTAAAACCCTTGGGGGTCCATGATCACGTCGGGGAAACGTGAAACAATGTAGAAATCAGGTTGTCAAAAAGATACAAAAATAAAATAAAAATTTAAAAATACACCACAGCAACATGACTCAATTATTCTCTAAAACTGAAAACAACTGTATTACAGAAAGTGGCCAAGCTAACACAATAATAAACATATCCAAGAAGGTCTTAATCGCAAGGGGTGGGAATCAGAGGCCATGTGACACGATATTATTGTATCGTATCGTATCGTATTGTATTGTATCGTATCGTATCGTATCATATCATATCGTATTGTATTGTATCGTATCGTATTTTATCATATGGAGACTTCTGTCTCATAATATTATTGCAATATTGAAAATACTGCATATTATTAGCTTTTTCAACTGCAAGTGATGTCTCCAGCAGAGCAGCAGTCACAACAGGAGGCAAAATCACCCTAAACTTACAGTACAGGAGTAAAATGAATGCTATACTGTAAAAAAGTAAAAGAGTCACTTACTCCCTAAACACTGGGCACAATCCAGATCATTGAGCTCATTTTTATAGTAATAAATGTATGAGAAATTATGCAAATAGAGTTAATTTGTCTGTGATTATTAACATTATATCTGAACCACATCTCTTCCTGTGTAGATGGATGAAGCATCTTCTGGTAAAGACCATGAGAAGACACTGGAAAGCGTGGATGAGCTTTCACACTCAGGCAACGTGGTGGAGGAGACTTACCGATGTCGGACATTTCCGGGACCCGGGCCATGTAGGGGTCCTTGGTGAAGCGCGGCTCGTTGTCGTTGATGTCGTGGATCTTGATGATGAACTCGGACTCGCCCTCCAGCGCCTCGTTGGTGAAGCGGTTGACGGCTTTGGCGCGGAGGATGTAGTAGGCCTTCTCCTCCCTGTCCAGCCTCTTGGTGGCATGGATGTCCCCCGACTTCTCGTCGATCTTGAACAGGTGCCCCGCCCCCTCCCCGGTGAGGACGTACCTCACACTTCCATCTCCTCGGTCTCCGTCTGAATGAAGCTGTGTGGTGAAAAAAGAAAAAAAAAAGAAAAGAAAAAAATCAAGAAAGATAATAACATGGATCCCTGCAGCTCCAAAACAACAATTTCAAGCAACGGTTTGTGGTGTTTTCATTTTAATAAATTCCCACTTTGCTGCTCTCTATTGCTAATTGTTATAGCACAACAGTGATTCAAACTCTGGTTTATGAAAGCTTTCACATTTGCTTAATTTGCTCTTATGAGCACAGAGTGTCAGCTTGCTCTTTCCTGAGAGAAAGCTCCTGTAGTGGTTAGCATGGGCAGAAACAGTCACAGTGAACACAAGATTAATCTGAATTGCAGGAAAAAAAAAAGATTGACAGGTGATCTCAGAAAAGTGGAGTGCAAAAACACACCCGGGAAATGTGAACTTTACATGTAACTTAATGGAAAACCTCATTTCAAAGCGGGATCTCAGTTTTCCACTCAAGTATTTCGGCTGCTCTGCACACAGAACCGTGATCTGACCAATCTGGGCCCTGGCGCAGAAACACTGACAGCTTTGATAAGTGCACTGAGTGTTATTTAACACATTCACATCATCTTTAGTAAACTGTCGGCGACGATACACATCCGTGGCTTCACCTCATCTCGCCGACACTCGCATCCTGCCAAGAACAGAACGCGCACACGAGCACTGAGCGTTGCAAATGCTGTTGTGCGGTACTGGTATTGTTACATTACTTCTTTTTTTTTCTTTCTTTCTTACCGCAGGGCCACAGTGGCATTTTCACAGCGCTGTAAAACAGAATGCCAGTGGGTCGAAGTCTGTGAAGTACCAGCGTGAGAGCGAGCGTGTCCGCCGCCTGCCAATCCCTGATGGATCAGCGACATGAGCGACATGCCAGAGGACCATGAGAGTCCACTTGTCCGTGGAGCTGCTCATTATTATTTGCTCTCTCCCTCTATATCTCCCGTTTCATTTTTTTTTTCCTGCATGAATAGCAGCTTAGCATGCTCTGACATTTTAATTCCGCCGCCAAATCCTCCCCCCCTCCCAACATATTTATCTCAGGGAACTCATCAAAAGCTTGTCCAGTGGTTTTCCCCTCCCACTGCTTCCCTGACTACTTCCCGTTACTCCTGCTTTTAATAACCGAGGACATGGTAATAATTGCAGGGCGAGGTAAAGGGCAAAAGGGGAGCACATGTTTGCAGACATGGGCAAACACGTCAAGCACAAAATGAGGCAAATGCCATCTGAATGTTTTCCTGCAGATAAGTGGGCGCTGAGACGAGTTACTGACACCTCGTTAACTCGACTGAGCCGACAACATTTGATTTTGATGGGTTGAGCGCGTGTTTTCCCTCTCCAGTTTGACTTTTTTGGGGTTTTTGTTCTTGTTGTTGTTGTTGCCGGGTCTACAAACGTTCTTGGCTCCGCCGGTGGACAGACTGAGGGGGGATATTGAGCGTTGCAGCTGGGTCACGTGGGAGCACATTGCAAAATCTCCCTTCTCATCATATATTAAAAAGCTTTTCATCCCAGGTGCTCGGAAGCTTTACTAATTCATGCTGTTTTATCAGGGCAAAGCTGGCACATGTGAGATGAACAGCTTTGTGGATTAGCATCTTTAACACTATTTTGTTCGCCTGCTTGAATGCTGGTAAAAAATGACTGTTTTCATTCCTTTCTCTGTCTAACAGAGCCAGTCGACTGTGTTGCAGAATTTTAGCATCTTCGGATTAGGATCTAGTGAGGAGCACTGTTTCATTCACCCACTTGAATTCTGGTCAAAACAACTCTTGTTTCGTTTTTTTTGTTGTTGTTGTGTTTTTTATTCTCCCTGTCTAACCAAGCCAGGAGAATCTCCTGCAGAATTTTATTTGTTTTCTGTTCTGCTTTACAGTACATGCTCCCAAATAGAGACTCCGGCTGAAAACAATCCACTTCAAAATTATTATCTTCCTCCTGCTGTTATAGCTGCAATGTCCTTTTCTATGATTGTCTATCAAGCCGCCTATCTCTGCCGGCACGACAATTCAGTTAATAACTGTTGAGTCCTCTCCTTTCGACTGGAGATGGGAGATAGACAGTGTGACATACGCTGTGTCGACTGTCATTTCTATGGAAACAGAGAGATCTTGTGGTTCTGAAGGGTTCCTCCCGTCTCCCCCTGAAGGGTATTACAAGGCAGCTCCGAGTATCGAACTCTATAGCGGCTGCTGCAGTGACCCCGTCCCTCCCGGTTGCCCACCTTGCCGGTGAGGAGAATTTACTGCTGCCCTTCTACTCAAATTAAGAGGAGGGGTTGGGGGGAAGAGAAAAAAAAAACCTCTCCCGGAAATCAATGTGGCAGCCCAACGTGCATTCACAATGGCCCTTTGATCAATTTATATCGAAAATACAATTAAACTGTCACAGGGTGAGAAAAGAAACCCACATGTGCATTCAGCATGGTCACCAAGAAGCCCAGGAACATCGATAGTGAGGCTTTTTTCCTCTAACCTCCTACGGTACCAAATCGTAAAAAAGGCAGAGAGCATGACGCTATATCCATTAACACTGAGACTTTTGGTCTTTTCAAGAGAGAGGAGCACACTAGAAGAAGAAAAAAATACCCTCCATATTATCCAATTATTCTGTCTGCTATTGAAGCCACGTTTTCCTAAAGGAACAGAGTGGCATTTAGAGAAATATTTTCTGTCTCGCGGGGATGAGAAGATGAGGAGATTAATATCAGCTTTTGTATCTGTCTTGGAAAATACAAGGCTGCCTGCAATCAGGAGCTGGTTAGCTTAGCTTAGCTTAGCTTAGATAGACCAATTTGGTGAGTCATTCTCAATTCTTTAACACACAATTATTCCAACTCCTTTTCTTCAGACTTTCAGTCATTTTCAGAGAAAAATCATGACAGAAAAGGACACATTAAGAAAAATAAGGCAATTTAGGAGAAAACTGAAAACAACCTCATTGGCATTGGAAACAGTATCCCACCATACTGTGATGAAATAAGGCTTTGAATGACTCAATTACAGTCATAACTGACTTGAGAGACAGATTTCTTTGCTGTGACTCAGCTGTGAAGCAAACTTTAAGGCATAGATACCATTATACCATCAATGAAACGCTATACATTTCAAAAGCTCCCACTCAATTAGCCTTCTCTGCTGAGTGATACCACACCATTTCCAACGGTTGGCACTTTTTCACAGTGGAAGATATTTATTTTTTTCCCCTATGTGCTTCATCTCCTAGTCTGAAGTGGGCTGAGAAGTGAAGTGGTACTCATCAGACATCTGTGCGTGAGAACTTAGAAGCGAGCCGTCTTTGTTTGTGAAATTAATCAGTTTCAAGTGCAGAAAATGTTAGCGCAGGCTCGATCTGGACGACATTTGTGCTTCACTCAAGTTAGGCCAAAAAGATGGCACTTGGAAATGGGCTGCTTAGGGCAATTAGCCAGTTAGCCTTTAAGGCCTTGTGTCCTGGCCTGTCGAGAACTGGCTGCCTTCTCCATAGCCAGATGGTAGCCTCAGACTGTGCACAAAAATAGCCTATCAAATGTCTGATGATGTGTAAAGTTGAGACACGCGGTCAAGAGCTGCAGAGACTTAAAGGTGAAATGTCAGCCACCATACATTTCTCTCTTGTGGACATCTTTTGTTCGGTGTCCCATGCATAATTTACAGCATGCTTCCCTTTAATCATGGACAATTCTCAAGCGTTTCTATTTACTTTGCTACAGGGCCGAGGCTACAAATCAGGACAGAGAGGTCACGTCCTCACTGTTGATGCAGAGGATTTAGGGCTTTAAACAACCTGAGATGGTTGTTTACAAACCACTGTGTTTTCATAAAATTGATTTTAGACTCAGTATATGTACACTTGTCATTTTACACAGTAAAAACAATAATTTTGTCATGTTTTGTAGAAAAAAAAGCATACAATTTCAAATACTTTTTCAAATACAAGTTCATGTTTTGCATTTATCTTAATTTTTATAAATTATTCACAATAAAGTCATGGATTTCTTTTGTTTTTATTTCTACTGAGAAACTCTAGTATGTACGATTGCATAAAAAAACAACTTGTAATAATGATTAACAGCAACATTGAGATCTATGCTGAAATGACAGTGATCATTATATAGGCTGATGTTAAGAACATGATTAAATTATAGTTAAATTAGTCTAAAAAATGTGTAATTATCTGAAATTGGCATTTCTGGGTCAAAACTTCATTCTCAAGTGGTGATGTCTGCATGGGGGACTCAGGACTCGTGACCTCAGGCTGAATCCTGGCTACAGCCCCGCCCCTCTGTCATATCCACTCCCCCCTCATTAGAAAACAACCTGGCCAACTCTGCACTGAAATGTAGAGGAGACGCCTGAGTGTTTAATGATAGGAAATCAATTAATCCCACCATGTTAAAGCAACAGGTGTCTGAAGCAGTAGCAGGCGCGTGACATTATTGAGACAATCGCGAGGTGGCTGCAGCATATCTCGCCCAGACATCGCCTCGCCTCCGTCAGACAGATGTTTGCGGCGGAACTCGTCGCCACACGACCTCATCACACCCTCTCTCTCCACTACTCATGCTGTGAAGGAGGGGGAGCGTAATTGAAGTCACCCACCCCCCCCTCCCTATGCACAAGCGGGAACTTATTGCCTAATCAACAAACACGGCCGTTGTGTGCTCCAGGTCGCCGCTGGGGACCGCAGGGGTTGCCATGGCGCGGGTACGGCCAGGCCTGCGCCATATTGCAAACTCCTTGCCTCTCTGCCAAGGTGAGCAGCTGGTAATGGGGGAGCATGAACGGAAACCAAAAATCACCCCACCCCCCACAAACAAACACACAAAAACCCTGCACCTTTCCACTCCGCTGCCATAAGATGCTCCAGTCTCTCCCCCAGGACGCCTCAGCCGCTGAGTCGTACAGGACTGGGAAGCATATTATGTCTGTCTTCATCTGCCTTTCTCTTTTTTTTATTTTTTATTTCTTTCCTCTGATTTCCAGCCCATTACTGGAGGCTAGCGTTTGCAGGCGTGTGTGTTTGCGTGCACGCTGGATGTGTTTGTTCAATACGAAGAACACTGCTCACTTGCTAGGGACTATGTTGAGGAGTCTACCCACCAGGCCCAGAACCACTGGGGCCTATCAGGGGCTGTAAATACTTTATGAGATATGATAGTGCAGCACAAACACTCTTCAACCACAGGCCATTAACCATTTTCGGTGGATATGTGCCCTTTGGTAAAGTAAGAAATAATGAAATAAACAAACATTCTCTTCCCCCAGTGACAGCTCAGGCCCTCCGAGGCCTGTATGCAGCTTGCCTGCTAATGAGAGGCAGAGTACAATTCTCCTGCAGGAAGGAAAAAAAACAAGGGAAAAAAAAGAAAAGAAAGAAAAAAATCATTGGCCAATACAGCTAGATTAGCAAGATTAGCAGCCAACCGGCTCCCCAACAAGACACTGCCAGAGTCTCCTTCTCCTTCTCCCTCTCCTCTCGATTGCTTCTCTTAATTCCTTCCTGTTCCAACTGCTTTTGTTACGCTTGTTCAGGAAAGATTGCAATTTGATTTGTTAGCTCTTCACAACATGATAAAGCCGTTGTTAAAAAAAAAAAGGGTGGAAAAAAGAACAAAAAAAAGCCAACTGGGGGAGAGAGTGAGTTTACCAAATAACTGGAGACAGGATGTTGTAATTCAAGTGCAGTTTCATCATTCTATCTTCTACTGTGTGTCAAGAGCTGCTCCCTTGTTTGTAATAACATGCCATTGTGTTATTTCCAATTCATTTTTTCCCCAGCACAAACAAAAGTGGTTTTGTTCCATGCTGCGCTCACTGGTTGTAATGATGTCACTTGCAATGACAAAAAACCCCTCTCTTTTGTGTTTCCCCATCTCCCCCTCTTCTTTCAGAAACCACTACATTGTGAAAATATGGCCTCCACCTGAGGATACAGATGCAGATGGTTGTTCTCCGTGTTGAGCCATGTGTTCAACTCAAAAGCTATTCATTCCCTTTAGGGCCCAATTCATCACTTGTACTTTATCTCGCAATTAACAAACAGTAATTGCAATCAGATAAGATCTACGTACTGCGGTCCTATGTGACAACCGGCTAGTGAGCCGACAATGAGGGAAAGCGCCCAGCTGCATGTACTTTGGGGAAACAACAAGCGCTCGGAGTCATGATTAAGTGTGGTACTCGAAGGTTGATGCCTTAATGGCGTCTTCAGGAGCCGGGCTCTTAGGCTGCAGCCCCTGGCTTTCTAAGTGTACACCGCACTCAGATAATCCATTCTTCTTTTGCTATTAGTCCTTTTACAACCTAAAAGGACGAGTGGCACATCAATCACCACTCTCTAAAGACAAAGTGGTTTGATCATGCTTGGTACTTACTTTTGATCTTCATTCACTCTGTATGTGTGGGTTTTTTGTTTTTTTTTTTGTCTTTTCAGCTTTTTTTTTTTTGTTCATTCTTGTATTTGCTCGCCTCGTACTATAGCGAGCGATGTAATCCTTTTAGACCGGGGCTGAAAGTCAACCCTCACTCTGGGAGGACGCATGTTGCAGAATCTCATTTGGTTGGATGACTCTATCCTCCGTGGACACATGATAGGAATGCAAAGCACTGGCCCCATTCAACTCCTCGCACAAAACAGCCTTTCTTCCTCCTCAGTCATCCTGACCTTGCCACGACGCTTCACAATCTCCTCAATTACAGTAGGTTGGGAGAGGAGACAGATATCTTGACTTCCGCTCCGCTGCATGTAAAGCAAGCATTATTTGGCCCGTCTTCGTGTACGTCCCTCCAGTGTTATCTGGGTCGACATTGTGTTTTCATTTTGTTGAACAAATAATACCTTCGGAGGAAGTCATATTTTACTTTAGGGCAGGACGGCTGCTTTAGGATGGCTTGATGTGAGTGGAATGGACATTGTGCAGGCAGTCACCGAGCTGACAGTAAGCACAAAGTGTATCAGACAGCCAACAGAAAAAAACAAAGCCCGAGGACTGACGGATGGACCAATGGAATAGAAGTCATATTTAAGAGCATCAGACGTCCAAAGTATCACGTCATGTCTAGTATTAGTTGATGGGATGATTTGCGTTTAAGTTTGTAAAAGGATGATCATGTTATCTAGAAACCCAATGTGCCACCAAGTAAAGGCCCAACAGGTAGTTAGGGCCCCTTATAGAAAGTTAACATTAGAAGAAATGTTTCATGAATTCAGATTTGTGTGCGTGTTATTGTAATATGCAAATGAGGCAGTATCTGGGGAAATTTGCATTTGTTTGGTTTGATGGATGGGAAGGATTTAAAAGGGAAAAAAGTATTAAAAAAAAAAGTACTGTGTCTTCATAAATATGTATCGACAAGACAGTACATAATGAGACATTTTTAAATGAACAGAAAATGGCAACTTTCCAAATGCCGGCATGTAAAAAGTTCAAGTTCAAGTTGTGTTGTGTTGATAGTGGCTTTCTGGAAACTAAAAAAAAATAAAGAAACAACTCCCAGTAGAATAAACAAACAGAAGCAACTGGGGAGAAGACACCAAATAGGAGGAGAGAAACTCCAGGAGGCTGAGAGTTGTAGGCTGGATGCACAGTGACCAAAGATGCTTTTTTTGAGTTTAAAGTTATAATTTGTGAGATGGAAGTTGTTGCTCTAGCTTTTGTTGTTAAAGTGATGACCTCTGTGTGGTGTCTTCACTTCTTAGAGACCACTTATCAGCTCGACAGTGCAGCCAGTCACCCTGAGCTGTCTAATGATGAAGTTTAGAGTATGGTGCCCCTTTCTCTTTTCTCTGTTCAGCCTTTTTGTGGGCGGTTATGGCTCCTCACACCAACCACTGGGTACTTTCATTCTTTCATTCTGAACAAACTGCTGCTGAAATTGAAAAAGGGAAGGAGTTTAAATTCTGAGGGAGTTAGGAACTGGGCTAAGCTCCTTCCACAGATCTAAGCCTAGGCTCTGAAAACTGCAAGTTTGGATGGGTCAGAAGAAGTGACAATATACCATCCAGAATATAAACGGAGACAATTCCACTAGTGCTAAATTAGCTAAAGGTGAAACACAACTTAACTACGTTGGCAACAGGGTTTAAATTATGTGACAACTAGCATGGTTAGATCTTCTTAACCTTACCTTAACCTTACTTAACCTTGTAGCCTATCAATAATTGGCATTAAATGTAATTAGCAGAGGCTAACATTGTAGGTATCTTACCTTCTTGATTAGGCTGTGCTATCAAAGGTTTGAGAAAGAACTTTATTTTTTAATAGTCTCTAAGTTACAGTAAAGCTCTTAGGTCTCATTTGTCAGAAATAATTGTCATTTTAACAGTTTATTTGTTGGTCTTCTGCCCACTCTTTCAACGTTTACCTTTATTTTCACACAAAAATACAGCAGTTTCCTTTCCAACAAGACTGAAAGTGCTCAAACCTTAGAAGTAGCTGTCCTCAGAGCAGTGGAAAGTAATTGAGTACATTTACTGGGAGTACTGTGTTTAAGTGTAATTTTGAGACACTTGTACTTGAGTATTTCCATTTTCAGCTACTCTACTCCTCCACTCCACTCAATTTCAGAGGGAAATATTGTACTTTCTACTCCAGTACATTTATTTCCCAGCTTCAGTTAAATAAGCAGGACACTGTACAGACTGTAGCACTTCATTAAAGCACCTTTGCTGGACTGGGTTCACCATTGCCCTGGACAAAAACTGACCCTCCCTTATTCACTGTATAATTTGCACTCATCAGATATTAATCTGCAACTTCAAAATGTAGAAAACCTCCAGCGCATCCTTATTAAGAATATGTTGTCTGCATGTATGTGGATTGTGCATTTTTTTGTTGTTGCTGGCTTGTTTAATTTAAAAAAGCTTAAGTACTGAAATGTTAAACTGTGCAAATGCATAAGCAGCTTTCCCAGAGCTCTGCGCTGTAACACTAGTATTTTCATTCAAATCAGGAACAGTCTCATCAAACAATCTTCGGTAAACAAGATTACAAATCTGATCTTTCTACACTGACATTAGGTGCAGCCTTTTCTGTGTAAGTTTTATTTCCTTCCTTATATGCATCTGTCACATTTTAAGGCACTATCTGCTCTATAAGAAATTACCCTGTGGCACTGAGTCATTCAAAAAGTCCAAAATGAATGTGAAAAGCTTCACAAACTCATCTGACTCATACAAAGGCAAATCTGTGCTGACTAACTGATACAGATATTCTAATCTTCTGTGATGTTTTCTTAAGTCTGTGTGTAATAATCATGTGTTTGTGGATCAAGTGATCTGGCCTGAAGCGGCCTCATGTATGATGGTCACATGAAGCTGCAGTGATAAGTCAACAACAGGCTCTGGCTGGATGAAAATTAAAATAATAGAAAAACACATTCTTGAATTACCTTTCCGACATACTGCAGGTCCGTCCCGGTGTACTCCTCCAACAAAAAGAACTGGTTCCACATCCAACCTCGTTTGGAGCGCCTGAGCGGCACACCGTTGGCGTCCTCTCCCGTCAGCCCCGCGGACCCCCTCCTCCCCCCTGTAGTCCTTCGTAGGGCCCTGAGGCCGTACCCTGGAGAGCTGAGGTGAGCCATGGCCCACAGCAACATCAATACGCAAACTTTCCTTCTATCCATGGCCACGCCACCACAGCCGTCTGTCTTCTCCCCCCACCCTCAGTGGTCTGTGTCCAGTGGTCTTTGGTCAGAGTATCGGATCAGTCCTCATGCTGCAATCTACTGAAGCAGGAACGGCTCCCCAGGCTCACATAGGGTGGCAACCAGCACCTGGAACATTTACACAGAAAAACAGAGAGTCAATACTGGGAGGGGAGGCGGCAATTTGTTACCTCACAAGCTCCCGTCGTGTTTCACAACCTGTTAGTCAAGACCGAGTCGGCGGAGTTCGGAGCTTTTTGAAAATGCAGTGGAGTTGAAACTAAGTCAAGTAGTGCAGATGAAGTGAAAAGACCTGAGTACAACGAACACACACACACACACACACTCGCCTGCAGATGAGTCTTAAAATATGTTTAATGTTAATTTGATTTAGAGTCACAAGTTCTGACGTTTAAAATAGAACTGCATTATATACAAGGACTGGATATTGTACATGAATAAACTAAAAACATGGGACAAAATTGCAAGACTGTCAACACAAGTTAACTCCACTTACAAGCCACTCACTTACAGGCAGTTTCTGATATTGAAAAGAAGTGGCCTTTTATCTATGGGACTAATAACTCCATTGTCTTTGATCCATCAAATATCTTAATCAACAGGCATGTCATTAACAAGCCTGTTCACTTTACAAAGCCTGCCCCACATTGAAATGTTGCAAAAATCCAAGACTAAATGCACATAATTAAAAACAAAAAAAGCACATTTGCTTGCAGCTTTCACATTTCTTGTTTCCTCTTTTTATTTACGGACCATTTTTTCTTTGTTTCCTAAGATTCGGTCTTGTTTTCAGTTCAGGTTTCTTATGTTTTTCCATTTCTTAGTTCTATCAAATGTTTTGGCCCCAAACTGAGTTCAAGTAAAGCGTCGACAAAATTAGTCAATGATTTTGTTATTAAATGAACGTACCAAACTTCACTTGGATTCATTTTCCCTCGTGCAGAGATTTTTTTTTAGCTTCTCTCTCTCTTTTATGTCGTTTTAAAATAAAGATTTTCTCATTTCGGTACCAATAGAAAACAAGACATTAAAAGAAACAGACGCATCACCTTGAGATTCTCTCACAAACCAAAGGGTTCAATCCAATAAAAAAACAAACATAACCTTTAATTGCTGCCTTGTCCTCTTACAAATCCATCTCCAAGAAATCTGTTCATTAACGTGGGAACACTGAAAGAAGACGATTTTGATTAGTCAACTTCAGGCCCAACAAAATGGTCAAAGCTGTGACTGTGGACGGAAGAGTTGAAATCTGTACCACAGTTATGTGTGCACGATTGATTTCCCTGTTCGCACACATATCCCCATTCACACAAGCCCTGATATACATTCATGTGCACACGCATGCTGTATGTTGAATGTCAGTCATCTGATTGATGGGCAGGCTGAGTGCTGCCTAACCTGATAAATATCAGATTAGATTTTTTTACACATCAATGTATAGGCTTACATCTTGTACAGCACATGTAGAGCTATTTTATCTCCATTAAGCCCCTGAATCAACATCTAATAGAGTGCATGGCTCTATGTGGAGCTGCCTGTTCTATCTTTTTAAACAATCTGTTTCAGAACACTTTGTTATCAGACCCAGCAGAATGCCAATGGAGACCCTGGGCAATGTCAACCCCAGTTTATTACCTTAAGATCAGTGTAAAGATACTGAACAAAATGACTGTTTGCAAACCACAGAGAAGGGCCCTGATGTTGGCAGCGGAATATCTCTGCTCTGCGACTCTCAATCATTTTCTCCCGCCCCTTCCCTCGCTGCGCTGTCTTCTGTCCACCGTCCTCCGAAGGCCAGAGCAAGAAAGCGCTGGCAAATGTGAGAAGGAAGCAGAACAAGAGGAACAACGCGGGACGGAGGTGGACGAGGAGGAGGAGGAGGAGGAGGAGGAGGGGGTAGGCAGAAAAGAGAAAGAAGGCCATGTATTCTGCTTTTGTTCTCATTATTCCTCGCAGGCTGGGCGATATCCAGGCTGCCAGTGTTCCTCGGCTGAGGTTCGGTGGGAGGGTTATCAGAGGGCCCGCTGGGGGAGCGTTTGCAACGTTCCTCCGTATCGCACTTTCTCAGAAGACGTGGGGGAATAAGGGGACTGTGGGCAGCGAGGGAGGAGAGAAGGGGAGAGCAGTCCCGCCCCCCGATGCACTGTATGGCAGGTCTGGTCGGCTTCCCTCACACACCGCGTTGGGGAATGAGGAAACGATGTCTCCGGACATGAATTAAGTATCCCGGCCTGCATGCAGAAGTGGAGCCAGACAGGCTGAAGGGGGAAATGGAGCGCGAGAGAAGAGTGGGGCGATCGGGAAAGGTGGCGGCAGTGGAAGCTGTCACAATACCCACCAACTTTCTCTTAGATACCGACGCTAAGTTTAGTATCTGAAAATCTTGATCCAACAGAAATGAAGAAAACACCATCAAGCGGTGTCACAGAACAACCGCTGAGCTTTACACAAACACATGTCTCACCGCCATCGACTGGGACTGGCTGGCTTTGTAGCAACTTTTTGTGGCGGTGGAGGTTTTGATGTCGACTGGGTGTCTTTGTTGGCTCGATAAAACAAAAAATACAGTAGCTGCACATTTCACTCCTGTGCCCGTCTGTCAAGCCAGTCGCGGTAAAAAAAAAAAAAGACGGATTCAGTTCAAAACATAATGGAGAGTTTGATAGTCGGCCTGTTTTCAGCTATTTGCCTCTGTCTGTTCCACTGGCTCATAAAGACAGTTTGACTACCTTGTTTACTTTCCCTCCGACAAACCCATCCAAGAGTGCGCCAAGGGCACAGACTCCAACGTCATGTAGAGACGCTTGTCGACAGCGAACTATTCTTTTATCAACAATGCCGCGGCGTAACAACGCTCATCACAGCCCCACGGTATCCAGGAGGCTGAAAATAGAGACTGTCATATAAACAAAACCACCGTCGATTAATTCTCAAGCACAAACTAACAGCTAATCAATTTGCCAATGGACGCCATTTGTACAAGCTGAATGGAGATGATCTCGGGCCTTTTCAAAAAATAAAAAGCAGCCACCTGAGCAGTTCAGGCTGCTTGTATTTGTGTCAAGAAACATAGCGGAGGAGTGCTGCTGGAGGACCAGCAGACAGCAGGTTTATGTGTGTAGTGTGTAGTGTGCATTGCCAAGTGTTGGATGACTTTCTGAGCAAACACGGTGACGTCAAATTGTCTTTTTCGCAAACTTCTTTAAACAAATTCCAACTCCGGTGTTTGTTTACACCCTCTGGATGTGACGGCGAGGTGTGTTTGTTTCCTTTTCCAGCGCGCCGAGACACTTGCTTAGAAAAAAGTTTTTTCGACATCAGATGTAGTTAGCCTGACGACACTTGGGGGCAAACAGGGGGTAGGGGAAAAGAGGGAGAGATTGGAGAGGGGGAGTGAAGGAGAGGTAGGAACGTCCTGTCAGAGCAGTGTCAGCAGTCAGGCTGGGAGACTGGCCCATCCATTACGCTACCTGTCTTCCAGTGGCAGCCAAGGCATGCCCTGCTTTCCCCTTATGAGGCAAATTGCAGGCGGATGAAGCCGAGGGGTTAGGTCCCCTCGTTCTCTTTTCCCCCGTGCGTTGCAGTTTATAGCACCACCCCACCCCCCCCTCCTCCACTGCCCTCCCCCTTCTTTGCCTCCAACGTCCCATCCCCATCCCCATCCCCATCCCCCCACCCGTGTCTCTCTCTGCCTACTTTGCTTGCATAGGCCTGAGCTGATATGCATTATCGCTGGGCTTTTTTTTTTTTTTGCTGAAAGCCAGTCACTTTGCATGTGTCCTCTGCCTGGCTCAGCACAGAGAAGGGTTGGGGGTGTGGGGAGTGGGGGGGGACTCCCGGGTCAACAGTGCGTGTGCTGATGGAGGCAGGTGAAAGTGAGATGGACTGTCAGGCTTCTTAATAACACCCGCAGAGAAATAGTCTCTCAGACCAACACTCTACTTCCTCTAAGCTGCAACTCTCTCGACAGAAGCTCTGTTTCCTATCCAAATGTGCAAGATGACTGGATGATTTTCCCCCCTCGCTCTCTCTCCAGTATTTCCCTTTTTATTTCCCTCCCTTCAACTCCCAGCACACTCGACTTTATGAATTTACTTAATTGACGCTGGTGAGGAGCATGTGGGACTTTGAGCTATTGATTTGCTCTAGGCTTCAGCGTGGTTGGAAATACCAGTCAGTCTCTTGGGTGGACTCATGAAGCTTTCTACCTCGAGTCCCCCAGCACTGGGAAGCCGGCCTTTTCAATGGATTTCTTCATAATGTCACCGTAGAAAGCTAATGCTTTCACTGTATGGAGGGCTCCGCCGTCCCTAAGGAGCGTTCGCCCCTTGACCACATTTGTCATACCCTGGAAGCCATATTGTACCGCTCCCTGCCCTGATAATTCTCTTGACAAGGGACCACGACCAGGAGTAAGTCAGCTAAAGCTTTATTTTGCCACGTCAAAAAGTGTCATGGCCGGTTAAGAATGCTATGGTGCCACATGTAGCCCGGTGGCTATGACAAAATGCCTGCCTCTTTACATTTGTACTGTACGAGAGTGAAGTACAAAAGAAAAAGATGGCAGCAGACTTGAAGGGAGTTAAAGGCCTGGTTTCTTTCAGCTTGGGTCTTAGTCATGACACTGGCCTTCATTTCTGTTGGCACCAAGTTAATTGCTAGGGTTAATGATGATGAAAATATGGCAACGCTGCGAAGAACAGATCAAGAAGCACAAACTGTCCAGACAATGAGACAAGTTGTACACAATAATAATAATGCTGCACTAAACCCAGTATAGCCTCAGTGATTCGGAAAATAAAACAAACCAGAGCAGTGGAATTATTACTCAAATATCTGTTGAAAACCCCTCTTCACAGCCTGGAGTCGATTCACCTTTGACCTCGTGTACTTTCTGTGTCTGTGGGCAGGTTTATTACTGATTATTTTCAACATTTCAGGTGCACTCTATTTCAGATTTACTTCTAAATACAGCTCTCTGACCCATTACACTTTATTGTGACAATATCACCGTGACAATATGAAGCCGTCTAAGGCCACGTTTTACACATTCCCTGTGTTTTATTTTATGTGAAAAACCATCTCTGTGTTTTACATCTCCTCTCTCAGGCCTCTCTGGATAACAAGAAACAACAGGTCAGTCAGCCAATCAGAAGAGAGGAGACTGAGCCTGTTTCCCGATTGGCTGACTGTTTTTTTGAGTGATACAGAAAAAAAAATGTAGCAGATTTAAAGAAACATTCAGAAATCAAATGCTGCAATGTGACTACACTGAGAACAAGGATTGCTTTGTTGTGACATCACAAAGAACCATAAATTCTGATCATTCATTTTGAGGCTCAATTTCTGAATACAGGCTGTGTCCACTTCTCTATAGAGTGAGCGGTGCAACACTTTCACAGTATAAATATACAGCCTAGACCTGCTTAATAATCAAATAAGACAAGGAAATCACATTAAACAATATGGGACCTTTAAAACCTTCAGAAACAAGTGAATTCAAGCAGAAACTAGTCCAAATCCCTCTCCCTCTAAAGAAAGCCAAAGTGGAGCGAGACAGTAACCATGACAGAGAAATAGTGTTCTTGTTCGCAGCCATCTTCCAGGAACACTCGTCGCTGTAGGTAATTTTGAAAAAAAAAAGAGCCACAGGTCTCGTCTTTCCCTGTTCGCCTTCTCAGGGAGCACCATCGTCATAATGAAGGTGTGTAATAGAACATGACACCATAATTATATTCTCTCAGTTAAGAGGCAGTGTTTACAACAAGCACGGGGCTGCCTTTATTTTCTCCCTCCCTTCACGCACTCACTCTCCTCTTTGTCTCGCTCTCTCGCCTGCCCCGTCTACGCTTCATATCATGTGCCATTTAATTGCATTTAGAAAAAAAAAATGCTTGATGAAAAAATGAAAAAAGTAAATTGCTTTAAATTGCCTGTCACAGATTGTGTGGAGTTGCCATCGAGCAATAAGACTTGTGCATTGTGTTGGATGTTGAGGTAAGCAAGATTAATGTGTCTGCTGCCAATTTGTTTCGAATGCCCTGTGATTCCACGCTCAAAGAATTGCCTTGGATAACATTTTTAATCAGAACAATTAGATATTAAATGTATCTATTGGCTTTATCGAACACTGGGCTGTGAGGATAGAGACAGGGACACAGAGAGTCACCCAAATGCATTTGTCAATACATATTGGATCTGGCCAGCTAATGGCCTTTCCACTGCACACGTGCTATTAAACACAATAGGTCTGGGTGGCATTTCAGGTAAATCTAGACTTTTGAGTGACCTCTTAGAGCAAGACCTACTCCTCTTGTCTCCTTCTTACCTTCCTCTGCCTCTCCCACCTTCTCTTCCTGATTTTTTTTTCTCTATTCGTTTTATTTTTTTTATTTTTTCCTAACGAGGGGTATGAGCGACACGGCAAAGCACCCTATCGCGCCCGTTGAGCCGAAGACTTCCACAGCAACCCAGAAAGAGCCCCAGGGGTGCAATTAAAAGTGAGAGAGGAGAATGTCAGCCAGGGGGCGAGCAAAGGGAGAGGAGAGGGGGTGAGGGAGCGAGAGAGGGAGGGGGGGAGGGAGGGCGGTGAGGGTTTGGCACCGGTGCCACAGGTAACGTGGTCATGTTACAATCCACAGAGGAGGCCCTTAAAGGCTGCTAATGCATGGAGGTGTCAGCAGTAAGTTGTTTCACCATCTCTTCTCTCTTTGGCCTCCTCGTTTCCTCCCACCTGAACCACCTTCCTCCTCCTCCTCCTCATCCTCACCTCATCTCAGACTGAGTTTGTTCAGAGAACTCAGACTCAGAGTAGATGTCATTCACAATACACGTCACGCTGCTCGCTGGAGAAATTTACAGCCAAATCCCAGGTGTAAATTGGGGAACCGTGCGCTCGCCACCGAATCTGGGACTCTCCATTTGTCTTATTGCCCATGTGGGTTAGTGGTTCACAAACTGAGTAAAAACAAGCCCGCCGTGTCCCTTGTCCTTGCAGCAAAATGGACACAGATGCGACCAAACAGAGGGGGGGAAAAAAAAAAATTCCCTCAGAAGCCTGTCAATATATATTGATCTTTTGTTTAGCTGAGAAACACAGTCTAGACACACTGTCGCATTGTCTTGAAAATAACTTCACCCCACTCCAATATTACGTTGCAACGCACACGCCTCACAGATTAAGGCGAGGAAATTGATCACTAAAAGGAGATTTCAGACAGATGGGGGATATTACCACAAAGGAAAATAAAACATGTCTACAGATTGAGGGGGGCAAGAATCATCATCATAAAATGCGGGCGAATAAACAGCTGAAAATCCCCGGTCAAATTGGAATGCAAAGCTGAAGCAGAATTCCTGAGTGAATGTCAGAACTGTAGTGCAAAACACAGCGAGTCCTCCAGTCCAAATTAGGATTCAACCTACAACACTGGAATAGCACCAAGATTTAGTTAACGGTTCTCTAAACTCTCTTTCTGCTTCTAAATAGCACATTAAGTTTCACTTCCAGATTACCAACATTTCAAGTCACTCTCCCCGATATCGTTGGAGTTAAAAATCCTTATTGGATATTTTATCCACAAACTTGTAGCGTGCCTGAGGAAATATGGGAAAGAAAAAAACAAACCTTCAGGCAGCAGCTTTTTTTCCTCCACAAAAGATACACAAAGTCTTTGATATGAAAACCTCAAATTACTGACTTATGTAGTTAATCAGTTCCCCTGATCATACGTGACAGAGGTGACACCGTGCCTTTGACTGAATGACAGTAATCCAAACAAATTAGCTCATACTGTGTCTGTCAAAGGCAGGGGTGTGCCCACGGCATTCATCCCAGTGCACCGCTCCAGAGCTCACTGCAAACACATTACCTTGCCTCGCTGCCCAAATGCATACCAAATAACCCATATAAATCATACAATCTGGGCCAAGTCAATGAGAGCCCCCTATTTTCGCTGTTTTCTGCTTATTTCCACAGTGCCATCATTCAGCGGAGCTCGCATCACTCAGTCCGAGGCTCTCGCAGACGTCGCCGGAGTGGCCCAGTTTAGAACCCACAGAGGGCTCCTGAAGTAACCCTTCCTCTAGTGCACTTGATTTTTATGTCTCCGCAGTCTGGACTAAATTGCGGGTTGCCAGCTCTCCACGCACCGCTCTCTGCCTCCCTCGCTCCTCCAGCTCACTCCCTTTTTCTTTCTCCCTGTTGTCACTTTGACAAAAACAAAGATGGGCTCCTGTGAACCTGCGCCAGTGTTTATGGCAGTGTTTGCAATCGAGCAAAACAGGCAGCTGAAGAGGACCCTCTCAGCATATTATTTTAAAGCGTCCCTCCTCTCCAAAGTCACTTCTGATTCTCTTAGTGTATCGGGGTGGCACAGTTTTGTTCCAGTTCTGGTGCCAAATAATGACTTACTGTCCTGAAATATGGTATTGAACTGTGCCATCATAAACAACAGAGTCCCTCACTTTTTAGCGAGCAGTTTCTGATTCCACTTCTCAGAATTAATTGACTAAATGGGAGCTTAAAGTCATTATCTCCCCTTGCCAGTTCTCCAGCCCTGCACTAGGGGCTAATAAATCGAGGTTTGATTCCGCTAAATGTCCTCTCGCAGATTAATAACGCCCAGTGCCCCGGTGGCAAACAGATGTGGTCATCCTTGCTCGATGGCAGAACAAATGGGCACAAGACGTCCTCGCAAATAAAGAGCAAAGAAATAATAGCTTACTGGCATTCATCCTGTGACACGTTTAGCAGATGAGACATCCTCGGTTGTTTGCTTTCCTGTGTGTTCACCAGAGCACATGTTTTGTCACCAGCGGCCGTGTGGTCTAACACGGCTCTCTTCTGAGGGGACTGACAATGACAGCGGGGGGAGGGATGGGAGGACGGAGGAGGCTCAATGGAAGAGGTCTGCCGGCTTCCTGCTTTCCCCACTGTGGCCTTTGTGGTAATACACTGGTGGTTATGGGAGCCTCCGTCTCTATGCAAATCAGTGTTTGCTACCCAAGTGTTTGTGTGTGCCATGTGCAGTCAAGCGCAAGAGTCTGTTTTTTCCATACGTCGGGCTTTGCAAAGTCTGAAGGAAAGGCCAGAGCTGCATCAAAGTAGAATAATACTCGCTATAAGTCTATTAATTAAAGGCTTGTTTTTTTTATATCAATATTGTTGTTTGCCTCCTAATATTATTGCCCTACCAGGATATTAGATCATGCTGCAGTCTTTCCCTTTCAATGAATAGTGCGTCTCTGGAAGTAGAAGCGCTGATTGGACTCCGCAAAGGTCAAACTTGCAAGGAGAATTGAAAATCAGCGAGGGAGTTGTGTTCCCACGTTTGTCTCAGCCTCCCCGTTGTGACAATTACATGAGAGGGAACGACGTGGAAGCACATTTCCATTCAGGCGTATATCGACTGTAACAGCGGGTCAGCGGTGAGACAGCTACAAACACAATTGTCACACAACACTAAATAATACATGGAGCTAAAACAAAGACATCACATACCTAAAATATGGTCCCAATAAAAAGGCTGCGCGGAGAAAACGTGCCCCCGCCCCACCTTCAACTAAGAGTAATGACCTTTCCCCGAAGCCCACCATAAAATAACACAGACAGTTAGGAGCACCTGTTTTTACATTATTAATAGTGCAGGCTTCACACACTCAGAAGCTAGAGAGAGGCACTGATACTTGCTTTTGACTGTTCTTAAATTGGAGCAAAAAGAAAAAAAATCCACTAAAACTGCACCAGACTAAAACCACTGAGGCACTGAAGTGTTAAGAAAGCCATTTGTCACAGGCAGGACTTCTGCCAGGGTATCAGCCCAGCCTTGGGATAAAAAACAAATGGAAATAATATGAATTGCATGAATACAATTCAAGAGTAAGCGGCGCAGCTGCGCATCACGATGGCATCTGCGTTCAGAATGCCTCGTATGGATGTGCATTTTTTGTTTGGGAAATTAATGGTATGTATTTGAAGCCTTTTCAGCTCCTGCAGCGATGTTGCTTGAATACGAGCCTTTTCTGCACCGTTCTCAATCCGGTCACGTCAAAAGGGATTCGAATGTCCTCTGAGATGAACAACAGACGGCCATGATCTCCTCTGACCTTAACTGTGACTCATGTTTATTTACCTCGGCTAGTTATCCCTGAGGGACGGCTGCCTCATCACTGAAATGAGCGCTGTGATGGGTGTTTATTTTTTTATTTATTTTTTTTTCATTGCCACTCCTGGGAATGGACGACTCTAATGAACAAAGAAGCCTGATTGATCCAGGTTAGCATTTGATTCCACGGCGCTGCAGAGACACACGATTCAATATGCTGGCATGCCGGTGGAGCACCCCCTTGAACTCTGCTGTACACACATCTTTAATCACACTCACCTTTTTCTCGTGGCTGGTGCGACTTCCAGCTTATTTGTAATTACCGAGCTCCTCGGGAGGGTTGGCTCGACAACAGGCCCCGGCCATAGGTCAGGGAGAGACACTGTAGCCGGCCATATGGGCTCCGGGCCCGGGGACAGGGAGTGGGTGGGACGCAGGCACTGGCATCGGTGGGAAGTTACCAGAATGGTCAGAGCAGGAGATTGAATTATTCGGAGACAGGAGACAGCCTTATCGAGCCGCGGCCACATTGCACCGACTTTTGCACCCCAGTTTCTATTTCCCATTTCACACCTGGACTATTGCCAGATAGGATATGTTCAGCCACCTCGTTTTACCCCCAGATTCACAATCGCCAGCCACCAGTCAAAAGAGGGTATAGTGTGTTATCTATCACCACCTTACCACCCGCGGCACCCTCCCCCCCTCTCTATCCCCCGAACCCTGTCCTGTTTCCCTACCCCCCTCTTACACCTCCCTCCCCTGTTGTCACTGGCGCACGGCAACAGCCACGGTGTTATTACAGATAAACAATCAATACTGCATTAACGTGTCCACGGAGGCTACCTGGAGTTAAACAGGCAGACGAGGAAAATAATTCAACCCAATGTCATGGGTGGACTTCAAGCAACTAATCTTGCTGCTCATGCTCATGAACTGGCAAACCAAATATATATGAATGTGTATGTGTGTGTATGTGTGTATATATGTGTTATATACACACAAAGAACACCTTAAAAATTCAGGCCACTTTCTTTCATTATCCTCAGCCATCATTTCTTTGTGTTTGAGGTCACCAGATACATTTCTTTTCCTTCCTCTCCTCACTGGTCACAGAATGAAAGCCCGCTGCATTATAGAAGTAATACCCTACTTTATAGCAAAGGTGACCATGGATATTGGAGAGCAGGGACCCATACGATCGATTTGGAGCGAGGAATGGAAATTTTAACATGATTCCCAGCCAGGCATTTTAACTCAGAAGTATTGGACCCACTCTTTTGATGACTGCTTCCAACTCGACTTACTACTCCATTTCAAAAAAAAAAAAAAAAATCTGATGACATCTTTATATAAGGGGAGTCCAGTTTGAGGAGAGGCGAGCCCCAGTGCCCCGCTGATGGCTGTGTGGTCCTTATTGCTCTTTGCAAAGCACATTTGCATCTACATTCCCAATGCTATTGAAGAAAAAAAAAAGAAAAAAAGGAGGCTTTTTGTTCAGAACCTCTGTGAAAAAATGAAAACAAAGGCGTTCTTATGAGGAGGCTCCACAAATAGGCCCTGCCTCTCCTTCTCCCAGACTTGGAATTAAATACTCCTCATTCCATCCTCATTCATTAGCCCCCCACGCCCACCAGCCTACCACCGTATGGGGGGTATGAAATACTTTGCACACAGACACAAAATAAAGGAGTTGGACTTGGCTGAATGATTGTGGAGACTGTTTACTAATACTGCTGCTCACTCTGCTTTATTACAGAGTGCCAGGCTTTCCATTACTGCAAAGGGAGAGAAGAAGAGAGAGGTGGTGGGGGTGAGAAACAGAGGAGGTGGGGGGGGGCATAACAGAGAGGAGAGAGGGAGAGAGAGACTGCCAACGTCAGATTAAAAGAAGGAGGAAAGGAAAAAAAAAAAGAATGGCTCAGTTGATTTACACCTTCATTACTCTCCCCTAACTCTGCTTATTGCAAATCATGATGCTGCTTTATGAGCTGAATCCTCTATTACGACAAGGCCGGGAAGACAGTGCTTTAGTCCATAAAGCAACCGTACAGTAACCGCCACCCGCCAGCACCCGACCCACTCATCCTGACACCCCGGCTGCCGGAGGAGGAGGAGGGGAGGGGGGGAAGTTGAAGCAAGACAGGAGACCCGAGTGGAAACTGAAAACTTGTTCCGGTGCACGAACCCTGAGCTTGCTCGTTTTTTTTTTCTCCTTCTTTTTCTCGCCGTTCCCTCTTCCTGGCCCCGTGCCCGTGGACAACACACCCAGATTTTTCCCCGAGCCAGATGCCAAGGAAGTATGACTTAGTGAGCGCAAAGCTCCGAGGCTGCGACTGGGAGAGGGAACACACAGCGAGTGTTTAATGTTAAGTGAGCTGTGCCATATTTAAGTCAACAAACATGTAGGGCACTGGAGGAGGTGCGTGTTTACCACCTCCCCACCACCGAGCGAGGAGCTGCCACTGATGTGTTTCTCAGACAGCTTTTTTTTTTTTGGTGGGGGGAAATGTGTGGATTTAGATAGAGACCAAACTGTATCTTTTTTTTTTTTGTACTTTCTGTTTATTGAACGAAGGGGAGGTCTCCGGAGCAAGTTTGCTCTTTTTCCTGCAATGATTGAATTTTGTTTGTGTGTGCATGTGTGCGTATATGTGGTGAGCAAGTCCAAGAAGAAAGCGGTGGAGGATAGGCGGGTGCAGGACCTAATAAATCAGCAGATAGGTTGAGGCGTGTAGGTGAGCGCGGGGTGTCAGTGTGCTGATGTAAACAGGGCGGCGGGTGCATGAGACACACTGGATGAAGGTTTGTTATGTGTATGTAACACGCTGCTCCGGCCTGGCCTGTCTGACTCCCATCTGGAACAGGGTTGACAGAAAAGTTGACAGATGCTTCACCAACGTCCATTATTTATGAGACTGAGGAGATCCACACTGCATTTCACAAGTGTCTGCTGCTACTGTAGGTCGACTTCTGACATTGTATTCTGCGTGTGTCCACACATGCACACACATACACACATCCTGCTGCTTCCTTGTGTTTGTGTGGGAAGCTGATGAGTGGGTAGCTGAATGTACAGGTGCACTGTTTTTTTTCTTCTTCCAGATTTGCTCAAGTGTGTGCTTTTGTATATTTGTGTTTTGCACTACACGCCAAACCCAAGCAACCACTTCACCTGCCTCTGTGAGTCTAACCTTTGAACCCTGGAGTGTCACTAAATCCTTGCTAGACAGCCGCCCCTTCAGCTCCTGCATGGAGGACCAGCAGACTCCAGCTCTCTTAAAACCCACTTAGAGGCTTACAGCTGGGAGCCCCGACCATCGGATTGAATTAAGGCTATGATTAATTGAATCTGGTGGTGAGTAACTTGAGTGACTGATGTCTCGCAGGACCAAAGGTCTAGACACAATGCTTCAGAATAAAGCTATATTCATTCACTCGGTGACATCACAGGCGGTTTCAGAGTTGCCTGAGGCATGGATGGTTGCCTTTAATATTATTGCTTGGAGTGCTGCTTTAAGCCTAATACCACCAGCAGCATTGCTGCAGCTGCTAAGAGTGCCAGTGTTAATGAGAGGCACAATATAATTAATACAAATGGAATGTTTAATGCAATTTTTCCATTTCAAAGAAATTCCCCTGGCAATTTTTCCCCCAACAACGAATTCCACTCTCTTGCATTGTCCTCGGGCAAACAATAACCCAAGTTTGCCATCGCCTTCATTAGATCAAACTCAATTATTGCAGAGCACTTGCAGCTCCTCCAGCACAGGTTTGTGTGTTCTGAAGGCAGCTTGCTTTTAGCAACTTGAAGGTCTTCTGGCAGGTCCTGCCCCATTTGTCTATGACGGACAGCAGCGTCAAACAGTAATTGGAGGCCTTTTGAGACCCGGACACATCCGTTGTCAGTTATTCATGTCCAAGCAGAGTGAGGGGGTCTCCAAGAATGACCTTTTCTAAAAGGGGGGGGACGGGTTTCCCCCTCTGCCTGAGAAGACGCCCTGGGTATTATTCAGCCTGATACAGTGGAGCACTGTTATTACCGCATGTCCCATGTTGCTGCAGAAAGCTGGTATTGTGTCGGTCCCGGAGGAATATATGGTTCCTGAATGGTACGGGCGCTTTGATTTGTCAGGCGGTTTGTGTGGAGGTCTTTCTATCCAACCCCGTTCACAATGAACCGTCCTAATGTTTTGAGAGGTAGCAGAACAATAGCAGAAACCTCTCTTTTTCACTCTGGGGATAGAAAGTAAACAGGACCTTTGCTGATGTGTTTGCCTGTTCATTTACGGCACCTCAGAATACGGCTTGCACATTGTACCTCTACGAAGGGGGAAAAAAAAAATGAAAAGAAAAACTCACAAAGGCATTCTGCAGGACAATAGCGCAGTGGAGGAAAAAGACGCACAATGGAGTCCAGATATCATTCACAACATAGACAGGAGACCATTATCCACAGAAGGAGGGGCCCCATCTGCAGGTGACAGGTTTGGGCGACAGAGGAATTGTGCACAAGGTGCTGCCACCAGGATAACAGCCTCCCTGAAGCCTTAACCTATAAGGACAGGTTTTTGTAGCGCCACTGCCCGCTGGGTTGAGGTGTTACACGTCATCCGCAATAACCTGGGTCATTACTCCTGGAGGCTGTTAGAGGGGGAAAATCACATCACTCTGCTTTCACCGCTGCCAAGAAAAACTGACACGCTAGAAGTCACACAAAGACACACCTCGATGTATGCGCGCAGATGCCCCACAAACACCCTCACTGTCACCGTGACTCGCGAAAACTGGGAGAAGAAGAAGAAAAAAAAGAAGGGATAAAAACAACGCGCACGTGATTACACAAATGCAATCTATCACATACTGTCAGCGGCGTCTGGGGGGTTAACATACCAAGTGGCATCGCAACAGCGTCCCACCAGCCAGCGTTGCCTGAAGCTGACAGCTCTCGCTGCGGCTGCCTTGCAGGAGTAAAGTAAGCATCATTATCGCCTTCTCTCGCCATATACCTCTCTCTACTTGGAACAAGCGGAACGCTCTCTCGGAGCCGGCCTTCTTTTATCCACCACCAGGCCCCCTTTCCCTTCACTGCCTTCTGTCTTCATTGTACTCCAGTCAGGCGCTAATGCTCCTTGTCCTGTGGCTGGACTCTCTGATCTCCTATTACCCTCTCGTCATCCGACAGTCAATATTACACCGCCCCCCCCTCCGACCCCACCGCTCCTTATTCAACCAATCCTTCTCTCGTCTACCCTGTGCTTCGACAAAAGTCTCAAAAGTCAGACAGACAATGTTTTGCCCCCACCCTGCCTCTCCTCGCCTCCCGTCCACCCACCCACCTCCTCCACTCCTTCATGCACTTGCTCATCTTCCATACTCTTATTAACTGGCTGTCATGTTCTGCAGCCTTCCCCCAGACAGTGTTTAGCGTTCCTCAGTCCACTTACTGCAGCCGGAGTTAAGCCTCTGGGCTTTGCACAGACAGGAATCCAACTAGAGGGGGTGTGTGTGGAGGGGGGGTGAAGGCAGGACCTGCGGACATGATCTGTCTGCTGCACTCACTCACTCTCTTCCTCCTGCACCAGCCACCTCAAGGCAGAGCTGGAGCACACGCATCATAGGAGACATTAGTGGGATTTGATCTGCTTTATTGTAGGACAAAGTAGTGTAGCTGATTAGAGGAATTAAAATAATCTACCTTTCGCCCCAAAACTCAACAGAAAAAAAAATGACTTTCCATATATGTATTTCCTATCATTATGATTTTATCACATAATGGAATTAGTTTTACTAGTATCTTCAAGTTGTTTCAATGGAAACAAGAAACCATCTTGTGATGGCATCACTGAAAGGTTACTTTTATTGCAGTGCTTAGTATTATTACACGACTACTTAGCGCTCAGGGGTGCAAGTAGTGGAAGTCACACCCGTCTTCAAGCTCAGCCTTCATCTCGAGCTCAGCTACACACCTGTAAAGTTTAGTGACTGTATCTTGCAGGATGTGACACTGTCACTGTGACAAAATCTCTAACAGATAAACACCTGCCAAACTTCTCCTCTGACTCCTCTGTGCTGGTTCCTGTAGCTGGATCCAGGCACACATTTTGCTCTCATGACACACACACACATACACACACACACAGAGGCTGAAGGTGAAAACAAACTCAACCCATGCTGCTCCTGCTGTTAATCAATGAGTATTATTTTTTACCAGCGCCAAGGAAGTTGTATTGTCACCTTTATGTCTCACAAGCTCATAAAGGAATTTCCATGAAATTCAGTGGAGCGATCAGCCTGGAGCTAAGGAACACTTGATTAGATTTTGATAGTGATCTAGATCTGTGATTTCCACTATTAGATGATTATTGTTTCTCCCCCCGCCCACATATTGGATGTTGAGATTTAATTCCAAATCCAATCCAAAGCCTAACGGCACACTCGCGGGGTCAAGAAATCGATTTCACCTCAAATTTAAGCAAGAGGGACTGTTGTGCGTCCTTGAATGTGTCTTCCTTCCTTCCTTCCTTGCTTCCTTGCTTGCTTTCTGCTCAGATTTTAGACGGCACCAGAACAGAATTGAACTCCCGGGCACAACTGGGCTTTGTGTTGGTAGCCACAATACTGGGTTTGTCATCTGCCCCCTCCTTCTTCACCTTCCCCCTTCCCGGGGCAAATGGTGTAAGAAATGAGACGTGGCTGGTGGATAGACTTTCATGCCCCTGCTTTACCAGTGTCATTTCCGCAACTCTGAAATTGTGCCATGGTCTACAGGGCTTTGTTGTAAATCACTATCTCCCACTGTCAGACTGCAGTCTGCTGCACACTGTGGATGCCTGGCTTTCTGCTGCCTCCTGGGTGACTAATATATCTTGTTAAATTGTGCTGAGAAGCGTACGGAGAACTGTACACCTTCCCTCTTTGTACTGTGTTTGTTTACTTGCATTTGTGCTTGTGTGTGTGTCTGTATGTTTTTTACGTGCGCCCGCTTCTTAGATGTGTGTTAGCCCGTGCGTCTGACTGAATAGGTAGGTGGTGGTGGTGGTTGGGGATGTTACTTCCACAAATATGTTCGCTAAAGTCCACAAGTCTGTCAGGCTTTGTTGGTAATTCAGTTAGATTGCTATTCGGCCAGCTTCCGCCGCTCACCGCCACACTACAGTATCGGAGTTGTGAAGCTATCTCTCAGCCACTTCATAATTAGAAAAGCTGTGGAGCCAAGCCACAGTTTGAGGGGGAAGAGGGAGAAAAAAGCTGTTGGCAGACTGCATTATTCAACATTGGCAGCAATTTACTCTGTTTCCCACCCTAAAGACATGAATCTAAGTTATTTCATAGTCACATCCGTCCTCGTGTGCCACACTGTATAAAGCTGGACTCTTCTCTTATCGCCACGCGCTGTATACTACAGTATCAGCTACTGTACATCCACCACAGCATCACGCACAAAATCTCTCTGTCTAACCCTTTGAAAATAGATTTATGAGTATATTTCTGTGTAATTGGTGTTCTCCTGCACAAAGCAGGGAGAGATAATTACCCATTGTTAAGTGAGGTGTAAATTGTCTGATCCATGTGTATTTATCTGCTCAGCACACGGAGAGCAAAATAGGCCTTTTTTTTGTTGTTGCCGGGGGGTGAGGAGGAGTGGGTGGGTCCAGACTCCACAGTGACGCTCCACTCTCATGGCCACCGGCCAGCTCTCAAATCCCTTTTGCTGAAACCTGTCGAGAAACAGCCTTTCCCGTGGCTTAACTGTACCCCCCCTCAACCCCCTCCAGTCTAATTCCAACGTCTTTCTTAGTCATAGAAAAATTCAATCTGCAACTCGGGTCGACCTTCAGAGAGGAAGGTGACCGCGGCCCACCGCCAATAAGTGGATTTAGCAGACGTCGCGGTTTCCTTCCGTACCTTCTGCGAGTGGCTACATCTCTCGCCTTGTTTTATTTCCATCTCTGTGCATTTACAGTTCTCACTGCTCTGTAAATAGACGTCTCTGAAGGGAATCTGTCTCATTAGGAGAGGAGCGCTTATGAAGTTGCCATTTTGCCTGCAGGAAATTTCGCTCAAGTGGTCACAAGAAGCCCCTAGAAATGAAAGAAAGCGTCACAGTAAGGAGAGAGGGAGGGTAGGGAGGCATGGGGGTCAAGTTTGCCACTCTTCTTGAAGTGGCTAAAACAAGCCAGGCCTGTACAGCAGGGGGCACAATACTGGAAGAGAAGAAGAAAAGAAAAGAAAAGAAAAGACAACCCAGTTGGCTGGCGCTGAATCTAGCATCTCCAGATAAATATTTGGCACAAGGAAATCTTCGGAGGAATCCCGGAGCACTCGCAGTACAAACAACGTCATGATTTATTATCACATCATACAGACCGTGACTAATGCACTCAAACAATCAAGGTGCATCTACTGAACTACGGCGCCCAGGGGTGCTCTCTGCCACTAACTTCAAACATTCGTAGGCAAAGCACACACACACACATTCACACACACATATTAGAGCCACTCGCTGCGCACGCAAGCTCAACAAATGTCCCCAAGTATCCAAAACACACACACACACGCACACAGGGAAGAAGGCTGTGGATGCTCCCATAGGGATGGAGGGATGTAGAGAGAGGGGGAGGTGGAGGGGGGGGTTGATGATGGGGGACGTGGGTTTTTTTTTTTCATGAGCTCCAGATGCCGGCGTCGCAGAAGACTTGAAACATTCAATATTATGAGCAGGGCACACATCAGAAATGATGCTGCCCATCTGGAGCACAAATAATGTAATCAGCTCGGGTCAGCGGTCATCATGGTCTGGCCGTCGGGTAAACCCACCACTGCCGTGACGTCACCACTCACGGGGACAGGCTGGAGCCGGCCGGCCGGCCAGCGGATTGAGACTCTGAAGCTTTTTTGGAATATCCCCTTAAGCTGCTGTGCACGACCAACAGAGTGAAGATATTTTGGGGGGAAAAGAGGCAGATGAGATGTGAGGGACTGTCTATTGTAATCTGAGCCCAGCTTCAAAAAAAAAAAAAAAATGCAGATGGCTGTGATGCGTCTATACTCCCCTGCCTGTCACATCAGTTCTGCAACATTACTTTTAACATCTTCATACAAAGCACTCGTTCACCTCAGATCACAAACACATATACACTTTGTACCGTAGGTTCCCTCCACACGTGCATGCACACACACACTCGCACACACACAGGAACTCTATTTGCAGAGCCGTTAAATATTCAGTACCTGCCGTGTTTTCTGTACGACTTTGATCAGTCACAGATTCTACCCTGTCCCTTTCATCTCTGAACTTCAAACCAGCGTATGAACAACCTGGACCACAAAACCTGTTCTGGTTCAGATGATCTTGTTTCACCACGCTGCTCCCTGCCATTGCAACAAAAAAAAAAAAAGCTGGGAGTTGATCCAATTGGACAAAAAGAGAAAAGAAAGACAAGCAGTGAAGTTAAACTGAACTAATCTTTTAAAATGCAGTGCTTCTTTTTTTTTTCTCTCTTTCTCCAGAACCTCCACCACGTTGCTCAATCTCCCCTTCATGAGCACAAGTTGTTTGTAATCTAAAAAGTGTATGCACAGAAGTGATTATTGCGGAATATTCCCCGGGTAGTTTGACAACTCCCCTAAACAACTTCTTGGCCGCCTTCAGGCATATTACCTCAGGCTTACACTGAGCCAGCCGACTAACTAACATGGAGCAATCTGCAGGCAACAGGAAGGACAGTAAAACTTTCCAAAGCACTAAATTCAATTTTCATGATTGCACAGTGCGCCTGTTAGGACTCCACACCTCCGCCCGATTCCTTTTCTCTGTGTTCTGTCAATACCTGCAACTTTTGAGCAAAGAAGCCGAGTTAATTCTTTTATAGGCCCATCTGCATTATTCAGCAGGTACATTAAATATTCACAGGCACATCACTGATATCATCTTGTTGTCAATAACGCTGGAGGACATGTTGTTTAAAAGAAAACTTGAGTCAACTCCAGGTGTGCAATCCCCCTCCCCACACAGCCCCCCCAAAAGAAGAAAGAGAGAGGAGGCAGGAGGGCATCACTGTGCAACTGCAGGCAACCACAGATAGACAGTCATCCGCCTTTATCAGAGCACGCTGTCCCACCTGCATCGATTCGCATCCCGCGGATTCGCCACTAGCTGCAGCCAGATCATCGGTGGAGGGGGGGAGGAGGAGGGGCAGGGGGTAGAGGAAGGGGGGGGGGTAGAGGGGGCAGCTTCACTGACATATTCAAGCAAGCATTAGAAAGGCCTGAAGTTTCAAACGTGAGGAAAAAAAAATCAAAGAGGCTAGAGATGGTGCGTTCAAAGCCCGTTCCTGGATGCTGTGCCATGTCATACCAAGCCATGCCAAGCCGTGCTCGCACCACTACCAGACGCATCTACTGCGTCTTGCAGGACCCTTTGTACCGGAGGAGAGGTGTGCGTGCGTGCTCGCGCGCACGTGTATGTGTGTGGAGGAGGAGGGGGGGTAAGGGAGGACGTTACGTTCGGACAAAAGCGAAAGAGAATTACGCACAGAGACATAAGGAAAATACAAAAGTTAACTATCGACTGATCCTCGCTGAGAGCCGAACCAAGCGAATGCGCATTCAAATAAGTTCCGATTCAAACTCATTCCCAATTCAAAGCCCGAAGTTATTCCACTATAATTAGTCCACAGCAGATATAAATTTTCTTTGGCTTCGGTAGAATAATACACAAGCCCGTTTGAAAGCGACACAACTGTTTCGCATCAGTCACTATAGTGTGTGTGAGTGAGCAGCCCCGGATAACCCGGCTCGGACTGAAATCATGATAACCGCAGATAGAAGTAACGGGCGAAATGTGCCACACAAACGACCCCGTTTCCTCAGAAGTTGTAAGCAAAAAAAAAAAAAAAAAAAGCCCCGCTCACCTGATAATGAAGTTTAATTCTGGGCGGAAATGTTTTCCTCGGAGGGGGGAACGGTGGTGTGGAAAAGGCGCACGCCGGAGCCAAGTGTATCCGTTCACTGCAGATTTTTTTGTTGCCCGTTGTGTTCCACCTCAACTGCGCGTCTCAGTCGCGCTGCATCACTTCTCGCTGTGGATGTCAGGGAGGCTGAGAGGCTGAGGGGACTCAACCCTCCCATTGGCTGCCATTCACAAGTCCCCAGCAGAACACGGCAAAAAAAAGGAGAAGGGGAGGAAGAGAGGGGAGAGAAACACGCACGCACGCACGCACGCACGCACACACACGGAAGACCGACAAAAAACAAAAGGAGGATGGAAGAAAGGGAGATTAGAGCTGTGGGGAGCCGCGTCTCACTTCAATAATAAGAGCTATATGTTTTTATGCATGCGCTTTTTTTTTTTTATAAATATATATTTATATATTTGCATAATCCCTGATTAATAGTTGCAAAGTCAGAGGTTGAATGTGGATTGGAATCAATCAATATGCGGTGATTTTTCTGAAAGCCTCCAGTGAGACTAGCTGCTTCCTACAAAACCTTGTAAAGCCATAGATCATGTATGATTACAATAGCTAATTAAATTTGGGCGGCTCTGTATGAAGTAAATGGATAAATGCACCAAGCAGAGACCATGCCAGCACAAATTAGCATGTGTTTCATTCTAGTCTGAGACTGCTACAGCTCAACTGCTGTTTTCTAATGACAGTAGTTTCCTCCCCAGGTTCAAGCCTCATGATAACTTTGTTGTGCTTCCAAAATAGTTACTTTGTCTTTGTTCAAGTTAGTCTAAACAACCGATTTTATGACTTAAATAAAAATGCTGCCTTAATATTCTATTGTAGCCTGAAATTGCTGCTTCTGCCAAGCTACTACACCCTGCTGTTTCTTTCCTGCTAATGTTATTCTAAGTAGCACAATCACTGCTGTTATTATTAGTACTGAGCCTGAATCACATTATCAAATGTACCCTGGTGGTACTACAATAGGTACATCTAGCTAAGCGTAATAAGAAAGCCATTCATTGCTGCTTTCTATGCCTACATTATAGGTCAAGCATATGGTCCATGTTTACCACACCGATCACCTCCTGTGCTTACTTTTGTCTAAGCTGTTGTGTTGTGTGTTGAGCGTTATGGCTCTGATTAGTAAGTGAAAATACAGTAGATGTCAGATTCCCTTTTTGGAGAGCGTTATAAGGAGGGAATCTGATTACTGACTGAGCCTGTAAACTGGCGTTTTAAAGTAATCAAACTAATGCAGCTCATAAATGCTTTATCCAGCAACCCTGCCTGGACCAGATTACTCATTGTAATCTGTTATATTTTGTGTGTGTAACACTGTTATCATTACTGTGTCTGGCCTTAGCAAATTATGGGTGAATTAAATATCATATCCATGAGTCTAAAACAGACACACACACACAAAAAAGCATCTTCTCTCTCAGGCTTCTCTCTGGGAGAAGGCATGGAGCCAATCAGAGGAGAGGAGGGTTTTGACCTCCTCTCTTCTGATTGGCTTCTTTTTTTCAAATAAAGATGTAACAGATCTCTACTCTGATAAATACGCAGAGAAAGCAAATCCTGCAAGGTTGGATGGTGGGTCTGAGTGAGCAGGGCTTGGCCATAGCTGAGTACTTAGTTGTGACATCACAAAGTTACAGAAAGCCTCACAGCTCATTTTAAGGCTCAGTTTCTATAGGTAAACTTTTTTTTTCTCTGCGGGCTGATGTTTTGGTACTTCCACAGTATTAATATAGAACCACGACCTTCTTTATAATCAATTGGACATGGATGACTCAATTTATACAAAACATGACCTTTAATGCAGTAGTAAAGTCTGAGTAAATGTTTTTTGCACAGCTGCCTATCAAAAAACGGGTCTGTCTTTCTGTCTCTTTCTTGGGGAACACAAGTGAAACCTGGATAGAGCTGTTAAGTGAACACCACACTTAACAGCTGCTTCACCTCAGAGCTACAGTCTACGTATCTGCTCAAGGATTGCTGGTCAAACACTTGAGTCAAGTTTCCAGCCTGCATACACTGGAAGAATATTGTCTCTGGCTGGTCGTATTACATCACACCTCTCATATTTTATTTGAAGAGCATCAGCTTGAGCCATCAAACAGAAAAATTTAGAGCCCCACAGGCTGAAGCCTACAGACTACGGAACTCTGTTTTGTTGTTTGGATAAATGTGGTGTATTTTTTTTATTGTATCATTATTATTTTTGTTATTGTTGCTGTGAGAAAGAGCACATGTCTTAGGAAGAAGATCCGGATGATAAACTTGATTCAAATGGAATAAAAGATGTGGGTTTTCCAGACATGGTTTTCAAAATGTTGATAATGATGTATGTGCACGCCACGTGGAAGACAATGACATGTACTGCTTCTGCAGAAGGTGCTAATGTGCATCAACAGTCAGGCTTGTCAAGAGTTTAAGCTTTCAATATGTTCAGAATAAAAAAAATAAAAAAAAGTGTTGCGTCGCAGCTGCTTGAGGATGGAAAATCTTCTCAACAGCTTTATTGAAAATAATATGTACTTTGGACATGAGCAAAAAATATAATTGCTCACAATCATCATAAGGCTCATCTAATCATCTCAGAGATGGCCAGTTAATCACACATGAGCGTTTGAGTGTGTCACAACCTTTGAGCCAGCGCTGACCTTTAAAGGAGGGCAAGAGAGTGTAAGGGGATTAACAGTGTTGAACAGAGATGCAACATTTTGTGCGGGCATGAGGATTTAATTTAGTGGGGGCACAAGGCAGCAGGCGAGACACTGCAGCCACTGCAGCCACAATCAGTCACATAATTAAGCTGTGATGTCGTGAAAGCAGTTCAGTGTTATCTTATCATGATGAGATACCGAAATCATAATCACAAGTAAACAAACTCTGATTTCTGGAGATAAAGGGATAATTAAGTTGTGATCTTAAGATAACAGGAGCAAAAATAAAATTAGATGTTAGCTGCACTCTGCTTCCATGCTACTTTGTCAACACTAATATGATTTCATTTACAAAGCTATACAAAGGAATGATTTATATGTATTGGGGGGGGGGGATCTTAAACACTTTACATATACAGCTCCATCTTTTATCATTTATCTCCTATAATTTTCAAAACACAGCTTCAGACGTGTGCCACAAAACATATGTCACATCTGATAAAAATGTAGCGCACATAAATTGTGCAATATGAAGAGTGAAGTAAAGTCTGCAGGCATTTCATGGTTTCAGTTCATTCTCCCTCTCCTTTTTTTTCCCAAGCCAAAGACCCCATGCTGTGCATGCGTTACCACCCATGCAGTGTTTGTGTCATGATGACCACTGGCTGCTGTTAGATTCATGAGTTTAATCCCTGGAAGCGCTCCAAGCATCCACTTTGCTGCTGTCCTGTCCTCTCAACCAAACATCAAACTCTTGCCTATAGCGCAAAATGCAGTGAGCCAAAGGGATGTCTGCATTTGGCATCATGTTCTATCAGGAGATCAGCCTGAGATGAATAACCGCTGCCCTTGACTGCATCATTGCTCCTGAATGAGCTTACATTGCCCGAGTATTTTGTGCAGTTTATTTAACAGCCTGCCTCTGTAAACACATCACAACAGTAAGAGCAGGCTGCAGAAACACCAGATCTGTCCCAATGACATCTACGACATGTTAGGAATTAAAATAAGTTTTGTTACAAATCAATACCAAGTGTAGGGATATTAAATTATGTGCCTGTGATTTTATATTATATTCTAAAATGTATTTAATGCTTGTTTTCTTTCAAGACTTCTTCATATTTATGCTTGTGCACCATGTGCTACTTCCCAGATAAATGACATTTATGGGGCATGGAGTTAGACAGGGGATGTAGAGGGCAACCTCAGTACGAATTTATACTCCTATTACGCCTGACAGCTGAGATACTTCAGGATTTGTCAGAGGAAGGAGTTGTTCAAAGAACCAGGTCTGGAGATCTAAGCCTTATTTCTTACAGGGATGCTACGCCTCTGTCTGTGTCCATATTTCATTCAACTGTGTCTCACCTTTGCAGAGCCGGTGTGAAATTGACAGAGAAAAAAATAATAATAAAAAAAAATTGGAGGACACAATCACAAAACCTGGTAATTGTAAAATGATCCAGCCCTGGACCTAGCACTCTAAGCCTTGACCACTACCTCCACCTACTATCTGTTGTATTTCGCTTAAAAAAATATATCATTGCATTATATCGTATGTACTGTAGTTTTGTATATTTAAAGGCTCTGTGATTTCTGAAAACAGCTGGGTGCTGTCGTTTTTTTTTCAAAGGCATTACACAAACTTGTGCCGACAGCCTTGTGTTGTTTGTTGACTGTTTTCAGCGAGTGGATTCATACGCGTACAGTGGTGAATATTTGCAGTAGCAGGACGGTGAACATGGGAAGGCTTCAAAATAAACCAGAGTGTCTATATTCGTGGTGATGAAAGAGCATGTCACTTACTGCAACAGTGAGGCTCACTGATGTGCTTTTAAGACTTTTCAGATGACAATGGAGCTCTATGGCTCAGAGGGAAAAGGAGCTTTCAGACAGGGAGGAAAATATAGAACAAGTCATATCCTTAAAACTACTAAACTATCAGCATTAAGGCGTCCTAGCAGCACGGGCTGACAATGTCTGAAATTAACAAAACACAACAGTTCCATGTGCACTTGTGCTCTCTTTTCCCAGTGGTAATCCTACTGCTGCAGTGATGGACTTCATGGGATTTGGCAGCGACTGGCACTTTGTCTGGTTTCAGAATGAGCAGTCATGGTCACCATTGCTGTGTCATGCACCAGTCATTCTCCACTGCAGGAACACAGCAGGAAATTGAAATAAAAAAGACAATAAAGCATGTATTTATTCACAATTGAGACTTATTATGTATGATTAAGTTGTCTTATTCTATTATGTGTTTAATTTTATGGATGTGACTTAGAGCTCTGCTGTGGCAGAACCCCCCCAAAAAAGGAAATCAATAGGTCCCCTTTTAGACACACACAGTCCTATAAACAATCCCAGAAAAAGATCAATACGCTACAGGAAAGTGAACAAGAGAGCACAGAGAAGTCAGGCGCCCGAGCACCCCATATCACAGATATCATAGTCTTTTTTAGGGAATATCAGATACACTGTTGTTCTGTGAGGCAAAGATAAGTTTTTATCAACATTGTTTCCCGACTCCCAAGAGAAATAAAAGCACAACAAAATATTTGGATCTTTCGACTCGGAGGACTCCGCTGGCATAAATATTCACCAAGTCACAAATAATGTGCCTCCTGCGTTACCTGGAACTCTGCCTGAAGTCAAGCATATTTCCTCTGTCATCTTACGACTGAGACAAATTGACACTTAGCACCGGGAAGCGATTCAGCCTCATGTGTTGTTCAGCGTATACAGTGCATTGTGTGATTATCTTTGGGGGCATCTTTTGAATCGGTCCACTGTTTTCAAGTAACTCACACTTAAAACAGCTGATGGTCACAAGTTTTCCACTGCATGGCACATTGTTTTGTTTTATGCTTCGGGGTGTGACCTTAACATTGGTTTGACATGGCTATATGATGCACATTTACTTTAACTGCTGACCAAGCTGTTGTTTAGAGAAAGCTAAACAAAAAAAAAAAAAAGAAAAGAAGAAAATCAGACAAAGATGGAAATATTTCTGCAAAATACAGGCAAAGTGGAAGCTGCAACAGATGGTGGACTGAGGCAAAATAAACTAAAGCAGATCAAACACAGTGTTATGAAATCTTTCCTTCGCCCTCTCATAGCCGACATTGAAACAGACTCTGAAGTAGGCTACTCACACTATACTTTTCAAGCCTGTGTAATGCTGAGAATACGGCCTGAGTGAGCTGTCAGAAGGCTATAGAGATGCCTCTGTGCTCCTCTAATGACTGTGAAACATGTGACATTACCTTCGGTACATGTGAAGGAATGAGGGAGCCGCCGCGAGGAGCTCCGTATTGCTCTCTGTAGAGTGCAATTAAAAGCTCATATATACACACTCTTTCATTTATAATTCTGCTGTAGGGCTCATCTGGCAGAGGACAATTTGTGCCAGAGTCATAATGACAGTATGCAGATAGTGTTTGGTTCCAGGGAAATAGCTGGTGTTAAAGGTCCCTCCAGATAAACCTGGGCAGTCCAGCATCCCAAGTGGTGGAGTTACGTTCAAGGGTTTCAGCTTGTTGAATAATGCCTAAAGCAAGACCATGAAACTTTTTGACAGAACAGATATCACATGACTTCAGTTGCAAATGAAAAGTTCAATTCTTTAACTTGTGTTTGTTCACTTCACACCAGTCTATCTCGGTCTGGTATGACCCTTCGCTCCTGGCTAATTTAGCTAACCTAACACAGGCATTTCTGTTTCGTACAGTGTCAGTTACCTAACATTATGACTATGCAACTGTTACAATACACTGTGAACTTTATACACTACATATTGATTACCTTTTAGCTAAAAAAAAAAAAAGAAAAAAGGAAAAAAGTGGGCTATTAGTCAACAGGCTAAAATGGATTTAAATGTGGGCCAAATGGATACCCCCCCACCCATTCCCCTCATTCAGCTTTATGTTTACACACAAAATCATGTTGGCCTACAAGTAAACAGCTTTGTTTGTAGCAATTAGCCTATTTCCATACAGGCCCTACAACCACATTAGCTTGCATTGATCATGGAAGGCAAAACAAAAGACAACATGCTGTACTCTGGCATAAATATAAGCCCAATTTTAATCCCAAACCCAATTTTTTTTTTTTCAACAAAACTGTCCATGTCCAGATAGGCTACACATGTGATACCGGGTGAAAGATTACACAAACAGTATCAAAGCAAAGTTTAATTATGATATTTGGTTCAGCAACTTCTAACTGATCAACTTTTTTACATAGCCAGGGATGTTGTTAGAGTGGTGAGTCTTCCACAGAGATACAGAATGGTGCCGAGCCTCCATATAAAGTGGTTAACATGTTTTAACAGGACACTTGCGCGGGCACCTAAGCATACACTGAAGCCAATTAAATTGTAGATCTGCATGTGAACAGTGAGACAGCTTTTTTTTTTCTCTGCGGTTTCCTCTATGCACATATACTAATTTGGAAAAACTGATAAGGTCTTTGCACTTGTGTTTGGCCTCAATGTGTACATTATGAACATGAGGACACGGCTTCCTCTGGTAATTCCAATAATAAGATGACCTTTTCCAGTTTCCAAAATACCCTTTTCAGAGAAATGGAAGTTATTAGTGAATAGTGTTCCAATTCCTGCCTATTTAAGATTTAAAAAAAACATACAAGGAATGGATTATGATCTGTCTTTTGCCATCTCTGTTCAGTTCCCACACATAATACTCTCCACTGGGAGGGGATCGGTGTTACACAGGGAGAAAGAAGAGCAAAACTGTTTCTGGAAACCCCCACGCAAACTCAGCACAGATTTTCTGACATTGTGCAACAATCAACATAACTCTCTATTGACACAATGGCAGCCACACCTCATTTTGATCAGGGGATGAGTAAATAGGAATATTCTTTTATAGGATTTTCATCTGCTTAGACAGCCGCAAGACTAATTTATCCCAGATCATGCATGATTTACCCGCAGACATCCATGTTCCTTACAGGGAAATATTGCAAAGATGTGACCTTTTTTTTTGAGCGATGAGTCATACATGGAGCCACAGCATCTGGTCTCAATTGTCGTATTTGTTGAAAAGCTAATAGAAAATAATTTAAATGTCTCGACTCATCAGAAGTTCTCAGAGTCTGTGCAGCTCATGCATGCCAGGAGAGCCAGTTTTAACACTAGAACCGCCAACATTCCATGTACTCCTAGAACCGCCAAGAGGTCATTTTGACCTCCATTCATTCTAATGCAAAAATGGACTGCATTTATACAGCCATATACATTATATAGCCAGCCAGACACACACAACACTTTATAGTGGGCCTACTAATGCTTCACATTCATATACACAAACATTTTCTATTTTTCGAACAGTGTGCATAGCTACATAAAACATTTCAAAATTGTTACAAATTTCTGAATTCATGTCCATTTCTCATGAGAGACAGGGACTGTCACTGTTATGTTCAATGTTTATTAGTAACGCATTTGTTATCTGTTGGACACCTGTTTGACACTGAATTTTATACATTTTCATACATTCTCAAAAAATAGAAAAATAAAGAGTCGTCTATATTGGTTGCCTAACAACGACTATTGCATTACCACAAAGTGTTTTGAACTGTGTGTCTGGCTGGCTATATAATGTATATGGCTATATAAATAGGAAAAGGAAGGAAAAGGAAGGAACATTTATTTATATAGCACCTTTCACAGACAGCAGTCACAAGGTGCTGTACAAGATCAGTCAATTGACCAACAGGGAGACAGTCAAAAACACAGTTTACAGTCCATTTACCATTTTTGCATTAGAATGAATGGAGGTCAAAATGACCTCTTGGCGGTTCTAGGTAAAATCACTCTTTTTTTCACTCTCTTTTATTCTAGAATCATTAAAATGCATACAGTAAGATAATGTAGAACACACTTTTAGGAAAAGTCACCGACTGGGAGACCTAGGGTCTTTACGCAAACAGATACGTGCATTTTAAGAAGCGAGAGAGGTCAAAATGACCTCACAGCGCTTCTATAGGGGTGGTACTTTTCAGTCAGTTCAGTTATGCTATTCAACAAATCACGGCAAAGCATTTGAAAAGGATTTTAAATGGCACTTTAGACCCGGATCTGAAGACCTCATGCTCTACAGAAACTAAAAGGCAGAAGTGGAAACCATACTTCAGGCCACCTTAACAATGGTGAGTGGAAGTGACACGACGGGACTGTATCAAACATGCAGAGAAATTGCCAAGGGGAGTTTATATTTGCATGACACTGTGACACCCTGTGTTTATTAGCATGCAACCTCAGCTTTTGCACTCTGCGTCGGCAAAAAAAAAAAAAAAAACCCTCTCCCCCTCTCCACCCCTTTACCCCACCCCTCCCCTCCTGGAGCCGAATCCATTCCACCTCTTTAACGGCAGGCCTAGGCGTCCGGGCATGCTCAGTGAGCGTAGCTAATCAGCCAAGCTGAGCCGTGTCCTTTGACGGAGAGAAATCCCTCTCCCTGCTGGAGCGCCGCTGCAGATGAACTGGTGGTGCTCCTGCTCTGGCGGGGGGCAGGGAGGTGTGGATGTGCATGTGGAGGGCAGTGGAGGGTGCGGTTGGCGGGTTGTATGTGTGTGTGTGTGTGTGTGTTGGGGATGGGGGGTGGTGGTGGTGGTGGGGGGGTAAATGAATTAACCACACATCTAAACAGTTTGTCATGTTGCATTCTCCCTCCCAGATTTGGCAGCAGATGCACAAACAAAGTGTCCCGTTAAACGATGATAATTCCACTTTATTCCAGACTTTCTGCAGAGGTGTGTGGGAGTATTTTCCACCGTGTCTTCAGAGGTTTGAATAGCACAGCTTCATGCATATGTAGAAGCATAAATTCAGCAGTTCACCCTATATGGTGATATTCAAAGCCTAATAGTCCCCTCTATGTAGATGTGCAGCTCTGCAGGTTTCTCTGGTAATTGGTGCTAACATCTGACGACTATGTAGGCATATAGCATCCGAGATACCGCACCTTCTCAGCAACAAAGGCAGGGAATGGATTCCATCCTAGCAATAAGGCATGAGGAAGGACATTAAAAATGCAAGATTAGCATTTTAACACCATATTCGGGCGGAGAGGATAAATGGACACTGACTGCTGGAGATTAGTTGTTCTTTTCTAGATGTGAGAGCATCGCGGCACACCAGGAGATAGAGGCATCTAAGACAACACAGTGACCCTTGGTGAAGCAACAGAAAAAAACAGTGTACATTTTGACGGCATCATAAATCATGGGGCGCATGGCAGGCAGCCCAATTGTGCTGCGAGGGCAGGTTGAAGCTACCATCATCCCTCCTCCTATGTCCCCTGGCTGTGTCTGAAGAAAGAAGTGGAACGGCAAAAAAAAAACAAAACATGTCTGCTCTCACTGTCTCCTTCTCTATCGGCATTGATCTCTCAGTGGGCGGGGTGAGACGCTTATAGTCGTGCTGGCAGTCGCCGTAGTGTGCATTTGCATCGTTCCGCTATAGCGTTGACAAAGTGTGCACAAAACAGTACACGATCCCTGTGTGCAATGCTTGAGATGCACTGAAATGCACCCGGGGAGGAAGTCGTCTCAGGCTTTTAACTTAGAGAGAGAGACAGAGATAGAGCATGAAAGTAGTATAAGAGTGAGGAAGAGGAAGTGGAAAGAAAAAGCACTGTAAGAGTTTGCCCAAAAAAAGAAAGAAAGAAAAAAAAAGAAAGAACCTAAGTCAGACTTGGTGTGTGGGTTTGGAGGAGGGCCGGTGGAGATCATCTTTATCCTGAAAGTGGAAGTCTCCGGGCTTAGTGATCACAACAAACATGGTCAGCCTGGGTTTCAGCTTTGGTTAAGATGACTCCAGGGAGTGTGGACAGTGGGAGGAGGCCTTGGATGCTTTCCTATCCTGTTCCTTTGCCTCTCATCCTCCCCACCCACTCAAGCAGCTGTTGACGTGGGCCATCACGGGGAATTTGTACAGTCTCATTCAATCGGAGGGGAGGATTAGGCCTGAGCTCAACTACAGATGGACTGAGACTGCCCCCTATTAATAAATCCTCCTGTGATGCTGTATATTCATCTGCACATTTTCTCCCTCTCTCTCTTTTCTGGTTCAGAGCAGCGAGTGGACATGAGCACAGCGGCATGCTAATCTGCCCGTTATAAAAGCTACAGAGACAGAGAAAAAGTGACATGACGAATTGAAAGAGGGTGGAAGGAGGGGAGGGGAGAAAAAAACGGCCTTCTTCTTCTTTTGCATAATTTGGTTCCTATTAGCGACATCATTCAGTGGGTTTTTTCAGATGATAATTTGGAAATCTGGGGTTGCGGCGCTAATCCAGCAGCATTACACTTTACCGAGGGATTACTGAGTGACAACTTCAAGTGAAACGAAAGATGTAAGGGCCTCTTAAGCCGTGTTCCTATTAAAAGCCACAGTGCGGCGTGACACTGTGGCAGGCTTCATTGCACACTTGCCAACTAGTTGGGGATATATATCCCCTGATAAACGCTCCAACGCTCATAGGGATTTCTTCATCTTTTTTTATTTTATTTTATTTTTTTATTTCTTTGCTTTCCGCATTCAGAAAGTTTTGGATTTTTTTTTTTTGCGACCGCTCTTTTATTTATTATCATTATTCTGATTTTATTTTGCATGTTCGCCGGTTGTCCAGAGGGCAAGCCTGTGTTTTTAACACTTGAAATATTTAAGAGAGAAGGCAGGAAGTCTTTGATGCTTTCCACGCCAATCTCTCTGATGCTCCTGTGCTATCTGAGGAAGCAGTAAAGTCATTTCACTCTTCTCCAGGTGTCTCCCCAACAAAGTTTAATGAGTTTCCCTTTCCTCCGACCATCTGAAATCCTCTCAGGAATTCCTATAAAATATAACACTTTTAAAGGACGGATCTGTTTTATTACAGTTTGGGTTTTTATTTTTGTAGTCATCTCCAAGGGGATATGACCAGGACATAGAAAATGAGTGGCGACACTGGCTGTAACCAAGCCAACGGTGGATGCAGCTAACTCCACTGCTTTAATTTAATTTAACTGTTTGTAGAGCTCAACATGAGGATCCCTGAAGCTCTTAACTGTGCAGCAGAACTATTGTGTGTGACCTTAAATTTCACCGTGATACCTTACAAGACAAGAACAGTGATGTTTTTTTTGTTTTTTTACTTCCATGTCTGCAACGTTAAGTAAGACAGAGTTTGAAAAACTGTTATTAATGAGATCCTATGGTACAGGATGAGGTAGTTTGTCTTGTAAAGTAATTAATTTGAGGAGCGCACAGCAATACTTTTTCTCTCCTTCACAGAGTAAACAAAAGAGCTAAAGAAGAAGGATAAGAAGCCATTACCTTCCCAGTATCTCCTCATGGGGAGATATTGGTGTCCTATGGCTCTGATGAAATGAGTCAGGCTCTTAAGCCATATGCAGAGATCAAAGAGGCACACGGGAGGGTTAAAGTAGAGGAGCGAGTGAAAAAAAACAAAAACTGTGTTGTTTTTTCCACAGTGACCTGAATATACAGCCAGTTCAAGACGCATCGCTTTCCCTTCCTGTCTGCTGACTGGATCCCTGGAGAGGGACAAAGTAACTGTTCAATCCCAGGTAATTAACTTCACCACGACCCAGGGAGCACTCGCACCAGACACCACAATCCTTTAAGCACAACACTCCATTAGTCACATCCCACAAGGCCTTGCAAATGGCAGGACAAAAAACAGGGGCATGCTGGGGGCTCATCCTACCCATATAATCACTGACACACAGAGGCAAAATATGTCTATTAGCCTGGATCATAATGAGAGGGTGTGTGCAATAGATACGGAGCGAGTTGGGATAAATTTGCTTTATCAGTATCAGTCCATTTGGCAGTTTCCCCCCCTCCCTGTTTCCCCATGAGGTCGCCTCTCACTGTAACGGTAATCAGTGCAAAGCATCAAAATATAATGCAGATGTAGTCAAAAAAAGGAAAAGACACAGAAGGGAGGCAGTGCTGAATCAGGTCCTTGGTGTAAAATGGACAGGTGCTGTTTGGATGGAGGGTACATCTCGGCCCCTGCATGAGAAAACTTAATAAACACACACAAAGAGCTGCTTATTAGCTACATTTACTTGTAAGATTTCCACATTATGTCTAATGTAAGTCATTATAGAGATTTTCGGCACAAAAACACAAGTGAATTCATGTAATTTTACAAATTGCAGTAAGACTTGGCCCTGCGATTATGTCATTTACCATTTTATGCTTCATTTTCACAGTGACTACTTTTCCTTTCTGCTTATTTACAGACGTGCATGTTCATCTGACATCTAGATTAAGATTTCACATTATGACTAATTAAGATTAGGATTAAGATGGTACATTGCTATCATAAAACAGGAAACAAAGTCATTATACCGTTATTTTAATGCTAAACCAATGTGTTAACATGTCAGTAATAATAATCTGACAAAGCCATGATATAAAATACCTTATTGTAAAACGGATGGGAATTATTCTACAGTTTTCAAAGACTTTGTGTAATAAGGATATTTATATTTATGAGAATAGATTTGCTTAACTTACTTTAATCTTGTCTTATGTTCTTAGTACAGCCCTTTGGTTGACTCAAGCTGTTTTTAAACAGGCTCTAGAAATGCAATTGATGTTTAAGTTCATGGGTATTTCAATATTTTGCCAAATTGGCCCATTGCCATAATAGTCATAGCAGTATGTTTGTTACCTTTAATTGTCAGTGCTCAGCTAACATGATGGAGGCATGGTGTTTCCGGGTTTCCCCAAACTCATCAAATACACAATCCAACAACTCCAAAACATTCACAATGCAAGGGCAATTTGGGGTTGTTGAGTTTAATGGGAGAAACATACCATATGCCTCTGTCGCATTAGCATCTGCCCCGCCGATCAAAAAACAGCTTGCACCGACAATTAAAGGAAACAAACCTACTGCTATGACTATAGGGATTATAGCAATGGGCAAATTTGCCAAAATGTTGAAATATCCACCAGCAACATCTTTTGTTGTTTTGTTGTTTTTTCAAAACTTTCACAACTTCACTGGCTGAACTCTTTGTGGAGATATGTGACATCACCTTTTCCCACCCACATCAATGCAGAGAGAGAAATCTCTCATGACCTTTTCTGACTGTTGGAGAAAATGGAGTTTTTTATAAAAGACCCTCCCTCACGGTAGAGGCTGACTGAGGAAAGAGGTTTTCAGGGTCTTTATATACATTTACTGATGTTATATTGACTTGAAAAATAAAAAAATAAAAATGTCTTTGAATGTTACTCTCTATGCTACTGGAACATTTTATGAAGTAGAACCATCACATTTACTTTATAGGACAGCGTGCATTTTGCTGTCAATTCTTAATTCATTCATTTACATGTTAATTCAAAAAATCTCCCTTTATTATACCAGTATTAAGCTATACTAATGCAGCTGCACTTTCCTCACAACAGTCATTACATAGCTTCCTTATTGTCAAACCCTATGTAAAAACCCATGTGACTGTATGCATTAATGTACAAACAAACAGTAAAGTGCAAGAGAAAGTGTGGTTGGTGCAATGCCTTACGGACCCATTTACAGTCATTTTGATCAAGACTGGCTGGGAAACAAAAGGCGTAGGTTGATAAAGTTTTTGTTCAATACAGTTAACACAGACGAAAAAAAGAGGAAAAAAAACACTTCTTCATGTATCTAACATGTGCGGTCAGATCAAATTCTATAGCAATTACTTTCATGCAGACGTGCGGTGTTACATGAAACAAAACATTATCAACACGCTTGATCTTTTCTTTCAGGCGAGCGTCTCGGCTCATTGTCATACAGGCGAGGCAAATGAAATATAAATACAGCCCATGTCCCTGGGTGTAAAAAAGAACATATTCAGTCAATACAATATCTGCAAATGTCAAAGCGGCTTGAATCAAAAAGCTTATTGAAATTTCAATGCAGCTGTATGGGTGTCTCTAATGAGGTAAGAAAAGAACAGTGTCTCTCTGACTGTGCAGCAGTCTAACCAATTATCAGACTTCCCTGCTGCTGAACCATGGGAGAAAGTCCATAGGTGATGGTAGGGAGGACGAGGGGAAGCCACGTTGTTTAAGTGAGAGGGAACAGATAATGGACTCGGAGCTTCTCTCTCTGCCCCCCCACCCCACCCCACCCTACGCTCTCCCTTTCACTTCCTCCCTGACACTCTCAACAAAGACAGGGCTGGCGTTTCTTGCCGACAGCCATCAGAGAACCGGGCATGTGATTTGACTGTGTATGTCAAAGAGAGTTTGATTGTCTTTGGGAAATGTTTTATTCATCGGATGGGGTTTGGACGCTGCTTTACCTCTGTTTCTGATTTGCTGGCAAAACAAGCCTGTCAGACAACATAATACTGAGCATGCAGCAAAGTGTTACACTTGCATAAGTGTTCATTTCAACTTTGACGCTATCACTTTTGCTCCAAAAAGCAGAAGATGGTGGTTGATTCCACTGCTAACCATCTTTAGAACAAATATTTGCTCCATCGTCTCTGAAACTTTTGATGCATTCGGGGGAAATGCTGCATTTTAAATCACCACAGCCGATCTGGATCACCTTTGTGTTGCTGCTTTTTTTTTTAACGAAAAGGTTGCAAATGTACAGCGCAGCATAATGTGATGCATTTAATGTGACAAGCCATCGATACTGTACGTTGCAGTGCCCGGCGGTTCGTCTCCCACTGTCAACCACCGCTGAAGTTTACTTTGGTGCTATTTGGCTCATTTAGATGGGCACTGCCCAATTATAAGCCAACCAGAGCTTGTAAACAAAAGTCACATGGACTCGCATGTAGTTTGCTAATTGGACAAAGTTTTAGTAACCTGTCATCCTGCCAGGTTAGAGATTTGGCGGGTGCTGTGGGGGGTAGAGGTGGGTGGTCGGGCAAATAACTCAGACTCCCCGCAGCAATCCTGCCGCTAATCATTATTGAATCCTCTGCTGTGACTTATCTACTGTGCTGTTAATACACATAGGGAAGTGGCTGAATATGAGTATTGCCCTCAAGTTAATCCTGTTTTGCTCGGTATAATGAGCTGCTGGCCATTGGATCCCGATATCTCTCTCTTTATACTCATACACTCTTATGTTTCAGATTTGGTTTGGATGTTGTTTTCTTAATGGTAAGAACAAGCTACACTGCAGTTCTCTGGAGGGAAGAAGGCAGTTATTTCACACCATATGAGTTTAAATGGCATTGTCCTCACCTTCCCAAGTAAAGCAGCAAGAATGCAGCCCCCCCTACCCTAAAAAAAAAAAAGGAAGTCTGTATGCCTACTAGTCAGACCTGGCGGCGACACTGGCGGGCAGGGAAGCGGACTCAAAGCCTGAGTTGCGCCTCTAGGTCATGCAGGAATCAAAGAGCGGCTATTCCAAACAGGTTCCTGCAGAGAGGAGGGGAGCCGAGCTGTGGCAGGCCGGCCTGCCTGCTTTTGTCAGTCAGGCAACGAACGGGCTGTGAGTGGAGGTCGCGGAAGAGCAGGAGATGACTGATTCATGGGCTGGCTAGCAGGCTGTGTGTGGACTTGTGTAGTCTATGTGTGTGTGTGTGTGTGTGCCCTGCAGTGGATGACAGATTGGCAAGGCCACGGTTGGGCCAGGCTCCATCAGCACCGCAGGCTGCTGTGATGTGTCCATTCTCCCTTCACTCACCACGGCCAGCCAGAGCAGAGCTGTCTGTGTGATTGCCCGTATACGTGCGGGTGTGTTTTGTTGTCTCTTTCCCAGTTCTGGGTGTGTTGTTTCAAAATCAGAAGCGCAATCACTTTATTTGCCAACTACAATAAAGGTAAAAGTTTGTCTTGGCGCCGCTGTTGCAGAACCATGTCGACAGCTAACAATTTCACCGAGAACACAGGGACACAGCTGCTGGTTATGCCGCTGCTGCGCATTGTGCGCCTGTCTGTGGGTGTGTGCGCGTGTGCACGTCAGTAGATGATCTTGGGTGTTACAGTCCACATTTGTGCACGTTTTGTGTGTGCATATTGTTTCTGTTTACAGATGCATATTCACATTTATGGCCTGGGCAAGATAATGGAAAAGCCTAACAATCAGTCACAATAAGAGCTGCTGGGTTGTGGGAAAATTTGCTGGGAGAGAAAGAATAACAACATCTGTATCATCAAAACCTCTTAGAAGTGAATTCTCTCAGAATTAACTTAATGATCATGGATTCGTCTCATTGTTTTCTTCCCTTATGAAATGAAAAATTACTGATTAATGTGCTTTAAATGAATGAGCATGTTATTCCCACATTTGTTATAAAGTTCTATTCTTGTGTTAAAAATAAGATCCAGCAGGTTGTTTGTGCAGGTTATTATGATCCATGGCGACATCCAGAATAATTACTGTTGTGTGACAGGAGCAATGGGAAAAGTGTGAGGCGTCAGGTATGTGATACAGGAGAGTAATGTTCAAGTCATGTGATTTAGTGGATAAGATGTAACTGAATTTGTGTTGATTCTAACCAATTACCATTTGTGCCTATATGTCACCAAGCACAGAACGGTATCATAGTGACCACAGAAACATTATGTAGGTATGCAACTGTCGGTACAATCCATGTGTCTATAACTGTAACCACGACAACCAAGGTTTGGTGCGCCTGCCTCCAGTCATTCATTATACTCCTACAGGTCAGGTTGAAAATATACATGGCATGATTATAGAACAGATATAGAGTAAAACTTACATAGACATATTGAAGCTATACTGTAGCTGTCTGATGTGTTAATTATATGTTTTGTTCTGCTATCTTCTAAACTTTCTCTCCTCTCATTGTTATTTCAACTCACATGCTCCAGAGTAGCAGCCTAATCACTGTTGACTTTTCTATGACTTTTATTTGAAGTGTTGATTGGAACTGTTTGTCTTCCCACCAATGGTTCAAGAGAAATGTTCTTTTTTTCTCCTTTGCTTCAAAAAAACCATCAAAGTATCAGGCTAACTTTGATGAGCGCTCACCTACCGTCGGTAAACACATGCTCACCACTGAGCTGAATTAGCGCGGACCGACCCGCCGAGTGTTGTTTGACTGAAGGTGAGATATTCATGCATTATGATTTTTTTTCCCCCAACTCCTTTTCAAAGTGGAGAAACAAGAGTTTAGTCCGAGTTGAAAGGAACACTTTTAACCTGGCGTTCGTTGCACTTTGACAGGTTCTGACCGATGAAGCACAGAATGTAACGGGCCTGGCACCTCGCTGACAGCTCCCTCCGTCCTCCACTTGTCAGTGTCAGGTAACCATTTCCCAAGTGCCACCTTCAATTACTTCGGATATTGCTAATGATTATACATTGTGTGCGAATGCAAATGTGCGCCAGGAAGTTTCATGATGTAAAGCTCAGAGTCAGTTGTAGCATGACTAATGATGTTCCAAATGAAGGGTGGACTTCAATGAGTGTCTTAAAGAGCAGAAGAGATTTTAATTACTCATCTGTCTGGCTGCTCGCGTGACCTTCAGTCAAGACCTGGACAGAAGTCAATTACAGTGTTGATGTGCTATCTCCATATCTGGCCGTGTACCTTGCGACTAGGCTGCCCGTGGAAATGGCAGATTGTCAAAGGTCATTATAATATTAATCTGAAGGTCAGGAGGGGGAAAAAGTGTCAGAAATCAACTGTGGAAGAGTAGATTCTCTGTTGTCAGATTGTCAGAGTATAGCAGGAGGCAAGTACACTCTGTGCTGAAGGTTCTTGATTTATTACCCTCACTGTGAGCAATTTGTGTTCAGTGAAAATAAAGAAAGCTGGTCAAGTAAGAGTGTGAACTGTATAATTATTCCCTCATTCATTCATTTTTTAATCAGCCACCTTTTGGCTATTTATTTCAGTGTTTTGAGGAGGGTAGTAACACCAATAAACACACCATCTCTTGGCGGCGTCACCACCCACAGCTGCACTGGGAGAGAGCTGTTTTACTCAGGAAGTCAGTTGCTCGGAGTCTATTTGTCTTTTGTAATTACCATTCAATAAAGGAGAACCCTTGGTAATTATCCTTGGCGCTCAGCGAAACCAATCATCGTGAGTTAACATAAACACAGGCCGTTTTTGTGTGTGTGCTTTTTTTTAAAGAGGCTGATTCAGAAGCCAAGGCTGCAGAGCAAGCAGCTCCCAGATCAAACACAGCGGCGAGACGCGGGCGACCGAGGCCCCATCTGTGGCCGTGCCCCCCTTAGAGAGCGGGGTTGCGACCTCATCTTAGAGTTCAGAGTGGAGGGGGGAATGTTGCCAGGGTGGCGGCCCCCGCTGAGGACCGCATCATGTGCATCATTGGTTAAAGGATTGTCTGGGTCAAGTGAGACATGAAAACTTGGGGGAGCTCGCAGGCCTCGGCTCCGATGATGCCGAGGCGGCACGTGGCTTTAATTTGATGGAGTGGGAGGGGAAGTGTTGAAGAGGAAAATATAAAACAGACATTTTCATTCCGCAAAGCGAGTTTGTTTAATCTTATTTTCTTCATTTATTTGGATGGCGCCGGGCAGTGGCCTAGATACTGTGACTATTTCTCCACAAGCTGTTACTGTATAGCACTCGAAGGATGAGCGGCTGGAAATTAATTTGCCTCATGATTTTTTTTTTTTGCTTCCAGTAAATAAAAAATGCTTAAAGGGACAACAAGGAGTTTGTATTTGGTTATAAAAAGTATCATATCAATGTGGATGAATCTACGTTTCCCTTGTTAATGGGTACATTTTTGATAAATATATTGTTTTGTCTCTATCGTTATTTTGTTATACTTTTTAGAACGGTGGAGCAGAGCCGTGAGCTGCTCAGAGCTATGCTACTGAGGCTAATGGAATTTCATGGTTTCCCTCATCAAACTCATCAAATACACAATCCAACAACTCCAAAACGCTGTCATGGACAAGTTGTGACCTGCACATTCACCACGCTATGAAATAATGACGGAACGTTACGAGACAGAGTTGTTTTCGAGTCAAATGCAGAGACTGCTTGCCAAAACACTGCCCCCGACGGAAACGGGCATCAGCTGTTTTGCAGCTGTTTTCCCTCGCAAACAACTCCTCATCTCGTCACATTCCGTTATTATCTCATAGTGTGGTGAATGTGCAGGTCACAACTTGTCCACATTAGCGTTTTGGAGTTGTTGGATTGTGTATTCGATAAGTTTGATGAGGGAAACCAAGAAATCCCATTAGCCTCCATAGCGTAGCTCTGAGCAGCTCACAGCTCTGCTCTGCCCTTCTAAAAAATAGTGTGCACTGACAATTAAAGGTAACAAACCTCCTAAGACTATAGGAATTATGGCAATGGGCCAATTTGCCAAAATGTTGAACTATCCCTTTAAGGGAAATGGTATAGATACGAATGTCATTCACTAAGCAGGAGCCTTATCAGACCTCACCAGTTCAAGACCATCTCAAACTAAAGACAGCCGAAACTAGGAGAGATAAACTTTGAATTGGGGGGTGCAAAAAGCATTGCAGTCTTACACAGAGGGACTATAGCACTCGGCGCGCAGCATCCGTCAATACCTTGCACTGACACCTATACAATCCCCTGCTCTCTACCTCTACCCCCGCATTGTTGAATGTGCCTTGACGTCGGTCGACTATCAGGGCTTTTATCTTCCTGACACGCCTTTGCCACTGACATTTACATGAAGGCTATAGGCCTGGCTGGGAATAATCAGCACTGATAGGAAACGTCTTCCAGCTGCAGGAGAAAGAGGAGTTGGAGTGCAGGCGTCTTTCTGAGCCCGTAGTCTAGCTGCATCACAGGACTGCTTTTGGACGCAGCACACTCTGCGTAAAGAAATGCCTGCACACAGCGTAGAGATACAATCACAGATATAGCTACTGGGCTGTGCAGAGCAGAGGAGGAGATGCACAAGATACTGTGTACCTCTGTGCAAAAAAAAATGTTTGTGTACACAAGATACACAGAAGTTCCCCTTGTTATCCTTATCATTTCATTTAAATCATTTTCATGTCCAGAAAATATAGTGTAGACACGTATAGTCACTCCACTCTTGGTTAAATCTCAAGTAGTATGCCCAGTATAAACACTCTTAACTTGGAAAATACAAGAAAGTGGATTGCGGCATGTGACTTTTAGAGATCCATTAAGATCTGAGAGGTTGCAAATTATTAGGTTCTTAAATACAGCGATTGACGTTGCTGGTGGAAAACTCTGAGGCACTCTACAGTCATCTTGGGAGCAATATGACAGCTTTCGACAGGAAAGACAAGCTGTTATTACTCAGAGGAATGAAAGACTGTCTTGAAGAGAAATAGACCCCCCCCTCTAAAAAAAAAAAAAAGTATCTTCGAAAGTCGTGGCTCTCGGTATCAAAGGATGTCGAGAAACTGAAGACTGTGATCCAAAAAAAAACAAAAAAAAACGGCAGATCTACTGTAGATCGACAACAAAATCAAACAACAAGTTCATAAGTTGGTCTGGCTGGCGTAACACAAGGCTGGCTGCAGCTGACATCAAGGCACAGCTCATGTTGACTCACAGAATGAGAGTCAGCATGAGAAATTCAACTGTGCAGAGAAGACTTAAGAAGTAGAGCTGATGGGTCGTGTAGCGGCTCGGAAACCTTTATTAAGCCATCACAACGGGGTTAAGAGGCTTGCGCGGGCTGAGGAACGTAAACACTGGACTGCTGCAGGGCGGCAGAATGTATTGTGCACTGATAAATCGGCTGCTGACATTTGGAGTTTATAGGCAGCTACCTTATTTGGAACATTTATTTCATATAATATTATTTCTCATTCTGTTTTAGCATTCACAGCTGGACAGTGCTTCAGATTCTCCCCCAAAACGCTAAAACGCTGGATGCTTGAAAACTTTTTTGACTGGCAGTGAAATCACTGCATAAAAACATGACGGTAACAGCGAGGAGAAAACAAGACACATCGCTAATTAGCTTCGTGGTTAACATAAGAGCTGGCATGGCAACCAATAAAGCTGCAGAAACCATGCTTAATGGGAAATATCAGCATGGATGGAACGCTTCTTTGACAAATTAGATTGTGTGGTTGTCACATCGCGTCGTGCGTGCGTCCGTGTGTGTTATGCAAATGTATGTACGGAATAAAGGAGAGATGAGGAGTCTGATTCTCTCCCAATGCGTGGCGCATCCAGGGGCATTAGCACGAGCACGTATCTTTTGAATGCATTTTAAACACCCTTAAAGAGTCCTAGGGGAGGGAACCGGCTCTCCAATCTTACAATGGACATATTTTCCTATGTGGAAACAAGCCTTGGGCATGAAAAAGCAAAGTCTGAAAAAACAAATAAAATAACTACACAAAACAAATCTTTATGAATGATGAATGAGAGTGCTTTTAGAATCAGAAGTGGTGCTTAATAAGGAAGCTCTGTCTGCGTATTCATCAGCACTGAGGCCAACAAAACTTTTCTTCACCTCATTTATCTTGAATAAAATTCCTCCCAATAATGATAATTGTTCAAAATTGGTGGAAAATTAATCTGGCAACATGTCTGTATGAATAAATTGTGTCATTATTACCTCATAAGGGAACTGAATGAGGGAATTTATACTGCATCATAATCCAATCAGCTCATTAATTCGCGCAAATGTCTTTTATTCTGCTGTTGCAGGGGAACATGTGTGACTGAATCAATATTACACCCCTGCTCCCAATCTGCAGTGTTATTCACATCGAATTATCAAAGCACACACATGGCTTTTAAAATGTATGTCTAATCAACAGATCATTCAAGCAAACACACAATTCACCTTGGTAACTCATTCTGTATCATATTATAGATCCAATCTGTCATTTCTTACTGTATGGACTATAGTGGTTTTTATTATTACATGGTAATGAAAAATAGCTGTATGTTTACATAGCAGGCCTCAAAAAATTGTTTATTTTCATTCAATTTGTGTCATACAATATGAAATGTAATGCACATGAATTGCAGGTTGATTATGTTCACTGCCATTGTTGCTTTCCAATTGAGATGCTGTTAAAGGATGTTTAGACAGCATGAGACAACATTCATGAGCAAGAAGCATTATTTTCATTACCAAAGTATTGACTTAATATCAGATATTTTATATATAATGTCAGATATATTTTTTGAATTACATTCTAACATCTAGTATGGCAACCCTGAAACTGTTTGAGAGAAATCCATTATTGTCATTGTTCAGCTGTATTGTGAAGTGACGTGCTTTGTACAAAGTGAAACCTGAACAGCGTGACGTGCGCTGCAGCACATATTTTTAACAGCACATAAGTAGAATGTACACTGTAATTACCAGCAGCAAACTTTTTGCTCGGTTTTAATTATCACTGAAACAATTCACGTTAGAGCAACTAATTGATCCTTCTATTGGTGCACAATTGACTTGAAAGGATGAAACTTTTTCTTCACTGCCATGTTGCCACGGCACCTTCAACTGAACTAAATTGTGCTAAAATTAGTACAATTTAAAAAAAAAAGAAAGGCTGTTAATGATGGAAAAGCTTCTGGATTGTGGCATCAACAGCAGCAAGAGCCAAGAGATGTGTCACGAGGGAGCTTCCTTTGTCATTTTGAGATAAAGCAGGGAAAAAGGAGGACAGAATCTGTCATTTTCAGGTAGAGGGGTGTTGAGGCAGAACCTATTCATTTTGACCTACATAGGATGGGTTGTCTAGAGCGAGGTTAACGCTCCAGCACCCCTTTCCAAGCGTCATGGGATCATTAGTATCCTTTGCTGTAGCGGTGCAGAGCTCCTTTGATGCCCCCACATCCAATGAAACCACACTGGGGGACGGCCCATTTTCCAGGACCTCTTTCAAAGTGGCCATTTCCATTTGGAGGATGACTCCCCTCTTCTTCTTGTTCTCCTCCTCCCCTCTTTCTCTATTTCTCTCTCTCTGTTTGAGTGCAGCTGTGCAGAAATGTGACGAGGAGGAAATTGGAGCGGGGTCAGCTCCGAGTGTCGGCGGCACTGCTGTCATCCTCACCTGGGAATGTTCACCTCCACAATAAGTGAGCCACATCGGGTAGATTGGAATATATTTTAACAATGGAGGGACTCTATTGGCGACAAGATAATAGAGGAAATGGCAGGAAAGCATTGGTTTGGTTTGGTAATGAATCACTGACAGGTGGAGAGAAAGTGGCGCCATGTCACTTGATTCACATTATTCGGTCTAAAATACGGCAGTTAAGTGGATCCATTCCACTCTACATGCTGCCTGTCAACACTACATTCGCACAATGCTTTTCCCCATTGAATGTGTAACATCTGTACGATGAATATATGCCTTTTTTGCTCATGGCGACACAAAATATTGATTTATAGATGATGATAAACCCACAGCGGTGTCTCCATGTCCCCACAGTGTTTACTGGAGACTCTGCTGCTCCTTACAGAAACATGCTCCACCACACAGACTACCTGAGAGTTCAAATTTATTCTGATACTAGTTTGAAATTTCTCTCAGGCTTCAGATTGACTGCGACATTTGAGAATGTAGGGCAAAACAAGGCCTTGAAATTTAATAAGCTGCAGCGGTTTTCATTTGCATGAATACCAGTGGAACTGACTGGCCTGGCCTGTCCTTGCAGCACTGTAAAGGTTTTTTTTCTTTTTTTCTTCTGAAAGCATGGGTGCCTTGCTCGATCCATTTCTAAACCTATTATCCATTTATTTTCATTGAGACCAAATGTTAATTTGATTACACATAATCTCACAATAACCTTTTATAATTTGTCTCCCTGCCCCCTGTGCCTTTATATTTCCCATTCTCTGCCGGTGCACATCAAGTTTGTATCGCTCTGTCCTCCTCTGCTCCATGTCCATGTCGCTGCCTCAAAATGTTGCCTCTCTCTTCTCAACAAGCCGCTCAGCGTCTTCTTCTCTGCCATTTATCAGGCCGATTCAAGGCTCCATACAGATATTTATGTTCTTTGCAGGCTGTCATTAAACAGCAACACTGCGCTGTCTATACATGCTCCAGTTGCTTGAACAGAACAATCAAACCACTCCACATCTTTTGTCTCCTGTTGCCATACCAGATAATGGTTTACTCTAACTGTAAACAGTGCTGTGCGTTTTCACATGAATAAATATGTATTGATACTCATGCTTGCTGATGTACACAGACAAGTCTTCGAAGGTATTAAGTTCATAGTATGGTGATTCTGCAGAACATTTTCATTCTATGCCAATATACAGTGCAAAAGGTAGTGACCTTTGCAGAATGGCAAAATATAAGGGTGAGACATTCAACATTGGCACTTGAGACTGGACGTCACTGCTGCCTTTTTAGACGCCAGTATCCTATATGAAGGATTTGAATATTATGCATTTTCCTTAATCCATTAAAGTTGCTCCAATTAAACAGCTAGATGACACAAGTTATAGCGATACAGAGTTATAGAGCTGCATCTGTTGGTGTGTTCTCGCTTATGCTCTGACTCTGGAGATGACTTGCACATTTGTATGTAAAGACATGCTGCGACAGACAAGCACTGACGGCTGAAAGCAACAAGTAAATTACACCAATTTCCTGGGGTGGCTTGTGAAGTAAAATGGGAAAACCTATTTTGCACAAGTGGTTGCAGTGTTTAATGTTCTCACCAGACTATAAACTATGTAAAAATACTTAATCAATATTTGATTTAACGTTTTTTTCTCATCAAAAAAAAAGTGTGGAAAAAAGGAAAAGTAGGCCGTTAAAGTGACATGTGCTATTTCCGGGTCAGGCCTTGGGTCTTGAGCCCCACAACTGCTGCTGGTGCTAGGTTGACAGGGTGCGATTTACAGCCTATTGTCATCAAGGTGAATGACTTTATTTATTCATTCATTCATGCTCTTTGTTAGCTTGTAATTTGCAGAAGGCCTGCAGTGTTAGCAGGTGTGCTAATGCAAACTCCTTCTTTGTACTAGGTGACAGGTGAAATAGCCAGACTCAGACGAGGAGGCTGTTGTGACCAAATCACAGTCTAGAAGTGATGGTTAGCACCGTTAGCATCTTTTATTCGTTGCTGTTGTCTGTTAGCCTGTAACTGCCAGGAGCTGACGCAGACTTTGTGGTTGTACAAATGCAAACATGCACTCTCTATACTGCCGGGATTTCAGGTTTCTTTAGCCCCTGCTCACCCCTCAGACAAGCTGACAGACTGTCGTTGTCATGGAAATAGTCAGTGATGACATTACTCTACTCATGATATGTCTTATTAAGATCATATGGATGTTAACGAGGTTAAGCACTTCATTTTCTTGAACATTGAAGAATTGATTAAAAATGGTTAGATAACACAAGTATAGATGGACTAACATGTTCAGTGTGCCCCATAAAACATTTAGCTACAGCTGACAAAAAAAAAACAAAAATCAAAGGAAAAAGTGTCAAAGTATCAGCAGTGTTGTGTGGCTGACAGGTGTAGACTAGAAACATCACAGCAATGAGATGAAAAATAATAAAAGAGGCTTGCGGACGTCTACTCTTCTTTCTACTCTGAGCTAATATGAAAAAATTATCCAGCTCAAAAAGAAAGTAAAAAGCATTTGGACTTGTTGCGTTGATTGTTTTCATGGCTGATCACTCACTAATAGAGGTTTTATAACCAACTGTAGCGTGGAAAAACAAACAATGGCTTTCCTGCTAATCCTGGTCAGTGATATTCCACTGGAAGCCGACTTTATATAACAACACGAGGCAGTTTTCTGTGGCGGGTGGGGGAAACAACAACAACAGCAACAAAAAAAAAAAAAAACATCCATTTATTCCGCCTTCATCCCAAATAGCTCATAAAGACTCCTGCTCATTCTGGCTCACAGCTCAGCCCTTTTGGCCTCGGTCTCTGTCGTCCTCCACTCCCATCTCCTTGCATTCCTGTCCTGCCAATGTTGTTGTGACACTCGACTTCCATTACACCCCCATCACAGCCTCTGTCCACCATCTCACCAAGGAGGCGGAGGAGGAGGAGGAGGAATTTACTACTGCACCCTTCACCCCTGTCCTCTACCCATCACATAGACAGATAGAGAGACAGATAGACAGACAGGCAGACAGATAGATCGACAGACAGACAAACAGATAGATAGATAGATTGACGCTGTAAACACAACACTTGGTATGTGTGTTGCTATGTAGATCTAATGACACCATGTCTTCCAGAGGGGTGTGTCTCTATCTTTGTTTGTCACTGGCAGCGAGCCATGTGTCATCTCTTACAATCACATTGTTTTACTATTACATTCTAACGTTTGTGATTTTACCAGACTCCACTGAGACCGAGCGGCTGGCAAACTTGGATTGCCTTCTATTTTTGGATCTCACCAAAATGACCTCTAATTTCAGTGTTGTATCAAAGAAGCAAGATATACTGTAGGCAGGAGGGAGGGAGGGTGGATGAAGGGAGGGAAAACTGAGATGAGAAAAAGAAAAAGAAACGGTTTAGCTGGATTACTGTACTCTTAAAAAAAAAAAAAGAAGAAAAAAATCTATCGCCATCAAGAGTAATGCAACACCGCTGGCTTCCGCAACAGATGTCAAATAGCATTCCCGTGGCTGCGTGCAGACGCAGTTAAAACAAGCTTGTCAATTACAGCTGAGATGATGAAAGTCTTTTTGTAACCCGCAGAACTGAGTGGTGGACCGCAGGGAGCCGTTGGTGGAAACTTCTCCATATGGAGCTCATGTGCACGTGGGTTATACAGTCCTGACAAACGGTTTAATTAAAAATAATCATTGTTTCATACTTGAAATTAAGCTACATTTGCACAGATTGTTTAGAATGAGCACAATGGCCCCGAGCACAAGCACGCGCAACAATGGATTTTCAATATGCAATAGTTTTGTAGAAAATCAAGATAATGCCTCGCAAACATGAAGGAGGCTGAGTTATTATTAGCCAATATTGAAATAGTCCTTCTCCTGCAGCTGCAGCAAACTGCACAAGGTCCTTGTCATTGTCCAGGAGTCAGGTGCAAGGAGAAGAAAAATAGTGAAATTAAACATAAATCAAATTCCGTTGACTGGGCCTGGAGAGCTCAGCTGCTCTGCAGGAAGTTTCGGAAATATTCCTTTCATTGTGCATCAGGGTGCCCATAATTCAGTGCTCTTCCTCCAGTCTCTCCATGGTAGGAATTCACAAACACAATTCGCTCCTGTATTATTTCTGAAGAGGAGTTGCAACAGAACTCAAGTGCGTACGGAGGAGGAGGAGGAGGAGGAGGACGCAGGATGGAGCAGATCAGTTCATCAGAACGCCGTAGATTGATGTTCCCATCTATCCGCGCTCTACCTTTACTTTTCCGCAGTGTTCACTTATATTCCTGCCAGATGCTTAGTGTAACACTCCCTCCGCCGTGCACCGACTGGCACCATGCAGATACCAGAGCGCAAACACCACACATTGCACACACACAAAAAAACTCTACTTGCCTGCTACAGCACTTCCTCTCAGTCAGGACTTGTTAGATACTGTTAATTATATGCTGTGGGTGGATAGCTGATGTTTATGTAATTATCCTCGTTTGCATTCAGGAATCAAATCCGAATGGGGTTTGGAGAAGTTCATCAAAAGGACCTATTTAAATAGTGGCATTTGTTTGCAGAATAGCATGAGGCCTAGTGGGCCCACTGCTAGCTGGCTCGCTTTATGGGAGTTTTTTTTTTTTTTTTTTTTTGGCTTGCATAGTGTAGTCTTACTGAATATTGTTTACGGATTTTTAAATGAGGGGCTCAGCTGTTTTTGAAAGTTATAAAGAAATTAAAATTAAGCAGAGGAGTGGCCTGGGAATCTATTGTGAGCAACAGCGGCATTGTGTGGAAAACATTTCGTGATCTACCTGCAGCATTTCACTTTTCACCTTCTAAAAAGAACTGCTGTCCATGATGGAAAAAGTTTGAAGGCGCACCCCCTTAAAATCTCACCTAGCGGGTCATCCATCTGCCCCGTTATCTAATATGATCTAATCTCTGTTTCTTTTTTTTTACTTTCCTCTGGCAGGGGACACACGGGCAGACAGCTGAACATGTCAGGGATATTGGATGTGTTATGGTGGTGTTTGCTAGAGGTGTCTTCCTCAACTTTGCCTTGCACTCTGATGAGCTAAGGGACCGTTATTCCCCAGGTGATCCTGCCCGAGATTAACTCTGCTGATTCCCACTGTGTCATTTCCTTGCGTGTGTGTTTAGCACCAGAACAAGTAATCTCACACAAGAATTGGGGAGGTTTTCCTTTTTTTGTGTGTCAGCGTGTGGGCTCGGAGGATATCATTTTTTCCCTTTTATTCCTGAAAGAAAAAACAGCGCTCTACATTATTTTTCAATCTTAAAATTCTCTGTTTCTTCTTTTGAAAGCAGCAATGAGAAGTTTAAGGAGAGATGAGACGTTTCACTGGCAATTGTATGAAAGCTACGATGCAACAGTGTAATATTCTACCACGAGAGCAGGGATAGAAGTGCTGCCTTGAATCTCTGCTCTCAATGATATGTTGAATAGAGTTGCCAGTTTCATGTTTTTTTGTTGAGGGATGTTGGCAAATTGCGAAGGGTAATCACAATTCAAAATGTCCTCATACTGCAGACAGATGAAATGAATCTGTGGTGGAAGTACATCTGATTTTAAGAGTCTTTTTATTTTTCCTCCCCTAAAAAATTGTGGCTGGCTCACAGCAAACGCTAAGTGTCACTTTTATCATTATTATTTTTTAACAAAACAGGTACTGAGAGGGAAAAGGGAGCATTTTGAAAGCTTTGATAGTTCAATTCAAAAATGCAAAACAATCGCAATGAAAAGGATAAAAAAAACAAAAAACAGGAGACTGAGTGGAGCTTGACCTTTCTCAAATAAACACAACAAAGGCTGAGTCACGGGGCGACCGCAAAGAATCGTGAAGTGTAGCATAAACAAAAGATAATTAATTTCCTTTGCGTCTTGCTTGTGTGATTAATTATTCAAAGAAACCTGCAGGCTGGATAACATGATAACATGATGATACATGTTTCCATATCAGAAACATGATATTTCACAGGAATTGCCCCTGGAGCCCTTCTGAACCTCGTAGGAATCATGTCATTTATATTGTTTGTGTGTGTATGTGTGTGTGTGTTTAAATTCAGTCTGTTTGTGCCCAATTACCAGCAAACAGGGCTTCTAAACAAAAGCAGCTTATCAGCTGGGCAGCGTTTTGGTAACCTGTCATCCTGCCAGGTGGTGATTGGAACAGATCCGCCTCTAGTCCCCATAACTTCAGCAACGCATGATGGACCTGTCTGAGCTCTTTGCTGTAATTTACCTCCTATGTGAGACTCCACTCATTTGGAGTTTGAATACGCGCTCAGCGTGACTGCTTTACTGCGATTCACCCGCAAAGATAACCCCCCCTCCCTCCTCCTCCTCTCCTCTCTTCTTCTGCTCCACCCGCAGCCTCGGAGCGACAGCCTCTTCCTATACGAGCCTCTGATGGATGGCTGGCATTATTTTTATCACTGTAACATAATCAGCCTGCGTGCCCCGTCTGTGTGGTGTGTAAGCTCTGTTAACGTAACTAAAAATACAACCTCCTAATATTTCATACATTACATGTGCAATCTATCAGGTGAAATTGTAGGTGAAAGATCATTTATGGCATTAAATATGCATGAATTATTGTGGATCCACTGCGCGCCGGCATCAATCACGGCCCGCGCGGGCAGGATGGTGCAGTTTACGCATCATACAGTGAGTCAGTAACTGTCTGACTAATTATTTCAGAGTATTGATAATAAAGTAGATGAAAGTGCTACATCGTGTTTTGGAACTTTTCTCAGGGTTTTATCTTGTCAACTTTATTGTTTCTGAAAGTGTTTTGATAAGCCACTCAAGATGCACGGAGATACATGTGGGTCATAACACCCAAAATTAGGCCAATTTAAGATGTTCTTCCCCTGCCTCTAAAGCTGAGAAGGTATAACTAGAGGGCTCTAACAAATAAATTATGAAATGCCTGCAGTTTTTTGATAGAGATAAAGCAGATACAATATTAAATCCTTCCCAAATTAGTGGTGAATGTATAATTCAGTAGGTGGTGAACATCAGCTGGGCTGAAAGCAGGCACTAATGAGATGTGGGCAAACTGCATCTGAGGTAACTGCCCTCCTCTGTCTCTCTTTTCCCCTTCTTTCTGTCTTGCTCTGTCTTTGTCTTCCTCTTTAATGTTCTCCCTTTGTTTTTCTTTTCTTTTCTTTTTCTCTGGCTCAATCAACCACCCCACAACACCCATAAACACAAATTTGCTGTAGGCCTTGCGCGCACAAGCGAATGGGAGGCTGAGCACATGGCATAGCACAACAAAGACAGGCAGTTTCATCAGAAACAGAGCCAAGCTCAGTGCTGCAGACATTTCTTTATGAACCCTTGTGTTCTTTGCCATTTACAAAGTCGTTGCGATATTACAAGATTAACCATCTGAGAAGGACGCTAGACAAACACTGCGTTACCACATATGACCAGTTTTCTGAAAGACTTTCTTTGCTCTCCACACAAGGGGAAAAACCTTGCCTGAACGGTTTCTGTGTCCTTCTGTGATTTTGGGTGGTGTAAGAGCCTCATCTGTACAACCCTGCTCTAAGTAACACTTTTAGATGCTTATTTGTGATCAGTTTGCCATCTGTAGACAATTTAAATAAATGTCCATTATGTTCTGGTTCAGTGCATACATTAGTAGGCAGTTTCTATAGGGCTTTTTTGTTTGTTGGATGTGTGCAGAACCTTGGTTGAATGGTCTTTGTGTCCCTTTGCAGTGATTTGCATCTGTTAAGTATTGAACTGCTCCCCCCCATAGACTTCCATTGGTTTGCTGAGTAATACGACAAATAGCCAAAAGCATGATGACACCAAATGACTCCCATGTGTGACTGCTGAGTATCTCATCTCAACACCATCAGTGCTACAGTATAATCTGCTGCTCTAAATCCTTTGCTTTCAGGCTTTTCACTTCATTTTGGAAACTGGAGCTGCGTGTTTTTGCTCCCGTTCAGCCACAACATTATTAGCAAGATCCGACACTGATGTTGGTCCTCATTCAGGCTTGACAGGCCAGTCAAGCTCATCCACACCAACCCCTGGAAAACCATTTCTCTCTGAACCTGGCGTAGTACACAGCTGCACTGTCATGTCTAAAGAGAACCAAACAGAGAATCGTTGGGCTCTATTTTGCCGGTGCAACTCTGGGGGGCGCAGCGAGGCGAACCTTGGCGCAGCTGGCGAATCCAAGGTGCTGATGTGACCTAAATTGGCAGACTTCTGTGCGCAGAGATGGGAGTTCAGGTTTTAAATGCATACAAGTAAAAGGCCACATGAATTTCCAACCTGGTCTACTCTCAGCATCAATACCAGTCTTTATTTTGATTGCCCAGAGCCCAGTGCACACCCGTCACCAAGACCTCAAGGCTGTCGGCATGCATAATGTTAACTCAACCTGACTGAATTAACACAGAGGAAACCAGGAGCAAAAAAAACAAACAAAAAAAAAAGCAGCTGTGGACTACCCAAGAGCAGAGTGGATGACTGCATGTTGCTGCTGTGTTGACGTTAAGCACTGTGCCATTACGATGATCTGCTGGCGATGATACTAAGCCTTTCTCAAAATACTAAAATGGTCTGATTAAAATTATGACATTTTTGGTGTTTGGGTCAATTTTGACAGAGTTATGACGATAAGAACAATGAGAGTTCAAACTGAAATCATAAGTGCAAAACCAACCATTTAATGGATTAGGAAGTCTAACAATGTAACCAAGAGATGAGAAACAAATGGGATAATAAACAATTGTTTTAGTTAGTTTCTTGGCCCACACCAAAAAATATTAAAACCAATATTTCCATGGATAGAAAGCCTAACAATGTAACCAAAAAAAAAGCTGATTTAAAACACGGTTCAAAACTGACCCAAAGACCATAGATGGCAGTAGAAAGTTTACACAAGACAACCCATCAGCTCATCTTTAACTGGTGTCACAGCCGTCACCCTTTGTTAGCCATGCCCCAAGCCCCGCCCACCTGGACCCACCATCCACCCTAGGAGAATTTCTATAAGTGTTAACCTGAAATGCTTCTGTATACTCTTTTTATGGTCATTTCAAACAAGGTACTGGAAAAATGTTAGGAAACATAGAAAACAAAAGAGTATAGTAAATCATAGCCAGTACTGGAACATTTATCATCAAAAACTAGCAGTGCATTGAACTCAAACAATATAACAAATATCTTGTATGAGTATGAGATAATTCCGAAATTTGTCCAATGGGATGGCACAGACCTTTTGTTTTGGACTCATGTGTCAGCCATAGCCTTTTACTTAGAGGTGGTTGTCCTGGAAAATGTCCCTGGAATCTGACATAGTTACTGTATCTCCTGTCAGCAGTAAATTCATTAAAAATCCCATCTGGGAGGTGTGCGACTTCACTCTGCATCCATTTTTTCTTCAATAATTGATCCACACATATGTGTTAGTTCTGCTCTCTAACGCTGAGTTTCTTGCCACTGAACCTCAACTGCTGCACCTTCATACAGTAATAGAAGCCTTCTCAGTGTCAGGTGACTCATGATCCTTACAATTGTACATTTTTAATTACAATCATACTAAGACTAGTAATAGCCTTCGTATAGTCTTAGTATGACACAAGTCCCATTCACTGTCTTCTGCTGTCAGTGAACAGCTACATTATTCTGTGGTTTTACACACAAGGTTAGACAACATTAACAATGTTATATAGCTGTGCTGATGTTTTCCAGAAATCTAAGCTGACACTGATTCAGAGGATTCACTTTATTACAACTTGAGTGTTGCTTTTCTGTGTACTCACTCGCCAGAAACTATTCATGCACAGAAAACTATGGATGTGTGCAACTACAGCAAGCACAGCGGGTCAAATGGGACTTCCATAACAATCTTTATTCCCTTAAAAACAAGCGCATGTTTACAACACTGACACAGGAGAATAGTATTTGATTCCCATGTTAAATGAGTGTGTATTTTCTTTTATCCAGGGGCCTTAAATCAAGTTAACCACATTGTTATACTATTGTAACCATGACAACAAAGAACATAATTTTGTGTGAGTATTTATTTTAACTCAAATCCTAAAAATGTCTTTCTGTGTCTAAATGTAATCAGGGCACGACTGTAATCATAGTAAACCATGGTGGGCGTTTTATACAATAATAACCATGACAACTGAGGCTTTGTACCGTAAGGAAGGTTTTTTTTTTTTTTTGTAGAAAAAAGTGCAAAAAATCTTATTACAAACAAGATATCTCAACCTTTCATCATTAATGATTTTCACCAGCCAGGCACAGCAGGCCTTACATACAGTCTGGTTTAAATAAAGGTTATATGCAACTGAGTGGCTTTTAAAGCTATTATCAACTTGTCATCATCCACTTTCCTCATGCCAAGCAGAGCTATATTCACAAAATAAAATAGCCTGAGTACAGAAAACGGACATTTTTGCCGGTTGTTGACGTCTACTGAGTGAGAAAAGTTCAGCTGCGGCCAACTCTTCTCGGCCAACAAGCTTGTTGACTGTCCACATGTCAGCCAGGGGTCCCCGGTCTCTCGGCTCTGTAGGACATGTTGACTTGTTGTTCACAGCCCTCTCAGTGCAGTCACAGTGACTGTTACTGAAGAAGTGCCACTTCAGGATTTGGAATTGTCAAAAAAGAAATTTAATTAAAGCTACTGTACTATCAACATCAGTCATTTCCTTGGTCTGTCGGTGAAAGAATGTGACACCAGAAAGTTTACTTAAAGCTAAAAATATTAAAGTTTTATTCACATTATGAGCATACCACATGAACGAAAAAACATGTCGTAATGCCCACTAATAGAGACTGCCCATGCACTGCAGGGAAGCATATTAACAATTAACTTCAGCAACTGCTGCAGAAATTATCACCTTAGGGGACCATATGGGTCTACATGGCAGAGGCAGCTGTGGAGCTTAACTAAGTACATTTACTCAGGTACTGTACTTGGATTAATATTTAAGTACCTCTACTTTGCAGAAGTATTTCCATATTCAGCAACTTTGAGATTTCACTTCTGCAGTTATACTGCAGTTTGATGCAACTATCCAGTCCTGAGTGTTTTACTGAACTTTGTGTATCTGGCACACAATGCTGTCACTGCACGACTAGAAAATATGTGCATTTAAAACAGGTAAAAGAAAAGCTTTTGTTTTGGTGTCTCTGTGACCCCGCATCTCATAGAGAGACAGGAATGGGGTCAGTGCAGTAGTACTGCAAAGTATCAACATGTGATGGGTTTCGGGAAGCAACATGAGCATCCATATGGATGGTGAAATTCTTGGACCGGCACAAGACGGAAAGTGAAAGCATTTGTCAAGGATGTTTTCATTAATCAAGGACGAAAGTCAGGTGTTCAAAGAGGATCAGATACCGTCTTAGTTCCGACCATAAACGATGCCAACTAGTGATCCGGCATCATTATTCCCATGACCCGCCGGGCAGCATCCAGGAAACCGAAAGTAGGAAATGCTGGGTGAGTCAACCACTAAATAATATCAAAAATAAAGACAAAACAATATATTTATCGAAAATGGACCCATGTGGGTAATGCAGATTTATCCAGTTTAATAGGACTCATTTATAACCAAAATGACAGATATGATATCATTTATAGCAGTATATACTAGCTCCTGAATCACATATTTCAGCAGGAAACCAGAAACAAACTCTCTTTTTAATGTTGTAAAGTTCACAAATCATATAAAGTGAGAGTTACTGTTAGACAGGTAAAGTTCAAACTTAATGCCAATGACAGGCTAAACTGTCTTCCCTACAGTTCAGTGTGCTGCAATCCTGAGCCATATTCAGCAGCAAAATGGACAAACATTAGTCCCATGTCTTGACTTTGACTCATCCGACCGTCAAACAACAAGCATATGCGTCCGCTGCCACACAGCTGTCAGATTTGGTGAGATGTCATCCTATAGCCACCTGGTGCTGTCGCCAGTGACCTTTAAAGATGAGCAGGCTGCCGCTCAACAGTGTTTAACAGCTTTAACTCAAGAAAAGAAAATAACAGCACCATTCACAGTTGCATTTACTGGTGGTAAGAGTTCATTATAGTATGCACAGTAAGAGCTGCAGTGGTAAGTGGCATAAGGTGGCTACTTTGTCTTGAGTCTGCCTCAGACTGCATTTCCTCTGGCCTCTCTGAACTGTACATATTGCTGTAATTTGGTGTCTTTTCCTCCTCCTCCTCCTCTCTTAGTGGCCATCTCTTTGAGCTCTATCAGTGTCCTTAGTTTTTCTTTTAGTAACTCTCTCTTATCCTCTCCCTCCATGCTCTGGTTTCCCCTTCTCTGCCTCCTCCTCATCTTCTCTGTCTGCCTCCATGTTGTTATTGTGTAACTATTTTCCCATGTTGGGGTTGTTAAGTTTATATTCACATGACATCACAGTCTTTAATGAATCTGACACACCCTTTTTTCAAGGCTGAGTCAAGTGGTGACTGAAATATTGGCTGTTCAAGCAGCTTGTTATACTGTACTGCTGTTCATTTTGTTAATGTAAGACTGCTACTTTGCTCTGGTAGAATCAGGATTACCTGTAAGGATCCTGATGGTGTTGAGGTTGAACTCACTGTCACTATTGTTTGTGTGTCCTTTCCATTCAGGATCCACTTCAGATGATGCACATTTGCAATTTTGTTGTTTGTTATCCATATTTACACACATTCACATTCATATCATTTAAGTCTGTCTCTATACTGTGAGTGCAGCGCTTCTGGTCAGTTGCCCCACATTGCGCATCAGGGCCTGCAGACTGACTGGGATGAGAAAATCACTGACAATATGTGCATGAAATATACTGTAGTGCAGTACACCCATGCTGTTAAAGTACATTTTCCACTTTTACCTACAGTATGGGTAAGATTTAGAATGAATGACCTTTAACTTATAATTGAGAGTATAACTCTGTTGTGAAAAATATAGTGTTGGATATTTATTCAGGTTGTTATGATTAAATGAAGCAACATCATCTGACTAGAAACTGTCCAACAAGAACTGACATGTCTTTAATGGATCCCTTCTGACAATAAAACAACAACAAAACAAGAATAACACCATACACTATGACACTTTAATGCTAATTGTGTATAAACATTATCTGCGTTTGCACTTGCTACCTTGTAAAACAGTACTGTACCAAAAAAAGAAAGAAAAAAGAAAAGCTGTGAAGTCATTATCATGCTTTGTGATTTCAACAGATTAACATTATGTTCCTGTTCCAAATAAGAAGCAACATTCATGACTTTTAAAACTGAGAATCAGGAAGTGTCCTCAAAGTGGAAGGTCATGTTTTTTCCCCCATCATTCTAGCTGACAATAGTTTCACCAAACAGTCATGTATTCTTCCAAAGTGTCCTTGAACAAGACTCAGAACCCCTGCCTGCTCACGCACTGCAAGCCACTCTGAATATGAGCGTCAGCTAAATGCCTTAAATGCAAATGCATACCATTTTTCTCTCCAATCAGATTCAGCAAAAAAATGATGAAACCGTACTTTGCGGTAGCAATATTTTTTAAAGGCTATTATTTTGTGTTTAGGCCCAGAACAAATGCTGCAGAGACATTCTTTTTCCCTCACAAACGCTGGAATTTACATGATATTCATATTCTGGAGACAGCAACAATTAGGTTATTGTTAATTGGTAGGATCTTCATTATCTATCCCAATAAATTGTAATTTCATTCAGTTTTTTTTTTCACACGCAGATGTTTTCCAATTAAAAAAAAGTAGGTAAGACATCTAATTGCTCTGTGTTTTGATTTGAAATGAGTCAGACATATCAGAAATTTAGAGTACCTCGTTGAGCTCTTCAGTTTATCAGAGGACTGCCTGCTTGGTTTATTGCAATGCATTCCCTCACCATCCATCACCTTTTAGCACCGCTGATTATCCTGGCAAAAGATAATTACACAGCGCAGCGCTGCACCGCAGAGAGGAACGCTAACGGTTATCTGACCGCCTGAACAAGAACTCTGGGAGGAGAGGGAAGAAACAAGTGTGCAGGTCTGACCTCGGCAGCAGCACGGGGCGCACGCTCATGTAGGCTGTGAGTATACGGACTGCAGAGATTGTGCAAATTGAGCTCATGTTCGGCTTGTGTTTTTTGTTCTGTTGTTCCGTTGTTAGCAGACAATGAAACAGCTATCTTTTCTATTCTCTATTCTTTATCATGCTAACGTTTGTTATCCTTTTGGGCCACTTGGGGGCAGCAGAACTCCACAAAACCCAGGAAACCGCAAAAATATATCAATATTGTATTATCCTAACAGTGTAACAGATTGTTTCTGCTCTTCTAACAAATTTAAAGCCAGTAATCAGGATTATGTTTCTCAATTTTTAGCTATATTTTGGTTTCCACCATTGTTACTCATAATCCTGAGGATGTTTATAGTCATAGTTGAATGAGAAGACAGTATCAGGCTTCAACCCACAGCCAATGAGCTTTCGGTTGGTTCTGTCCAATGGAAACAAAAATCCACCCATCAGCACTGTAAATTAATTATGAAATTGTAAATAAAAATAAAAAAAGTTTTGTTTTGTACTGGACTTGGCCAGCAGTCAGTTCTATGGTGTGAGGTTACTGCTGGATGCGTGATGCAGAGAACAGCGTTAAGTGGAGCTTCAAATCTGAGCTGTTAAATCTAAAATCTAAATACGTTCGTAGATGCAAAAAGAACCCCAATTATATCACTGTCATCTGCCTCAGCCTCAAACATCTGTCTTTAAACTGAACTGTGACTACTGCTAAAAACCACCTTTACTTCACCTTTATGCTGTGACTAAGGTACAGCAGTGTTCATTGCTAAAAAAAAAATTTTTTTAGGTTCTGCCGAAAATAAATAGGTGGTGTGTGCTGGTGGGAGGCAGCTTTGTGTGTCTGGGGTGTGTGTGACTGTACAGTAGTGTATGTGTGCGTAATTATCGCCTCTGTCTCAGTGGTGGTGGTCTTGTCTCATTACCGTCGTGGTGGGGTGTCTGTGCTTTCAGTGAACAGCATGATGTCTCCTGCCTCCCAGCCCCTTGAGCGGAGGACATGGACTCAGAGGTGTCCAGTTGTCTGCTGCACACCCCCTCCTAAGCTCCTGCCACAACTGTACCTGAAAACCTGCTGCTAACCTGCTGCTAATGGGCAGCCCCTATCTGCAAATAAGGTCCTATTTTACCTTGGATACAGAGAGTGATGCATTCACTTGGCCAGACCTATTATTCCCATTGCCTATAATTCTCTCCCCCTCTCTCTCAGCGCATTGTTTTCGCCACCTCTCCCTCTCTTCTCTTCCCTTGCTGCGTATGATGTGGTCCTCCTCTCATACAGAGGGAGTCGTTATCTCCACTAGATAATAATAACACCAATCTAACAGAGATTTTTTGCACCATATATATATTTATATAAAGAAGAAAAAAATTAGCCTGTCTGCCAGAGCCTGGGTCGTACAGCACTGTACTGTTGAGTCAGAACTGTTTGGGAAGATATGCTTCAAACTACTGATGCTGCATCAGGGATCTGGAACTGTGCCCTTGGGGGTATTTCAGAGACCCTGTTCTCACCTCCGGATCACATCTGGCACCTTCAACCACAGCTACCGAGGTGTCTGTACTTGCTCAGTGGTAATTGCTAATGGTAATTACCAACCCGTGATTCAGGGGGCTTATATAAATAAATGACTAGTGAGTTGGGCATGGCAATTTCCCAGCAGTGCCCTGTATCTCCAACGCCGTCCTTCACCCTAATTCCACCACAGAGACCTTGACTGCGTCTCAGGTTCTCTGGCCCGCAGACTGCACCTATTATCTTCAACGGCTGAGGCTATTAACCAATGCACTCATGTGCTGTATGTTGGCTCTCTTAATAGTTTGGCCTGGTAAGTCGGTTCTCCTCAGTTCCCCGAGCCTCTCTCCCCATCATTTACTCCAAAGCCTCATGTGGGCTGATACCTCCTGACCCTTTTGAAACTCTTTCAGAAGCTGTGCCTCTCAAGTTGGTTCTTTGAGCCTTGATACTGCACTCCCACCACCGATAGTCCATCTGCTGAGATTGAGGACTCCTCTCTGCATGACTACCTTTCCCCCCCCGGCACTCTCAACCAAGGCCACCTGCATTGCACAGACAGAAAAAATGGCTGAAATGGCTGCAATGAGATTTGCCTCCAGTGCAATCCCCTCAACATCCAAGTTGGAGGCGAGTTCACTTCTTAAGACTGGAGGGATTCAGCGCTGCCTCCTACTGTGGAGAGAGTTACTGTGAGTACAGTGGAGAGAAAGAGATAGGGGGAGAGAGAGAGGGAATGCAAGGTGGGAGCAAACAGTATGTGATGGTGAGTGAAATGAAGTCTTCCCTAATTAGGCGCTGGGCCTTCATTCTGCACATTTATAGTCTAATAAAGCATGGAGGGTATGTGGTGCACTGTGATTAAACAGACGTTTGCTTTAATACATGGTGGCTGGAACAGTACGTGGGGGCTGGTTCTGGATATGTGCCACAGACACGAACAGCCCCTGCTCATCTTCTGGACTAATTATCCCAATGTTCTCGTCTTCATGATTTTAGAGCTCGGCAGACAGCAGGACGGGGCCCGAGTAAGCCAAGGCAGCCACAGAAATTGTCAAAATCATTTAATCCATCTCCCGAGCATGCTAATGTAATTGCTTTTTGATTAATTGCGCCGGTGGAGAGAGAGAGAGAGAAAAGAGGAGCTTGCTGTTGTTGTTGTTGTCAGATTATAGTTCAATGAGATTTCTCAAAGGGATTGGCTGTAAACATATCCCTTCATTTTAGCTCATAATGAAAGACTGCACTTGAAATCTTCATGAAATGTCATTTTCAATAATTATGTTCCGAGGTTCATCCAAATGTTGTTGCAGCGGTTTTGACCTTTCTTTTTCCAAACCTTCATTAGAAAAGTCAGTGTTTCAGTCGCTGGGACTTTACTTACTCGTCTGTTTCCCCCAAAAATATCCATGTTAGGTTCAAGTCATGTGCAGTATTTCCACTGTGAGAAATACCAACTTCATGTTTACTTAATTCATTTAGCTGCTTCAGTTTCAGGGTTCTCGTATGAAAAGTTAAAAAGGAAAAGAACAATCACTTCCTAACCACTTTACCTTGACATCAATGCAGAACACCACAAGGTCAAGAAGAGATGTGTGAAGGAGAATTCATAAGGAAGAAAAAAAAACCATCAGAGACTTACTGCTTTCACACTACATGCGTTCTTTGTAACCAACTTTATATATAGCACATATACATAAATTGTGACAAACTAAAGAAAAGAGAAAATCACACTCAAATTAAATTATGTTTTCACCTTGTGCGTACATAACATTTATCCATTAGTTAGAGGGAACGAAAAAGGAAACAAACAAGAGTGAAAGGTTGACATAATGAAATGACATGAAAGGAGCAGAGATAAAGTTTAACTAAATAATATAGAATAGCCATAATTCATAATACACAAGCAGAAGTATATACAGTTTTCTAAGGCTGGCTTTTTTTGTACAGTTCTTAAGTTTTCATTTTCACTACAGTACATTGCACTATGGGGGATTTAATTATGTATATTTTAAGCTGGACTGTAACAGTGCCCCCCCCAACCCCTCTCTAATGGTCTGACAGACTGACTGAGTGATGGTAATTCTACCACTGCTCAGTGGAGTGCCGACCTGTCTACTGAGCCGCTGTGGTTTCCCAGGTACTTGCGAACGATGAGGATATGAAAGAGTGCTGAGCCTCGCCTCATCACAGCATACTAACTTCTTTCATTATATGTATGTCTTATTATTCGTTTCTCATTCATCTATTTTGTTTTGTTCAGTCTTGTTTTCATGGTATTTTAATATAATGATGGTACTGTTAACTAGCTAATACGGTCAGTATGCTTGTTCTTCATGCTGACATACTGTAGAGACAACCATACAAGGATTTCAACAAGTTTCAGAATCACAAGAATAGACATGGCTCTTTCACAGTGAAACTACAATGGTGTGTCACTTTAAATCTTGCTGCCACAAGGAATTGTGGGATGGCATTATCTCCTATCCTTTCATAAAGGATGGCTCGGTGTATCCTTTACTAAGGCAGATAAGATAGGAGGCACTGAAGCTCCTTTCCTCAACATTTACAGAATTCGACCAGTTCTTATCGTGGCTGCTTCTTCGATACTTCCAGGTCATTTCACTCAGTTAGAAACCTATTTTTTACGAAGAACTTTTTAACCACAGCCCTGGTATTATGCATGTTTTTCACTGTCTGGGACAGAACAAAGCCTTTGTTGATGTTATTAGTGTTTTTCCTATGACAAGTTGAAATGTCTGCTGTGAGAAAGGTTTGTTGTTACGCTGGTTGGAATTCATTTGCTGCAAATCACATATACTTTGCATCACAGTGAGCCATTTTACAAGATGCTGCTGTTTTAGAAATATGGGTGCATGTTTGTTTGTTTTTTTTACTATCCAAATAGGCACCCAGTGGTTTCTAAAAAAAATTGCATCATATGAAAATGTTTGCTGGACTCTTATTACTTGTTTGAGCTTTATTCAGGATAATTTCAACTAATGGCTTGGATCTGTTTTGTGAAACTCTCCGTGAAAAACAAGCACAAAGTTTTTTTGTGCGGCAGGTTTCTGTGACCTGTAGTTATGCTTTGTAATGGCCATAGTGACAAAAGGAGTAAAAGAATAGTGTAGTATAAAGTCCATGTCAGGAGCAGGTTGTCTTTTATAGACAGGTCAACAAAACAGGAATATGGCACAGTGAAGTGAAGTTTCTAGGAAGCTTCTTTGTTGTTGTTATTGTAACCACAACAACATAGATCAACTAATGCTGAGGGAGATATTTATTTAATTCAAATCATGATAATTTCATAAACCTAACTGGAGAACCCTTTGGCCTAAACCAGGAAGTGATTTGCCGATACCAACAGGTCAAATCGGGGGGAAAAAACACATGCTACTCTGAAGTTTTGACAGTAGTAAAAGACAAATGGGACAATTGAAATAACCACCCTGAAAAATGGCAGCAGAAATGGATTAAAAACCTCTGTCTTAAATCAGGGGGAGCAGAGTTGGACAATGCTCTGCTACTGTAATTAAGCAGGTAAATTCATTGGTTTGGGCTGAGATTACGTTAGGGTTTGACGTGCTGATCGTGTCAGGAGATTGGCTGCTTGCCTCTAAGATGACCCGCTGGTGCTGGCCTGCTGGTCCCATACGTCCTCACGTCTCTGAAAACTTATGAGCAAGTTTCCAAAAGGGTGTAATTTAATAAATAAAGTGACTTGGGGATCTAAACAATAATTTTCAGTTTTTAGTTTAGATTTTCTGCCCCCACATCCGAACTTTGCAAGTCATCAGCATCACATGACAACAAACCACATATTTTATGCCAACAAAGGTAGGAAAGCCACCATCGGTAGGTATGTTTATCACTGTAACCTTGACAACCAAGGTCTGACACCACCTGGGGTTGTTGAAATCAAATTAAGTTGTTGAGGTTGGACGACTTGGTGTTGTGTTACAATACAAAGCTTCTGGTCTCAAGAGTTTTCTTCAAAGTCATGGAGTGATTTGAGTATTTTAGGTCATTTGGCTGAACTGTTGTCTTGTTTACATCCTGTAGACGGAAATGATGAGCAAAGCTATAAATAACTATCCTCTATGCTTCCCTTCAGGCATGTGACAATTATTATTCATTCCTGATATAATTAAAACAGTTGGAAACACGCAACTTTCTCACCGCACTGGCAGAATCCCAGATCTTAAGGCTTGAACTGCTCTGTGAACACTGGCTGTGGTACAATAAAGAGGGTCTGCAGTGACCGCAGGTTCTTTTACATTCAAACTCACCGACAGCTCTGCACTCTTCAGAGGTTTAGAAGTGGAGATGTCGGCGGTATCTGCGAGCGTTTATGCAAGCAAAAAGGAAGAGGGTGAGGCAGGGGGGAAGGACTGCACATGGAATGACTGCGCCTCTGACAGACAGAGTTGAGGCTAGTCTCCGGTTCTCAAAGGGAGCCTGCCTATCTTTTGTAGAGACAGAGACTGCGGGCTACCATAGTCAGATGCAGAGCTTGACTACTAAAGGAGAGTTAATAGCTTGGCCTCCCTCAGTAAAAAAAAAAAAAGAGCAGAGAGAGGGAGGGAAAAAAAGAGCAGGAGACGGAGAGAGATGCAGTGTGGTAAGGGTCCATTAGCATTCCCACCGCCAACCCGACACTGACAGCTGACACTGACCCAGTGTCCAAGGTGAGCAGGAGACATGGCACAGGAAGCAGAAACCCCCCAGAGGCAAACCACTGTGTGTTTTTATGCTGTTCTCTGTTTCCTTTGTGGTTGCAGTTGAGTGGATTCTAAATGTCACAGTTCTGTGACACATGTAGATGACTTTGACCCTGATACACCTCAGCCATACCTTCCCTTTGCCACTTAAAGGCTGCACCAAGCAGGAATTAAAAAAAAACCCCAAAAAGAAAACGACCCCTCCCTTATCAGTCAGAATCGCAAAGGTGTTCAGTTGAGAAGACTGTCTCATTCAACCTGGCAGATACCCCACGGGCTTACCCAAATTACATTTGAGTGTCAGTGACGGTGACCTCGTCTCCTACAGAAAGTGACATTTCTGAACTCAATAACCGTCACAGAACTTTGTCTTTATCAGGATAAAGCTGGACTCTGGTCCGTTTGGTAGCGGTTTCATATTTACATTTTGCTGCTCGTTACAACGGCAGCCAAAGGGAATTTCCGACTAATCAAAACATGAAAGCGTGCCATGAAGGTGAGATTTGGACAAATCAAAACCGACAGAGGTGGTTTTGTGTGCTGTGCATCTGCCATTCAGGGTTTGACTGTGCTTCAGATACAGGCAACATGTCTGCTTTTGCAATTTTTTCCAATCAAGACGAGACTCGCTGTAGTGCATTCAAAAGCTTTGGCAGCCGATAACGGACATCTGGGCTGGAACAGCAGGCAACCTCTACCTAAACAAAAAGCATGCAAATAATTATGTTAGTACACAGATTCATATGCTTCCCACTGCACACATATTGTCATTATCGCACCCGTCTCCCTGTGCAACTTTCAGATTTGATTTGAATTAGTGACTCCACCAGCCGCACAGCAGGGTGAGAGAAGAATGGGGAGAGTGGGAAAAGCGACAAGTTTTAATTGGTCGTGTCTTGCAGTGCTGAGCTGAGGTGGCTTCGGGAGACACAGATTCCCTCTGAAATGTAGCTGGTAAAAAACATCCCAAAATGTTCTGGTCAAAAGTCCAATCCTTGAAAAAGCCAGAGAGGTTTTTTTTTCAACAAAGCACTGGCCTTTTACACTTTATCCTCCAACTCCAACTCCATTAAACACTAAATTTAAATACACCCACCTTTGTCTCTGATGGATGTTGTTTCCTGGTGGCACTGTATCACCTCATAACAAAAAAAGCCATGAGGAAGAACTCATTTAACTTGTAAATTAAGTGATAAATTGCATCGTATAGTGTCATTACAAACCATCTGAGGAGTCATTCCACCAGAAGGCGTTGATACCTTAGTGACTTTACGTTTTATTTTATAAAGTGACTCCAGAAGTTTTTTCAGTAAATTTGGACTTCCTTTCCTCAAGGAGAAGCTAACTCGTGCTGTGACTTTGTTCAGTTGGTGGTGGAGAACAGCAGTTTAGCAATCTAGTCAGCCATTCATCATTCACAATGAGCTGTAAAGGTGCTGAAATGGCCAATGGCTGATCCATTGTTTGTCTAGGCAAACTATTAAGCTTGAATATTTTTACATCTTAAAATACACAGAATAAGAAGAAGTTCATCAAACATCTATATTTGTGTTATTTTTTGGAATCAGAGTTTTTTTAGATGCCAACTTATGATGACAAGAGTTTGAAGACAAGAGCTATAGGGCTACTCAGTGATTCACATTTTATTCTAGGTAAATATAGTCTTCTAGTTGCATTACCATAGGCTAATATGTTAACTGCCCGTGAATGCTAACATGCAGCCAGAGTGCTGGCATGACTGATGACTTCAGTCAGACTTCAGATCATCATATAAAGGTGTTATGGTAACACTTTATTGTATAATAAGTACACACTATTAAGCATTAGTCAAGTATTAACAAATACTAAATTATTAATTTATAACCCATGGATACTCATTAGTATGTAGTGCTTATCAATGATGAGTAAAACATTTTTAACTGTGTTTACAAACTACATACTAATGAGTCTTCATGTGTTGTAAATGATGAATTAAGTATTTAATGCTTAGGGTGTACTTATTATATTAGTTACAAGGTCATCAGTCATTGACTGTAAATCATGTAGGAATAGAGGAATAGATGTGACAGTGAGAGAACCCATAGATCAAATAATTTCAAGTGTATTCACACTAATGCTGATTGTTACACAGTATAGCACAGTGTTCATTCAATGCAAAGCCACTTTATGAAAGCTTGTATAGTCAATGCTGTGTAGGCCTTGGGCTGGAAAAAAAAGAATGCCTCGACACACAGTCAGCCATGAAACAGAGCGGTTCCTACGCACAAACTCAAATGTCAACAGCCGAAGGTTACAACTTCCCACACTGTTTGATGTTGAGGGAATTTATTTATTATGTTTAATGCAAAAATAGAAACACAACCACAGGAGAAGAGAATGTAGAGTAGGGCAAAGTTAATTTTCAATATTATGCAGGCAGGTAGATATTGATCTGCTGCTTAAAACAAAGCAGACCCATGTCTGCTTTGTAAAAACTTATGTTTGTTTTAAATTGTAGATTATCATTCTAATATACCTCAAATGAAATCCCAATTAATGTCTTTCATCAATGATAGGTGCAGGTGTTTGTATATTTGTGTGGATGGGAAGGTAGCTGTGCAAGTGTGTCAGTGTAACTGTTCTCCGTCTTACAAAGCGGAACTACTGTGAAGCAAGAAAACAGTCGGCAGATGTTTTGAGGTCGATCACAAGTCTCAGAGAGCACTCCCCTCAGTAATTTTCCAGCACTCTGGAGAAGTCTGCTATGTTGAAATCAAGGTTCTTTCTGCAATTCTGAGCAGCAATCAATCGTATTTGAGATGCCATATGTGTCAGAGATGCAATTAAGTGTGCGTTTTGAGTGTGAGTAATTTGTGGTATCAACAGATGACTTCCAAATGTCTCTTAAGTTCACGTCTATTAAGGCCAGAGTTCTCGTATTCAGTGTTCAATCACCTTCTCAGGTTGCTGAAGGTCAAATTATAGAATACTAGAACACATTACCGAGTACTAATTTGTGTTTTTTTTTTCTTCTTTTCTTTTCAGTTAACTGGGACTGTGGAGGGTTAACAGTACAAATTACACCATGACTAACGTTTCTGATCAAGAGCAACTTTGCCCTTGATCCCGTATGTTGCTTTAGCTTTGAAGTGAAACGCACAACAACCTTGAACAGTGAATTAAAGGGAAGTAACCTTGCACAGGGTTTTTAAAGAGAAGTAACAGCACTAAGGGTTCTGCTATGCTCCTTATTTTTCCAAACTGGACAGAATAGCTTAAGCTTTCATTAATGCCATTATTCTCCTCTCCTTTTCCTCTACAATCATCCAATCATTTCTGTGCCGTATATGTGTAGCAGAGTGACAGGACGCAATATATTAAGGTATAAAAAAGAGTGCGGTTTGACAAGTGGCATTGGAACCTTTCCAGTATGTCTCTATGAGTTCATCATCACCAATATCTCATCTTTGAAAAAGACTTGAGGCACCAAGAACTCAGCCCTGAACAATCGTATATCTGCACCCCTGATAATGGAATATAGGGCCATCTCTAAGCAACTGCACCCACGTGACGACAGACATACTGGACTTAAGTCTAGCGAATAATAAAGAGTCTGCTAAGACGGAAGGTCTTGTAAAATAATCAATGGTGGGTTTCAGAACATCCAGGATTCCATTAAAAAACCTTCCTTGTTCTGTTGACCATCTGACCTCCCCTTTTTGCTCCTGCCATAATTATTTCACTGCTAGAGGTCATCTAACAATAAAAGATAACTATGGCTCATAAAAAAGCTGCCGGCAGAGATGACCTATGGGCTTTGTTTTTACTGGAGGACGGTCTTGTTTCAGCTGGACTGATCATGTAAAACGCACCAACAAGGATGGAAATGAAGCAGTTTCGATGGAAGAATGTGTTAAGCTCCTCATTACACCACTTAGCACCTTGTATCGTCTTTCATCTCTCTTGATGCATTAAATTTATGCAACAGAACAAGTCCGGAATTGACCCTGACTCATGCACGGGTTGACGAGTCCTAATTTCAAAGTACCATATGCCACACATTAAAAAAATGCATGATATATATTTGTACCACACTGAGGATTATGTGATAGAACATGCTCAGTATATGATGCCTTGTCTGTCCGCATCAGATCATGCATTACTCCTGTACACCCCGCAGCCGGTACATTACAATCTTTTATGTGTGTTTTTCTCTTTTGATCAAATGCTGTTGTCAAAGGACTGGACAGGTGACCCCTGGGCAACGTGAGTGGAAATCTCTTTTGGGGTTGCATGATTTTAACTGGCAAGGTGTTGTCTCTCTTGATTAGTCTTGCAACCAATCATGAGTAATTAGGGCACCGGCCATCGCCAGGGCACTCGACCCAACAGCTATGAAATAGCTGTTGAGGCCAGTATTGTTATTCTGTGGATTTTTTCCTAGTTTTCTTTCTTCATCTTCCGGACTATTTTCGATTCGCTAAAGAGTTGCAGGACATATTATATATCAAAACGTGCTTTGATCGGGATCGGTGTGCTATTACTTTTTTCAGCAGTTCATTTTTCGCGACGTAAGTCGCGAAAAACTGCGAAAAATTTTGCAAAGTCTATGGGACAGCAAAAAAAGGAGCAAAAAAGACAAACATTGGAGTTTAACAAACGTCTACTGCTCAGGCATACTTTCACCTAGAGACTCCATTTAAACTTTAAATAGTAGACACAAGTCTTGTGTATTGGTGTATTACTCCACGTTTTGATAGGTTGAATAGTTTTTGATCAATCCCTGATCAATGACCATGATCATTTTTGGAGAAATTATGAGATTATAATGGGTGTGTATTGCACGGAATGTTCGTGCTAGAGTGCGTGATGTCATCAGCTAGAGTGGGGGAAGAGCCCAGAAAAACTCCTGATTCTTTCTCTTTCCACACTCCTCTTGGACACAATTTACACTGTACACACATAATTTTTTCACAGTTTTGTAGACAAACTTGTTGTGTCTCCCACAATGTGTTCAAAATATCAGCGAGACTTACAGAATTTGAATTAGCAGCCTCTGAGAGCGACCATGTCTGTCTCTTCTCCTCATTGACTCCAATACAAAAACTTTCTGAGAGGAGCAGAACGGACCGATGTTTTAAAACTGCCCGTGTCGCCAAAATATTTACTGTAGAAACACCAAATCGTACCAAAATTTTCAGGAAGGCCTTAGGGCACCGTTGATCCATGTTTTGTTCTGATAGGAGCTACCGTTTTGTCAGAATAAGCCTAAATGCGAGACCAGTGCAGAGGCAGAAAATCGGTCTTTTTCTCGACGTTTCTGTCTGCTTCAGCCTGGGAGCCCCTATCGTCATGGGCAACCAGCTCAAGTTGTCATGGTAACCTCTGATCCTCAGGCCAGGGTCGTTAACTCCATAAACAATCCACCTGGAGCTCGTTAAGATGTTTGTAAACACAGACACACAGCTAAATCAGACTGATACAGGATGCAGCTCAGTCACACACACAGACTCTAGAACCAGCTTCATGTCATTACAGTTACACACACACACACACACATTAAAAACACACAGGTAACATACAAATGGCTCCACACTCTAACACACACAGGTAACTTCCTGTGATTACAGTTAAAGACACATAAACACATCAAATGCGCGCGTAAAGCGCACACTTCTCTCACACTCTAACACAGGTAACTTCATGTGATTACAGCTCCTCCATATCAGTGCTTATAGAAAGATGATCATGTGTCTGATCAGCTCTGTCTTGACCTTAAGATCGTGGGTTTGATTCCCATGTTGACAGAGATGGTACTAACGGCAGTAGCTCCCGGTGCCCTTTCAAAATTTCCCAAGAGGAAATTTTCTAGTTCCAACGTATTACTGTGAGGCCAGTGCATTTTCAACCTTAAGAGCTTTTGTGATAGAGATGTCTATTACCAACAGCAGCACAAAAAAAAGCATGTTTGTTGCTTCTTCCACTGATTACCTTAGGTTATGATAAAAATAATGTATCTCAACTCAAGATATTAAGTCTGATCAGGGGTAGTGTGTGGTTATGTGGAGCATGCACACAATATCGGCTGAGTGCTTGGACAGAGATGGCAGCAAAAGCAAGATACATTATCCAGAAAGAAAACAACAGAAAAAGGGGCAGAATTTACTTTTGAATATTAATTTGACAGGATGTTAGAGTGAAGTTGTCACTCGTAACCTGCGCCTCTCCTCAATTTACAAAAGGAGGCAGAGCTGTTTTTTAATTAATGTACCGAGTTTACGGCTCCATCTGTTTATTCTGCAGGCACATGTGAGTTTCTCCCTCAGTTTATTTATCTTTTCACTAAGTGTGACCTCCCTCTGTTCACCTGTTCCCCTTCATTTCCTTCACCCTGCACAGCCAGTTACTGGCTTTGTGATAGCTCATTGCACATTTTCTTAGAATTTAAACTGACAGCGGCGAGGTGCTGCACCATTAGATTACTTTGTGATTCACGCTGAGAGTGCTACGCTGAGTGTTTCATGAGTTTGTAAACAACACTGATCTCAATGCTGGTGTTGGGTGGTTATTAAAACAAAAAAATACACTCCATTATAACCAACAACTTCTATGTCGCTGGGGTTTTCTGTGTCTAACTTTTCACACAAGTATAATGACCCAGAGTATGTTGTTGATGTTTTGCACATAAATGCAGTTAGGTCATAGGGATAATTATTGAATCCAGTTATTAACTCCTGTAGGCTCTCATATGCAGAGCTCTTCTAATCTCCTTCAAATGCTGCAAAATGTGCCTGATTGGCAGGGTTTCTGTAATTGTTTAGTGACTCCAGCAAATCAACACTGAAAGCAGTTGTGACTGTTGACTGGAGTTAATCTAAAACTGCCTGTAAACAAGCACATAATTCACGATAAACTGCAACCAGTCTGGTGTTAAAACGACTCACTCAGGATTAAAACTGCGGTCTCTGCTGTTGCAAACTCCTACTTTGCCAGCTGAGCTAATGCAAAGAAATGTGGGCGAGAGACTCATAAAATCATTATGGCTGCGTGATAAAACAGCACACACATAGTAAGGGATTTTGAAACTTCTGGGACAAAGACTGAGTGATTACTTGCAACAAAGAGGCCGGGGTTGTCACGTTTCTAAAATCCTATTCCATTCAGAAGTATTTGTGATTAACTTTTCCATTGTGGCAACACATCTGTAGGTTTATGCTGATTTAAGGAAGTCCTCACCCTTGAGGGTTTGTTGGACATTACTGCAGTTTTTTATGGTAATTTAATTACTTACTTAATATGTGCTGAATAAACATAACAAAACAAACATCTGCAGGTATGATAGGAAAGCGTCACATCTCTGAAGTTGTAATTGTAAATTTATTTATTACACTAAATCTTCACACAACAGAGCTGTCACAACTTTACAAATTTCAAACTAATTATTCACTTGGGGCTGCGTTTCCAAAACACTGGTTCTGAGCTGCTTTTTTTAAAATGTCCATTAGCATGTCCAAATTGTTTCATCAGAATGTCAACCACAGTGCCGGTTAAGACAATTAGCAAAACAACAGGGACATCATGCAGTTGCACATCACTGATTAAGTTCTTAGAAATATTAAGCAACTGGAGTTAGTGGTGCAAATTAAATATGAACCAAAAGCAGCGTGCATGGCTAGATTGGCTCATAATAACCCAACAAGGTTTGAAAACGGCAACCTTTGAAAACCAAGGTCAGACACCTTTGGGTCGAACAGATGGCTTCTGCCACAAACACCCTACATGATACAGTCTAATTGGCAGTAACGCATTATTTATTGACCATTTACTGAATTGGTCAATTAGGTTAATAGGTTACTTCAATGTTTACTCTGATTTACAAACCTGCAACTCATGAGCACCTGCCTCATTCCAGACAATAACAATCACCCATCATACGGATGGTTAAAGAGCAGATACATACTTCACACTGCGTGGTGTGCGGTGGTCGTTAATTCAGCATAAGGTTTCAGGCTTTTTTTTTTTTTCCAGCGTAGACTCTGATGTCTGTGAATGTTTAACAGGGCTATCAAGTTCCATTTAAAAGGCTCACTTATCTCAATGTGCATTTCATATGACAGACGTCACATTAGAGCTAAGAATCTGTTTGAAGAACTGAACCAACACTCATTTAGAGCAATTTTTTCAATGTCAAGGTACGGCTGCCCTCATTGAAAGACAGCTCAAGGATAGTTATCTTTGAACCTGGGTCCATATGCTTGCTCAGCCCCCCTTCTCCTCCTCCTCCTCCTCCTCTCCGACAAGAGCTCTGCCCATCTTCGGTAGTCTGGATCTCCCAGCACACCGGGTAAGACAAGAAGCTGCGAGTTTCGGGGGGACGTGAGGGGAGGGGTCCTGTCGAAAGCCTTGGCTGCCACCCGGTGTCACGCGCAGCACGAAACCCGGCACCTTGTCTTAATGAACACCCTGAGCTGTCACTATGCTCCTCACGTCCTGGAATACCACTTCACTTTGTTTATTTATTCATTATCTCTTATGTTCCTCTAATAAGATGGGGCTTGTGCGAGACACACCGAGAGGTGAGGTGTCTGCCGAGGATCTGAATGGAAGCACTGTCTAGGGCAACAAAAGTGCTAGCATCGAAGGGTAATGGGCCCACCCACAGGCTGACAGATCTAAAAGGGTGATTAACGAACACCCTAGGGAGAAAGGCAACAGGGGGGGTGAGTGTGTGTGTGTGTGTGTGCGTGGATGCCTTCTACTTTCTCTTTGTTTCTACTTCCATCTCAACCTTGCTATTTTTCCTCCCTCTCTCTGCTTTATGGTAATCTATACACAGATTTACTCATTCACTCTTTCACCTCGCCAGATGTGCAGAAACACACACAAACAACTGTACATGCCCAAATCGATCTTCCCATAGGCACCTTTCCCATGGTAATCTGGATCATTTTGCTCGCAAACATGCACATGTTGAGTGGCTGACAGGCTGAGCAGCCTCTATCAATCTAAATAAGATTCAGTGATGTAGCCCATACATTTTTTCTGCCTGAATGTCCTCCCCCTGAGAGCGAGCGTTCACAAAAGCAGCAAGTCCCTCAGATGGCGGGATAAGTTGAGCTCAATCTACAAGGAAACATGGAGGCCTATTTTATCGAGCTATATAAAGGCCAGGTTGATGGGGTTCTAAAAATATGGTGGTCTTAAATTTCTAGACATTCTCAGGCGCTAATAAAAGGATGCAGTGGCTCATTGTTCTACTTTTTTTTTTTTCCTAGGATGTGTTCCGTCCTGAATTCCAATGTGGGGGACATCCTTTCTTCTATCACTTCCCACAACACTTTCTCTCTCTCCTAATCTCTCATCCTGTCTTTGCGGCGGGTAGCAGAGGTTATCGACACATGAGACTGAATCTGCAGCTTTGTGGATTTGAATTAGTTTATTTGCGAAGAATCTGATCGCACAGGAATCGCACTTGTATTTATACCATCATCATCGATCACGGGTTTCCTCTGCACTTTCCAAAATCCAAAGGCGGGGACTCCCAGGCTTCCTATTACTGACTTCCACCAGTACTCACATCCTCCTGTTATTTATTTATTTATTTATTTATTTATTTGGTTCATTTCGGGCATGTCAATTAGTCATCATCACACATCATCTTAATCCAATAATACAATACACATGACCGAAAGGGAAAGCGGGAGAAGCAAAAGCTTATCTAGTCCCGCCCCCAATACTCTCATATTCATTTTTTCTTTGTCTTCTGCATGTTACATTTTGACATAACTTTTTTCCAGTATTTTCGAAACTTAACCATTTAACAATTTAACATAACACATTTTGTTACATGACATTTCTCAATTATTTTTAACATTTGACATTTTGACATAATGTGTTGCAGCATTAGGCAGTATGTAGAGTTGAAGAATTTGAAGTCCAGCTCTAGATAGAGCATAAGGATTACGTGTTGTACCCTCTAGGCCCACATTCATACTGTCCTTGATTAATCACAAACACCCTCTCACACAGTCACAGTCAGCAGCATGTAAACAAAACCTGTGAATTTAATAATAGCAGCAGTGGTTTGCATAAAGAAGATTCTAGACTGATTCACATATTCTCTTCTTTACACTTCCCATGGACTTTATGTGCTCAGGACAACAGCTGGTGAACATCCGCATCACTCCTCTGCTCAGAGTCACATACATTTTATTAGGGAAGTTGTTTATCATCATGAGTTCTGCTGAGTCGCAGCTCTTTAGAAGTGGTTTTTACAGGACTTCCTATGAGGGAATGAGTTTCATTTACAACACCCAGCCTCAGTTTCTGGCACACTAGCAGGGTTAAGTAGCCTGACTCTCGCCAGATCCTTGTAGTTCCGCAAAGCTATGCTGAGCTCCACACAAGGGTCTGGGACTGCTCCATAGGCGATGTCTTTCAGAAGGCGGGGCCTTGTAAAAAAAAAAATCCTTCTACGTATGTGATTGGATAAACCACTTGCCAACCCCGGTCGAAAGAAGAGCAAAAACGTCCTTGCCTCCAATAAATGCCTTCAAAACCATTCTCTGTTCAATATTCGATAGATTCGACAAAACAGTTGAAATAGCAGAATCAATGCCAACGCACGACTCCTCGCTGTGAGCCGCCATTGTTGTTTGAATCGAACAGCCGCTTCGGCGCTATGTCACATCTATGAAAGTCCCGCCCGGCGATCCTGATTGGTTCATCCTGTGAAGGAGTTTGCATTGCCCTCGAGTCCAGACCCTTGTGTGAAGCTCAGTGTAGCGCCTCTGGTGGAACTTTGTGGAACTACAAGGGTCTGGCGAGAGTCAGGCTAAGGGTTAAGGGCACCAGCCTACTTTTTATTCTTTTAGATGTTTTTGAGTCTATTCTAACTTTGTGTATGTGTACTTTGGGGTTATCCTTTTAACCCTAAAGTTAACACCCAACTTCAGTAGTGTTAGTGCATGCATATTTAAAGGGATAGTTCAACATTTTGGCAAATTGGCCCATTGCTATAATCCCTATATTCTGGTTCATTACCTGTAATTGTCAATGCAAGCTATTTTTTGAACAGCAGAGTAGAGCTGTGAGCTGCTCAGAGGTACGCTGTGGGGGGTAATGGTATTTCTTGGATTCCTCATCAAACTCATCAAATACACTTCACCGCATTATGAGATAATAATGGAATGTTACAAGACAGAGTTGTTTTCGAGGCAACTGCAGGGACTGATTTCTGAAAAACTGCTCCAGACGGGAATGCGATTCGTTTGATGAGGGAAACCAATAAATCATATTAGCCTCTGTAGTACAGCTCTGAGCAGCTCACGGCTCTGCTCCGTCGTTCTTCCACCGACAATTATAGATAACAAACCTACTCCTAAAACTATAGGGATCAGGGCAATGGGCCAATTTGCTAAAATGCCAAATATGTACTTTCCAAAACCCAAGCTAAGGTTTATGCCTCGTGTAACTGACTTTCACTGGTACTCTCATCCTCCTGTTATTGTACCTTCTACCCCACATGTCCTACTCCCCCTGCAAAATCACATGCACCATGTCACACAGTCACAGTACATTCAGCGTCATGTGAAGAAAACCAATACACAGCACATTGTCTCCACCACAGTCATCAACCCCGCAGCTCCTCCCATTTGTCACGTCTTGTTGTGCTACTCCCAGCAGGCAGTGTGACGCCTCAGACCTCTGACTTCCACAGTTACAATCACAACTGCAGCATAATTCATCTTGCTTGTGATCAAAAATCATGCTTGGGCCATAACTTTTCCCTGGCAGAATGTTTATGTGTTTAACACCAGGCTGCCAACTTGGTGTGTATACACCAGATGCGTAGAACTATAAAGGATGGTGATGATGATGGATGATAATGACTGTGTCAAGGCTGGTAGAGAATTTCATACCAACAAGGATATCGGGGTTAAAGCCCAGATGGAAGGGGTTAAATGATCGCTCACCACCTCCCTCTTCCTGCCCACTTTGGAAAATGATAAACAAGCATATCCAAGGCAGTTAAAGAAATGAACACCCCCCAGCTCGTGATACCAGCAGCCCTTCCACACTAAATCTGGCTGCTTTCATTTAAACTCCCTCAATTTTCAGTCTTTCTATATATCATCCTCATTCTGTCACATCCATCTGCTGGTCATTAGCTATATTCTGTCAGTGCAGGATTAAGGGGGAAAGTGAAGAGCTCGAGTGGCTCCGGCAGCCGCCACAGTCGCTATAACAGCAACAGCCGAGGTGCCTTGTTTTCAAATCACTGACCTTCATCAGACATATGCTCCTATGTGTGGGGCGCTAAGAGCGCTACCGAAAAGCATATGCAGATATGTGACACTTAATGCTCTGCGTCCCAGGCATCTGTCACGGCCACTGGCTTGTGTATTCGCCGGGGAGTCACCGCGCAGTGTGCTTTGAGCCGAACACGAGCGCTTTGCATCGCTATTCTGCTAATGGTGACGTGGCTTCTGCTTTTTTTCCCCCCACTTTTGCCTGTTTACGGGCATCGGCGTGCTATTGTGCTGACACCGGGGTGGGGGAGTCTGTTTGATCACTTCCTATGTGATGAAAACGAGTGGGATTGTTGCGTTTCCATGGAGGGAAAGAAAGGGATTTTTTTCCTTTTTTTAAAGACAGGCCTATTACTGAGGCCATAGATGGAGAGAGGGTGAGACAGATATACCCCAACTTAGTTTTCTTTTCAGTTAGCAGTGGGGGAAAAAAATGAAATGCAATTTGTACACTGAAAATTGGCCATTGTCTTCAGGAAGATTGTTCAATTCAAATTATGACATTGAAACGACATTGGCCTGACTCCGCAGTAGGCACAAGGACACAGCAGAAAAGACACAGCTATCATGAATGGGGACTTCTTTTTTTTCCCTTTTTTTCATGATTACGGCACAGCCTGGCAACGAGCGGGAGCATGAAATTGAAAATGAATTGATTGTGAGCTGAATGAATGGCACTTACTTTGTTTTTCATCTTTTGAAACAATACATATCTCTGATCAACTCGAGCCTTGTTTTCATGCTGATAAACAACAGTCCTTCTTTTGGGCAGCGGGGCTCTCTTGGTGGCCCCCGTCAGCCTCTATGCGCGATAGTCTGTTATGATGGCCGCCTTAACGTTTCTGTTCATAAACTGTGTTTTTTTGTTCTAATATTTGCACATTTCCAATATGTGCTCATTGACATTTGGATTTCCCAGAGAGTGTCGAGGCAGGATGCCAGTCCCCCCCTCTTTTTTTTTTTTATTCAGTTCCCTCTGAGCATGAATTTATAAATTGAAAAACCAGGCAAAAATGACCTTAATCCGCTCTCCGTCATTCTGCAGGAAATGTTCGTGCTCTGCAGGGACCGGGTTTACAGCTACCATCTGTTGCATTTTTCATTAACAAAATCTATTTCTTCATTTAACCATGCATGCTCAGACAATGCTATGGCTCCCATAACACCCCTAAATCCTGGATTGGAAAAGAATGAAAACACCAAGTTGCCATAGAGAACATGTTTTCAGATTAGTGCTGTAATTGCAAGTATAATGCAAATATATTCATCAAGGATTATGGCCGTGACATTTTGTGTGTATTCAGGTAACAGGGGACAGCAAATTCATCTAATAGCGCTGACTCAGAATGGACCTGAGAATAACTTCATGTAATCTCTATTGCTGACTTGTTTGCCCTGAGAACATTACAATGCCTATAACACATATTGGAGTTCTCTATATCTTGCTCAAGGACGCTTAGAAAAAGATGCGCAGCTAAGGTTTGGGCTTGGACTTGCATCTTTGTCGTGGTGGGAGAACTTCTGAAGCCACAAAACTAGTTTGCCCCAGTAGATTCAAAGGTCTGAACAACACTAAATCTTACTTCGGGTGATAAATGACAGGCTAAGACAACTACCGATAAAGTTTTGTTTTTACTGTGCACAGTTTATGATATTTTAAGTAGTCTATATTCATCTTTTCATGGCTTTGCCAAGTCCTTCTGCTCTCGTGGAGTGGCTGCCCAGCCAGCATATATCATGTCACCATTCTCTGATAGGTTTATTGATTTTGCACTCCCCTCAGCACCATCTCTCAAACTTTTCAACACAAGAACTAACTGAGACAGATATTTTCCAACTGCTCAAAATAGATCATTAGCCAATTGGAAAAGATGGACTTTAAGCTCCACAGATCTATACAAAAGATTAGGAGAGATGGAAAGAGGGAAAAATCCCAGAACAAGTCCGCGTAGTAAAGAAAAACAGGGTCTGCCTTGTGTTTTGTGCTCTGCTGATGTATGCAACTGAGTAGGAGGGACAACAGCTGGGCTATGAAATGTTTATGGTTAATATATGGGAATAATATCTTGTCGGGTGCGATGATAATATGCAGCTGTGCCTGAACCCCCCCACCCCCACCCACAGTCTCATCCCTCCAGGACCACAGGCAGAGAGATGATGGACAGTGGAGAAACGAAGACCATCTCTGCTCTAAATCCTCTCCCTTCCTGATATGACTACAGGTCTCTATCACTGTGCCTGAGCACATCCGTATCACCGGGGACAATCTACCCTCTGGGATGGGCTGTTTTCTGAATGGTTTCTGCCAGCTTCCTCTTTCTTAGGACAAATAGGGTAATAATTCCATCAAGGAGAGAGGATGAGGGAAATAAAACATGCAAGAAAGGGAGGGGAATTTTTTAATGTGCTTCGTTGTCTCGGATGCAATTACAGTGCCCATCATGTGATGCTTTATCTTTCAGTCTCCATGGATTCTAGCTCTTACTCTCTCTCCCTCTCACACACACACATATGGACGTCGGAAAAATAAAAGCATGAAGCATGTGTGGCTAAAAAAAAAACAGGGGGAATAAAAACAAGCAGAAGCCAAAGTGCCATGTTCAATTTTAATTTGTTTGTTGTTACAGTACAAACCTGTTCAACAATGTTCTGTAAGTTTTAAAAAAATAACACCTTGAGCCAAATAAATTATGATAGCACATTCCCAGATCACTTCCCCGAGAGTAATCTGTGAGGATTTAAAAATTAGGCTGCTCTCTATGCATACTAATTGCAGACAGCTTGGGATAAACATATGATTTCAGAATTTTTAATGTAGTTAGTCATTGCCGTGACATTTTTTCTGACTCTACTCCGACTTCAGGCAAGGTCTTTTCTGATCAAGTTAATTACTTTGAGGGGAGCAGTCAGTGAGGCTAATTAAGAAATATGTCTAACTGCACTATGGTCAATGACAGCCCTACTCCTACCACTGGGTTCTGGCCTAGATCACTAATGCCTGCTATTTAGGAATTACCACATGACAAATATCCAATCAAACCTCCTGAAACTGCCCTCCATCATAGTGGGCTGAACTGTCATTGCGGGCAGGTTTCCTGGGTGGCTTATGAAGCCACCAGTAATCAGAGGAGTTCACGCCAAGTTGTTGATTACTTCAAATTAAGTGTCTAGAGGCCACTAACACCCAACTGTGTCACCCATGGCTCAAAAAAAAGACGACACAATGTGGGCCCTAGTTTCCTGGTGCAGCGCAGGTAGCGAAGCGAAGCGCAGCCGGTCTAATGCAAGTTTGGACTGGCGCAGACAGGCACAAAGTCAAGTCGGGAGATTGGCAGATCGCGCTCCGCCAATATGGGTGTGGCGGCGCAGCAGGAGGCGGTGTCACAGATTCAGCTTGGTGAAGCGGAAGTTTCGTGAGAAAATGTCCCGCCGACTCTGCGCCGAAAGCAGACCACCTCAAAGCAGGTCTATCTCGGGGCAAGGCGAAGCGGAGCTGGCGGAGAGGGAGATTGGTTGACCGGCGAACAGTCCACACACGTCAGCAAAACCTCACAGACAGGTTTCTACTGTTCCAGACGCAATTAGATGCAATAAATAACCACAATAACCGCTATTTAATGCAACTAATGGAATCAACACGTGAATTTATATCTATAAAGATTGTCCCGTCACATCTGACGTCAGATCAAAGGCTGTTGGCAGCGTAATGTAAACTCCACCTGATTTAACACAGCAGGGACGAACTGGCACTGGAGCTGTGGATTGCGGTGATGATCCGCGTGATGATCCGCGATGATGATTGAGAGATAATAAATAATTATAATAATAATAAATAATAAAGCCTGGTTGGTTTGTGGTTTGCCCCGTCACATCAGATCAAAGGCTGTTGGCACGCGTAATGGAAACTCCACCTGAATTAACACAGCAGGGACGAACTGGCAAAGCAGCTGATTGTGGACTGTGAGGGTGGATGACAGCATGTCACCATGTTGAGATGTGATGATCCGCGTTATTTATTTACCATAAAACTTCAAATTGCTGTCGGTCCCAATTAACCATTAATCCACTCCTCTTATCCGCACTTCAGCACCTGTCTGTACAGTGTCAGCCTGGCTCAGCTCGCTCCTTGTAAATGACTTATTAAAAGTAGCGTTAACAACCAGTTCTCTGATTACTCATAAGCGTATTTAGGCTATACGTTGCATTATTATTTTTTTTTTTTTAAAGGATGGTGGAGCCAGCCAACACAGGTGCTGAAGTGTGGTCAGTGAGACCGAGGACGAGTCCGCCCTGGCCGTATTTACAGTAATTCCTCCGCTGCCTGCCGCCACGGAGTGAAGCCTCTCTTTCCCCAGAAGGAAGGAGGTTGAACACTTTATTAATAAACACCGGTTGATTTGAGATTTAAACAAATAAAGCCCGGGCCTTTGTTTTAAGTTTTACGGGTATGTAGCCTATTTATTTATGTATTTATCAATTTATCAACGAGCCAGCGACGTCAGGCAGCTGGTTGTCGCTTAGTTGTTGTTTTTTACACTGGCCAGCGGTTCTCAGTGTATCAGATCAAACCTGATTAAGGATATTAGTAAACTCATTATTCAGCCACTCTGAGCTCGGACCTCCGGACCAAAACAGCTGTTTCCTCCTGGGAGAGGTTCTGCCTGTGGCGTCGCTGTCTCCTCCTCTCCTCCGTCCATGTCAAAGTAGGAAATGACATCACCGCGGCTCACTTAAAGGTGAGGAGAGGAGCTCATTTGATTGGTGAAGATCCGAATCGGCTGTGTTAATCCCACTTCACGCCTTTCTCTCCTCCTCCTGTCTCCCTCCCGCCCCGTCTCCTCCCTCCTTGGTATTTGCGCTGGGAGGCAGGACAAGGGGCGTGGGTGCGCCGGTCTGCGCCGGACTTCGCTGCCCACGATTCTTGCAAAACGCACCTGGACACACCCAGTTGACGTGGCGAAGCTGGGTTGCGCCCTCAGTTAGACCGGTCTGCAAAACTAGAATTATAATCAGTGATATTGGTGGACAGCATGACCTTGGCAAGCTGTTAATCAGTCTTCTAGCTTCAGAGGTGTCACACGTTGAAATTAAAAGAAGTTGCTTATAATGAACTTTGGTACCAGAGGAAAAAAAAAGTTTTTATTGGACTTCTTTGTGAAAGAAAAAAAAATCAATATGAACTGTGATCTCTGGCCTAGAAATATAAAATGCTGTGTAATATCTGACTTTGAGCATAAAGCACTGCAGCAAACCTCAGACATGAATAGACCTGAACACTTAAGTGTAAGAGTAATTAGAGTTGCACAGAGCACCGATTCACCTCATAGGTTCTGGTAGTGTGTGATGAACCTAGACTTAAAACTGCATTCCTCTCATTCATTTCAAATATGAGGAGTAGGAGTAGGATATTTTCAGACTTAATGTGATACGATATATATTTTCTCTATAAGAAACCAAGATTAATGATTAAATATCTGGATTTAGTTAATTGACACATTGTAAAAAAAACTCAACTACTGTAAGACCAGCTGCTGTAAACACATACTCTTAAAGTACATTTCCTACTGAGGAGTGCTGGCAATTAAGTGATTTTCACACTAGACTTTACTTTTTATCCACACTTATTTATTTATTTACTTACTTGTTAATGTATAATAAGAAGAAAAAGACATACAGAAGCTGCTTGAAACAGCTAATTATGTAAGTAGTCACAGCCAGTTTAGTTCCACTTAAAGATATATATTTAACATCTAGGACATGCTAGTTCCTATTACGTTATGTATCCTATAACACTTAGTTACAGAACACACTGGCTTCATTTAACAGTTTGTAGAATAGAATTCAGCAATTTATATATCTGCCATAATATTTAAATAAACTGGAAACAGACTTTTTTAATACATAGTTTGGTATTTTGGGAAAAGAAAGGAGCTTATTGCCTCTCTTACTGAGCTTTAGTAGAATGACAGAACTTTGTGTCTGTATGGGTTAAATAAGAAGCCACTGCCAGCAGCTGGTTAGCCTAGCCTGTATTTGTTTGTTTGGACATAAGTGGACAAGGTGTTCCCAGTCTTTCCACTAAGCTAAGCTAAATAGCTTCTTGCTGTAGCTTCCCATTTACCATGCTGCATGGTAAATGGGAAGCTAAAAAATGACCCCAATTAGAATCAATGCGTTTTTGCAGTAAATGTCTTTAATTTTGGTTAAAGATGATGATTTTCATTATATTTTGGTCAACAAAAGTGTGATTTCATTTTTGACATGTTCATTTATCACTTTTTATTCACATTTGATCACAGAACAATCAATCACATATCAAAAATGTCAAAATCCATTGTTTGTGTGTCCGTCTGTCTGTTTAACTATGGAGGACGAACAGAGGACATTCAGTAGGACCGGGGACCATAACACTGTCCACGCATATGTAAACACACAAACATCTTCTCTCTTCTCAGATTTCAGATGTATTTATTTTTTAAAAATGAGAACAGTACATATTGATGGACATTGACATGTAAATATGTGGGTTTGTAGCCAAGTGGCTAATTTCCATCCCCAGTCCCATTGGCAGGTTGATGTTAGACATAAGAAACAACGATGATAGAAAGTACAAAGGGTAAAAAAGTACAAGAGGCAGAACTAGGACAATAAAACACATTGACATCTTACACAAAACATATGAACAACATACATAAACTGTGCAGTAGGATCACTTGTCAGGCAAGGTCCTCGGGAATCCTAGCTGGCCTCCTATAGCAGCCATGATACTTTAGATGACAAAACATAAAAAGGACAATGTTTTAATGGCACACAAAACTACTGTATAAAACAATACGTAGCTATGTAAGTAAATGTCTGTGTATTTATATGTAAGTAACTACACTGACAGGCATGCACAAACACACACATGCACGCAGGACGCACACACACACACACACACCATAATACATACATCATATCAATAATCAATAATCGTATAACGGGTTAGCTGTTATTACAGGGAAGTTATAGATATATTAAGAGTCTCACTCTCTACACAACAAATGCAGTAATGTCAGCTACCTTACTATACTAGCTAACATAAAAGTACTAACATTACTTTGCAGTTAGCTAAATAGTGCCTACTTTGTAACAGCAACGCAGGCTAATTTGATGACAATAATACTCTATCACAGAAAAGTCATGGATGTGGAAAATAAGTTTGTAAATGAAGATAATACTTACATGTATGTTGCTGTGTAAAAATGACCTCCTGGGTGGTGAGACTTCTGACATTAGATGTGTAAGTGGGACAGTAACACTATACTGCCAGTAGTGTTGATAAGAATCAAAGGTTGCTTGGAAATTCCATAGGAAATGCTTGGGGTCATTTTTGACCCCACTTATGGAAGAGTGGGGTAGTGATACAAAAACTGCAATTTCTTAAAATTAATGAAATATTTTTTAAAAATACAAATGGCCTCATGTCACAAACATGTTTCATGAGGAATACCTGGAATATGAAATTATAATTACTTTTAATTTCAAAGATTTCGAAGAATAACTACCCGTGGGGTCATTTTTGACCCCACTTATGCATCTAAGGGTTAAATACCTGGGTCTGGCATTAGTCTCAGACAGCTCATAGGCCTATGGAAGTTGTTGCGGCTGAATTTGTCTTAATTTATGTTACTTTGTAAAAAAAAAAAGAAAAAAAAGAAGTCATTTAGGCTATTGTCGTAGTTGTTAAATGTTGTTCTTTGGCAATATCTGAATTTTTTCATTGCTATTATATTTCTGTGTATTTGATTAGGCCTATAGTTACACGCTGATCATTAAACGAACAAATCAGAGGTTACTCAGCAGTTACTCAGTACTTGAGTAGCTTTTTCACCAAGTACTTTCTACTCTTACTCAAGTAAATATTTCAGTGACTACTTTTTACTTTTACTTGAGTAATATTATTCTAAAGTAACTATACTCTTACTTGAGTACAATTTTTGGATACTCTACCCACCTCTGACCATGCAGACATGAGAGTGGTGTCAGCTCTTCCATCAACCAATCTGCGAGAAGTGAATGTGCATATTTATTAAAAAATTGTCTCGTCTATTTCTACATGTGTTATGACTAAACATTCTGGAATTAATCAGATTCAGGTTCCAAAACACATCAGATCCATTTGACAAATTCCTCTTCTGGGACACATCAATCGTGATTGCGGGCGATTCTGGCCCCACAAAACCATCAGTTCCATTTAAAAAGATTGTAGCTCTGTAACACATCAACCTCATTTAATGGGTGATGAGAAATGGATCTAACACCGAATGACTAAGAAGGACCACACAAGGGCTGGTCCGGCACTAAGTGAAAAAGAGACAGAGAGAATTTCAGTCTGGGTGTGTGTGTGGGTGTGGATGGGGAGGGGGGAATCCAATACAGAGGTGGGGTGACTTGAGCAGCCATAAACAGTCTTTTTCATGAAAATATCCCATATAGTCAGAGGCGCCGTTGGCCATAAAGACGACTGAATTATTTATGAGCAACATTTTGGAAACAGCAGTGAGAATTTGTGGATAGGGTGATGCATGTCCAGTGGCCTTATTCTGTGGCAGTCCTCTAATGCTTTGATAAATGGCTGTTATCTACACCCTTTGGTGTATGACGGCCATCTGCTATGGACTCCTTAAGGGCCAATTGGAGACGTTCAGAAATCTAGGTCAGCTCAGGTGGCTGCATTAGAGGAAAAGGTTGCTGACCGTGAGAAGTCCGGCAATCTTGGTCTGTGTCACACGGCCACGCTGACCTCCTTATCAGCGCGGACAGAACTCAGTTTTCAGTTTGTACTCGGAGGCTCGCCTCAGAGGGATTGGCTCTGAATCAGGATAGATTTACCCACTGGACTGCCATTTCTGCACACTCATGTCTGCCTGAGCAAAAGCACCACCGCCTCTGAAAAAAGTCAAGTTTAGTATCCTGTGCATACATTTAGTTATTGCTCTCAGGGAAGAGACGTCGTCAGCTGCTTGTGCATGCTGCATATGCATATATACACACAGCGAGGCAGTCTGAACTTAATAAAGTTAACAATGAGAACCTTGCCAGTAAATTATAAAATTTTCATACCATTGCCCACTGAGGATTGCACTTGGATGCTTTAACCTACCAAATGCAGGGTAACCTTCATATATCTGCCCAAAGATGCAGGCTGATTAAGAGTGCAGTGTTGTAAGATTCATGCTTCCCTTGTGTCTGTGGCTGTCAGAGTGTATCCAGGTGGGTGGATTGAGTAGTAACCGGAGGTAGAGAAAACACTAAATGGTTAAGTAGGTTTGTTTTTTCCTTGGGGGTTTCAGAGCCTCTTCTGGACTAAAAGAGATGAGACCATCCGAGCAATTAATCATGCTGGTATTGGCATGGTGGATACAGTATCCACTCAAGGACAGCTTTAAGATGCATTAGGCCGAGTGCTGCCAATCCCATGGCACGGACAGCCCGGGGGAAGTGGGGCAGGGGGTGGGAGGGTGGGGGTTGGTTGGTGGAGACGTTTCTCGCTAAACCATGATGCGTTTCCTTGGCCTATTCCGCTCACCTACTTCTATTTGGGAACACCGGCGAGCCCGTCTAACGATTTGTTACTCGGGAGCTGCTGGAGCTGTTTGGCTCTGTCAACGTCTTCTGTCAGAGAACAGGAAGCTGATGTGTGTTCACAGCTTCACTCTTCCTCGTATCGACTACGCCGCCAGTGCTTTAATCATCCTTTACAATAAATCTCAATCAATTCAGCGCCGAGGATGCGGTACACGTGCAGATGGCATGGGCTGATAGTCCTGACACATTGCAACTCAATCAAACGGTGGCACAATATTGCACCCCCACCACCACCACACCCCAAAGCCCCCTCTCTGCACACACACACACACACATGCGCGCTCCCCAACACCAGCCGCTTCCCCGTCTCATAGGACGAGGATCTGTGAAGCGGCACTCTTGCTAATCTATGCCATCATTGTGCCATGTAATCAGAGCTAGTATCATCCTCCTCCGTTCTCCAATGTCAAGCCTTGACAACGATATGAGGACTTATTAGTTTAATAGGCAACATAAACAAATCACAACCACTTAGCCCAGCGATCATTTCAGCAGCACTCAGTGGACATCTTCTGCAAGACTCCAAAATTGAGACTGTGGTCGGGGGGATTGGGTTATGGCGTGATGGTGGTAAACAGGTGGCTCCATCGGCGGTTTGCCAATACACGCTGCACCAAATGGAATAAAATGGTGAAACAGATGTTCTGCTGTGCTGTGCCTTGATTTGAGTGGTGCTCAGGCTTTTAAAGCCTATTGAAGTATACGCAGCGCCCTGGCATGGCTGACGGGCCTGCTGGAGGACTTGACAGCGGCTGTGAACCCAGTAAGTACTGACTATGACTTCTTGCTGGGAATGGTCTGACAAGGGTGTCAAGCAAATGAGAGGAGCCTGTGGAGGAGGGGGGGGGGCGAAAAAAAGAGAAAGAGGGAGGAAAGCAGACATCCGGTGGTATAAGCAATGCAACTGATCCGAGACATGCAGTGGAAAAGAGGGATGGGTGACGTGAACAGAATGCAACAGAGACCCGAGCGCTGCAGAAGCTGCAGAAGTGCTGACAGCGGCCCGCGTTTGGGCACACGTTCAACTCTGAGAGCGTCCAAATGTTTAGGTGCCTTTGGCAAAATCACTGACCTCTTCCCTCCGAGGCAATCAAGCAGCATTAAATGGCAGTTAGAGAAGTAGTAAATCTGCATGACAGTGAGTCAGTAATAACATTTACAGCCACAGATGAGCCACCCTCAGTCTAGAAGGTTACCCAGACACTCCTCTTGCAACGGCGGCAGTTACAGGGAAGAGATTGGATGATCAACTAATAATTGCCATTTTGGATTTTGATATGCTTTTAAGAAAGGAGGAGGAAGTTCACAATGAGGAAGAGGGGTCTGAAAGCCCGTAATGACAGCGGCCTGCACACAGAGAGATGGAGCGGGGGCGGATAGTGTGGATAGCTGTGAAATTGATGCGACCTTGAAAAGATCTGGAAACGGGGAGAGTCTGCCTGGTAATTACGGTGAAAACGTGTGTAACTAACTACCATGTTCAGCCCGCCAATGAGCACAGGCTCCCTGACCACGCACCATACTCAATTACAGGGGAGAGAGACGAGGAGAGAGCCAGCAGGAGTGAGGAGAGGGAGGAACCGGGGTCATTTTCCCCTTCGATGACCTTCAGACTAATGCGGCCCAGGAGAGGCGGCTATTTTCTGAATCTCACTGGAAGATGTCCCCGTGCTCTTAGAGATGTTTTTCTTTCCCAGCCCACGTCTAAGATGCAGGTGGGGGGACAGAGGAGGAACTGGGATAGAGAAGACAGGATGAAGTAAACACGTCCGCTTGTGTTTAACAAAGAAGAGCGACTTAATTGGATGAATTTGTGTTCTTTATTGAATTTGATATTCCCTCCTTGTGTTTGCTTCATTTATGTCCTATTGTGTTGCACATAGATTAAGTTTCACGTGTGGAATGTACAGTAATGCTTCATCGATAGCGTGCCAGCACTCTCAGGTGCATCCTTTATATCCGTGATGCGCCTCCCAGGATGCACCGGTGTTTTCCTGCTGGCTGCTGATGTGAATTCCCACCGAGACAGATTAAATGCACGTTTATTTTGTGCGGCAAATAAAGTGGCTCCGATGCGAATGCAATCTCCGTGAGGCTGTTATTTATTTTAAGTCGCTGTGATTGGCACAGCGAGAGAAACTTTTGAGATGTTTGAATATAATTAGAGGGATGATGAAATTATTTTCTAATCGCAGGCTCAAAGCTCGTGGCGTGTTAATGAACTTTGCCTCCTAACTTTGAAGCCCCAAACAGATTGTCCATCTGCACGATGCCATATGCGACTAGAGGCTGCTGCTGCAGAATGAATAAGACGCTGTATGATCACACAGCCTGTTTGTTAGGAGACTGTGTTTGTATATGAGCTGCTTTGTACCAAAATTAGACATACAGCATCTGAAGAGAGATGACACCAATTCACATTAATTGATTTATTGCACCATAAAGAGTGTATGGAATATAATTTCTTTGAAATAACATTCTGCGTCGTGACTGCGTCTCGAGTCTCTAAATTTGTTGAGCTCAAGGTGAAAATTGATTTACTTAGTGATAAAAGGTCTCATGCTGTGTTTTCTAAAGTGAGATTTCCATGTGTTGTTTGTATATAAATCATATCTATATTAATACTGTATCAAATATCACAGCACTGAGTCCACACAGTGAAGCACACAGCATGTCTTCAGAAACTCAGCCTCAAAATGAGCTGTCAGGACTCCTGTAACATTGTGATGTCACAACAAAATAGTCACCACTCTAAGCCATGCGCCAAGCCCCGCCCACCTGGATGTTTCTCTGAGATTTAAATCTAAAATCTGCTCTACTTTCATTGGATCATTTTTAAAACACATTAGAAGAGAGTCTTTTTTTCTGATTGCTTCACTGACATGTTGTTGCTAGGGAGAGGAGTTGTACAGTAAAACTACACTAGGATGGTTGGTGATACATCACCAACATCTTCTCATGGATCAACACTTGAAGCAAAACTAGAAGCAGCAGAAGTGTAAAACATGGAGTCTCCGAGTCATGAATAAATTAGCGTTGTCATACCCTGCAATATTTGTCCTTTGGTGAATTTGTGTGTGCACCAAGCGTTCAGCTAATACCGTATCACATTTTGCATCTCAAGCACAAAATAAAATAACAGCTGACTGCAGTTTGTTCAGATTTGCCTTATTTGACACTGAAAGGTGAGAAAAAGTGTTACCTTATACCTCATTTCCCTGCAGGACTGTGTCCTCCTTACTTTTTGCACTGGAATTATTTGATTGCAAACATTTTCACACATGAGAAAGACTGAACAAGCGGCGCGGCATCGAGGTTCCATGTACACGTGTAATTATCTTCTGTAGGAAATAATCTGATAAACTCCAATAACAAATAACTTCACTTGTCTCACCACATGACAGCCGCTCTCTTAACTCTATATATTACACAAATTCAGTCGATTATGAGTATTAAGTGCAGCAGCCTCAGTTGATGCAGAGCTTATTGATTGTCTGTCACTGTCTCAGCTGTGAGTAGCCTTTTCTCCTATTCAGCACCAACAGCCACTATTATATGCACTATATATGTGCGTGCTGTATACAAACTATAAACACTTGTTTTATTCAAACATTCATTACAAATAAATAGATTTTTACATCATATTTATCAGTATATCGTAACATGCGGTGCAATTGGGAGCAGCAAAGTCTGGTAGCTCGGCGTTTGTACTCAACCTTTGCTTTATTTTTGTTCTGTTTTTGAAATGCTGCCCATAGCTGTTAGCATGTTATACTCATTGATAGCTGCCACCCTTGGGATAAAAGTTTCAGAGTGATATTGAGCTGTCATTTTCATCCTCGCGCTAAATAATGAAGTGAAAGTCCAGCCTTCGTATGGACCACAGCCATGGACACACCTGCCTCCATATTGCTTCATTTTGAAGAAATTTGAGAGGGACAAGTTGAGAACCCAGCACAGCCTTGACCTAGTTGACTTTAGTTACTTTTTTTCCAAGCTGGGGATTTACAGAAAGATGAACAACAACAAAAAAAAGAAAGGAAAAGAGAGAAAAAGAAAAAAAAAATCAAGGTCCTACGTGGGCTTTCCGGCACTTTGAAGGTGCTCTGATGCTCCTGAAGTTTCTTTCCACTATACTTTCTGAGGAGACATAAAACAAAGCTGTACAGCCACACTCTGTCTGAAGTTGCCATTTCATCACAGCGCACTACAGCGGGTGCACAAGGACTTGACTTGGCTTCCCTACAAAGACTAGATGCTGGAACCACACACTGGACTTCCTACTGTCAAAAAAGGTGGATTTTAATCATTTAGTGTAAAGTATGAATACATAAATAAATAAAAGAGCTACTTGACAATAACTGGAATAAACTTCCATAGTTTGAACTTTTTCGTGTTGTTTTGTGTTGGCTCCATGGTATGAAATGTCTTTTAAGGCCTGTTCTGTTTTCTATTTATTTATTTATTTATTTATTGTCTTGTTGTTGTGGAGGTTTGTGTAACATAATTATTCTGTCATTTTGGACTCTGTAAAATGAGATTCTGATCTCAAGAGGTCACAGTCATTAAATAAGTGTCACATAAACAAATGAAATACATTACTTTTTCTTTTGGAATACTTCATTGCTGAAGGGTTTGATCTTTGCATCCATTTAAACTGCTACACACCTTTGTTCGAATAATGTGTTTGTGTGTGTGTGTGTGTGTACATGTGTGTTTCCCTATCCCCTCTAAAGCAGTACTTCTGTAAGGAAACAATGTCTCCACTTGGCCACAGTGAAAAGATCTAATTAAAAGCTTAAGTGTGTTTTCCATCATTAGATACATACGCAAACACTCAGGAAACAAACAAACAAAAAATGCATCCAGTCTCCATTCAGTAGCTGATTAAGACACAAAAAAGAACAAGGATTCCAAGAAAATATAATTTAAAGCAGACAGCTTGACTATCTTCACAAACTCCAGTCCCCTCTTAAGTTGGGAACTATTCATTTAGTCTCTGTCCCCATCTGTTTTCTATCTCATCTTGAAATTGTCAGTTTCACTTATTGTGCAGCTTCCTTGAAAAATAATATTCCAGTTGAAATTATGCTCATAATGATAACATTCACAGGCACCCCCTTGTAGATCCAGATCAAAGGCCTTTTTTTTCCTTTTTTTGAAATAGTAGATAAAAGAATGGGGAAGAAATTACATTACAGAGTGGCGCTGAGATCGACCCATCCAAGAAATTCAGTGCAAGTAGAATCCAGGCGCTTTTTGCGAGGCACTTCCAGCTGACATCAGAGAAACTGAAGTCTGGGACCATTAAAAAAATATTCCAACTTAAGTTCAAGGATTTTGTTCCTAGTTGTTATGAAGCGTATTCATTAAATATCTCCAAATACACATGCAAGCTTGAAAAAAGAGAGGGAGACTAAAATAATTTTCAGCATAGTTTGTATCTTATTCAAAGGTTATTCTGCTTATGGCGAACCTAAGAATTGAAGAAATATCAGCATGATGTTTGAAGTGTTTGTTACTTGGTGTAAAAACTGTGCTTTTCTAATGTTGCATCACTGCTGCACAGAACACATCCACACATCTAATTCAAAGGTTCCATATTTTACACTTTTCGGGTGTATTTGAGGTGTTGATTCATGAGAAACTATACTTGTGAGGTCCCAAAAATCATTGCGATGTACATTCATAAAAATCCCCTCTCTTAGGTCAGTGAGCCTATCAGAAGAGAGGAGGTTTTGATTGGCCAATGGTATTTTTTGAGCGATTAAATAGAAATACAGAACATCCTGCAAAGTTTGATGCTGCATTTCTCTGTAGAATTTGCACTTTCAACTTTCAAAGTATTATTATGGGACATAGCTCTGCTGGGAACAGGAAACAAAGTCATTTCATGGAAAATAAAACTGCCTCCAACGTTGATCATTTTGTATATTCATTGGTATATTTGGCCATTATGTCTCATCGGTTATGATAACACTGGACTCCTCAAGGTGTCTATAGCAGCAGACATCACAAGAAACAAGAAATTCTTGCAGCCAGGTTCTCAGCTGAACTGAAGTTATTCGAAATGGTAAACGAAAGTGAAAAGCATCCATCACAGCATCCCGGCTAACTTCATTATTACAGCAGCACTCACTTTGGGGCATAACTCCAGAGTTTATTCTAAATTATTTGTGTGTTTACATCCTTTCTGATCATTTGAATGCCTGTGATTTTTGGCTCTGGTGGACTTATTGGTAACTGAGGTGGTAACTGAGACATCTTTATTTCCCTGAACTGTTGTACTGTATTTAGTGAAAACTGAAATGTGGATTAAGTCTGGATGTGCTGAATGTGGCACAATGAACAGGTATAGAGATATAGAGCTGTGGTGGACTGTATTTAGAGACCTGGATGATGCTGCCACTCTGCCTCAGAGACCACTCTACCAAAAACAACTGTTAAGAGTACTTCTTGTATCATGTGCTAGAGTCGAGACAAACAATTTGTTTTCTTTGTTGCTCATAACTGCTGCTCTTTTCATTCGTTGACAATAATTACACCACACTGTACTGTAAGGTGCATTGTGTATTGTTTATAACTACTGCTCATACAGTATAATGCTGAGATAATTCTTTTCCTCTTTATACCCATTTTTCATTTTTCACACACTTGTTTTGACTTGTTGTTTGCACCTTGGGGTCAGAGGGAAATAATTGTGATCCCCTGTACTGTATGCCCTGCACATCACAGACACTGACTTCGACTTCATTAAAATGTCAAAGCTTTTTAGGTGTAACGGGGCAAAAATAAAATACATTTTAGGATATAAGACAGGAAAAGGAATGTCTATCTGAGCAAGGTGATACAGACTCCCAAAATGTTTGTGCCACTCAATTTAAAACCGAAAATCAGCCGAGAAAAAATTGTAGATACTCAGAGAGAGGCAAAAGGGAATACTCTGATGATATGGAGACTTAACAACTGTGATTACACCTCTCTAAGAATGGAAATTTCCAATTGATTACCAATTCAACCTAACACATGATTTGTCCTGAATAAAAGCAGCACAATAGAGCAATAATCCTCCTTGAAGCCTCTGAGACTCCTTTTTTGTCATCAAGGATACAATCAAGCATGCAAATCTCTGAAGCTTCTCTGGGATATAATGATATAATGCTGGATAGAAAAAAAAGAATAATGAACCTGGTTCAGCCAACGGCCTTTTTAATGTAATCCAGCTACTGTCTCTCTCACAGCGCATTTCATCAAGCTTCAATAAAATGATACATGAAAAGTGACACATTATTACTGAAGGCAATCTGAGCTGCTCGGAGACAAAACAATCAAAGAAAGCAATCTGAAAAATCACAGACAACAATCTCGACAAGTGCTGGGTGAAATTAGAAAGGATTTAATTTTGGCGGCATGGTAACAATCAAGGAGCGCTTCAGGCTTCTGTAACATTAGAGGTCTAACTTCCCATGATGCAGGCGGACACGGTTTGTTTGATTGCAAATGAAAAAAGTCATGTCAGAGGTGTACTTTTGTGTTCAAACAAAGAACACAATCCCATTAGAGGGCAAAGCGCCCATTGTTGCTCTCTGGGCTCACAATCAATAAAGACTCACTCTAGTTCAAGTTTCTAAGATTAGATCCAACGTTTCAATGGGCTGAATGCTTAAGAGTGCTGCTTTGGTGCTGTGTTGGTATAACAAGGTTACATCAGCCTGAAAAGGCTTTGGGTACCAGCAAAATTAATTTAGGTGGGAGGGTAGATAACAACACAGGTCTCAAACAATGTCTTGTTTAAGATAAGTGGAGCATGCTAGGTCTGTTATGAAAGCAATTATTGAGTTATGCATTTATATAAAACAATATGAAATGGATTCTTTGCTGTATAGTCCAAGGATTTGGAAATAAGCCAGCATGTAGACCACATCTGGTTGTTCATTTAGATTAACAGGTTTGTCTATAAAACCTCAAAAAAAGATTATTATTTCTTTGAGAAGAGCTTGTATCACCACTCTGTTTGGATCATGTGCCGGCAAAGATTAGAGGCAGAGACTCATATCAAGGGGGTCACATCGACTTTAAAGCTCAGAGCTCAAATCTAGAGTAGCCACTCTGGTCCATGTCTCAGCAGAAGTGCATGAACTATGATTTGTTTTTGTTCCTTTGTTGTTGTGAGATTATAAAATTGATTTTTTTCCCCTTTTTTTTGGTTTGGATGGGTTAAAGGTCAAAAGATCTTCAGACACCATGTAGAACCCAATAATGTAATAAATCCCCGATAATGTAATAACCCCAATAATGTAATAAAAAAATTCATTTGAGTGGATTGAAAATGTAATAAAACCTGATAATGTAATAACTTCCCAATAATGTAATAATATGCATTTCCCAATAATGTAATACACTCTTAACCAATAATGTAATAAAGTATTACATTAACAGGTGGTTATTACATTATCAGGTTAGCCTTCCATTTCAAGGGACCTGATAATGTAATAATACTCCAATAATGTAATAATTTAACAGGAAATCACCCTTTTACTTGGTTTCAAGTGGTGTTCAAGGTTATATTCCTGTGTAAGCAACACATTCTCCAGAGTGCCACCAACAGGTCAAAGTTGGACATGCATGAATGGTCTGTTTATTGATGTATCACTGGAACCCTCAGGCCAAGCTGAGGTAAATGCACCCTTAATGTTTTTTTCCGTCATATTGGATTTCCACCATCTTTGATTTGATCAAAAACCTTTAAAAGGCGTCTCTTGTCACAAATTTTGTCAAATTTTCTTGAAACGTTTCCCAGATGATATTCAGACCATGACACACAAATACAGCAAGCATCTTTTTCAAATTCAAAGGCGCTTAGCCATGACAGCCAATCAAACTTGACATGGTCGCCAAACAGGAAGTAGTAAGACATTTCCCAGCAACCCTATCTCAACCAAACTTGGTATATAGACTCATGACACCATCCTGGGGACACCCAAAACATCTGGTGACCTTTGACCTCTAGAGTGATATTCTGTCCAATCTTAATGAAACTTAACGTGTGATCTTCAGACCAAGCTGAACAAATGTGTCAAACTAATTCTGTGAGGGCCAAGGCCGAAACCACAGTGTAGACATTGGGGGGGACCAAATGACGTATAAGATCCGGAGTTTCACACTTTTTTATAAGACTGGGGGGTGGGGTATTTCCCACAGTCTAGGATATTAATTTGAAGAACCGGTACCAGAAGCGGTACCCAAACCAGGTCTGGAACCAGGTCCAGAACCAGTACCAGAACCGGTCCCCGAACGGGTGCCAGAACCAGTACCAGAACCAGTACCAGAACCGGTATCAGAACCGGTACCAGAACCAGTACCAGAACAAGTATCAGAACCGGTTCCAGAACCGGTACCAGAACCAGTACCAGAACTGGTACCAGAACTGGTACCAGAACCAGTACCAGAACCAATACCAGAACTGGCATCAAACCCCTCACCAGAAGTAACACCCAAACTTGTACCAATCCAGTACCATTACCAAAGTGGGGATAACACAAAAAAGTCTGACCTTTGACCTCCATATAATGGTTGTGAATGGATACCAACTTTCTTCGTCCAAAAAAGACACACTAAAAGACATCCAAATACCTCTATACTTTGAATTGTGGGTGAACTATCCCTTTAACAATAATGTAATAAAACAATTTCACTTTAGTGAATTGAAAATGTAATAAAACCTGATAATGTAATAACTTCCCAGTAATGTAATAAAGTACATTTTCCAATAATGTATGCATGTCCAACTTTGACCTGTTGGTGGCGCTCTGGAGCATAGTTGGTTACACAGAAATAACCTTGAACCCACCACTTAAAACCAAGTAATGGGTGATATCCTGTTAAATTATTACATTATTTGAGTATTATTACATTATCAGGTCCCTTGAAAGGGAAGGCTAACCTGATAATGTAATAACCTTCCGTTAATGTAATACTGTATTACATTATTGGTTAAGAGTGTATTACATTATTGGGAAATGCACATTATTACATTAATGGGAAGTTATTACATCATCAGGTTTTATTACATTTTCAATCCACTCAAGTGAAATTTTTTATTACATTATTGGGGTTATTACATTATCGGGGATTTATTACATTATCGGGTTCTACACACCAGGTTAAACATCGATGAATTTTGGTTGGAATGTGAGCATAAAAAAAAATAGCAAGTTTATCTTCAATGATGTTTCATATTTTCTAAGTGAAGGTGCTTCAGGTTCAAGGTTGTACTTAGATTTTAACTACATCTGTTTATTGGATAGCCTAGCTTACTGTAGCCTATGTCCTACAAACAATCTAAACTTAAATTTGACTCAATTGAACAAAGGGAATACTGCACTATAATAAACAAAACAGTTCTTTGATCCAGTTCTGGTTGTCTCAGGTTCGGTAAAGTCATGTTAGCAGTTGTTACCTGTATATCAATATCCAATTTCACCATGTTACGTTTGCCTGCCAGCGTGCTGCCATTCGCTAACAAGCGGTCACAAGTTGCTGAACTGCAGGCCTAAATTATGTTTTCAGTGTGGCTTCATGTCGACTAAGGGCTGGGAGAATTTTCAGAGTCCTCCGTGGCTTCTCTGAGTTACAGGGGGTCTTGGCGTAGCAGTGCATGTCCATATAACGGTTACAAATGGACACCGGCGGTCTTCGTCACAAAAAAACACACCAGAAAACATTCAAATACCTCCATGCTGCTCGTATGTAATGTCCCTCTTGTATTGAAACCCTGAAATGCGAAATTGTCCCAAAAAAGATTTAATAAGTCCATATTTCAAGCTTGTTTGCAGCGGAAGCTCCTCTTCCTGGTCCACTTAAGTCTCGCGAGATTCGGCGTCAGTTAATCGCAATGACGTCGACGCAAATCACGCGAGATTTGGACGGACCGGGAAGATTCTCCCAGCCCATAGTCGACATGAGAGTGAGTAGATAATGAGTGAAATATCATTCTGGGGTGAACTATTCCTTTAATAGAGGCGCAATGCATTGTGTTGCAACAGATGTGGTGGACTGTAAAATGTGTCAGACAAATATCTTGGGATGCCTGGAATAGAAAAAGTGAGAAGATATTCTACATAAATACAAAAGCCACACTTGGGAGGTATGCAGGTGCATTTAACACTACCTCATGTTGTTATTCGGCTAATAAATGCTAAAATAAATTTTGAAAAATGAACAAAAGAGAGAGAGTTCAGTCAGAGCTACCACCAAGAAAGTGTTTCGAAATAATGTCCAATGAAACCACAAACATAGAAACAACTCAAAGATGTTCAAGAGAAATTGTTTTTTTTAAAAAGTGTCTGCACGTGAATGTGATATTACCTTTTTTTCTCATTAATTAACTCGTAAGGAAGACTCTGCTTTCACTTTGTTATGGAAATGTTAATTAACATGGGACAGGATTCTGAACAAATTTAGCATGAGGCTGCAACAAAATGTGAGAAAAGTGAGGGGGTCTGAAGCCGTATGTATTCTAATGAGAAAGCTCCTCTTGTCTCATACAGTCGCAGAAGACATTTCAGGGACACTGTTATGACACTAAAAATGAGCGATCTCTCTTATGGCACTTGTTATAAGAAAATGATCAAAACAGGTAAAACTGCGCTGGAAGCCAAATGATTTCAGCCTTCACTGCTCTGCTGCTGCAATCATCGCCGCTGCTACTCGCTGTTCAAGTATTTCACCAGCCCCGCTACCACCTGTGCACTGTGATTCTGACATCTCGTCTCCTCCGGATGTGACTCACTTGCGTTTTCAGTCACCCGTCTGTCTGATTCTGAGCTGAAAATGCTTTCATTTCACCCAACGCTGCATATCCTGCACTGGTGTCATCAAGGCCCAGGGTGGTTTCACATGCCTGCAGGCTTATTTTCTGTAAGTTTGATGAGGGTGTAAACATAAGGCTCTCGCCCGATCAAAAGACATCACTTCGCTGATGTATCTGCTCTAAGAGCCAACTTCCGTCAGCACTCTGAGATAAAGTTATTCAGCAGGGTATGTGGAGGGCAAGTGGGAAAAAACATAAGAGACAGAGGCGGTGGACCTGGACTCAACTTTTACTACAGCGTAAACCAACAAAGCTTTGGTAAATTACACAGATGGCCAAAAGTATGTGGACACCTGGAAATTACAACCATATGCAAAACCAAGGGTATTTATCTTCTGCCATCACAGCTCATACTCTTCAAGTCTGGAGCTTTTCACAAGACTGTGGAGTCTGACTCCAGGGCGTACCCACAATTCAGGCACAGAAGCATTAGTTGGTATTCCAGTGCAACCAATAGGTGCCATTCTGCACAGCCACATGTTTTCCAAAGTAGTAATACCATTCTTTGCCTTTGCTCATGATGTTCAAGATGTACACTATCCAACTTCCAGATCACATCAGTGCAATTGAAGTAAAGCAAGTTCTACTTAAATGCTGGCTGCAGGGGTAGTGAGCTTTCTGTTTTGATTGCCGACATTTAGAGTTTGGATTTATACAAAGTAAAAGACTACTCAAAACAAGAGGTGTTGTTAGTAATAGTCTATTATCCAAAATAGTATCTATTATTTTCATACAATTCCTCCTACGTGTTCAAATAATACATCTTAATTTTTTTTAGATTAAATTCATAGATATATGAAAAAATTCTTGAATAAATATATAAAAATGAAATACCACAAAAAAAAGAAAAAGAAAAAAGAATATGGCTACCATGGTAACTTCACATCTAACCCATTGGTGTCTGGAAAGTCTTTAAACTAGACTTGGTGGTTTTCCTTTCATCTTCTTACTCACCCTGTAGCAACACAGCAACGTAATACCATCAATACAACCCCCCCTGCTTTAGTTCCTTCTAGCATTCTTTTACAGCTTAAAAAAAAAACCCAAACGAACATAAAAAACTACCCGTACTGTAGATATTTTAACTCAGTGACTCTCGTAACCTCTCAGGTCCCTGAGCGGGAGTGTTTTACAGTGTAGTCTAGTGTTGAAGAACAAGTTGTAAGGTGAAAATAAACATTCACACATCAAAATGCATAACAGAAATTGGATAAGCTACACAAACTGATATTAAAAGGCAGAATATGTGTTTGCCAGGATCCAAATTCAGGACAGTCAAATGGTGTCAGTCTGTTTTTATTCTTTTATTCGATGTCATGCCAAACATTTAGTCCATTCCATGTGAGTCTACAAGACAACGTTGTAAATAAATCATCAGATATACAAGACATTTTCTGGTAGCTCACATTCAAAACCAAAAAGAAAACATCAATCATGACGGTTCTATCAACATTTCAAACAGCACTTCCACATACATGACTTCAAACACAGGCACAAGGGCATTAACTGGCTGTGAAACTGCACTGAGTATGAACATTTACCAAAATAAGCATTGAAATATTTTGTTTGGATGCCAAGTGAGTATGCTGCACTGTCAGAAGCTAGCATGTTGGAGGCCTGTGGGACAGCAATACCCCCATTCTGCATGGGGAGATGGAGCACACACAGCCAGGTATGAGGCAGAGTTGGTTTTTCAGAGGAGACGGGAAATATGCCAGGTGGTAACAAATCACTAGAATGCCAGGCCAGCAGGCAGACATCCCTGAGACGAGACGAGGTGGGTGTAAATACATGCACTCAATGGGAGGCTGGATAGGTTCTGCAGCGCAGGATGACTGTAGAAATGAGTTTTGCAAATGTGTGTTCATGTCTGCATGGGGATTAATGTGTGTGCGTGTGCATGTTGATTTTTTAAAATGCTCATATTCCATGTCTGTGATGACTCGTCTGTAAAAATCAATCAGATTTACACAAATTGACAATAGCAGAAAACCGAAAACTCAGAAGCCTCAAGCTGTAATAGAGAGAGAAAGAGAGAGAACACCCTTCAATACTTGATATACTGACAAGGAACATCATTCTCAAGAGTATTTTATCCTTGAAACATATGTGGCACACATTCTCATCACAGGCAATCGAGGAAAAAGCAAAGATCCAAGGACAGCTGGTGCAGTTTAATGGCTTTATCTTCATTTAAATTGGTCTCCTTCTCAAAGGAATAGTTCCACATCGATGCTTGAAATCCATTCGCACAATACGATGGCCACCTGAGAGGTGCATCAACCAGGATTCTATGGCGTGTGAGTTGGTTTTCAGAAACATAATACCTTCCTCTCGGCAGAATTATCTGCTCAGAGATAAGTTTGGCTATGGTGAATCGGTGCACCTCAGTCCTTTCTGGCTGATGTGTGAGAGTTACCTGAGGCGGGGATGAAAGATGGAGCACCCTGCAGTGTCTACATCACCACCAGAAAACTTAATCAAACTCTGTTTACCAGAGAAGACTGCTGGAACTAATTGTGCAGTATCTCAAAGCACTGGACCTGAGTCATCTGTACGCATCTTTAAAGGGTGGGTGTTCAATATACTGTATACGCTTACTGCATATTTGCAAAACAGAAGAAAATAATTACAGCCGGTGACTGAACACAGCTTAGGGAGCTTGGCTGAACTCAGCTGTGCATTTGGTGCATACTTAAAACCTTGTTATCTGTATATTTGTATGAAAAAAAAATAAATTACAGAGCTGTCTCTAATGTGAACGTTTCATATGGCGACGCACTTCTCACCCAGACGTTGAAGCAGTTTTTTCCTGCTTTAGCTCATTGTTTTTGTTTTACAGCACGATTACTCTTTAGTTTAGTCCCACTGCTCTCATCAATCTCATTTCCAGCAGCAGGCAGATGTTTGCAGAAAAACAGAGGGAAAAAAAAGAAAGAAAAATACTGATAAATCTATTGTATACTGCTTGTTTAGCCCCAAATGGCAAACAAAGTTAAGAGGCATGTAAAACCAAGTATCCCCTCAAAGTTAATTTAAATAGGGAAACATAGAAAATTAAAAAAATAAGTCTAATATTATAGCCCACTGCATCTGGTAGAGGTGTAAGACAGTTCCTAACATGTTAACAGCTAACATTGAGGGTCAATGTATGGACTTCATTTATCCTCCAGGTAGCCGATCAGCCAATCAAAGCAGCCTCAAGAATACTGTAGTTTGCAATGCATAGTACAATTCTTAACAAACTAAGTCTTAAATGAACTATTTGAATGTGTTGCTACTTCTCCAAAGCAAATGTATGAAATGCTGTGAATTTGGTTTGCTTCATTTCTATTGACCCTTTCACTCTATTGAATTTAGCATGCTAACCAGCTAGCCTCATTACTATCCAATACTAAATCAGCGCCTAGATGACCAGTAAACAGCTGCTGATGCTAACATTGTCCATGTAGCAATAGCATAATGTACTACATTGCTCATTTAAATGGGCTAATACTTTTAAAGCACCTGCGCAGGAAGAGTTCAAGATCAGGAACATACAAAACATTAAACAAGACAAAAGGGAATAAAATGAGGTAAAAATCTGGAGAATTACATGCTAATCCTGTGGTATAAAATTTGCAACAAATCAATAATGCCTTTTCCAGGATGGTATACTGTATTGCAGTGGAAAGTGATAGTTCCAACTCAATAAATACTTTTGTGGACTCTAGCTTTAAAGTGCACCACCTGAAGGTGGCCTGCCTAACACCCTTGTTGCACTTGTATGCGTCATAGCTGGTTGGGCCAATAAATCACCTCAACATTTGAGAAAGCAAAATTCCTCATGTGCACCACAATTAGAAGTGGATAATGTCAACCCAAATGCTCCCAACGATCACCAACTGAGCCTCTGTAATCAGATCAGGGCCCACCTGAGTTTCTGTGCAATAAACCATGGCCCTCATGGGTGAGAGCTGGAGCGGCGCTCTCCCTCCACGTGCTGTAATGACTTCAACTAAGCAGGTCCTCAACAGATGGTGACATTCAACACCCCAAAGGTTGTCCCAAAGCTTAGGCCGGGAGTATGTGATATTGTTTTTCGTACGCAGGGCCAACACCTGTCAGAAATGGCAAACAGGCCCAGAAAAGTTTATCAGTGTGAATCAGAACCAGTTCCAGTTCTCCATCACGCAGACAAATGCTGGCAGTTGGGTGAAATACACTGCCAGATGGATGAGACAGTCCCAACTTGTTTCCAGTGATTTTTCAAGCATTGGTTTTGCACTATGTTTTCATTACATTCCATTTTTCATACCCGTGTAGTGATCTAAAAATGTTTTTATCTGAGAAATTGCAAGGCGAAAACATCTCCTCTGTGGCAGTTGCTAACATACCAGGGTTGTCAGGAAAAATGCAAACAGAAAGTGTGTGAAAGAAACTGATCCGACATGTTGCTCTGCTCTTGTAAAGTCTGGAATCCTTAATATTTCAGCAAAAGGGAAAACAACACAGTGAGATATAGTAATGAATGCTGCATAGAGGCATTTCATATAAGCTACCATGCACCCTTTATCATGGAAGACCCTTGGCTGTCTTGTCAGTCTGTGTTCTCCTCCCAGGCATGTAGACTCCACCATCTGTCCTCTGTCACTTCAGCCACCTCTGGGCCTTGAGGAATAAAACCGATCCGTGCTGCTTCCTTACCTGACACAGGCTTTGCCTCTGCACTTTAAAAGTCTACTTTCTGTCATGTAAGACTGCTGCAGCAGTTTTGCAGAGCACTTTCTCCACAAAGGGAAGATTTTATTTGCACTAATTGAGGGTGTGGGTGGAGAAAGAGACAAGACAATTAGGGTGTTGGAGAAGCCCCTTTTTTTCATCCTGAATGCTGGTTTCCCTGCATGTACTACATTCACAAAATGATTTTTTCCGGCAGAGTGGCTTTTCCTCAACACCTTTACATCCGTGTCTAGCAAACTCTTTTGTGCATTTACCAAGGTGAAAATAATGCGGATCGACACTGAGTTTAAGGTAAACAATGTGGACTCCACCACCACGAGCCGAGCGACTCAAGCGCAATACAAAAACTCCACACTTTCAAGTGTGATGAAATCTTTGCAACATCGATTGCCCCCAGAGTTCTCGCAGCGTCGAACGGGGCATGTGACACTTCTGCGCACGTTAGTCGCAGTGGTCTTTGTGTTGGATTCATATTTCATGACAGCACCAACCAAGAGGAGCCATATGGTAATCCAGACTGGTCCTGCCTTAAAATCCCCCCCCAGCTAGAGGTGGTGGTGGAGTGACCTAATGAAGCAGCGGACTGTGTGTTGCCTGGGGTCAGAATAGGAGAGGGGAGGGGTGGGGGGGTTCAGATGGCTGTGGTCAGTGGCAGCAGCAGCAGCAGCTAAGCCCTGTGCCTTGAGCCCTCCAGGACACACACAGCGCACTGGCCAGCCAACCACACAGGACAAGGCCTGATGTTCCCAATAGCGGCGCTCTGCCAACAGGAATGGGGGTAATCTAGCAGGCTTAGTCATGGCTCTGTGGGGTAGGTGTGCATGTGTGAGTGGGTGTATGTTTCTGTGTGTTCCTTTTTTTTCTTCTTCTTCCTCCTTTGTGGGTGAAACCCACTTACCACAGATTAAAGGCCATGCACTAACCTCACGAGTAATTTTACACATGTGTCTAATTCTAACCTTGAACCTAAACCTTTACTCTTAAAAGGGGACACCAGCAATTTAGTGCTGCACCCCCATAAGAGACCGATTTGAAAATAGATTCAAACAAAAACAAACAGAAAGTAGCGGAGGCGTAGATTTCCTGACTTTTAATCAAGGTATAAACTTGGAATGGTGGCTCCACTGAAACTCAGATATTGATACTTCCAATACCAAACGTGTCTGTTTTAGGATCGATACTCATAAGAAAGTACTGATATTATCACAAGTCTCAACTATTTTTTTTTATAGCAGTAGACCATTATTTTCCTATTTACAGGACCTATTCTCCACCAGTTGGAAGCGACTACATCTGCTTCCACCTCTGAGGCGAACTATGGTTGTGTAAATCAATCTGCACACATGCGTCTCAACTCATAGACCTAATGAGAGCAGGAGGAGAAAAGTTTGGATGTTACTCCTGAAAAAGAGTGTTTCTAATGAAAGAATAATAAAAAAAGATAAGCTGTGATTTATTTTCTGCTCAGAGAAATGTGAGTTCAAATGGCCAATGTAGTCCTCAAAACGATGCTCTAAATTAGCACATTTTCCTATATAGAATTGTGGGATTACACTTTCCCACTTACCATGGTTATACCCTTGCATTTCATGTCTACTTCTTAGTGCCATTGACAATTAAAACTAAACCAAAGAAAGTTGGTCCGTGTTTTAGTGTCATTGCAAAACTATAATTTGAAACTGTCTATTTTTTTTCGTTTCCCCCTCTTCATACATGATTTTTTTGTAAAATGTATCAGTATTGGTATTGGTATCGGCAATACCACCATTGGTTTTATTTGGTATCAGATTGGAATGAAAATCAGTGGTATTGCACATCACTAGTGGCTCCTACATTTCCCATAATGCATCCCTTACCAGTGTAGTACACTGGTATTACTGTAAAACACTTTGTTTAGCATATAAAAAGGGTCAAAGGAAATTAAGTGCAGATGGGTTCACATTTCAGACTCTTTATACAACACTCACATGCCCATCAGTGCCCTGAAAGGTTCTATTGATCCCTCCCTAAAGTGATTTCAGTGTAAGTGATGGTAGACAAAATCTACAGTGTGAAAAAAAGCCTCCTAAAGTTTAGCTCAAGCTCGACGCTCTGCAAATGGTTCAGCAAGCAAACGGTGTCCGGACAAGCACAAAGACACAGTGGTGGGGGGTTTGCTTGATTTGCTGAAGCCTTGTTGTCACTTGAGCTTAACTTTAAAAAAGCATTTTTTGCACAGAATGAAGACAGATTTCATCCCCCCTTTCATTTTGGTGTTGGGAGTTTGCACTGCAGTTGCATCAGGAAAGGATCTCTTGATGACCAGTGTGGACAAGACGAACAATTACAGCAACCAAAAGGCTCTTTAAATCTCCGCATGAGAGTGTTGCATTAAGATGGACTTGGAAAATATGAACTTATCCTTTAAGATAGAGGAAGCAACATGGGCATGATCTGAAAAGCATGTGCACTGCATGTGCTGCAGGATCTTCTGATCCTGTGCTGCAAAATCATCCAACTTGAAAACAGACTCCCTCCTCTTTTTCTGCATCAGTTCGACACAAGAGAGCAAAGAGTAATCACACTTCCACTGAGTCCTACTGAACTCAGCGCTGTATTGTAGTTAGTGATAAAATGGACTTAGGCAGAGCTGAAAAATGCAAATGCACTGTCAAGTTCTCACTCTGCTTTTGTGACCGTACTTCCAATTAAGGATGAGAGCCAGAACAAAACAAGTGACAACACAAATACTGAGTAGGAGAGTACCTTGTACTGTAGGTAACTAAGGCCACATGCTGCACTGTGTACTACCACACAATAAAAAACAAACAAACAAACAAAAAAACATCCAGTCACTGGTGCTGTTTCCTTTTTAAACTCTTTGGAAATGCAGATGTTTAAAAGTATAGTTTCAGAAGTATTTCTCCAGACAGGTTTTTTAGTTAATTGATCAACATGTGGTGCAAGTATTAGTGACATTAAAAAGCTGTACAAGGAAACCCGCCAAACTGCAAAGCCAAGGCAAGGTTACATTCTTAATTCCTGCTTACATCCTAAATTCTGGGACAAAATCTAAAAAAACGATCGAAAAAAAAAATCGAAACATCCTTGCTTAAAGAGCTTCCTCAGATTTTTATATCCTTTAGGGACATTTGAACACTAAATACATGAGCATTGATACACAAATGCACGTAGAATGATCATAAAACATGAGCGAACCACATACATGTTACATGGAGAAAGATGTTTTACAGCCGTACCAGAGCCATAACTATGTGTGGGCCGATGTCCAATGACTTTTCAGATTTTTTTTTCTTTTTTGTCCTCTGGCTGAGCCTGGCAGTCAAGGCGCGATCCATAAACTCCGTGCCCACCTCCCACCCCGTCCCCCCGATCACACATCCTATTGGCCAACGCCAGCGGAGGAGGGGCTGGAGAGACGGAGGAGTAGCCTTGGGCGATGTTGAGACTCAAGTTGGCATCCCAAAGTAACCTTTTAAAATGCAAGCGCGGTGCTGAGGAGCCAGACCTCACAGGGACAGGTTTCAGGATGAGCGCTTATCTATTCAGCAACAACACCTAAGTCTGCCAAAATACTGCACTAAGCAGCGCAGCGGACCAGGGAAAGGTCATACACAGCCATATGCAAAACCCAGCTGTCTTTCCCCATACACACCCAGCTGCACCCTTTGCGAGATGCATACAATATTAAACAACTGGGGAGTGAGAGAAATGCAATTTCAAGAGACATATCTGATCGATTTTTCAGTGAAATAACCCGGATCTTGTGAAGTGTTATTGCTTTCATATCATTTTGCGGATATATTCATAAACATCCCACTAGCAGATAGTGGTATGCTCAGCAGAAATGTGTGACAGATAAATGAATCATACAGCGGCCCAGCAAGGACACTGTCCCTCCGTTTACCCTCAAGATGGCTCCTACCACAAGGCGCTGAGTAAGGATTCCCCCCGCATTGGCTTAATATTCTTGATCATTTATCTCAACACACAAACGCCAGGAAATAACAAAATGTTTTATGCATTCGGTTGCCATTGGCAACATTCTTTTTCCTGTAGTCTTGACTGATAAATATTCCATTAAAGAGATAAGGCTGCGGTATTGAGAGCTACGGCATACAAAGAAATCTATATGCAATTTATTTTGTTTTCTTGTTTTTTTTCCTCAGACCTCTGAGCCACTGCATGTTGCACTTAGACTCAGCTTTACCATAAAACAATGCCACTGCACATGAGGCACCTGGTGCATTGAAATAATTGCGTGCATTATCATTGCTGCCGCATGGAGCATCACGGAGGGAGTTGAAAACAGGTTGAATCGCTTCACTTTGCCGAGTTGTTTTCAGATTTCATGAAACATGCATTTTGATCTTGATGGGAGAAAACTGATCTTGAAAGAGAATGACAAGAGTGATAACGCTTATCTGAGAAAGCAGGGCAATACCCAATACTCAAAGGGATGTTCTACTATCTGTACAAAGTATTATTCTTAGAAAAGGGTGGTCTCTGATGTTCAGGCTCCAGGCTTTGCACCTTGCAGTGTAATAGAATAAATGCTCATATCTGTAAAAAATGAGATTGGAACTGTGCAACTGTAATCTAAAGTGGAGGGAGGCTTTCAGTGTAATCAATCTCCAAAAAGGCTTTTAATGGAATCAATGGAGAGAAAAGGGATTGATTTCTGCACAGTATACTGCCATTTTTAGATATTCACTCTGTCAAAACTCTCCTCGGTGGACTGAAAACTTCCATCCAGCGATATAGGTTAATTGCATATTGAGCAAAGCAGCCCATTTGTTAAGTGGCACACTTTTTCTTGGTGACCATTAAGTTAGAGAAAATGGTACAACAGTGTTGAGATATAACAGTGAGCTGTGGTCTCAATCTGTAAAAAAAAAAAAAAGAAAAAAAAACATGGCCTCAACTGCATTCTTGCCTCAAGTGGACGCATTGAAGTTAAATATTTGTCTCTGCTTCCTTTCAAAATAAGTTATCTACCTGTCGGTAGGTTCTTAGAAAAAGTGCTATTGACCAAGGAGGAATGCTGGCAGTGCGAGTGTAAGTGTAAATATTGACCAATAAAATCCAGTGTATGGGGAACTGCACTGTGTAGTTTATGTACACCCACTGTTGTCCCTGGACTGTCCTTGTGTAAAAACAAACTGTGCAGAAGGATATTAAGTCCCATAGTTAAGTTATGTACAAGATCTGGTCATTGTGGCGATGAACACCTACACTTTTCTTGATACAATCAGTGTGTTTATAACAGTTACCACGACAACGGAGGCCTTTTTTTGTTATTTCAGGAGGCAGTCCTACGGGTTATTTCAGAGAGGTGAATAAAATTACCTACTTGTTTGTTTTTTCAACTAATTGCTTGGTTTCAATGAAGATTATTATTTTTTATTATATTAATTAAGGCAAAGCAAGGCAAGACATCGTTATACTGTATAATACATTTCATAACAAAGGGCAACTGACATAAAGACAAAACATTTAATGGTAATAACTGGAAACAGAAAACAAAACAAAGCAAAATAAAATAAAATAAAAACAAAAAATACAGCTTAAAAGCATACAATAAAAAAATAATTAGACCAGTGGTTCCCAACTTTATTCTTTAAAGCCCCCCAGCTCGTGTCCCAGATGAGCCAGCCACCCCCCTCGGACAGACACATAAAAAGAATAGTGATCAGTTACAAACCTTTATTTACAAACATAAACAGACGTTTTTTTTTGTTTTTTGTTCTTATTTTCATCATCATAAGTCAGTGTGTTTTATTGATATCATCCTGAGGGCAGGAAAACAATCAGGGATAATTTGCCAGCTAGCTGACCTGACGAGACTGAACAGAAGTTCAGAGTTCACAGGAGAGTTGGAAATAAATAGCTTAATACATTTAAATCTGGACTAAATATATGTTTTCATTTGGTTTATGATTTTGATTACCCAGTCGAGTGTGTTATTAGGGTTTTTAAAGTTTAAAAATGCACAAATATCATTTTGATAACCTCACAACCTCAGAACAGACAAAACTCTGTGCACCCCCTGTGCTACTCCCTGGGGGGCCTGCCCCCCATGTTGGGAACCAGCTAATACCAAGACAAAGTGCATAATCTGCACCAAAACCAAGGCTAAAGTGCAGTATCTGCTATAAAACGGTCCAAATTGGTCAGAAAGACAAACTACAAAATACATTTAATTCAGTCCACCTGTATCTAATCAATTAGACTTGGTATTCATAATTTGATGCTTAAACCTTACAATGAAAAAGGTGTTTTTTCTCAGTTTGGCATTTTTTAAGATACTGCACATCTGCTCTTAAATCACATTTTAGCACAGGAAGTCTTGCTCACACCGTCCACGCCATGAAGCCTTTGTCACACTGTTTCAGATAGCAGTGTGGCAGGAGTTACGTGACCTTTCAAATTGCAGTGTGGAATCTTTTTTTTTTCTTTTTTCTCCCGATGAAAGTAGTCGCGCTGTATAGTACATCCAACACCTTGGATGGATCAGGTTAAGGTCCCTGGAATGGCGATTATATAGGCCAGGCCTTATCAACCCAACATCATTGTTGGACCTCGCTAATGCTCTCGTGGCTGAATGGGAGCAAATCCCTGCAGCCGGGTTCCAAACTCTAATGGAAAGTATTCCCGGTAGAGCGGAGGCTGTTACAGTGTCTGATTTATGTCCATGGTTTCAGAATGAGATAGAATGAGATGTGCAGCAGTCGCACATGGTTGTGATGTCTGCATGCCAGGTAACGCTTATTAACTATATTGAGGCGATTCGTACGATAAATAGGGAATTGCTGGGAAGAGCAGCACAACACACGCACACACAAACATGCATAAGGTAACAAGAGCAAAGGAGGACATTTGAGACAGAAAAGGGATAGTTAAGGTTAAAGTGTGATACAAATCTCCTGTCATGTCATTCTCATGCTGTTTACTCAGTTACATCGTTACAAGGACCCAGTTATCTCCCATCTATGTCGACAAAAGGTGCGTTGCCTGTGATGGTGATGATGTAGGTCTGTAATGTGATTAACACATTGTAATGTGGGATTACAAGTCTTTAATTGTGATTTTGAACACCACGAGAGGACTGCACATTTGCCACCTTCCAAAGGTTTTTATAGAAACTTGGATGGAGACAGGGAGAGAGATACACATGTTTCTCTCTCAGTCGACGTTGCTACTGCTCTACTCCAAATGTGAAATTAGTAAATCCTGCTATAAAAAGCAACACTGGTTGTTTTTCATTGCCAAGAGCAGTGATGACTCACCATTCCATTTTTTTTACATCTCAATTTAAGACATAGTGATCAGAAATAAGGTGTTTGTGGAGCTGACGTTCAATAAACGCGAGAAGCTATTTTGGAACCCGATCAAATATAATTACAGACCCACACTTTAGGTGACTTTGCAAGGAAATGGCGCCAGCTGTGAATAAAAAAAAGAAAAAAGAAGTGAGCTTCAGTGCTTGCAAATCATGTGACACGATGTCAGTAAACTGCAGACAGGAGGCAAATGTTTACCAATGCAGCCGGTCTGTGATCCCTTTATGCCAAAGGCTGGCAGAGGAGCCAGAGAGGCAAATTGACCAGAGAGGCAAATTATCCAACACTGCTGAGTCCATCTTTCTGTGGACAGAGTGCTCAGTGCTCTTTCGGAGCCAGTTCATATTTCACTTGTGAGAGAAGACGCGACCAAAACCCGATACCTGAATTCCATTTGGAGGAAATGGGGTGAATCCAAAGGCCAATGGTAAAACCCATTCAAAGTTGTAACGGCAAAAGAAAAACGAAAAACAAAGAAGTTAAAAATAGACAATGTCTGTATCACTTTCTGGCATGATCACACTGATGTCACCCTGGATCTCCTTTTTTTTTTTTTTTTTTTTCCATTTTTCTCTTTTGCCCCGCCTCGCTCCCCCACCTCCTTTGTTCCTCGTCACTTAACTGTGTAGGTGTTTTAGCAGAAGCCTTGACAAGTTGAGCGTCAAATGGAGTTGACAGACTGTTGACATCTTCACTCGCGGTGCGCCTGGATTAAATGCTCCTGACAGGGACTGCTGTTTTATTTCTCGGGTGAGATCTGATGAATTATGAAACAGTCATAGTTGCAGCCCCGGTGCCCGCGTGACACACGGCGGTCGTGTCATCCCCCCCTCCACCCCCCCTTTTGTCCTTTGTAACGTATTCTCTCTGTGTCAGCCATTGTGCTTCCCCGTGTCCACTGTCAAGCTGCAACATCACACGGGACGAGCGTCTGGGGACCATAGACTTTGAATAGAAACCCCGAAACAACATTTCTTATTCATACACACAGGACAATGTTTGTTCATATTAAAAAAAATAACATAAAAGGCACTGGTGGTTCAGATATATGCCTGGAGGTTGTCTGCTTTGGTTTCTTTCTGACATTTTATCTGCGTCTCTGTGTTTCTGGTGTTTCTTTCACTCTGTTACTTAAGCATTCCCTTGCAGTGATGGCCATATGGTGGAATCATATTCTAAAATTGCAGGGTTTGTATAGTGGATCACACTTCCTTCAAGCTCAACCAAACAACTCCCTACCTGCTGAGTACAGACTTCTCCAAGCTTTGATCATCAGAAGGCCCCCCTCCCTTTTCTCTCTCACACAAACACGCACACAATATCATGCACAGACACATGTGCACACTATTAAACACACTCCAAGTCTATGGGTTGTTGTGGTAGCTAGGCTATAGCTGGAAAAAAATAGCCCACAAGCTTTTTTTTATTTTGTTTAACCATTACACCTTGAGCGGCTCAGCTTCAGGCTGGGAACACACAGTATGATTTTCTTTTAACACAGCAGCACCTTTTTTTCCCATGCATTATTAATGTCCTGGACATGACAAGCACATCTTCTCCAAACTACAGGATGTAGCTTATGTTTATAATGAACCCATTTCAAACACAGCCTCACTCCGCTGCGGCGATATGAAAATAACCCCTGAAAACGAGCGGCGGTTCTCTCTCGGACCGGATGATGAAACCTCCCGTGCTCTCTTCCTCCGATCCCAACATCACACTGCATCAACCTTACATTTACAAAAAAAGGCAGATATATACTTTTTTTTGCTGAAGAAACTTCCACTAACTTTCACTAGCATCGTTATAATTCATTAATGGTGTCCCTCGTGCACTGCTGAGTTACCTTGGTAATACAACATTAAATTCTTGTCAAGTTTCTGGTGTCCCATTTTCATCAAACATCTTGGAAGAAGGAAATCACTCCTAACTGGGCAAGAATTCCCACACTCATGCATATTCCACTGCTGATTTTAGGCACTTTTTCAGCTTCATCGAGTCGCATTTCTGCTCATATTTGACAGATCTCCATGAGATGTCGTCACCTGTTAGGGGAGAGCTGTCAGGAGACAGAAGTGTGGGCACATGCCACTGGAGAAAGCATGTTTTGGGGATGCTCAATGAAAATCATCTTATTAAAAAAATGTCATTTCGACAAAAAAAGTAATGATTTTTTGTGACTGACCTTGTGCAGGATGCAGCTGCTCTGTCGGTAATGAGAACACACAGTGTTTCCGCAGAACGCATGATCCCTGAAATTCACGGTTTCTGGCAACAGGGGAAAGGGATCTTGGTGATTTTGATGTGCCATAACCAACACTGTTGGAAAATCACTGTTTAATTGCTGATATAATAGTTTGAATGGTGGATGTATGTTTCCCTAATGCTCAGTGGGAGGTCATGGGATGGCGACAGGGGCAAAGGTAAAGGACCAATTATGCCCAGATATATGTCCATTCCAAATTGTGTTATCATCATGCCATAAGACAACAGAAAACATGGTGTCAGTGGAGATGGTTATACTCATGGCCCAGCCAATATGGGATTTATGGACCCAATGCCATTACTAGGGAGAAAAAACTAAAAAACGTAATAAATAATAAATACAATGAACACATTTTCTTCCATGACCCCTGAAATAAGGTTAAACAAATGTGAAAAATATGTATTGGAAGTACAACATTCAACTGTTTAACAATACATAACTTCAATATTCAGAATAGCCTCAGTGCAGGTCTTCAGTAAACTCTTGGAAAAAATGTAAATACAATAAATAAAAATAACATAAAGGGCAAAAGTCCATAATGAATAATTACACACTTTCTTTTCACAAGGTCGTCAGTGCTCTGTGGGCAAAACCTTCATTACTGAGAGAACCACAAAGTGAATGACCATAACAGTCACATTATTTTTCTCTTGTGGATCAAGGACATCATTTCTAGATCAAAAATAGACAGTTTGTAGCTTGCTTGCAAAGTTTGAAGGTGCAAACTAAAGTGTTAACATCAGTTTTTATCAGCCAACACATAATGTCAATACTGGTATGTCTGAGAAAGCCTCCAATCAGTTGATTAAATCCACAGTCCAATCAATTGATTGGCCCTTAGTTGTAATATTGTACTTCCTGTAGATGAACTAAGGTCATATAGATTAGGGTTGGGCAATCTGATGATCTTATACTGTGGTATTGTGGCGACAGTCTTACTTTTAGTTTTGCTCTTTTCAGCTAAATCACAGAATTGTGAGGGGCTATATTTGGATATTTGGATAATTTCAAAGCATTGTGCACTGTTGTCCAGAAAATGTCAGGGATAGTTCAACATTTTGGCAAATTGGCCCATTGCCATAAGTAGGTTAGTTACCTTTAATTGTCGGTGCAAGCTATTTTTAGAACGGCTGAGCAGAGCTGCTCAGAGCTACGCTATGGAGGCTCATGGGATTTCTTGGTTTGCCTCATCAAACTCATCAAATACACAATCCAACAACTCCAAAACGCTCTGGTGGACAAGTTGTGACGTGCAACGGAACGTTATGAGATGGAGTTGTTTTCGAGGCAAATGCAGAGACTGCTTGCCAAAAAACTGAATTTACCTCGAAAACAACTCTGGCTTGTAATGTAGCGTTCCATTATCATCTCATAGTGTGGTGAATGTGCAGGTCACAACTTGTCCACAATAGCTTTTTGGAGTTGTTGGACTGTGTATTTGATGAATTTGTTGAGGGGAAACCAAGAAATCCCATGAGCCTCCGTAGCTTAGCTCTGAGCAGCTCACGGCTCTGCTCCGCCATTCAAAAGATAGCTTACCACAGCTAGTCCACAAACTGCAGCAGGCGATGGTGATTGTGGAAAAATACGGCAAGCATCAAAAGAGCAGAAAGATTGATGATTAAAATCGACAAGATTGTCATGCGACCATTCTTCCAAGTTGTTGGTGTTTCTCATTTCAACCTGTCGACACCGATCCCATTAGTCCTGGTGCTAATGGTGCATTTTGTAAACTTTTGGAAATCATGCACAAATACTGTGAACGTAGAACATCTCTATTATCTATCTTGTCTTTATTATAGGGACAGAGAGAAAGACAGGAAGGCTGGGCAAAAAGTGAGAGCAGATGACATGCAGCAAAGGGGGCAGGGTCATATTCAAACCGACTGTATAAGACTAAAAGTATATAAAAAAAATCCTACTACAACTGTCATGAAAAGATATTCACTTTAGTATTTGGTTTCATATTATTTTTTATTTGTAACCCAGATATCTTAGTTATCTGGGTTATTTGCTAGCACATAAATCACACACACACAAGTGGTAGTAATTTCAGCACTTATAGAGTTCCTTTTCTTGTTTTTCTTTGAGGCTGAGAGTGTTAATAAAAAGCAACATCACACCCTCTCCCAGGAGCCTCCCACTGATAGAAAGTGTAGGAACCTTCATGCTCCACACTGAGGAGTCATAACCAGAGAGGAGGGAACCTGAGACGCTTGATAAATTTGGGCCCGGTGATGCACACAGCTGCGTTTGGTGTTTAAGCTGGACAATAATAGCATCCTATCTGGTCACTGCCTCAGGTGTCTTAGCTGAGGGTCCCTCTATGTCAGCGATACAGCCCACTGTCCACTCCTTTACATCAAGCAGAAAGTCAGACAAAACAGATTGGTATCATCTGACTCTGTGGCGTCCTTATCAGGATCCTCATAGTGTTGTTCCACTAATGCCTCCCCCGTTCTCCGTGCTGGGTCGCACCCGCGCTGTTTTCACACTGCTAATGTGTGTTCTTGGGGGTTTGGTTTACACAGATCTGGCATCCTAACTGTGCCATTTCTCCCCTCCTAATCTCAGAAACATGACTGCTATCTGATCCTCACCGAAAGCCACTTAGACAGACTTACACGGGGTCTGCTTTGCTTGGCAGACAACACACGGCTGAGCATTTTTCGCTGTTAAATCACTGAGTAATTCGAGGGCTCCACTGCAGTGGTCAAAGAAAATGGGCCATAATTACACAGCTATACAGTATCAGAAATAATGGGAACATGAATTAGAAAGCTGGGTGTGCTCATCTAACGTCTTTCCAATACACTGACACAGAAAAAGGGAATTCTTGTATCAATTAAAGTTATTAAAAAGCCTGAAAATTGTGAAATAATTGCCAGAAATGATTCATCTGCAGTCTGTTCTCATATGGAGGAAATTAGTTTATTGTTCACACACAATACAGTCCAAAACATGCAACGGTTCCTTTCTAAAAAAGGTCACCAGGTCACTGTTTTCATCAGTAGATGACAAAAAGAGTTTTTTTTTATTGTTGTTGTTTTTAAAAACAAAACTTGTAATAAAAAATGCACTTTAATGTTTTTTTTTTTCCTTTTTGTTTTTTTCTTAACATACATACATGATATTAATACGTCACAAAAGCAACAAGGACACAAAGGGGATGGAGAGGCATTATGGCGAGGGAGTGTGGAGTGAGCAGAGCGTGGGAGGATCCTGCCTGTGTGTCTATGGTAAACACCCCGGCTGCTCGTGGCAGAATAGGGAAGCAGATGGGTCACAGGGAGAAACATATCAGTGTGTGGAGTGACATCCGGAGATCATTACGTCCAATCAGAGCGGTGCAGGAAGTGCAGACCGATTGAGATTGATGGCACCAGACTGCTGCCTTACAGCTTTGAATAAATGAGGAGAAGAAAACAGGGCCATGGAACAACAAAACCAGTGTCCTCTCCATTTCTCACCCATAGAAAAATGCCTTCTCTGTTCTTGTTTCAGTGTGCAATGTGAGAGCATTTGTAGGCGCCTGCTGTACAGTTTGTGTATGTGAAGAAGTGAAGGGAGGGATGCATGGAAGAATGCCGAGGGAGGGGGAAGTGACAGGAGGAGGGCTCCTTTATTTGCTCAGTATTGTTGAGCTTTATGTTGAAAATATACAAACTGTGCTCACACTGCAATTAGAGCAGATGTGAATAAATGACTAGGCGTATCACTGTGTGTGATTTGGTTTTATATTCTAAGTAACCTGAGAATAAATGTAGCTCACTGGGTCTTTATTTTCATACATTAATCAGATTTGATTTTATAAAACAAATGAACTTAAGCTATACTAACTGGTAATTATTTTTTGACTATATGAGCTATATTTCTGCAGTGTAGTACTGTACTTATTTATTTTTAGCTTGAGACATTTTCACTTCATTACTGTGGACTTTTATCAATGTTACGTGTATTTACGGAAACTCTTTTGTCTTTAACGCCTGAAATATTGGCTATCCTATATCCTGGCTTTTGAGAAAATGTGTTTGCGCTGCCATCGAGTTGGGCGTCTTTGAAATTCAAAGTTTTGTGTTGCAGAGATCTGTCAGAGCAAATGTAAGTTTTGTCTAACAAATATGCAAATGCAGTATTACATGCAGGTACACTGTTAGTTATGTTTGAGAGCCACTTGAAACATAACTACTGTAGAAAACAGCTCATCAGTGTGATCAGTGAGTTTGGAAAAAAAACTAACCTATGTAATTACTTCGAAGAAACACTATAGGAAAACCAAATGGAATCAAAAAAATTAAAGAAAAAGAAATGTACATGTGCGAGCGGCATGGATAGGATGACTCCTATAACATACCACTTAGGCCTTAGTGAGGCAGAACAGCTTCACAGGAAATGATTGCCAAACACAGTCACATAGATGTAGCAGTGCAGTTGTATAATACAGTCAGCAGATCAAAACAACAACAAAAAACACCTAAAAGGACAAAAAATGTGTTTGCGCTGCAGGAGCAGAAACACTGTTTTACTCCATGTTTTCTCACTTGTCAGAACCTTGCGCCTATATTCTGTTGGAGGTTCTGGTGATAATGATCCCGGTTATGCAACTAGCAGCTTAACTTAGCCTCGGTGTTGCTAGCCTCAAGCAGAGATGAGTTGCAGGCAATAGAGTTTTGCTTCTTTCCAACTCCAAACTCCACATTTTTTATTTTTAATGTCTCAAACTTCTGGCTCGGCTTCCACCGGTGCCAACTTTCTTTTTCAAATAACGTCTCACAGTTGCACACAGATCCGTAGTCTCTCCACTCTACAGAATGACTGGATAACTAGCCATCTCAATGCAGGTTTATGTTCAGCTACCAATAACAAAGTACAAACCTACACCAGACTGATCTCATGTTTTGTGAAATATAAGTACGTGTGGGCAGAGGTTAGTTGTCATACTTACAATTTAATTTACAAGTTAACAACAGTTCAATGTTGTCCGTGACTCTTTTTTTTTCTTTTTACAAAGTTTCATTGTTTCTGATACAAAGACCTTCTTCTTCTATTTATACAACCCCTCCTACCTACCTACACAAGCTGCGTTTGTGTCTTTTGCTATTTATTCTCAAACAAGTCGCAGGCTTTATTTATAGGACTAATGTTCCAAGGCTGCCTCTGTGCTCTGAAGTACTTAATTAACTGCAGATACTGATGCACACCTGACATTGTAGGAACCGTGGCTGCCTTTGTCAAATGATCAAATCAGTTTTTTTTTCTTTTTGCAAAACATTTTCACACTTTGAAAGAAAAGAAAGAAAAATACGATGTGTCATGTGGATTAAGTGTGTTGTACAAGCGAATGGGGTGTTAATACTAACTTTTGTTCAGCTGCTTATTAAGGTTGTAAGTGGGAGTTAATGGTGAGATATACAGTATACTAGTAAACAGCATGGAATTCTGATTTGCTCATTTCCGGACAACCACTGAACTCTCCCTGTGTAGATCTTAAATGAATCAGAGCGTTGGTGTGCAAAACTACTATAGCTCCAGCCAGACATTCTAATAACAGATCTGATCAACAGGGGACATGCACATCCAAACCTATCAGGCCTTCCCCAGCGCTCGAGAGCAGACCAGCAGCTTGTGTTGGAGAGTAGATGTCTATCTATAATCAATACACCACAATCTGGCCTTATCTCACTCTCTGATATGCTGCACAGCCACTTTTCCACACCCTCCAATGTCCTCCGGCATCGCATCTGAGAACGTTGACAGCGATTATGGATTGCCACCTTTTTCCAATAACCCTACAGTCAGCAAAGCCCAGGCACAGTCAAAGATTCCAAATTTGGTAAAATAACTTTTTAAAGAAAAAAAGAAGAGGAAGGGGAAACAATAAATAAAGTGAAGACGGCGGAGTGTATTGTTTTCCAAAATATCACAGGCTACAGCTCTTCTGGCAGCCGTCTCTTTGCTGTATTCACCCTCCATGCACCATTAGTTTAACTAAGAATGATTCTCATATCATGTTGTCACTCCGCTGTTCTCCTGCTGTGGTTTCGTCCCTGTTGAGTTGCTCTCCCCAACAGGCTGGTGACCTCAGAGTGAGCACAGCCTAAGGCTTTCAGAGAAAAAAAAAAAAAAAAGGAAAAAGAAGAAGCCTCCTCCCGTCTGAGGTCGCCCCACACCCACCACTACCTCGAGTCCACTTTGGGGGATGTCACTGCCCCCCTCCTGAAGGCCCTGAGGCCTACAGGGGCCAGTGATTTACAGATCTTATCTCCATATGGCCATCGCTTTAAGGAAAATCTGACAGACAGGATGTTTTTTTTTCTTTGCATGCCATTTCACCCTTCCTATGCAGAGTGTATTATATTCATACTGTAGTGACCCCGCAACGTTCTGCATATGGCACTTGAGGCATAATCTGTCAGTTTTTGACATGTCAAGGCTATTTTTCTCATGCAAATTTTTGTTTACATGGCCTTTTTGTTTCCGATGTTGTTTAGTTTTTCATCCTTAGGATTTGGGTTACGTTGCGAGGTTACGAGCATTGACGGAGGATGGTGGCACAATGCAGTGATGGCATGGATCTGAGATGGAGAGAAAGGAATGAAAGGCACGGGGGGGAGAGATAGAGGGGAGATGGAGCGGTGGCAGAGTGGAGGATAGAAGCGGCCCTGCTGGAGGCTCGCCACAGGCTACGTCTGACATCCCTCTCTCTGACGGACTGATGAGATTACCCTGACATTTTTTCCTTCTAACTTAAATTGCATTACCACAAGGATCTTATGTTAGGCAGATCTCCATATTATTCTCAAGGGATTTGGGTTCCATTTCGCTCTCTGCTTCATTCTGTTCTCTCCTTTTTCACTCACACTCAGAGGGATGAAATCTTCTTTACGGCCTTGCATGTATTATCCATTGGCAAGACTGCATGGATCCCATTTCAGAGACTGCGCAGAATATCCGCCACCATATATCATGGTAATGCGGTGGCCCGTGCTCAGGCCCCTCCGACAGTAAACTGGAATGATGCAGGTCACTGTAGTCGCAGGTGAACTGTGACATTTGATTAGTCAACTATCCTTGCACAGTGGACTATTAACAGCATGAACTAACCAAGCAGTTCAGCCTTGGGGGTCAGTGATAATTAAAGATAACCCATTTAAAAAGCAAATCCAAACATAGACCATGAACTATACCGATTGGGGTCATGAGGGCATGTTTTTTATGCCACTAATTTACATTCAACCTTTGCATTTCACCACTAGTTTCACCTTGACATTTAAGGTTAAGTGACAAATTAGGGCGCAGTCTTTTTGGGTGTGTGTGTGCGTGCGTGTGCATTGGGCGTCTGGAGTGTTCACGCACCGTAGTCGGCACTCTCTTCTTTGCTGTGCTGCATAGTATAATGGTCTCAATTAGTCTAAAAGTCACCGTGGGTAATAATTCACCTCTCTCAGGCTTCATTTCCTCAGATTCAAGTCAAGCATAGCACAGGAAATGACACTTCAGGAGCTTTTAAAAAATGATGAGGACAAGCGGAGCGATCAAGGCGGTAAATCAGGTGAGTGACTCGCGGACGGCGACAGCGTGAGGTGGCGGCGGAGCCTGTCACTCCCCGTGGTGACATGTTCATCAAGGTGCAGGTGACATCGCTCAATCACTGTATCCGTCAGTGGGAAGAGTGGTCAGTGGCATCAAACACAGATCTTATTATTGGAGTGCCTCTTGCTAAAATTAATCACTGACACTTTACGTCGTTTGAAAAATGAATGTAATCTGTTTGGGGATGTCTACATGTACACATAGCCAGCTGTTTAATCTTTACACTGCACATAAGGATACACCCAGTACTCATTTGAAACCTGCCAATGTCAGATTTTATATAGTTTTTTCATTTCTTCAACACTAGGCAATATCCTTTTAGTATATATAAAATAATGCAATGATTCCCTGTTGCTTTCAGTACTAAAAAATGAAGGAAGACCATATTCAGATCCTCCACTGACTCTGTTGGGAAGGTTAGTGGCCCTTTAAGGTTGATTGATTTACTCCACCTGGGATATGTTAGCAAAGATTTCTAAACCTTTTCTGGCCCGTGACCCCGTTTTCAGGTCCCAAATTTCTCATGACCCCGATTGGAGTTGTCAAGTTGTCATGTGAATTTGAATATGGCACACTTTTGTATTCTATTTTCAAGAGTTTAGAGAGAGCTGAAAACCTGTCAAATTAAATGGAGGCATTTTTAATTAAAAATATTGATATGATAATTGATTCTGTCACTGTGCTTTTGAATGTTCTTGTTATGTATTTCAATATGTTTGATGCTATTTTGTCTGTTTTTGATGATGTTTTGTCTGCTTGTTATGTTGTTCTGGCTGCTTTTTGTGTTGTGCATTTTTTGTGCTGCATTGTTTGCATTTGATGTTGTTTTTTCCTGCTTTACAAGATGTATTGTTTGCTTTGAATGTTATTTTGTCAGATTGTTATGGTGTTCTGGCTGTTTTTCATCTTATTGTAGGTATGTACAGTACTAAGTTTATTTTATATTGTATGTATTTAATGTTATTAATTCAGTGTTTTGTCTCCAATAAATGAATCAATAAAGTAAATCCTTAATTTGTAAGACGATTTGAAATTAATATCCACTGCCCCTATAAGTGTCATAAAATGTGTCGACATACTGTAAGCTAATACAGTATAATGACCCCCACAGTGTGGCCTGACCCTGATATTGAGTACTATTGCTTTAATGTACTGTAAGCCTAGTTGTAAGTATACTTTGGAATCAGCACCTGTAGACTATGTTGAACGTTGGTGTCCTTCTCCTCATTTATTGTTAATTACACCTTGAAAAATGGTGATAAACGATATTGCCCTGTGTCACGTTCCATGCTGGCTATGCAAAACAGAGAAGGGGAGCATGTATCATTTGCACCTTGTAAAAAAGTTCCTGGTAAGCACCCCAGGGACGGGAGATCAGTGGTGACCTTGAGTCCAACAGTGGATAAAGATCTTTTCCATATTCATTCCAATCCGGAAACCATGACTTACCAATCATTAAAAAGCTTATAGATTTGGCATCACTGGGCCATCTCCATTTATCATGCAGCTTGTGATAATGGCTCCTCCACTTACATCCTACACTCCCTCTATTTTTTAGAATAGAGGAAATGTAATTTAACAAGTGCAACTTACAATTATCACCTTTCATTAGTGTGCTAATCGTTCCCTGTATTTTCCCTGTGTTATGCCATGGGAGTGTTTGGTCTGCCTGCTCTCACAATTAATTAAAATGATCAGAAGTGACTGAAACATAACACTAAACATTTACCCTCTGCTAATAACATGTAAACAGTTATGATTTGGCTAATTTGCAGTCTGGATGACATGAAGGTCAATGAATGAAGGGATCCCAACACATTTTTAACCCAAAATCACTATTATGTTTTCTCCAGATTGGTAGAGTAATGAAATATTTCTGCTGCGGTTCAATCTGCATGTTATCAGGCTCTGGGAAATGCAGTGTCCATATCATGCAGCTGCTCCATTTTTCAACATGTTAAGTCAGTACAATCTGAAATTAAAATTAAAATATTTGCACATACATTTTCACACTTTTTTTTTCTGGTATAGCTACATCTCTAAAACTTCCACAGACACAAAAATGATTAATTTCTCATCCTTCCACACTTTCCAGGAACCCACAAACCCTTTGAACAAGTTCAATACAGTCAAGTTGTCAGTTTTCGAGACGAGAGCAGATTGAGGGTAAAGAGCCTCGGGGGTAATGGGATGAAGTCTGTTGCCACATTGTTGCAGCATGCGTGGGATTCCCATGGGAGGGCTGGAAATGGAGTCAGGACACCGCTCCTTCCTGACATCTCAGGCCCACGTGCCACCGCCTTCACATCTCTCCCTCTGTGTTTGATGTCCAAATTGAGCTCTGCTTCATCGCCTTCGCTGCTGCCTCCCCTCTGTGCTCCTCCTCTCATTGCCTCTCCCATGGTTCTCACCGAGGAGATGTTGAAACTGCTGTTAAACTGATAAATTGGCTTGCTGATACATGCACGCCGCAGAAACGATCCGACACCAGCGACACGGAAACGATCTATGGACGCCTGAATGAAATTTTAAAATGCATATGTTATTTATTCATCTAATTAAACTGTTAATAATTGATTCTTCATTTCTTGGCAGTGATATTAAGGACTGTATCTCAATGTTTCTGTTAGCAAATTAATATGTTGAGATGCTCACTTATTAATGAACTCCAAATCCATAAAAAAAAGTTTTACTCTTGGAGTGGGAGAGCATTTGGGTCATTATATAAAAGCAATATCGTTTGAAGAAAAAAATTAAAAAATCATCAAATGTTCAGAATGGCTGCTGCAAGTTGACGAATAAGGAGGCAAAATTTAAAGCAACACAAGGAATGACATGCCTCCCAACCCTGCCGGCCTCCTGCTGCCTAAGTAGTCACAGCTTTTGCCTCAAAATTCGCCTCATTGGTCAGATGAGTTTCCACACATTTCACTTTGAAATGAGAACAGCGGTGAGATGTGGCCACTGCTGTTTCTGACATATTATCCTGCTCATCTGTGGCCAGTGGCATTTTTATTACCTCTAAGCAAATATGGATGAATAAAAATCACCTGCTTTAAAGATACTGTGATAATTAATGGCGTATATGTTCTTTAAAGTGCAGTAATCGGTCAAAGTGGAGTCCAAGCAGGACTCGGTCCCTGCTGCTTATCTCTCCTTGGCTCACTTAACCCTCCTCTCTGACCTTCTTTGCGAGTGCTGGTCCTGCTCCTGCTCGCTGCGGTGTGTGTTTTTTCTTTTTTTTTTCTTTTTTTCGGTCAGGCTGTCGCTCAGCTGTGGCACACACTGTGGTATGAGCGGGGAAGGAGCTTGCGAGGACCAGGGGTGGTGCTGCTGGTGCCACTGTTGGGGTTATGGGGCTGGTTGGAACAGATTGGTTGATATCACACACTCACTCTCCAGGGAACAAAAGTCCAGAAGGTGCAGTGTGCTTGGAAGGGTGTGTATTCCTGTGTGTGTGTGAGTGTGAAAAGGACTAGATGGCGGGTGAGTAAGGAATTGTGGGAAATACAAAATCCTCAGATTGCTGAGTTTGGATGCCATGACCCCGCACCGACCCCCATTTCCTGTCTCAATTGCCTCAGCGTGAGCCGGGCTCCATTTCGCACCACCGCTGCTGCTTTTGTCCACATCATATGGACTCATGTGGGAGTCCACACCGTCTCTGTCATCACGGGTAAATAATGACAAGGGGTCATTGTGTGATCATGCGTTCCAATGCATGATCCTTCACTTGTGATTTCTAATGGGAGCTACGCACGTTTCACTGTTCTTATCAAGCCTCATAGAAGACTTAAGATTCAACCGGCCAAGCATGACTTAACAGTAAGTTTCAGTGCAATTAAAATGGACATTTAATTTAAATTAAAACAGAAGTATTACTGTCAGCAGACTGTTACAGCATAATTGTCCATTACTTTGTCTTCAGGCTCATTGAGCTACATGTTAAACATTATGGATGATATCTCAGGGTAATGAATGCATGGCATTTAAGCATCTTTGTGTACATACATATTCACGCTTGCATGTCAGGGTTGTGCAGTGTCTTCCTTTGTGCATGATCTATCTATCTGCGTGTGTGCAGTTGAGCTGAGCCAGAGACTACAGAGGTATTGCAACATTAAGACGACTTCTCTCTTTCTCTTTTATGTGAATGGAGCCATTTAAAATCAACCATCAGCAGCCAAATCAAGGGTGACATCTGTAAGGAAATCGGCTCCTTAAAGGGAACGTTTCCACTTCAAAGCCATCGTCTAACATCGATCATCACTCATGACCTAGAGGCACCAGCTGCCTTGTGGATTCCTCAGTTTCCTTTTGTTTTCTTTTCTTCTCTGGATGTGACACAAATTAATGTCACATTTTGACATAGTATAGCTAATTAGCATGATGTTACACTATATACCACAATGCAATGTCCCTAAGGTTACTATGTTTGCTCTTTATTGCCAGCGCAAAAATGCTGAGAGATTGTTGTAACATACACTGACATACTATTATAGAGCAGGCCTAAGTTCCATATCATTATTGTGAAAGTCAACAGAGAAATGCACACAGCCTCTAATCATAAATATCCTTAAAATAAGCCATTACAACTTCTGTAACTTTGTGGTGTCACAACTCAGCCATGCCCCACCTGGACTCACCAACCACTCCAATTCAACCTTGCAAGATTTAATTTCTCTGAATGTTTATCTGTCATTCTGCTATTTCGCTAATCTGCTATCAGAAATCTCCTGCTGTTACTGGAGCTCCTGAGAGAAGAGATCTAAAAGTTCTTCAGTAAGACTGTGCATAGCACTTGAAACCACAAATACATCTTCTTATGGCTGTACACTTATAATAAAACACAAGATAAGTGTAATTTATGGGACCTACCTATGATTATTTCTAGCATTGATCTTCAATAATTCAGAAGCACAGTAGTGCAGCGGCTAATTAGCATGATGGATTCTGGTAAATCTGTGTTCGTGGGAGAGATTTTTGAGCTGCACAAGGACCTTACGAGTGAGGACAAGGTGGACAACAGTTTGAATTGATGTTCTCTGGTTTTTAAAAAAAGAAACACTGATAAAGGTAAGTAAAAAAAACAACAACAAGACACCAAACCAAAAACCGTGAGATTCCAAAATACGGTTGTGAGACACCTGCTTTGTCATTTGCATTTCTGGCAAGAAAATAAAGGATTTTGGGTGCTGGAGTGGAAGTAGCTCTGTAATCTAATGTTGAGCACTTGGAATCCAAGTAGGCAGGGCAAGGGGATTGGGAGCGTCTTAAAGTGCCAAAGACTGAGGAGTTGTTCCACCTGGCAAAGTAATCCTCCACTCATTAGTACTGACCAACAATGCTATCAACTCTCCACAGGTGTATTACAGTTAATTTGTGCTATGAGGCAGTAAAATCTATTAGTAACGCGTGTTAAAGAAAGATGCAGCATAGAAAACAACAACAGTTCCAGGCTCTGATGATGATTTGCATGTGCTATTGTGGCTGCGGAAACATCTCATGTGAAACTAATGAAACCAAAATGTGCAGCTTGTTGCACGACCATTAATGGTAGTGAATAAGGTCCAATCTGGGCAAATTACCCCGGACCTTGATCATGTACTTGTTCCTTCAGACAACTGTTTTCCTCCGGGCCAATTTACTATTTCGCTCCAGCCTGGTTTGTCACCAACTCTGACGCACAAGCAATATCATGACCCTCCGCGCCACTAGTGACACCTATAACAGCCTGGAATACAATTAAGCAGACACTGAGAGCAACACATCCCTCAGCTTGCACCAACTATTACGCCATGGCTGTTACCTGTGCAATCATACCCTCCTAAATTCCATTATGAGCAACAGGGAGATCTTATGATGGTGAAGAAGGGAGGGGAAAAAAAACATAGTCATTTTCTTGTGCTCTCTCAATCAGTCGCAGACCAGGTTGGAATCAAAAATATAGAAAAGGAGCCTCTTGTCTATTCCAGTTGCACTCCACAGTCCCTCTAAATCACCCCTAATGGGCTGGTGGAGGGAGCACACTCTGTATCACTGTATCAATCATTCACTCTGTTTTCCTCCTCCTGGAACCATCCACAGGATCACTTTGGTGCTTTAATGAGCCATTACAATTCCTATCAGACAATCTCTGCGCCATGCGTGTGCATACATGTGCACACACGTTTGTTTGTGAGCGAGTGCGTGCGTGCTCTAACTGTTGTGGACTTACACTCACACTGTTATTAGATTGTCTCAGCAGAGTTTCTGAGATAGTCGTGATCTCTTGTCTATCCATTTCTCACCCACTTTCTCTTTCTCTCCGTTGGCCTCGCTCTCTCTAGTGCCGCGTGCGAGAGTGTGTGCGTGTGTAGTGGACAGTGGGCACGGGTTATAATTGCATTGCGTTGCCATCCCACTCGGTCTCCACTCCCATCTGTCTCTTTAATATCCAGCTAAGCACTCTTGACCTTGAAGCATCCATGACAGCACAGAGCCACATCCACACCAACACATCCATGGCTGACTTCTCTCAGAGACCGCTGAAATGATAGAGAGGGAGGGTGATAGAAAGACAGGAAAACGAAATGGGGAGTAGAAAAAACAAGGTGCGAAATGTTGTCTCGGAGACAAAGGTGAACAAGAGAACATGATGGATAGATCCAGCCCGCGCAAGGGGAATCATATGGAGGAAAGCCGAGTGAATCGGACAAAGAAATGCCTTCAAGGTCACCAGCGAATTCATTCAATTTGGAGCTGACTTGATTTTACAAAGGTCGCCTGCATGGACTCCTCCAGAAAATGTTGTTATTTCAACAGAAAAACATGCAAGATTAGCCGGGAGTCTAGGAACCAAAAGATATGTTATTTGCCTCCTGGCATTCCCTTTGTGCTGCTCAGAAGGATGGTTCATTCTTGAAGCTGTGCCTTTGGGCTGTCATAATGAATATTTGAGCTAACGCCTCTCACTGTATAATACCAGAGCTTATGCCTTAAAGGCACAGTTTGCAATTAGATCTTCAATCTAACCTAAACTTATTTGATCAGATATTTGAATACAGTGTTTAGCTTCATCCAGGGAAAGTTTGCACTGATACTTGAAGAAAAAGAAATAAAACGCTGAGCACACATTGATTTCACAGCCATTCATTATTAAGCATTTTCTTTAGCCATGCTTCACTTCAGCATTGACAACGTCAATCCATTAGTTTTTCTGAATATTTCAACAACTCCTGATGATTCTGACCAACTATGGTCATCCCCTGTCTTCTCCTCTAGTGCCATCATGAGCTTGACTAAGTATCTGCAATATCTTGGCAAAATAACATAGTTTGAAAACTCTTAAGTCTCTTCATACTATCTGTGCAAAGCATTTCAACAGCCCCCGTATCACCACAACAGCTGTTGATACAGATGGCTCCACGGTGTTTCTCAAATACAGGGCCTCACACTGCCTGCTTTTTTAGGAGCAAGCACACATGTGCAACAAAGAAAAACTTACTTTTCCAACATGTTCATACCTCTGTAACTTTGGTTCAATAGCTTGTATACCTACTCTGGGTTTTTGGTGTCAAGTGTCAAAGCATGCCAGGGTTATGACAGAATAACTTTTTTTTTTTTTTCAAGGTTGTGCACAAATAGTAGGACTGTCTGTGAACAGTTGTAGGGACATGTTAGCTAATATTAGCACAGCATTCAACTCAAAGTGAAAGCTCACAAAGATAAACCCTTAACAAACATAGTACTTCCAGTCATGTAAACTATTGAGATGGTTTCAGAAGGTACTGAAACACCGTGTACTGTCCTGTTGACGGCACAAGATCAAGAAACATTTGTTGAAGGCAATTACTACCTACTTTGACTTTCAGGTTGGGGTTGTTGCTAAGGAAAAGATCCCACCTGTTATTTCAGTAATTTCCACCTCTGCTCAATCTAGTATTGTGAAAACAACAGGATAACCGACTGGTTGTGTCTGTCTTGGTGCCCTCTTATCAACTCAATGTCATACATGAAGGATAAGGATAATTCTGGGCCAATCTGGCATTTCAGGTGTACTATAGTGGGATGACTTATTAAGAAAATGTTAACTCCCTGCAGCATGGTTATCTTTATTGAGAAACAAAAGGATTAGTAACATGATTGATGGGCCTTGTCTCCCAGGGATTATGCTGTAGAGCACCACTAATTGCTCTCTCTTGCACCCTCCTCCTCTATTTATCTCCCTCTTTCTGTCTCATTCCATCCCCATCCGTGCCCGTTGGCCGATGCAATACACTTTTAGCTATCACCTTTGCCATCGGAGCTCACGGTGCAAAGGGGGTTACGGGAGTGTCACTGACAGGCTCCGGGCCTCCTGGGTAAGCACTAAAAAGAGTGAACTGTCCTGAAAGTTGTAGCCAAGGGACTTCATTTTGCATTCAGGCTCAAGTGGTTTGTTGAACACATGCCAGGCCAGAGCCAGAAGGACAGGGTGGGGGCGGGGGGAGCGGGAGTCCAAGCCCTGTATGGGTATGGTAACGCACCGTGTAATGGACTACTGTACAACTGGATATAATGTGCTGAGTCATTTAGGAAAGCTATTAAGCCGCCTGGGTGACTTTGAAATTCACTAAGCCTGTTCACCCTCCACATTTATTCAGGAATAGAGCAGCTTCAGCCCCCAGCTCACTAGACCCCCCCTCCTCTTCCCCTCTTCTCTTCCTCTGTTCTCCTCTTTGACATCTTTCTAACTAAATGCTGAGAAGAAACTTAATTACAAATAACTGGGGGAGAGAAGGCTTATCATTAGGTAGCATGGAAAAATAGTATGGCTTCTGCCAGTGAAGCTTTGTTAAATACAGTACAGCTGTGTATTTCCCCCACACTTAATTGAGCATGTGTTGTATTAACCTTGAAAGCATTGTGGTGATTCTATTTTCAATTAATCTTCTAAAGGAAAAGACATACAAATTAAAATAGGATGGAAACACAGTGTTGCTGTCACAGAATATTTCTTCAGCAACAATAGGCGACTCGTTTTTTTCCCCACTAAGCATCCTAATAGGTTACTGACCGCTTAGATCATTGCAGGCCTGTGAGAAAGCAAAATGCTGCATGGCAGTTTCACAGGCCACCAAAGCACTTATTAAAATTATTGAAATTATATCACACCTTCCTCCCAGCCATTTATGTCCTTGTCATTTATCATTAAACCATCCCTTACTGTAGATGTGATACAGAGGGGGCACATCAGGTACAGTATGCACTACAGATTCACTTGTAACTTTCTACCACATGTAGCAGAGACAGTGCACAGTAGAAATTGGTATCAAATAGCATTTTTTATGACCTGGCTGAACCCTGGGTATAAATGACGTGTAACCCCAGGCAAAGCTCTAGGGGAGGTTGAGGAAGGCCTGTTAAAATCAAAAATTTTCCCCATCTTATTATTAAAAGAAGTGATGCAGCATGTCGGCCTATTTGCATAACAACACACATGTGGCAAGCGGTTGTCAGCCTGAGCCTCCAGCACCCACGAGCTTTTCAGGGTTTGACTGCTTACCAAAGGGACTGACAGGGACCATATAATGTAAATGTCTCACGGAGGCTTCCCAGGTTGTGATGTCGCTCAATAATGGATGCAGCGCTTTACATTTCCCTCTTTTGGAATAGGTTCAGATAGAAAAGGGCCTCCTGTCAAAATGTACTCAGAGGTTCAGAGGAGAAATATTCACAAAGCCTCGCACACAAAGGTGATATGAAAAGAGAAAAAAAAAAGAGGGGAGGGGGGGGGTTCCAACACAAAATTGCATGGGGGGAAATATCAAAAAGAGCAGTGTGTGTGTGCGCACTTTTGAGTGGATTGATAGCCATAGGTATCCCATTTCTCTGAGTGTAGACTTCAGAAAATAATAGAACCATGCCAGTGTCTTAACATTTTTTGCCCCTTTGTCATCCGTCTCCTCACCTATATAGTTTTTTACACTTTGCCAAGTAACACTTGCTCCTCTGACACAGGAAAGGTCGCGAAACATGTTGCTACCAGCGGTGAAATCGAGAACAATGGAGAAATCGTAGTAGGGAGTGTGACACGGTAACTGATGGCATCTTGAAAAATACAATTCCAGCATGAATTTATTATCAACTTTTAAATCTTTGTGACGAATGTCCTGTTCCCGTAGTATAATGAATACCTGCACCCTCTAGGGATCCTTTCAGTGATTAGTCAAGTGAAGTCATGTCTCTAAAGGGAAAATAAAAACCATCATTTCATGTCAAAGGTAACAAGAACATTTTGGCTTTTCTTTTTCTCTTAGAGGGTGGAGGTCATGAGCCAAAAACGGCCGCTGACCGCTGACCAAGGCCATCATCGCTCATCACGTGTGTGCAGGGGCATCCGTCCCAGCTCCCATCCATCTGTACTCTTAAGTCTGGTACTGTACATGTAAATCACAATGAGCAGAGAATGACTCACAGTGGCAGGGCTTACCTGCAGCTAGAGCTAATTTCAGGGCCAGACATGGCAGCACCCGGGAATCCATTTTTAGTGAGCTTGCGAAGAAAAAAAAAACACTTCTATTATTCATCATATTACTCAGATTTTTCTTAAAGGCTCTCCATCACAGTCCTCCCCCTGCTTGATGCCACAAATAGAGACAAATCAAAACTCATTGAGGCCACCTGGTTTACCCACAAAAAGCAGTTTTTTTCAGTTAGAAAAGTAATTAACAGCATCACCTGTTCTGCTGGAGTTTTCTAAGCAAAAGTTTCACTTTTAAGGTCTATAAATGCAGAGCTACGTTCCTCTTTTCAGAATCTAATTGAAAATGACTACTTTTTGAGTTATGACCACTGGAGCAAAGGGAATAAATCTCAGTCTTTACCTCACTCACTCTGGCATCTGAAATTCTTTGTTCAGCATAATTTATTCAGAAAAAAACATCACTCAATTTGCTGTAAGACGACAATAATAATAATGAGGTGCAGGTCCACGCTCGGTCTTTTGAAGGACAAACAGGTCTGTACCGGCTGCATTCCGCTAAGGAAAATTGAAATAGAGCACATTTTCATTTCCTCCCACTCTCTGTCTTTCTGTCTTTGGTACCACGATATGTTCGGTTGAAATGGCTTCTCAGTGCTTCGAGCAGCTGGTGAGACTTCTGTACCAATCTGGGAGTTTTGGCTTGTGGTTTTAGGGGATCTAGATTTTTTTTTGTTTTCTTTCCGGCGGAACAAAAAACAAAAAGTAACATTGGAAAAGGAATAATCCAATTCAAAATCCCCCTCAAAATGCTCAGTGCTTGAACATGAACAAATAATAGTGAGTATAAACTTTCTAGACAACATTGACAATCTAGGTTGTTTGTAAGACTTGCTGGGGAGTAGCACTGTTGATCCTTGGGTAGGACCGTGGCAAACAAACCTCAGCCCAGGTATGATCCTTCATTTGTCTGCAGAGACAGATTTGCACCAGGTAAGCCCTTCCTGTTCTTTATTTTCCCCCAAGGAGGTCATGGCTTAGTCTTTCAAGGATGGACAAGCTAAATGGTACTTTACTGTACTATAACCCTGTCTCTAGAGACCAAGGACGCTGACCATTTGAGACTTTCCCCCACATCGATGGGCTCTATATTTCATCTCTCAATTACCCATGACTTCACTGCGGAACACAAGGCACCCCGCGGTGACATGTGACGCCCCTCCTTCCAACGCTAAACTCAACAGGGCAGCCGTGCTACCCCGTGATGGGTTTCAGAGCGGGAATAAAAGCTCACCGTGAGCAACCCCTGTCTAACTGGTAGGAGACAGCTGGATTAGAAGCAGCAGCGCCCCTAGAACATCCCAATTAAAATCAAAGCAATCACCATCGCCGAGAAGTCATTAGATTGAGAGGCTGTTTGAGGCTAAACGCTATAATAACGCGGGAGCTGCAGGATTTCAAAAGCCTGTCAGACACTGATTTCATACATTGCAAAGTTTGATGAATAGAGCCTTGTGAGAGGCAACTCTTGAGCGCTGCACTATTACCGAAAGCTTTGCTGGGGATTAGAGAGAAGACAGAAGCTTTCATTCCTTCAGTAAGTCAATGTATGAATAATTTACTCAGTGGGTATCTCTGCGAGCTCTCCCTGTAAGCCCTGGTAATGTTTTATTTGTATGTTTTCTGTCAAAAGTAATCTAGCATCCGGAGTGAAAATAGTCGGTGGAGATCCGCTGAGTGCGGCGGGCCTCATGCAGCTCACATAATACCTGTTTGATGTGACGTTTGTTGTCAGTGATAATTAGCTCTTCACTGGACCATGTCCATTCCCTGTCCCGCGATTACAGAAGCGCTGATAAGAGGAGCTCTGAAAGAATGCACAAGGAGGTTTTCCCTCCCTTTATCTCCCTGTCTTTGCTCCATTTCCTCCTCTGGCAGATTGAATTTTTTGTTAATGATTTTTTTTTTCTTTCTTTCTTAGAAGTTGGATCATATTGTTTTGAGGATTGGTCATCATTTCTATCTTTCTAGTTATGTTACTCACTAAAAGTGTGAAACAATTGAACACAACTGAAATGTCCGGAGCAATTCCTCAATATGCAGAAAAACTCCTTCCATTTGAAAGTCCACAATAGATAGTTTGAGTCATCATTTTACTATTTGCTGTTGTTTTCTTTAAAAAAACAAAAGTTATTCATCCTGTATAATCATCCAGCCCTTGCTACCTCAGCAATACAAAACCACATCATGCAAAAATATGATTCAAGTTCTAATAAACCAGATTTAATTATCCATTAAATTAACATCTCTCACGACCAAGGTGGTAACCTTTCCTGATTCATGCTGCATTCAATTAGAGGTCATAAATTGAAAATTCCACATGATCGTAATTACAGTATAACCTTTGTGTGCTGCAATGTGTCCTGCACAGATCATGAGGGGAATGCAAACAAACACGTTCCTGCTGTGACATTTTTATTTATGTTCAGGATGGAGCGCCCTCCTCACCGTTATAGGTTTAGTTAACTTGCCCTCCAAAGAAGAAAAAAAAAACTGTGGATGGTGCACTCTGCCCATTGAGGTTTAATTCAACCGCTGAAATTATTTCCGCCTCCCTTGCATCTCAGCCTTGTACATAATACTAAAACGCCAATCAGCCTTTACTCGTGCTCCCTGACTCTCTCCCTCTCTGTTCCACTCTCTCCCACACACATGCGTCGCACAGCGGCTCGCACACCACTGTATGCTCTCTTTATCTGTTTCACACGGGCATTTCAACACCAATTGCACTCACAGTATATAGACACACACACACACGTGACAGACATACACATGCACACAAACAGAGAGAGAGAGAGAGAGAGAGAGAGACCCCAAACACCAAAACAGTATTAATCCCCTGAGGAGGTCTCTAAAAGGGTTTCTTAAAGCTGATTTCCACCACACAGAGGCTTTCCAGGTCAGCACTGTTTGTGGTGGCAATGGTGCTGAAGCATTCAAGCTTTACGCCTTCACCTTTCCACTCTGCTACTTCCTATTTCTTCCCCTCTCTCACACAGTCTTGCGCACACTCTCTTTTTTTTCTCTTGCTATCTTTTTTTTTTTTTTCCTGTTCTCTGCGTTTGTCCCCTGAATCTCCCTCCACATCTGAGGCCGCGTCCGCACCAAGACGGCGGAAATCTGAAAATGCTGTTTGTGTCTGGAGATGACTTGCATGCAGACTCACATTCTCATTTCAGTTCAGTACAGACATGATGTGTGAGAAATGAGTATGAATACAGTTTAATGAAAAGAGCTGTATTGTGTTATTGCTGCTGCAGTTGTTTTTATTACTGTTGTTGGGCATTTTGTGCCTTTTTTTGATAGGAGAGAAAAAAGAGACACATTCATACGTATATTGAACATGCAAGTTAATTTTTCAACCTCAGTAAGTATAACTCATTCTCTGGTGGTTCTGAAACATCTGAACAAATTCAATGGCAGTGCATCCAAGTTTAAAGTCACAGGGACATGGACCGGGAATCATAAAAGTCTGCATGAACATTTTTGCCAAACTATTGTAGATGTGTTTCATTGGATTTTTTTTGTTTTGACCCGTGTTTTTTTTTTCTTCTCTTGGTTACATTGTTAGGCTTTTTTATCCATGAAAATTTTGGTTTTAAAAATTTTGGTTGTTGGCCTTTTTTGTCAGTATACCCCTTGTCTTCAATTGAACCCTCCTCTTGTCAGCTTCCTGCTACCATCTATGGTGTCAGGGTCAGTTTTGACCCGAGTCTTAAAACAGCTGTGAAACACACTAAAACAATTATTTACATTTGCCTATGTTTCTCATCTCTTGGTTATGTTGTTAGGCTTCCTTATACATGAAAAGGTTGGTTTTGGACTTATGATTTCAGTTATTGGTCAAAATTGACCATAACACCACAAATACCATAATTTTAACCAGAGCATTTTAGAAATGTATGATTTTTGTTCCATTTTGTTTACATACGTTTTTATTAGTATCTATCTATCTATCTATCTATCTATCTATCTATCTATCTATCTATCTATCTATCTATCTATCTATCTATCTATCTATCTATCTATCTATCTATCTATCTATCTATCTATCTATCCTGATCCTGTAACATAAATGGCGTCATTCAGATGTTTACCATCTGACTGTCGAAACAGATGATGAAATGATTGGGAGCCTGATAACTTTCTGCAGAAAATTAATTAACTTCTGTCTCATAACGTTATAAATAGCTTTGGCATCTGATATGCCTAAAACAATTACAAATCTAAATGACAAACTGTCAAACTGACCCTCCTGAGTAATATTTCATCATCATACCGTTACCTGGAGCAACACGCCCCCACAAACGCAATGCTATTTTCAGTCTCGAACACCCATGGAGAAAAAAGGGGCTAAAACAGAAAAGAAGAAGAAGAGAAAAAAGGGGACGTGTTTTCAAATTTATCAAGCTCAGTGTGGACATACTCTCTGTAACACACTCTCTCTTTGAAGCTCTCTGTCTCCCACTCTCTCACTCATCCACTCCCCTCTCTTGTCAAAGCCAATATGTTTTGCATTTGAATCACACTGTTATTTAACATAAATCGAAGCAACTTTAATCAACAGCAAAATAAATGCACGATGCCGCTCTGTATGTAATTAGTTGGAGGTCTTTAGCTTATCTGTTTTTATAAGACCTCCAGGCTCAGTAATGGGATAATTAAAATCGATACAGTGGCATCATTGCATGCGACTTCCTCTTAGATCTGATTTCGTGGGGGCCTGATAGAACACACAGCACAACACGGAGGCAAACAGAGGAGGCTGATTTTTGTCCCACTGCTTGTTTGTTTTTGTTTTGTTTTTTATAGATTCATCTTCCAACAACGTGTCAGTCTGTAATTGAAAAAAATTACCAAGGTATTATTGTTTTACACAAAATAAATCAGTGAACACCTGCCAGAATTATAAAGTCTAATATCTAAGACAATAGTGAGACTGGGGTATGTGCAGATTTTGTGCTGCTGTGCAGTAAAACCCATCTAAGAAAAAAATAAGCCGCACTATCAGCTTAACAATCATGCTGTTTTTTTTTGTTGTTTTTTTTTGCTTTATCCAATAGATTTGGAATGGGTGTCTGATACCAAAAAAGACAAATTCTTTATCTCAGTCCCTCGAGAAGCATGACATTTTCTGAAATTTAAATAGAAAACTCAACATGAGCAGAGTTACAAGGTTTTTGCCGGACGGCGGCGATGTACCGCGGCAGACTGAGGAGTTTCTCACAGGCAGAATGTGGAATGTCGTAGTGGTAATGGGCAAATCTGGCAGTATTACGACTTCATTTCCTCCACCTGTGATCCATGACAGCTACGTGTTCTTTCTGCCCGGTTTTTATGCTCCCCTCATCACACGTTTTTACATCATCATCTACATACTCCCATTCTCTCCTCTCCCACCACCTTGTCTGATTCATGGAGTGGGGTTGGTTTCCTGACAGACCAACCCTGTGATGTGCTCTGGACCATCTCCTCCTCCTCCTCCTCCTCCGCTTTTCCAAGCCCTATTTTCACGAGCCAAACCCACCAGAAGGCCTGCTCGGCTCATCGTTTTTATACTCACACATTTTGTGCAATCAGGTGATAGAGGCGCTTTCCAGGGTGAGAGATCAAGGCCGCAACGGCTGTGCATCTGCCTCTTATTTTTTTTGCCCTCCGTTTAGATTACATCATCAACCTGGTAGTGTGAGAATATCAATGACAGAGATGGAAATATTGTGAAATAGAAATAAGCAAGGTTGCACTGTTTTTTCTTCTTTTCTGTGTGATGCTTTTAAGGCTTTTCTGCTTCATAAAATCAAAGGATCAAGGTTTTTCTTATGATCATTAACCATTATAATCTGTGTTCACAGCTGCTATCTAAGAACATAATGCTTCTATGGACATTCACCAAAAAGGATCATTCATATTTTATGCAGCTTCTTTCCTTTGCTTTTCACTGTAGAGGACGGTGCTCAATACATAATACAGTAAGAGAAAACAAAGCATGATGCAATAGCAAACAGAGGTTAAGCTTTTACCAGCGTAGTGTGTCACAGAGTTTGCAGAGTGGATCACGAACTGCTTCACCTTCACAGGGCTGACCATGAACTGACACCTCTACTGTCGACCTCTGAGGACGAAACCAAAGCTGTAGAGAGAGGCCAGTCTCTGATGAAATGCTTGTTTTGAAATGAACCATCAGAAGCACATAAAACAGTGTTTTCTTCTTTATCTCCCCCTCACCTTCTCTTAATATTAATGGCAACTTTTTTTTCTCCCATATTTCAGTTGTTGTTAGCAACAACTTTATCTTTTCCAAATCTTTTGCAAAGATAAATACAGTGGTAAAATAAAAATAAAATAGTGGTATAATAATTATAATTTATTTTATTTTATTATTATCATGATTATGTCTCATTACTATCCAGTTAAACTCTTATATGTAACAGCACTAAAGCAATGTCCAATCTTAAATAACTCAGATTTTTACTTATTCCATGTCACAGAGAGGTTAAAGGTTCTGGGTGATCAAGTCAACATCGATGGTCACAGAGGTGTACATCACCCACAACGCATTGCAGTGGTGCACGAAAAATATGTCCATGTGGTGGCCATAATGAACCTCAAGCACCATTTGTGTGTTTACCACCAAAGAAGAAGAAAATGAATGAAAGGGGTCAGTAAATATTCAATTCAATAAACTAGTTTAGCAGTGACATGTCAGAACAATCAATTTACAAGTGTAGAGATAACAAGCAAACTTATTCGTCACAAAAAAAAAAAATCATGTGGAAAGAGCCTTTTTAATCTGACGTTTCATATTCATATGTTGCTGTGCTGTGTTGATGTGTAGTTTAATAAGGCATCAGGATTGGTCTGATGAAGCAGAGCTCATCATCAGTGACAGACAGAGAGAAAGAGTAGTATACATGTATATTGATATTGTAGGCCACAAGGTCAACCCTGTTATCATTTCATCCCGCTCCGCAGCCGTGCATCTACACAATCTTTAGCTAGTTAAAAAAACAAAAAAAACAAGCCATGCTAAGCTACCACAAAAATGTTTGTCACAGAAATTCCAGTCGATTATTGTTCTGCCTGGCTATGTTTTTTTCCTAAACTTAACCAACTATTTTTCTTCATTGCCTAAGCCCAACCAAAGCATCTCCCTCAGTCAGCTGTCAAGTGGTGTCACGGTTCAACACGTGATCGTGCTACACCAATAAAGTAGCTGCTTTTTGTCAACAGAATTTCAACATGGCGGCTACCATGGCCACCGGGTGCCGGAACAAATGGATTCTTAACATTGGTGTATGTTTATTTTTTGTCATGTTTTTCATATGACTTCATATGACATACAGTAAGTCTGAGGTATTGGCGTTTTATAGGCAGTTACCTGAGCTGCAAAACAGCTGTTGCTGCCCTAGCTAGATGTCCACTAGGCGGCCGTTAGCTGCCATGCTATGCTATGCCATGTGTAGATGCACGGTTGCGTAATTCCTTTTCTAAAGGACTTTTCGTGGTTCACCTTGTGGCCATTGACCAGTGATTGTCCCAGCTGTTAGTGAACGAGGGCAGGTATGTTCCATTTACCAATTCCTTCTATTCCTCCTCCGCCCAGTTTCCCTCCACTCTCCAAGTGGCCTCCGTGTGATGTAATAGCAAGGACTGAGGGCAAGTAAGCGAGGGAAACTCAACCTGTTATTGGAACGTAGCAGCTAGACAGGCCAGATACAGTAGATAGAGCCCAGATAAGTAGGAGGGAGTCACCTGTTGAGTAGCACACATTTCCTTATATTGAAAGTCTTGTCGGAATGATGGGACAATGATATGTCAGAATGGTGGTCTAAATGGTGGTATGTCGGACTGGCGGGCTGTCTGAATGGTGGGATGTCGGGATGACAGCATGTAACCAACTGTGTCCATGCCTCAGTTTCCTCAGGTGTTCCTGCCTTTGTATTTTTGTAAGTAGATATCATATTCACATATGATTTGCTTGTCCTCTTTGGATGTTTTGGAGAAAATAGGACACTTTTAAATTATTCCTAGTAGTATGGTGCTCTCCCATGCCATCCTTTGCTGCTTATTATAATGCAAAATAAGTTGACCCTTCCAACAAATGATATGTAAATAATCAACTTGGCACACTTTTTATTTCCTTCCATCTTAACGTATTATTAAAAACAGTTTCTCAAATCTAAAAGTGCAATTTGAACTTATAAAGCAGGATTAGAACCCGTCTATTATGGCTATTACCCTGCCAGTACAGCATTAACATTAAGTGATTGGATGATTACACACTGAAGATGCAGCTATGGTATAATTTATTCCCTTTCCCTGATATATGAAGTTGGTATTTTATGACAATCGTTGACCACTATCTCTAAAAATATAGCAGAACTTATTATTTTTCTGTGTGTGTGCGTGTCTATATATTATTGATGAAGAGGACCATGTGAAGCCAGTAAAGCAATCTGTGAGAAGCCAACACTTTATAGATCAATAATTCTTTCATAATAACTATGGGTGTCCATTGTTACAACAGTACAAGCAAGCACAAATGAAGAGACAGACATTGGACAAATGAAGAAATCGAAGGGCACGATGGCATTTCGTCTGGCTACTCAATACAATGTGACAGCTGAACAAAACCCTGAAGAATTACCATATATGACGAGAGTGACACATCAGGCAATCTGAATACAGACACTGTCACAGCGACATGTGAGGGAAACAATATACCGGCCGGTGCGACACGATCTCAGCTGACAGCGTCCATCTGGTATTCAATTATGTTTGACAGTAAACTGAAAATAAATGAGAAATAACGGTGTAATTACATTAATGAAATCACTTGTTCAGGCTACACTGATGCTCAGTTACAGTACAGGCTATTGTATTTGGTCCGAGCTCTGAGATTGTTAAGAGGACTGTCATTTCCCCAGGGCACTGCAAAGGTCAGAGATGCAGAAAGACATCACTGATGGACAACAACTACAGAAAGAAACTATTTGCAGAATTGGCTGAGAAGTGTTGGCTTTAAAGAAAGAAAGAAAGCTTTTGTCAGCAAAGTGAAGGTCTTACTGAAGTAACCTTGGCGGTTCTGTTGCTAAAGACGGGGGTCAAAGCTCACCTTAAATCAGGAATCTGTAGGTAAACCTTCACTGAGCCGCCTCTCTGATCTGTCAGCAGACTCATACCCAAGTAGATTTCCAAACACTTATGACAACGCTAGGATGTAAAATAATACAGTTTTCCACAAGTGCATGGTGACCTTTTGACCCGAGCCAAGTGAAGCAGAAACCCCCTCACACAGATTACCTTTTATCTCTGTGTTTGTGTATATGGCTGTTTACATATTCTGTATTCATCTGTGGGCGTGGGAGAGGAGATATGTGAGGAATGCATCTGCCATTGCATTATCTCAGAGGGAAAAGTGTTGTATTGCTGATTAAAAATGTCCTATTAAGATTGGCAGGGAGGCTTTTTTTTTCAATCAAACTTGAAAATAAAGTGTTGTGTTTTTAAGTAGAGTTATCATTCCCAAGATCTTAGACATAATCTATTTAATATAATTCCTCTCAAACAGAAATTGCTAACCGCATCAGTTCACTCAATAAACACTGAACACTCTGGTGTCTATCCAGTATGTCACTGTGGTAAGTAATACCCCTCGGGAAAAGACAAAATGCTTTGTTATAGTCACGGATGTGGGCCAGTGGAGGCAAAACCCATTTAGTTTCTGCTAACACACACACACACACATACATATATCCCCACATACACTACGCAGTATGCACACCCACATACAGCCTGAGGGTGTCTGGTCCATTAGGGTGCTTTAGCCTTGCGAGTGCGTGCTGACACATACTGCACACCAGCATGTGGGTGTGTGTTCAGTTTGACTTTTAGACCTTTAGAGTTAACAGATTTCATCCCCTAATACATCTTGGAGTTTTAGTGGCTTTGCACATAAAAATCCCAGCATCCTTATATCCTTGGCCTGCTAATGTTTTCACGACTTTGGTGCAACGTTTGTCATGGTTCACGCTGTTCATAAAAAAAAAAAAGATGGGTGGGGGTGTGGTGGGGTTGAGGGGCAGTGAAGAGTTAGATCGCGTACGCATTTGGAACGTTGCTTCACTTCAGGCAAAAACTGAAGTGACTTAACTGGTGCATGTTTGTAAGTATTTAAAAAAAAAAGATGGCTGAATGGGGCCACAGGAGAATATACTGTATGACTACAATGTCAGCACAAAGTAAGGAACAAACACAAAATACAAGCTGAATGATGATGTCCATTTCACAGTAGACTGGCCAGCTGTGGCTGAGGATGACCTTTACCCACGGCCCCAATTTTATCTAAACACTTTTACATGGAGGAAACCTGACATATTTATTGTTTTTTGTTTTTTTCCCCTCCAATGTGGGCTACCTTACAGGGACAGGGGATCTTTAAAGACCCACTGGAAAAAAAATGTATTTAACCCAGTGTCCTTCACATATTCTCTTTTGCCTAGAATGATTTCGGGAGGAACTGCAGTTTCAGTCATCACCACTGGATTGGTGACATGCACTGTCATTAATGCAAGCTGCAGCTGGAGGAAGCCAATCTGCTCATAATGGGTAAGTGTCAATGTTGGTAAAAACTTAAATTAATCAATAACTTTTAAATGGTTAATCCATTTGTCTATCCACTTTCCTTTAATGATGGTATAATCAATCACTAAGTAATTATATCATTAGGAATGATTGTTATTTGCTGCTGGGAGGTGGGATATAATTCATTTGTTTTGGCTTATGATCAAGTATTTAATTGTGGTGTTAAAAGGATCTTAAATAGTCATTTGAAAGGAGCCTATCAGTTAAGAAAGAAAAGACAGGAACTTGGTCTCATAGGAAATTCATGCATGGATAAAGTCAGTCTCCCTTACCTTTAAGCAACCACTAACAAAGAGCTTAGACAGCAATTTGAATACACAGTCCCTTGAGAAAAATAACACCTGGTTAGAAATTTGAATTATTTCCAATTTAAGGTTTTTAATCTGCATCTTCCCACTGTTTGATAGTTTTTAACTAGTCCCATGTGTCTATTAAAAGCAGCATCTTGTGATATTCAGTGTTAAACTTTGTAATCAGGATTCCTTTTGTGATCAGGTTTAATGAAGTACACACCCGCTCTGGCTAAATGAACCCAAGTGGATACGAGGGTGTTTAACTGTGAGTTGAATGATATATAACCACTGCACAGTTGACACAAAGGCCAAGCAGTGGCTTCTTCTAATTGTGTTTTGAGTATTTATATTGCTAATATATTGCTATGTTGTCATCACAATCAGAGTGGGAGTTAATTTCAGCTAATGGGAGCAGGGACTATTTTACTGAAGTGGACAAGGCAATCATAATACACTGACATACTGTGATTCTTTTGAGATGCCTCCACCTGACACAGCCGCTGGATGATCACAGCACGTATATATTTACGATATGTATCATCTAAACTAGGATAGATCCATGAAAAAAAACAGGGAGATAGATGTTTCTATCAATGTTTACTGTGTCCTCTGATGTGCCGTCAAATGCACTGGCAGATGCTAGAGCAGACTGCAAAGGCAAGTAGTGTCACAGCAACAGCACTGTGTCAGTTCAGTGACACAACATTATGTTAGGAGGAGGTGCATCTTAAATATTTAACAATTAAATAAGCTTTTGAAGAAAAAAAAAATGGTCAAGGTACATTACGTTTCCCTGCAGTTTGCAGAGTGATGATGCATTATTAATGGATCCTTAAGAAACTTGTCTCGCTGGTTGTGTATTCATAGGGAAAATTATGACATTGAAGAGAAATATGAAAGGAATAAACAGTTTAAGAACTGGTAAGCGTACAACGCGCAGTTATGTCATGTTATAAATATTAAAGGCAGGTGAACAGAGTTAAAAACATGTTGCTGTTGTGCTGTTAAATGAAAGTGTGTCATTACACCCACTGCCTGTTAACTAGGGTGCACAGGCAGAGCACTTTTAAAAAAACTGCTTTAAACGCAGCACGTTGATGTTTAGTGGGTGTTTCGGTTTTTAAAAAAATCCCCACATGGGAGCAGTTAAAAAAGAAAGAGTGTGAAAATGGATGACAGTGTATTCACAATCAATAATGGAGACTTGACGATTGTTGCATTTCCTCATTGTCCTCAAGTGTTTACGCCAATATGATGATTTAAAAACCAGGGATGTTCCTTTGCCATGAAAAGTGTCATGGCTGTGATAACCTTCATTTTTTTCCCCTTTTATTTGTGTTTCTTTTGCGAGTGGAGAAATAAATAAAACTCAAGCAAATACCATCATTTCTACAAATAATGGTTTCACAGAAAATAGATGGATTTTTCTTTCTTTCTTTCTTCTCTCTCTCTCTTTTTGGTACATTGTATTTCAAAGCCTATTGTGTGAGGAAGGTTTTTCTTTTTTCTATTTTTTTTCTTTTTGGTACCTCAAAAAATAAAATAAAATATTAACATTGATTGAATATTGAAAAAAAATAAACATATATATACATACATATATAACAGCTCACAAAATCTATACCAAGCAAGTGTCAGTTTCTGTGTCAAAAGCATGCCTAAAACTATCATTTAGAGGACCTTAGTGAGAGCATCATATGCTCAGTGAAAATGAAGGCTGTCAGAAACAGAAAATCATGTGGAGAACAATATGTTTAACACCCATCTATATCTGGGTGAGTATCATACCTCCGTGACTCCAAAGGAAATTGGAACAATACTGAAGAAAATAAGCATCGATCTTCCAATAAATATTATCCCTGAGTCATGCTGGAGAGCAACAGATATTAATTGCCAGTCTGTTTCGACATAAAAACAACACACAACACAATCAGGTGTGCAGCGACTTTCAAATGAAAGATTTCATGTATCTGCTGTAGATGGATATAAAAAATAAAAAATAAAACCAAAAAAAAAACAGAGCAGATTTCTCCTGTCCAGGTAGGTCAGAGATTGAGACTGACCAGAGAGTTGTTTTTGTCCCAGAGGGTTGAGAAAAACTCCCAGCAACAGACCATCACACAGCTGGAGACGCCTGAGGCAAACCTTTCCTCCTCACCCCCGGACCTCCTTACTTCAAAACTAGGGCAAAACTTTCTGCACAGCCACAGATCCATCAGATATGACAGAGTGAGGACATTGTCAAGCGTCCTTATCTTTTCTTTGTACGCACAAAGAAGTTATTGACAAACTTGCAGTGTCACAGTCTACTTAAGGTACTGCAATCGAGAAAAAAAACAAACAGCTGATATTTTCTCTTTTTTTCCATCTGTTGTTGTTCAGCTCTTTCCATGGCAAATCTTGATCTAAAGTGCAATATATAGTTATTAAAACAGAAAAAGCTGGTTATTTCCATGTATTTTGATGGTCATGATGAACTAGGAGGCTTGAGGGAAGTTGGAAAACATTGTTGATTTCATTGGTTTTCTTCACAGCAGTGAAAATATAGAATAACACTGACTTTGTCCTTCAAGCTAAACGTCTGAAGTAAAACTGGGTCTTGGAGAAAAAAGAGAAAAAGAAAAGAATGAACCTGGAAAACAAAGCGGATACTGCTGAAACAAACAATGCACGGACACACAAAACAATTCAATCATATGTCAATTCCCTCTGCTGAAATGCAAGTCTTCAAGAACCAATATTGCTTGTGGCTGTTACTGTGGGAGGTAGTGTGGAAGAAGCAAAGAGCCTTGTGTGGGGAATATCCAAAGGTCCAGAGCGAGATGGATGGAAAAAGCGAGAGGGGCACCAGTGAGAGATGAGTTCTGAGATTTACTCCAGAGTGGAGGCATGCAATGCCTCGTAGGTGAGGAGCACGACTTTGTTGTTGATTCTGTGAAATGCAGGAAACCGGTGGAGGTCTGAGCAATGGGGTGATTGTGGTGCATACCTGAGGCAAAGCCGTTACATAAATGCAGACCACTATAGAAGGATATAAATTCCATATCTTTATTAGGTTTTTATGAATGATTTTAAAGGCCTTACATTTTACACTTCAGTGATGTTTTCTTGTGGATCCATGAGGAGATATTTGTGGTTCGAAGCACCAAAAACATCTCAGTGAAGTTTTACCTCTTGTCCTTCGGCTTTTCTCCAGAGCTCTAGCAACAACTGGTCAGTGAGCCAGTCAGAAGAGATGCTGTGAGCCTCTTGATTGGCTAACAGCTGTATGAGTAATCCAACAAAAAAAAGGGGAACACTTGGAGAAACATAATCCTACAGTGTTGGATGGTGGGTGCATGTGGACTGTGCTTGGGGCATGGCTGAAGGTGGTGAGTGTTTTTTTTTGTGTTTTGTTTTTTAGTCTTGACAGCTCCTTTTAAAGCTTGTTTTCTCAGAAAAGACTGTGTGTGTGTGGCAATTCACTATATCTATAAAGCACATACACTTGCTTCACAATAAAATCAGACAAGGACATCTCATTTTCTACAATATATGACCTTTAGCGTAACATCTTATCTACATTTAGTCTGAAATATAGTATTGTGTGGTGTAACGTGGACATGGGATGTGGATGTGCAGTCAGGCTTTGGGACATTGATGTCATTTCAGCCAATGTGAAAGAGTTGTAATGCTCCCATTTTTCCAATCTCTCTCACAGCCAGGGACAAGAAAGGAGTTTAATGTGTCCTTTTTATAAGTTATATAACCCTGATGTATGGTATCACTCTATATAGAGTGTATAGGGGAGAGAAAGGATTACTGTGTAGTTTCTCAGTGTTAGTGGGTATTTTTTAGTACAGAAAATCAGATAAGCATACACATTTCTAAGAAATTGAATTTGTTTGCCCCATTAAATTTTTATTGGAAATGCCTCATTTTTCCATCATACTATAAGTCCCACATGTGGTTTGACATCCACGTCCACTGGATGAAATGTATTGTTCACTCTAGTGACCCACTGACCTTTGTTCGAGAGAACTATCCTTATTAAAAATGGAGAGAATAGTGAACATTGTATATACAGGCCCTCTAAACATCATTAGAATACTTGAAGATGTTCATTCATTCCAGTGGGCTCAAAAGATCACACTGTTGTTGTCATGGTTAAATAATAATAATAATATAAAAGAAAAACAAGAATGAATTAATAAAAAGCACTGGTACAAACAAGGAAGCGATCTGTGATTTCATATCAAAGACAAATCTCGTGCAAGAGGGACATGAACCGCTCCACCATAAGACCAAGCAGAACGTCTCTGGCTTTCTTAGACTCTGAGAATCAGAGAATCGGCAGATGGTGTGGGAAGTGTCAGATCAGCAAACTCCTCTGTGTATTAAAGACGAGAAAAAATAAGCTCACCAAACACTAGATGTCAAAATCTCATCACCTCTCTCTCATAACTTACTCCATGCTGAACATATTTGCATGAGCAGTATCTTGTGGAGCAGTATCTTGAGGGGTCATTATCTTCTTTTATGATGTACTGTATAATATCTGTATTTGTATCTGTAAAATTTAGCTGAAGAAATTGCACAGTTGCTAATCCAATTACTGTCTATTGGAAAAAATACTTTTAGTCCTGCAAGTAATATTTAATGCATTAAGACTGCATTTAGTGAGAACAGCATACTGTTTGTAATTTCCAATGAGGTACTGAAAGTCTCTATATCAAAAGAATGAGGAGAAGTCGAGCCCTGAAGAGTCTTGTTCAAATGAAAAACATCCCAGGCATAAGGGGTCGTTTAAGAACAATCAAGCATGCAGGGCACTTAGATGCAGTGTGATCCAAGGAGTACAACAAATAAGGTGGGTAATGATTAGTAATATTTCAGGACAAGACAATATACATTTGAATGAGCTATGCAGAGCTGGTTTGCCTGAGGGGAGGCCAGAGGAACACTATGGCAAAGTTGCTATGTAGCATGGAGGGGTGGGTTGTGTTTACAGATGGCTTCAGGCCATTTAATGCCCCCTCTGATGGCCATATTAGAGTTCTGCAGCACTCGAGCAGCTGTATCGACACCTACTGTAATGGCAGAATGCTCATTAAGAATATTAATATGATAAATTATTTCAATTACCAGTGCAACTGCATTTGTCTCTCGTTCTTGAAAAGGCAACACAGAATTTTCAAGTTTAATTCACTGACTGGCGAACGGCACTTCTTACAAGACATAGCTACTTTTGTACCCCTTCAGGATCCACTCATAATTGAGGCAAAATTAATTATTTTTTAATGTGATTATGATCATGACCATTGACAGTACAAACATGTCTTGATGGTCTGACCTTTGAAGGAGGGGACAACCAGAGCGGAGGCTTTCGCAGCTCGTTAGCTGTGTTTCTTTAATTCTCAATTTGACTTTATCTCTGGAGGAGAAAGATTATGGGAGTTATTGTGACAGACTAACACTAGCATGTCCCCCAGCTTACGACTGTGTTACAGTCGCTGTTAGTTCGCCAACTGGCCCTGCGAGTAGTCCCTACAAATAGTCCCCTAAGCCTCTAGTACTGCCTATTTGGCGGCAAACCACATATGAATTTTGCTGTACCACTTGCTGGTCTGGCTGGACACTTAGCCAATAAGCACAAATCTTCTCTCCGTCTGTGCCGACATTGTAATTATTGCTGCTTTCAATACAGGGAGATCTAAGCCATGGTAGCCTACAAAACCGATCCCGTCACCACGTTTTGCGTTGAAAATGTGACAGTTGAGGTTCCTGTCACTATGCCTCCAATTGATCATGTGCCCTGGCTACTTGGCCAAGGGGATGTCCCTTTGGCTGACTGGCAAGCGCGCATGACTCTTACCCGGGAGGTGTGGGTTCAATCCCCGCCCGGGCCCTCTTCACCTTGCCACAAAAATATTCACAATCAATCAATCAATCAATCAATCAATCAATCAATCAATCAATCAATCAATCAACAAATCAATCAAATATATCTGTCTGTGTGAACCTGGCTCACCCTTTTCTGCGTATGGATTTAGTGGTAAGCTATTCCTGACAAGTTTGCTCCCCAACGCTCAAGGGGCCAAAAGTGTACCAAGAACATATCTGGACACCATTACATCACCAACAACAACATTGCCCACCAACAACAGCCTGAACCACTAGTACAAAGCAGGATGGATCCATGCTCTCTTATTGTTCATGCCAAATCCAGACCATACCACCAGTACTCCAGATACAACAAACCAAGCAACCAAAGGCATAGGTCGAAAACTAACTGATGATGTTAGCTATATGCTAAAACAACACCAAGTGGATTATCTTACTTTCCAGGTTGACCATTCTTTACAGAAACTCCATAATCTTTATTTCATATCAGTGTTATTAACAACACTCTTGAAAAGAAGACATGTCTCAATGAGATTACCTGTATAAATAAAGGTTAAAGAAATAATAAAATATTCCAAGTTGCTGATGGAAAACATCAGCAGCTTCTGGTGATGGTGGCTCTAATTTAGAGTCTGTTCTTCATGTACTTAGTTATACAACATTTAATGCATCTTCTGCAGTGCAGCAATCGTGCTTCAGAAATCATTATTTTCCCATTGCAAGTTGTTTGAGCCTATGTTTTAACATCACTGATGCCAAGCCTTCTCCCTCCAGATGCGGCCATTAAAGGGTAGTGGTGATGCAACTTCCAGCCATCGTGTCGAGACTGGTACAACGATGGTTAATGACTGTGCAAATGGCAGACGGGGGGGATTAAAGAAATGGTACCTGGCATTAGAGCAGATCTAGAGGTGGCGGGGAGCTTGTCCTGCAGCGGCACAGCAATCAGGGCTGATTTGTGTGATTGAGAGCTAGCAGTAAATGTTGATGGCTCATTTGCTCGTTGATGGATAATTGTAGCTATTAACAACATGACACTGGCCTCACCTTTATTATAAGATTCTTCTTCACAGTGTTAATGGTTTCCTCTTGTCCGTGTCCTTGCATTCATTATTAGCAACCCTATTCTGTTGTGTCCCTTAATGACTATACCTGATCCTATAGCACTCTGGAAGAACCATACATCTTCTTAAGCCGTTCTAACATCCTGTAGTGTTACCCAGCTCAAGGCTACAAAAAATACAAACGGTTTGCTGTGAAAGAAAAAGAAAGAATGAAAAAAAAAGACTGCGGTAAATGCATTCCTCTATTTTCATCTATTTCTGTCTATTACAGAGGGAACATTTTTACAGCAGCATCTAAACTTCAAAATGGAAATTACTGAGGACAGAAAGTGAGGCAGAGATGGAGCAAATATAAGCACATAATGCCTCTACGCTTCCTTTAGTCCCTGCAGGCAGCAGAATGAATTAATACAATATACCTTTTTTGTGCTTTGAAGCTTAAACTATATATTTCCACCTTACAATCTGCCTCCTCCTCCCATGGGACACATGGTCACATAAACCTCACAGTGTTACATAAATATGTTTTCTAATGAATATTCTAATGTTCTTGGCTTTGTTTTATATTCAACGGGGGGTCAGTGTTACCCACTTTTCAAAGGGAAGGAATTTAGTTAATTAGCTCTAGCCCTTTTGTTACGCACTCATTAAAATGAATTCAAACTTTATTTTATTTGCATAACTCACTAGGATTATACAAACAGATATACAAAGAATCAAACTCATATTGTGGCTGATTAATAAGAGTCTCTGGGCAGGGAGCAAATGAAAGGATTTTTCTTCTTGTGTGCAGGGAAAATGATTTGCTTTCTTAAAACATATTTTTGGCACAGATCCAAGTCTTTGTCACACGGGAGATGAATGTGCTTAGTAGCTGTGCTTGTTGACAAAGACGGGCTGTGTCAAAATTCCCTTTGATATATGACAGCGACAGAATCCCCCACTTAATCTGGGGCATCTTCAATAAGTGGGCTCTCTAAATATGCTGAGTCAGTATAAACACACTTACCTGTTAGGAAAAAAAAAAAAGTGAGGGAAATATCTGTAGAATTCTTTAGGGGGTCTTCTTACTGCAAGTGCAGAAAAAGCCTTGGGCTGTACTGTTCTTCAAAGAATATCCCTGATAACTTTGTTAAAGAATCTATTATGACTTCAGTGAGCTATCAGTGGTCATATTTTATTGACAATGAAGGCCTGCTTGCAGTTTCTACAGACTTATGTGTAGATTACGACCCGACTGATGCCTGCACCATTCCAGACTTTGATTACGAGTTTAGTAATCAAAGAGGGTAAGTGTTAAAAGGGAAGCCCCCTTTTATGAGCAGGGTTTTGAATGTAGTTAAGAGACTCCAAGAGCTTAGAGGTGCTAGTAAGTTTCACCTCAAAGCTCTTACTAAGGTTTAGGGGTAAGGTTCGGGCTTGAATGCGCACCACAGAGGGGTAGATATTAACTTCATGGGCTGCTGGAGCAAAGGTAATTATGAGGTGACCACATAGAAACGATGTTATTACTGTAAGTGCTTAGGTCCAGAGTTCTCCAAATGTGACATTCTAGGGGTATGAGATCCACATCAGAGAGTAATGGAAACACTCACTCTTCATTTATTTTTGGCATCATGTGGAAATTAATGGTCATTTTACAGAATATGTTGCAGTTTTTCTTTTACTTCAAAATAGTGCAATGTTATCCATCAGAAAGGTTGCAACATTTTGTGACAGCTTGTATTTGAAGTTATGATTTGAAGTCCTGGCATTGCTCAATGTAAAGTAAACACATTTTTCTTTTTTTCAAAACCTGTTTGGCTATGTGGTACAGTATTTTTACCAGTGTGCTACTTATATTGCATACGCTGATGGCTGGTTGCAGCAGCAGCACTTCTTCATAAAATACAGCCCATATTTGTATCATTAAGCTGAAGGAAATAAATGGCCTTTCTTTTCAGAGGTCAAATTATCCTCAGGAGCGCACTGTTTACCATATCTATCCTTTGTCGCTCTGTCACCAAATGAGAAATACCTCTTCCAAAAGTCTTACATTACAAATATCGTCGCGAGCTAATGTCTTCTCAGACCGGTCAGTGATGTATTTGTCGGCTGGCTGCCTCCAGACAGAGCCCCCGTGTAGGAAATGTAGGGCATGTCACAGAGGTTGGTGACTCCCCCCCTCTTACCTCCTCCCTCACCATTTTCTCTAATGACTTTTTAAGTCACAATGAGAGCTATGAAATTACAGTTTCATTTCATTCTATTGTGAAAATTAACTGAAAAAAAAAATTGGACACAGTGGACACAAACCTCCCTGGAGGTCTTTTTCAATGTGTTAAACATATCAAAATCAATCAATGCTGTGATATGTTGCATTGATATGGTAATCAAGCTAGATGGAATGCATTTTCAGACTCTCATAATATTTCTCTTTCTTTTTTTGTCGTTATATTCCATAGACAATCGTTCAGATTTAGATCAATGATCAGAATCAGAGAGGCAATTATAGTTATGAAACACTCGTTCCAATCAATGTCTGTGGCTGATTCAATACAAATTGAAAGAGTGTTGTTTATCTATTTGTCTGTGGTGACATGTGGAATATAATTGCAAGCCACTTCATGGGAGCTCTCCAAATCTTCCCAGACAGATGACATATTTGTTGCGTCTATTGGTCTGTGCCAATTTCTTTCATTCTCAGTTAAAGCCTGCTTCTTTTTTTTTCTTCTTCCATTGCCTGACAGTTTATTGATGTTTCGCAACAGCTGTTATGACATGTATTAATTCTGTGCTGGAAAGAATATGAGCCTATCCAGAGAAACAGCATTTTGCTTTGGAAATAATGAAAAGATGTGGTGCAACAGGGCAAAATCCACATCCTGACATTACCTTTGCACTGGATATCTGGACAGGATAGGATATCTGAAGGGCACTAATATCTGTGATTCTAAGTCATATCATGCCTTTGTAGATTGCTATCTCCACTTAATTATTTATATAGCAACTACTGAGTCATTTGGCTGGCTGTGTGCTGGAGGAAAACAGCGTAATAAATACTGTGCCGTTGTTTAATTTGAGTTTTCTTTCAAGGGGCCACAGGAGATCATGACACAAATATTGTTTGTGTTTCTGAGGCCAGCAGTGAATTCACTGGAGTTAATTTACCTCGGTGTATCAGTCAACACTTTACTGTGGTGACCCAACTTTACTGTCATACATATTAAAAGATTGGGTAAAAAAAAAAAAAAAAGCGTGGTGAAAGCAAACAATTTATGAAGCAGGCTTGGGAGTTCAACTGTGTAGGAATGTTGTTGGCATTTATTAATTCCTGTCTAAAATGAAATGTTTTCTGCTAGCCAAGTGTTGGCAAAGAAATGTTAACCACGGTCATGGATGGGAGATAGGTAAATGCAGTATTGCTCAAAAGAATTGATATTTATATAGCAAATGACACAACATATAACATTCCCTAACTGGGACCTTCTGAAGCCTTCAGAGTAATGATAGTTTTCTTCAATGACTGAAGAATATCATTTTTCAATCAAAAAATAGGACAATCCTCGAAAAACAGGATTGACCGGACACCCTATCTCTGGGGTTGTATTCCCTGTTGCTAGAATAACAGGCACAAATCTCTGTTGGAAATCAAATTACATTGTGGATAGATATTTTGACTGTTAAGATGGCGGAAAAAAACCAAAAAAAAACCCAACAACATTTAAATAGTGATATAGATAATTGTTCTAAATGATCATTTATATTAAAGACACTGTCAAACTGTGACATTGGTCATTCTGTAAAGCAACCAAAACCCCATGAAGCCAGAGATATCCTTTTACAGAGATATTCTATTCTTGCAAGAAACTGGATCATGCTGATTTTTTGATATGACATCTTCCAATGCTGGGATGTGAGCATGTCCAGTCCAGATTTCATCATGTATGAGGTCATAGTTTCAGATATCTGGGCAACTATATCTTGGGATTTGGGGTATTTTGCACAGTCGATATAAAACAAAACAATTCTTTTGCTGTTTAGATGAGAGGACTTGCTGTTTGAAGCCGGAGTTGAGAAGAAAATGTTTCTATGTGAAGCTACCCTGTTAATCCACATGGAAGCCTGGGGCAAAGAGTGGCCAATGACAGCCAATCAAGGGATACATTTATATAATCAGGGGTAGGAAGATTCATGTCAGTGTCTGATTGTGAGGCAGAACCTGCCATAATCTGTTAAACAGCCTGGTTTACAGCATGTCTGTTTCTAACAAATGCCTCTTGAGTCTTGCCAGACCTCAACAAACAACAGTAAAAATTGTGGATTACAGCCATTTCAAGGCTATTACTTAATATATGACAATACTCATTGCAGAAAATGAAACAGATCACAGGCAGATATTTGATTTTTTCTCTATGTAATGTGAAACAAGGATTCTAACTGTGAAAAACATGCAGTCAAAAGGGCAACTATCCAATACCTTCAGAATAGTATGTAAATTATAGAAAATAATGTTAGGGTTTGCAGACTAACCATTTAAGATTCACAATACAGAACTGTAGGGATTGTGGTTTTACTTCACAATTCAAGTAAACATTAAACATCTTGAGTAGTAGCTGTACAGTTACTGTATAAACAGGGAATTATACCTCATCCCCAGTGTCTACCCTGAACCAAAGAAAAAAGCAGGATATTTGTATTCTAACTGCTTGTAACTGAACCATTTCCCTCCATTACCCACTGTGGGTCACTCTCACATGGGCCATTTATCACGCCAAACCCATGAGTGTGTCTACTTTAAATTAGCCCATTTTGACTGATGGCATAGAGGGAAATGTAACATTCCGCCAATTGATATACAAGAAGGAGAAATATACTGTATGTAATGGTCCAGAAATTCCACTATTTTTTTCTGAGAGAACACCCACAAATATCCTCCAAATTTTTGCCCCAAAGTTCAATTTGAAACTTTATGTGCAGCTTGTGCCACATAAGCCATACTAAATGTCTTGTCAAATGGAAGTTGACTTTTCATGCAATGAAGGGAAATGGCCATTTGGAACAAAGACCCGTTATTGGAGGAAATATTAAAAGCAATCCATTTTAATCTGTGTGATAAGAGCTCTATGGCATTTTTCAAAACCCACTGCACGGGAACCAATAAAAAGGAAGCACTTGGATATATTGCAGAATCAATATCATATTTAAAGTGCTCATACAAATTTTGTGCCTAGTATTGTTTTATATTAAGAGCCAGGAGCTAGCAGATAAAGTTATATCACCCATGGCTTATACGATTATTTGTACTAGCAATGAAAATGTGACAGTGTTTTAGCCTCGTCCAAACAGAAATAACAAAAAAGACAAAGCACATTATTCAGTGTTACATTTTTTACGCTTGCCGGCTGGCTGTAATTAAAATAATTTTTTCAAGTAAGTGCTCCATAATGACTGAATATCACAAGCGTATACTGTCAGGTAAAAAAAGGGGCGTAGGGTGGGGTGGTGGGGGGTGCGGACTGGGTGAGATAGAGAGAGAGAGAGAGAGAGAGAGAGAGGGTGGGTGAGCTCTATCTTGGCAAACACAAGGACATCTGGAGAGCAGCAGCTGACCGGCGCTTGATTTTCACCTCACACCACATGGTGAGATTTGAAGCTGTTTAATCTGCTTTCTGTGAAATAAAAACCCAATCCACCTTTGTTTTGTTTTTGTGTTTTTGCTTTTTTTAAGCCAGTGCTCTACAAGGCATCTTAAGGGGTGTATCATATCGCTCACATTTTTCGGGAAATATTTCCGCGGCGGTTTCATCTAGTCGTAAAATGAGCGGAGAAGAAACCCCTGTCAGTTCCCTTGTCTTCCTACCCAGTAAACTTATTTAACCTTCATCCTCTTTGATCATGTTCTTTTCACAGGAGGAGGCCTTGGTGGCTCTTCTGACCGCACCGCACAGCGGACTAATGATTAGAACTTCTTTAAATAACGTTAGGAATCCCTTGCTTATTATTTCTCCCTCTGTTCTTCCATTCTATAATGACAAATCTTAGACCTTCAGAGTGTACACAATTATTATTCCTTTTTTCTTCCCCTACCCATGGAGACATTTCCTGGGTTGTTTGATGAGCAAATCCTCTGTGGTCTCTTTCCATTGTACCTCTAAAATAAAGCACAATTTAAATTAGGTTCTGCTCAGTCTCTCATGTCTTCCACAGTGCTCCCCTCCTCCCGCCCCCTCCCATTTTCAAGGAGGTACAGTTTCTAGTTCAGCGACAGTACTCTGCCACTACCTCCTGTTTGTTTTCCCTCTCTAATCTCCTTGCGTAACTTTAATTTGAGCCCTTTGAACTCTTTAAACTTCGCTAACTTTTCTCCACGGCTACATTTTTTTTTTCTCCGGCAGTAACTCGCAGATAGTGTTGATAGGGGTCATTCGCACAGGTTGGGCTTTCAGGGTTCAGCTGCTCTGCCTTCAGAAAATATATTTTGGAAATGAGCTCTTGCTTTGGATGCGACTCGCAAACATTCTCACATTCGTGTCCTGCCATGCAACATATCACAGAAAACACAAAATTAGCACTTGTATGGTGGATTTGCCTCCACTCACGTCTCAGAAAATACAAGGCAATGTTACATCCAGAGCTGTGAAGAGGATGTTTCATAGCTGGTACTCAGGGTGGTTAGGACGGAGATAACAGCTGTAACACAAACACTCGGCATCAAAAGTTTCAACAACCAAAATTACAAAGAGGACAACTTAAAAAAAAAATAATAAGCTATCTTGATAAATGCTTTTGACAAGTGCTGGATATCACTTTTTTTATCAAAGTGCAAGATATATACAAAAAACATTCAGTTTAGCATGAGGCATGGACGACTATTTTCCTCTATACGCCCCAAGCACACATTTGTGACGTGTTACATCAAAATGAGTCACATTGACCCAAATTTCAAAGTCGAGATTTTGGTATCAATGGAAAGATTAGAAAATAAGCTTTAAAATGAAACCCTAGTCAAAGTAATACATTTTATAGTTTTCGAGATATGGCCATTTGAATTACGATCTCCTCCTCTCTTATTCTGTTCTAAAACCTGAGAAAATTCCATTCAAAGTTTTTGCCTGTGACTCTGGCGTCTGTTCCTGTACCACGTGATTACACGCACCCTATACAGTCCCTTGTTGTCATCGATGCACCATTCAATGACCCCCGGAAAGCAGAGAATCTCACAATTCAGATGCTGTTTACAGCTCGTCTCTATCATAAACGGTTCAAAAGTTGTGATGTTTTGTTGATGTTTTGTAAAATATGTGCAAGCGTTGTGTTGACAACGTTCGGTTTAGCATTTAAGCTACGTTCGATTTAGCATCGTTGCTACGTTCTGTTTAGCATCGGCGCTAGCACTGTTAGCGTCGATGCTACTCGCTTTAGCATCTGTTTCTGTAGCCGTCCCTGCTTATCATAGAAGCACCATTCAATGACCGTCGGAAAGCGGAGAATCCAGCGAATCAGATGAAGTTTACAGCTCGTCTCTACCATGAACGGTTCAGAAGATATTTCATGTTTTGCAACGATGCAACACTCATCTTCAGAGGGTTTAAGTAGCAAGTCAACTTTAATCATCATTTACTGGCCTTTTCACAATTACCTGGACTGTGAAACTTCGGGAGATTGTTTTTGAAGGTCATAGCTTTGAAATGAGGGTAAAAAAAAAATATTGATTTTCTATGGGTTTACCACGTTTATCAGCTGATAATCTAAAAATAGAACGTTGCGACATCCGACTCATTTTGATAGAGCGCGTCACATTTGAAACTTCAAGCAGTTCGTTCCATCATGAAAACCTTTTTCCCCCCTTTCAGCTCTGTGGAGTTTTAGGGTCTTCTTCCAAGTGTAAGGGAGTTTTTCGGGGGCAGTCTGGGTTCTGCTGTGTGTGTATGTGTGTTTTGTCCATGGATCTATAAGCATGTCCCTTCCATATCTTCTTTTCACAGACAAGGTCTCTGTGGAAGAGAGATCTCCTCCATCCCTCTGTGCCTCCCCAAACTGTCATCTAGTCTTTCCAATTTTCCCTCCCTAAAGGCCATAGACACATTTTACACATCTGTGGGAGACCCAGCTTTGCACTGTTTTTTTTTCTTCTGCCCCTCGCCTTGCCTTCCATACTTCTAATTTACACTGCCCGTCTTCGTTTAACATCTCCCTCCCATTTGTGTATCTATCAGGAGCAGTATCACACCGTTATTATAGCCGCACTACGGGAGACATTTTTCCATATTTTTGTTTACAGCGCGCACCGGTTTAACTTATCATGACTCCAGTCGGAGTAAAGAAACGTCATCCGGCTGGTTGCTGTATGATGCTGTATTTTTCAGCTGCTGCACTTGAAAAAGTATGAACATCACTGTATCCAAATAATAATAGTGTCAGGAAGGTTTCCTCCATGGGCTCGATTGCAAATAGAGCAAATCCATACTCTTAGAAGCTTTGCCAACAGACTTGGAAGATTTTTTTTTTTCTTTTTTCAAATCCTCTTGCATGTTAAAAGGCCAAACACAAGAGTGCACCAGACATTTAAAAAAAAAAAGAAAGAAGTATGAGGTTATATTCAGGAGTTTACCATACGCTCAATGAGTCTGAGAGAAGGGTGGGGGTGGGGGGTTGACATGTGTTGTGACTGCCCAAGCAAGTCCCAGTCAGAATGGGAGAAAAACACGTCACGGGTCACTTGGCAGGAGTACGTTAATCATACGTGACTACCCAGGTAGCATGATGGGAAACAAATTGAGTGTCATTTCTCACCAGAGGACTCTGGCGTCACAAGACAAGCTAGGGCGCTCCGGCCTTACGACGCCAGAGAGTCCTCGTGCCACCTCGCATTCCCTCAGCTGCAGAGGGGAAAAAGTGTGACATGACAGACTGTACACGGGAAAGAGGATGTTGATGAATGGCTGGGGAAATGTTCCCTTGCAAAAAAAAAAAAAAAATGCAGAGGACATCATTATCTGGGAGCTGGGACGACATTGCGGCAGATAGGGAGACGGTCGAACGCGAAGTCAAAACACAACTTAATTTCCTGTTAATTAGAAACTGTACGCAGGCTGAAATATTCACAGTAATGTCTCTACCGTTCAGTGGTGAAATGCTGTCTTTGCAAGTCTCAGCTCTATTATGCCACTGGAAAACAATACAATCCGAGAACATCTATAGGATATAAAGGCAAGCCTATCGAATGACATTTAGAATAATTACAAAAAGGGGTAATGCTATGCAAATATATTCACAGTTTAAATACATTAAGTAGACAGGTAATTACACAGAGCTTACGTCAGTGTGTGTCCATGAGATTCGAGCTTTAGTTATAAAAACATCTCTTGAAAGAGGTGAAGCTCAGAAGATGTAGATAAGCTCCCTGGATGAATACAAAGACGAAGTTTGATCTAAACATGTGGAGCAACAAAGACCCAGGATCAGATTTTTGAAACCCTTTGTTGAGGAGGACGAATCAAGACTAAATTAACCATGACTTCCTGTAATCAGAGCCTCCTGAACGCAACTGCAATCCAACTTTGCACAAGCCTTTGGCTAGTTAAGTAGGATGTTTCGCTTTGGGGAGATAATCGATGAGGAGGAGAAGAAGAAGGAGTCATTACTTTTTTTGGATTCCGTTGCTGTTCTAGCTCTGATAATTGGCTCTAATTTTGACTGGTGTTTTGTTGCTTGCCAAGTAGCTTTCACCTCCACCAAAGTGAGAACGAAAGTATTTCTGCCACCTCAAGGAGATAATTACCTGAATCTTTAAATTTGCACATGAGTGATCAAAAATGAAAAGTCGCCCGGAGCTTGTGTTAACTTGAAGTTGTTGTGTGCTCCTTGCAGCTGCTGCAGGGTAAATTACTATGTGCAGTTCAGATGTAAAACACAGAGTCACTTTCATGGCTCGCTATGTGGAACAAGTGAACAGTTTGCTTCATCAGCAGAAAAGTTACAGTTGGTATAACTTTGCAGAGTCAGTATGTGTGACTGTACACAGGGTATGGCAGGTACTGTAACATCAGGTGACTGAAAGCATTTGAAGACCGAAAATGCAAAGTCTGTGCAACAAATGTGAACCAGAAAATTTCCTCTGGGAAATGTTGATAGGACCACGGGGTGCTACTGGCGGGCATACCATCTATGTCAACATGGGATCAAACCCACGACCTTAAGGTCAAAACAGAGCAGACAAGTGATCATCTTTCACTGAGCACTGATATAGAGGAGCTGCAGTCTACGGAGCCCCGGATATGCAAAAAAAAAAGTATAAGTTGTGGCCACGAAATAGTAAGTCGTTCCCACGAGATATTAATTCGTTCCCACGAAATAATAAGTTGTGGCCACGAAATATTAAGTCGTTCCCACGAGATATGAATTCGTTCCCACGAAATAGGTAATTTGTGGCCACGAAATATTAATTCGTTCCCACGAAATAGGTAATTTGTGGCCACGAAATAATAAAACATAGCGGGTAGCGTCCGACCCGACCTACAGTAACAACAACATAACACAAATCTCAGCTCTCCTTCCTCTGCTCCTCTTAACTCACTCGCGCGCACACAGACACACAATGAATTAATTTATTCATGGCCACATTAAGTGAAATTATTAACTTTACTGATTATCCATCTGATTGTCTGTCCTGCTGTGAGCGCACTACTTCTTTCAGTGCTGGCTGACTGTATATAAAATAAAATATTGCCTATTGCAATATGATGAACTCCTGACGCTCAGCTCAACGGTGAGGAGAACATCTAGGCGGAGACAACTATCGGCAGGGACTCTCAGTAGCCTAAACAACAGCTGCTCAGCCGACCTCTCCGTCGCCCTCCGCTGGGTTGTTGCAACATGCGGCGGATCAGGAGGGGGTAGCGGAGGACCAACATAAAGGGGGTCTCGGATCCGTAACCTGTGCAGGCCAGGACCGCAGAGGTCAGGTCAGCAAGACTGAGAACGAGTCCGCCCGGCCGTATTTACAGTAATGTCTCCAGAAACACATCGCTCCACCGCCGCCTGCCGCCACAGAGTGAAGCCTCTCTTTCCCCAGAAGGAAGCAGGTTGAACACTATTTTAATAAACGCAGGTTGATTTGAGCGATTTAAGCAAATAAACGCCCGCGCCTTTATTTGAAGTTTTACGGTGATTTCACTTAATGTGGCCATGAATAAATTAATTCCTTGTGTGTCTGTGTGTGCGAGTGAGTTAAGAGGAGCAGAGGAAGGAGAGATGTCAGATAAGTTTGTTATGTTGTTGTTGTTAGGTCGGGTCGGACGCTACCCGCTATGTTTTATTATTTCGTGGCCACAAATTACCTATTTCGTGGGAACGAATTAATATTTCGTGGCCACGAATTACCTATTTCGTGGGAACGACTTAATATTTCGTGGCCACAACTTATTATTTCGTGGGAACGAATTAATAACTCGTGGGAACGACGTACTATTTCGTGGCCACAACTTATAATTTTTTTTTTGCATGTCATATCCGGGGCTCCGTAGCAGTCAGTCACCTGTGTGTGTGTGTGGTAAGGGAGCGCACGCACATGTGTGTGTTTGTGTTTGACAAAAGATACTCTATTTACCAAGATGAGAGGCTGCGCCAATGATAGAAATGGTATACACTTCCTGTCTCCTAAATGGGCGTGGCTAACCGTCACCCCACCTCGTTCTGTGAACGTGTGGATTTAAAAAATGTGTAGGTACTGTAGATGAAAGTGAGATATTTATATTTTCTTATGATAACATTAAATATTTACACTACTAACAGTCATAGAGTTTGCGGCTGTTTGTTTGATGCTGCCTAGGAGGTCTGCGCCAAATCTTGCGAGAGTTGTGTTGTTGAGACAGAGACAGGTCGTGAATAAAGTTAATTTTTCTCCTGATGTGACCGTCTGAAAATTTCAATTTTCGTGTCAAAATGTTCAGAAGAGATGTGGCTTGTGAAAAATGAGTTCAACATTTATTTCAGTGACTGTGGGGCGAAAGGATCAACCATAATCTATGTTCATGTTCAGTTTTCCCATTGGAGTCAACACACTAAGGTGTGGCTGTGCAGAAACCCACGTGACATGTACAGTATACAGGAAGCTTACTCGTCATGGGGGGTCTTGGTTTACAAACCGTCTTTGGTTTGACAGAGACTGTCATTAGATTAACTGTGACTGAGAGGTTACCACGGCAACTTGAGGCGGATGTCAGTGACGACAGAGACAGAAACAGACAGAAACGTGGAGAAAAAGAGTGATTTTCTGCCTCTGCATTGGTCTCACATTTGGGCGTTTTATTCTGACAAAACGGTAGCTCTATCAGAAAAAAAACACAGACCATCATCACTGTAAGGACTTCCTGAACACTTTGGTGACTTCCTGAACACTGTTTTAAACTTGCGAGTTTAAAACAGCGGCCCACTCTGCTTCTCTCAGAATTTGTTTGTATTTGAGTCAATGTGGAGCAGAGACAGACGTGTCCACATTTAGAGGCTGCCAATTCAAATTCCGTAAGTCTCTGAGATATTTTGATGACATTGTGAGAGACAGAACAAGTTTGTCTACACATTTTACAAATTCATGTGTAGAGTGTAAATTGTGACTGTGTAGAGTGTGGAAAGAGAAAAATTCTGAATTTTTTTTTAGCTCTCTCCCACTCTGACTGATGGTGTCACCCATTCTGACACAAACATTTGGTTTTCCAAAAATGATCACGGTCATTGATCAGGTATTGATCAAAAACTATGACCTATCAAAAAGTGGATTAATACACTAATACAAAATATTTGTGTCTACTGTTTAAAGTTCAACGGAAGTATCTAGGTGAAAGTATGCCTGAGCAGTAGACATTTGAAAAATAATAAGTAGCCTAGGAAAAAAACGGGCGCATGACGTCTGTCTGACTAAACATTTCTCCGACCATACATTTCTTTATTTTTTGCGTCCATTAGTCCGACCTCCCATTTCTCCGAATTAAGTAGCCTTAACCTTACCCTAAACCTAACCTTGGAAGACAAAGGAGATGGCGTGCTCGACTCTTGTATAAAAGATGACTGGGTGCCGGCTCAAAAATACCAATAGACGAAAAACAGCTCACAGCAGCACTCACAGGACGGGATGTCTTAAATAAGTTTATTATACGCACAGCAGCGGAGTCAATACGAACGCGTTTCGGCGTTTAGCCTTCTTCAGCGTATGACTCCGCTGCTGTGCGTATAATAAACTTATTTAAGACATCCCGTCCTGTGAGTGCTGCTGTGAGCTGTTTTTCGCCTAAACCTAACCTTAACACTGTAAAATGGGTAGTCAGAGAAATGAGCCGTCAGACTTTTGGGCAGTAGAACTGATGTATGCTCCCTGAAAAAATCCACACAATAACAATAGTGCTGAGTGTGATTGCCCCGTGGCCCTAATTAAAGGTCGAATAGTGTATAAAGACAGTTTTCTGTGTCTTGTTTGATTACAAAGCAGGTTCCAAATTATTACTTTGAAAGTATCAAACTGTTCAGTCCACAGAAAAGAATGTGCACAGTCTGTCTTCAACAACTGAGCCTTAAAATGAGCTGTCAGGACTGCTGTTACTTTGTGATGTCACAACAAACCTGGACCCCCATTCCAACCTTGTGGGATTGGTTTTCTCCACTTTTATGAAATGTATCGAGACAACATTGCACCATGGTGAATTTACACCACAATCAGAGATGCTCAGAGCCTCTCTTCTGATTGGCTCATTGATCTGCTATCAATAGATCACCAGATAGGAAATGTAAAATTACCACAAGTTTCTTATTGGGATCAGCACTTTAAATACAACACTGTAAAAGTGTAAAACATGGGTCCTTTAAAGTTTTGCAATGATGTAAACATGTGTTTAGATATTTCATAAACAGGCGTGTATTTTTAATTAAGATTTGTTTGCAAACACAAAATGCTGATGTTTCATTTATAAATAAAAACTCTTCAATTATGAATGTGGATTTAGCACAGATTTGTAATGTTAAAAAAAAAGAGAGCCTTAAGCACTTTCCAAAAACAGCAAGAAAGCACATTTAAGCCCAAAATATTCACAGGGATTTAAGTCAGCGTAAACCATTATGTTTAAATAAAATCATTTAAGCAGATGTGACAGCAGTGTAGATGGCTAAATCTGACAGGAGCCGACATTAATGAGTAATGAGTAATGAGTCGAAGCAGCTGCAGCACCGCAAACAACAATCCAGGAAACACAAACAACGGAGTAATAAAATAACAAAGCTAAGGCCTTGGATTCTCTTGCCCAAGCCTTTACTGTATATTATTCTAAACTGCAGACAGGTGTTGAATGATTTTAACATGGCAGACAATAATATAATATATTGAGTGCACTCTCTCTCTGTGGCATACCATGTATTCTTTACTGTTTTTCTTTAAGGTCCCCTAACCATTCATTGAGCAACATTACAAACAACTAAATTGTCCTTTTCATGCCACAGCAGACTAAAGAAAATAAAGACTTCAATATCATATGGTGTGGATGGTGATAGCTATTGATTTATCTCGGAAGATATTTCTGTCTTGTTGTTTTTGCCGTGATATATACAGTATATTTCCCATGCTTACAGCTATGGCCTTTTCCAAGTCAATCCTGGAAAACTTTTTAATTCCATTAAAGTGTATCTCTCAGCTAAAGGGCTTGACAATCAATAGTCAACCAGACCGTGAAAGTGACCAGACTTGTAGGAATAAATATGATCTTTCTGGTGATACTTTTTAATTCATTTCCCCTGGAAGGTTTCCTTTGTTTTCAAGAGCCCCACTGCATGTTGGCTACTGGTAGCTGCCTGTCAATGTCTGAGCACGCCTGTGAATTCTGACTTGGAGGCATTGTAGCGTGATCCATAGCGTGACTGGGGTCAACCTGAGGGAGACAGGTGTCAGGGGGACCAACAGGTCCCATGTGGGTAGGGGTTCACCACTAATGCCCCGAGGGCTCCTTTGTGAGAAGCGACAGGAGGGGGAAGAGGCGGGATGAATACTGATGATGTCAGCTTCCATGTGCAGGGACTGTTGAGAGCAGCAGGTGGTCGGGAGAAAGAGGGCAAGCATCCATGTAATATTCCACTTATTTATTTATTAAATTATTATCAGGAAGAGCAGGGAAGTCTATCACTAAATTTTCGTGCACTCAACTTGCATCATTTTTAAACAAAGATTAAATACATCAAATGGTGACTTTCTGAAACCTGAGAGACTCTTTTTAATTAGTGCAGGCATGTAGAGAGAATATAATTTCAGGGCTTATCAGCTCAATGCAGCTGGATACAGCAAATTTATCACAGTTGCTCACATCTCTGTGATAAGGTGTTCCTCCTCGGCCTGGTGTATATTCAAATACGACACTGAGTGAATCCCAGTAAGCTGTCTGAAAGATTGTTGTTGCCAGCAGAGTGAAACAAGCAACTCATGAGTCATTCATCACAACCCTTTGCACTTAGTCCTCCCAAGAATACTCCTCTGTCCCCTACCTTCCTGTGTCAAGCACTTGTTTGATCCCATCAGGAAATACTGGATTAGGGTTGTGATGATTTTTGGTGATTTGTGCCGGCAACGCTGAATAAGTCCTCTGCAGGGCAGCAAGGCAATGAGAGAGGAGGCTTTCAAAACTGGAAGGTCATGGGTTGGATCTCTCATAACAGCCAATGTGTCATCTGGTGTAAAAGTGTCCCCGAGCAACCAAGTGAACCCACAGTGGGGTGAAGGTGGGAGTGATTTCAGGGAGGCTTAAACCGAGCATATAGGATTTTTAGTTCTACAGACATCTTCCAAAGGTAAAACTGCTCTGGAGGCAGTCAGGCTCTCTGTGGTTGAATCAAACAAGTATGAGCAGAACTACAGGAATATATGAGGCAGCATATAAAAGCATGTAGGCATAGAGAGTGAGATAGAGAGCCCACTCAGTGTATTTTTTATTTTTCATTACTGTTTATTACAACCGATTTCTGAAGATATGGCCAAATCAAATCTAAAAACATGATGTTGTAGTGAAACAGTACAAGAAATGAGCCTAATCTAATCTAAAGCACTATAGTTAGAGGCTAAATCAAAGGAAGTGCACTGAAAATGTTGGCAGTACAAGAAGACTGTGTGTGCACGCTCCGATTAAAGGTAGCCTGTGGAATTTTCTTCTAACCAAACAATTTTTTGTGTGCGTTCAGTATATTCCTCAAAAAAAGGAACTGTATAACTGACAAACACATTGAATGCATTTCCTTACAAATAGAAAGAAGAAGTGTGTACATCACTGCTCTTCCCGGCTGATTACTGTCACCGTGTATTGATGGGCAGAACAATGCTAGCATCTATCACTACATGTTCCAATTTTTTGGACATACAAATGTGACAGAAATGAAGACTACATTTCTAATATTCATACTAATATGAATTTTGGTGAAATCCAACCTTTTTGCTGATTTGATATCACTTGTCCATGCTAATTAGCTTACGGCTATTTAAGAATGCTAACCTAGCCGGCAAAGCAGTGATGCCATGAATTAAATATAAAAATAAAATAAAATGTAAAATACACATTATTTTGTTAATATCACCTAGCCCTCCCCGCGATAAAATAAACACTGAAGCATTTTGTGTGAAGCCAGTTTGGAAGAAAATCAAATTTGGTGTTGAAGGCAGCATATAAAGACAATGGTTTTTGTTTTGTTTTGTTTTCTTGGGTGTTACCTCTGCAAACACACAAAATGTGCTTTTGCTGGGAACACACTGTTGGCCTTAAGGTAGGGTTTCTGCTTAGTCCTGCATTTCAGATTCTGTGCTGAAATATGTGCATTTCTTCAACACTACACAGAGTGTAAAATGGCAATTCAGGCGAGCCAGAAAAAAATAAAAAAACAAAACAAAAAAAATTGTTAAGATACCAGTGGGAGGCTTGTTACAATTTTATTATTTTTTTAGAAAATGCTGGGTATTTGCAAATGTTCCAAGTTCAGAACCACGTTATCATCGCTTGTTCATATTCCATTACAATTTCACATTATATGCTTGCCTGGTATTTATTAACTCCTGGGTACGGCACTGCCAGTAGTAGTTGCATCTTGTGCTGAGTTACACTGTTATCCCCTCAGGCAAGTGTGAAATAACTCTGAAATATCCACTCATAGGGGAAGGTGAGGGAAATGAAAAAGAGAACACCTAAAAGCCTTTTTACACTTCTTTTACATTGAGTCGGATGTTGACTTTATGTGTGATGTTGAAAAAAAGCTTGATTTGAATTGCACTGTCTGTGATCTCAGCTTTAAAAGCATTTTGCACACAGTTATTAAAATATAGAGAGTCACACAATAGCACACAGAACAGACACTGGCAACACATGAAGACTGACCACAGTGGGAAATAAATTTAAAATGACCACCTAACTTAGAGAGAATACACTTTTTTGGCTGCATCATGTTATATAATATGCCTTAACACACCTATGGATGTGCTTAAAAAACAGCCACTTACAACGGGAGAAAGTTCACAGACATGGTCAGATGAATCATCAGTGTTGGTGGGAGTCTCAGTTGTCAATGTGACATGCTTTGTACACCCAACAAATCACCATGTCCTCCTCCCTAAGACGTTTTGTGGTGGTATAAAGCTGTCATGCTACTTTTGCCTCGGTGACTGAAAGATTACAGTTATTACTTGCACTGAAGTGCAACAAGACACTTGTCAGGGGAAACAATCCAAACAATTTTTATAGGTCCATTATTGATTTTTTGTTTTTATGTTCTTTTCATAAATTATTGTCAGCTTTTTTGTCCCTACCCTCCCTTTTGACCTGACACTGGAAAGCTGGATTTAAGAGTCTAAACGTCATCCACTTTGGTTCATCCTCTGGTGATAACAGTCAAACTGTGACAACACTGATGGGATTAAATTAGACGTAACAAGGTGAATCTCATTGTGTCAAATTCAGCATGTGGTGCTTTATGTTAACTGATCACAAGCCCCAAATTAACATACTTGAGCTGTTTCAGTGGTTTTCCCTCTTTTGCTGTGCTGTGAGGGACGCGGGGCAATTTTCGCAGGCGTGTCCCCAGATTACCATGATGCCCCTGTAAGTAATTTTATCATCCAGACTGATGGGCATGTGACCTTCCAGGGTAATATCACAGCCATCTGGAGAGGGCTAGCGCTGTGATAGAAAAATTGCCAGTGCCCGACCGAAGCACCGATGTGAGAGTCTGTACAGGACAGGTGAATGCTAGTCAAGATGGTTCTTGTTTTGACAACACAGCAGTATTGACTTTGCGAGTGAATTATGATGACCTCTGGCGCAGTGATGTCAGCCACACCAGTGGTGAGAGTCAAATCCCTCTCCCTTTCTCTCTCTTTTAGTTCCACGGAGTTTAGAAAAGCCAAGATTGCCGAAACACAGACAAAAGATGAATTCTGAGATGAGTAACTGAGAGGAGTTTCTAAAAGATTAAGTACCTGGGCCTTTGCAGTCTGAGTGTAAGTCAGTAGTGATGCTCTGTTTTTAATCCAGAGATCTTGTTTGTGATGATATCTTCTCTTCATCTGTTGTGTGGGGGTATATTTCTGTCACCTCCTTTCCACACTTTACTCTGACACATTACTGTGTCATTAAATATTCTCTAACGGCTCAAAAAAAAGGGCTGATTTCATTGACAAGTACGACACGAGCTGCGAGAGCTATATTTATTATTAGTATTTGTTTTGCATGGATTCCCAAGAACCTGTTGCAGACCCGGAGCCCGGGGGGGAGCTTCGCCGGTGCCGCAACATTTTCTGTGATTTTACACTTCACTTGGCTGTACAGCTAACAGCAAGATAAAACAACACATCTACAGTATCTAAGGCCTGGGAGTCTGTTTCGTACCGATCATTTCTCCCTCAAAGGACAACACGCCCGTGAGGGAATGCCTCAATAATTACGATATAAATCGCACTGGCAAGAGACCACAGGAGAAGAGTGGAGGAGGGGGGGGGGGTTGCAGAAAAGAGCACGGTGTGTGTTTTAGGGCGGATATCAGTAAATCATGTGGGACCAAATAGAAATGAAGATTAATGGATGATTAATGGCTGTCCACAGTGAGGGATCTGACTGTTTGGTGGGGCATGTAAGATGGGTTAAAGGATGAAGGAGAAGGACCAGGTGGCACTGAGGCCCCTAACAGCCTTCTCCTCTCTCACCGCACCGCTGCAGCAGCTTAAGATCTGTTCTGATTAGCAGTCAGAGAGGCCACTCGCCCCGTGATAAAGAAAAATTGTAATTTTTCTTTTTCGTTTTACTTCTCCACATGTAAACTTCCCCTGGCTATGGTCCTATCTCATTGCATTGTTGCACTATTGTTAGTTTTCCATTAGCCTGCAGCACAGCAGAAGTTTGCCTATTAAAGTTTTGTCTTGTTTGGATTCACATTTCCCAAAAAGAAAAAGGATAAGAAAAAACCAAAAACGCTGCAATAATTAAAGTTTTTAGAGAAAAGAAAACAATGACCACAGATAACCCCCCAGGTCTTACAAGGTTTTCCTGACAAAACGAGGAAAAAACAAAAACACTCTTGTCATATTGATTGTTTTCTCTTTCTACTTATCATATTTTGTCTCCCAATACCACAGAGTTACTATTTCTACTAGGGGAATGATATATTGTATGGGTTTTCTTTTTATCTCTCCCACAGTTAACTCAAGCAGATCAGTGAAATACTGAAAAATATATAATATCAGTCATTGTGAATCACGGTTTCTAAGCATACCTCATATTTCAGCAGTAAAATGTGGACATCTCGTCACAGGAAATAAATACAGCTGTTAAGTATCTCTCGCTCATTGAATATCTTTCTTCCTTGTGCCAAATAAACCTCTCACACTGTAACTCTTCAGGCAGTTTCTTCTCCCAGTCTGTACTGAATATGCCAACAGTGAATATGGCATATTGGCCGACACACTGTTAGCAGCATTAAGTAAATGCATTCACATTTATTTGACCATAATCACTACTTAAATGAAGGTGGATTGGGGTTTTAGTCATATAAATGTTTCCTGGATGCCGAGCCGCTCCGAAGGCAGAAATGATCTCGTTGGGCGACTTCAGCCCGTGGAACGGCATAACAGGTAATTTGGCAAAATAACAGAGCGTCAAGAATGATGAAGGGCATTCCCATTAAGGACCAAGGAGCATTGTGGGCAGCAATAATCATAATTTACAAACAGCTGTGTAGAAAAACACGTCTGTAATGATTCCCACAACAGGAGAGTCTGAGTATTAGCCATAGACTGTGAATAAAGGAGGACAAACCCTCCTTGACATCACTCACAGGTTTCTGAAGGCCATTTTTGATTGCTCTGCTGTTGTCATCTTGTTAGTATGTCCATTCAGTAACAAAGGGGAAGAGAAAAGCAATATAGTAAAAGTCTTGATTCTGTGAGGCCAGTTGGTCTAAGTGATCTAGATTTGCTAGTTACTGTCGAGTATCATCAATGGTCCACAAGCTAGTGATCTAGATTTGCTAGTTAGAGTATCATCAGTGGGTAATATGGTCAACAAGCTACTAATTGTATACAAAAAGGCTTTCACTGCACCACAACATCTTCTCTGAGATAAGAATTACCTAACACTGAATCTGAAAAGCTCTGCCATTTCTACCTGAGTGTAAATGGATATTTAACTCAGCCAGTATTATTTCTGCCTCTCTGCCTCTTGTTTGCTTCCAAGAAGTATTTGTATTCCACCAATGTGTGACATGAACACCGAAGAATGTGATTACTCCCTTATTGACCCACCAAACATACAAAGGTGCTCAGAAGTATTTGAGGCATCCATTTCTTTCTTCACTTCTTTTTTTTCATTTTTATTTCTTTTCACTGCGATTCTCACAATAATAGGTTGCTTCTGCAGCGAGCTTCGTGCTCAATTGATGGTTACAGCCCGGGGTGCATGGCAGAGATACAGACGCTGTGTGCGGTGAGTGATGAGTGAGTAAGTGCAACTTCCTATTTGGGAAAAAAAATAAATAAAAAGAAGAGAGATTATCCACTCAAGAGACTGGCCTCCCAGTCTCACTCACATCTGACTGGCAAACAACATTTAGACTGTCTGTACTAACTGTGTATCGGTGCGCACATGCTGAGAAATCGTCCAGTATCTGTGTAATAGACTATGTTTTGGATGGAACCAAAAGTTGTGATGCACAACTTCTACTTCAACCGGAAAATGTCAGTCTGACGACAAATGGACCGTTTGTCAATTGTTTTAGCCTCTCTTCTCCTGCCAGGATATTTCCTGTGTTTGAAGAAGAAAAAAAAAGCACTCTGTATAACTCAGGATTACACCGATTTAGAGGGATGAAAATTGAAAGTGGATTTTGTCCAACAACGGGCCACTAGTTTGGTATAACCTGCTGTTCTACACCCTACAATCAAAACCTGACATTTCATTAAAGACTAAAGCAAACAGCTAATAATCAAAATCTATTGTGCTGAAAACCAACCACTTCTCAGTTCTTCCTTCCTTTAAAAAATCCACAAATTAGGATTAACTGGCAAAACCACAGTGTTCGAAGCATATGGTACACTTTGATGTGACACTTACACATTATTGGGAGAGGGTCTGCTCCAAAGTCTTCTTTTCACAGAATTTTGGAATCTGGCTGATTTTCTCCCAACCACATAGTGTAGGTATAGAAACCAGGTATTAAACAGGCCCCAAGGCCACATTTTTCAATAATGAATTATCAGTTCAGTAACAGCTTATGTTTTCAGTTGTTCTGTTTTTATTGGAGGAATTAGGAAAATTGATTTCCTCTTTGTTATTACCACGAGCAATTCCTCTTTAACATTTTATTTCTATTCAGCTACTCCAGAATGTAATGTCAAATCTGCACTTTTCTTTTCTCTTACAAAATGAGCACAGATAAGAGTTCTGTTTAAATGGTGGATCAATAAGCAGCATGAGTATAAATAGTACAGTTGAAATGCCCATCCTTTCACATTAGCGAGGCTGCACTCTGCATGGTATTGGGTTGAGGTGAGGTTTGGGTGCGAGCCAGTCAAGTTTTTCTCCAAGCCAAAGAATGAAGATTTCTCTTCAGTGCAACTTGTGGACAAGGACAAAATATTTCAGGTTTGTGTTGTTGGTATCTTTCATACTAAAAGGGGAAGAATAAATTTGTGTCCTGACAAATATGCTTTCTCATCCTATATCACTTTGTCATGACTGAAATATGGGATACAGCCACACAGGACTGTTATCACTCATATTCCAACTTATCAAGATCAGGCAAACATTCTATCTACTTTGGCACCAAAAAATCTGATGATGTGTGGTGGCTAGCCCAGCGACCATTTATAAAACTTCCCGTCAGGCACTGAAGTCATTACATTATTTAGCTGAGACAGCAGCTTGGCTGCACTGGCGTTAACAGGAAGGACATGGAGACACATCAACTGAGAGAAAGCCAAAAACCTAACTAATGTCTCAAATCAACTGAAAGTCAAAGGGATACGCAGAACAAAAATATCTGGGAATAAAGTGCTTCCTTTTAACATCGCTGCCAGTTCATAGAGCATATCCAAACTAATCAGATGTAGCAGTGACTAAGATTTGAGCTCGAGGGCTTGCTTTGTTAACACGGCTCACGTTGCTGCACAGCCTGTCAGTAATTTGAACCAAGAAAAAAGAACGTGAGAGCCGGGCAGACAAGCTATCAGGCCAGACGAGTCAGGAAACTGCCCAATAGGAGAGTACAGCAGTTGGGGTGCTATCAATTAATGAGATGTCAACAATTGTTTGGTGCTGCATTATTCATGTCAGGGCAGTAATAAATAATGAGCTAGGTAAATTGAGAAAACTCACAGCTCAAGAGTCCTTTCCCCCCACGCTTCTCCGGGCTTTTAACCTCTAGACGGTGTCATTTCTTTCCATCCAGTGACAGTGTGTCCGTTACTGCAGAAACAAGGTCCCGAAACGAAGGGATATTAAGGACTTGAGAGACAAGGCGGGAGAGATGAGGGGCGCAGTGGCAGGATTGTGTTTGCTGAAGATTAAGGCCCTTCAGGATGGAAGGATGATGGATGGACGGGGGTCCTTCATCCATCAGGGCCTGTTTACATCACCTGTAAAGCAGGCCAGCCACACCGAGTCTCCCTCTCCCCGCTCTCCCTTAAAGGGGCCAGCTGTTGGTTCGACCCGAGCTTCGTACCAGTTCCAATCACAGCCAGTGATGGATCACATGGAAGAGCATATATGTAAGTGACAGGGGAGACTTATGGAGCCATTTGCCAAAGCCTTTATCCACTTGTCATAGTTTTTGTTTCCTGCTGAATCTGCGCGTTCTTCCGTTATTACTGCACTGCAGTTGGAAAGCTGTCATTTTGCCTTGAGACGTTACACCCCGCACTTTTACATCATTCATAAATGACACCAAGTCGTAAACACGTCACAATTTAATGGGCCACTGTCTTGTTTGGTTTGAATGAGGCCCAAATGAGACATAGCCGGCTGCTTCCTGTCGCCTTGGCTTTCTAACCATTATCAACACTGAGATTCTTTTATCCCATGCTTATTCTTTTATTTGGTGGGCCGTCTGTTTGAAACATGAAGCACGTTTTCAAAGACAATGCTCCACTGTAGGAATTCAAAGTGGACTGCTGAATAGCTCCCACCAGCTTACAAAGAGCACCCTTATTTTTTGAATCTCAAACTGATTTTTATTACAAATCCCAGACTCATAAAAATTCCTTTTGAGGATGGTTTATAGAGTTTCCCCATATTTATAATGAGCATTTTCTCCCCGTTTTAAACCCATATCTCCAATGCAGTTTGAAGTAGAGCTTGACTGTGGAGATACAGCATCTCATGGCTCTTAACACGAGATGCTGGCGCCTTAAACTTGGGACTTGTCAAATCAAATCTAGACAGAAAATATATCGACTAATGTTTTCTGAGTACTAACAATGAGTCTAGCACGCACAACAGTTTATCATATTTAGTTTGGGAGTCGTTCACCGATTTCATTTGCTTTAAAATATTTCCCTTGAACCAGGGATGTTTCTTTGAACAGCTACATGCACATGAACAGAAACTAAGCTTGCGTCAAATATTCTTTTGGTTCACCCCGAGAGCTGGAAGGGGTCATTATGGAAACTCTCTCATCTTCATCTATCTAAGCAAATAAGATTTTCCACCACGTCTTAAAAAATTGTTGGTATAAAGATATCAATAGTTCTGTCTGAAGCACTGTGTTTAATTGAAAAGGCTCCTGAGGACAGATGCTTGCATTCATCTGGTTACATTAGAATGATATTATGAATTCCTTCACTGTCAGACACACGGCTTTATCTCCTTGCAGGTATTATATGGTCTCATGAACAGTGTGGCCGCTCTTCTCGTGGCCATGGAGCATCCAGTTCCACAGGAGAAGTTGCATTATTCAGCACTTTCCTCTGGGGTCTTCCTGCACAGTTTGAACTAGTAACCTTTGTGCAAGCAGGGGAACTGAAGTCAAGAGCGGTGCTCTGCAATGCAACTGCACTTCTAGGAATACAATGCAACACTTCCTGCTCGTTAAACAGTCATGACATGCATGTGAAGGCACTGCAGATCCTGATGGGTACCATCTGCACTCTGCTGCTATTTCCAGATCATACATTTTTTTTTATTCTTTAATGAAAATATATGGAATGTTTGCAGATAAAAGCTGTTTTGTATCTGATATGCCTCATCAGGCACAAACAATAAATGAAATGTAGCTTCTGCTGCCATTTAACTATAACTCTCTATTGATCCCTAAGGGGAAATCAGTTTATGTACGTGGAAATACAGTATATTGCGTCTTCCTCTTGATTATCTGATTCACCTGTTTTGATATGTTGTAAAGATATGTTACCGAGAGCAAAAGACAGGGAGGAAAAGACGTTTAAAGGGGGGCACAGTATTTTTTGATTCACTGAGTAAAAACTTTTTAGGATGCAGTGATTTTTGAATTTGTATGATTACTAACATTTTTGCTGCTCTGCTCTCATTTGAAACTAGCAGGACAGCTCAGCCTTAAACAGTTTGACCATGAAGCGCTGCTCCGGGAGAGCAAGGATGCAGATGGGATGTGCTCTCGGAAAGTCCTCTCTAGGATGGCCTCCAGCTGTTACAACTGTCCATGGACCATGAATATGTACTGAAGAAATGAGAACTAACAAATGTAAGTGGCTGGGTTTCAAGAAGTAGCATGTTTGAAGATAAGAAAAAAAAAATCAGTTAAACTACTTAACAGATTTCACTTTCTTTCTAGTTACTGCTGCAGAGCTCAAGATCCCATTCTATCACATGGATCTTCAAAGTCACGAGTACAGAGGCTTTCTAGAAGAGGTCAGAGTGAAACCTCTATTGAGGCCAAATAAAAGGTCGTTGTCTAGTAAGACGACCTTCTTGTCAGCTCTGAGTTCAGCCAAGAGGATATTTTGATTTATGTTGAGAATGTTGGAAAGACAGGATGTCTGTAGCGTGGCATTTAAATGTGTCAGATGACACTGATAAGATGCTCAACTATCCTTTGTATGTACATGTAAGCCATGGCCTATGAAGTGGTGCACAGAAAAACCTACAATTGTTTGTTTGTTTCAATTTAAGGGTAACATCTATGCTGGCACGAAACACACTGAATGTGTTCATTTTCATTTCAGTGATTGTGTTAACAAGTTAAAGTAGACACACTGCCTACAGTATGTGAGACTCTCCTGAGTCTCTCATGTTGTGATATACAGAGACCTTTGTCTATTTTTAGACACGTCGCAGGAAATAAACACACCTGTTTATGTCAAATTTATATCATATCAGCCGCATCACATAAAACTGACACCTTACACTGTAGTTGTCACTGTCTGGGTTGAATCAGAATATGAAATATAAATATATGTGTCTATATATTTCAACCATTTCAACTGCATGTGGATATGTTTTACTGACACTGTCTGTCAAAAATGAAGAAATCCTCCAGTGGAGCAGCCTACAAAGTTAGTGTAAAGAGACAGACCTGCAGCTGCTTGTGTGAACACACACTCTCCCCAGCAGCTCAGCAACACAGGTAGTGTGTTCTTGTGTTACACATGCTGTTGTTCACTTTGCAACTGTACCACTTTTGAGGAGATCTGCGCATTCCTTCCCGTGTATAAGGTGGTGTACCTGATGGATGTGTTTGTACATCTTCAGAGTGTTACAGCGCTGGTACGGTGTCTGGAGGAGTAAAAAGGTAACAGAGTTCATAAGTTAAATGTGGGGAGTCTTGCTCCGGCTGCCAAGACCTTCTGCCAAGCATCTAATACAGGGGAGTGGAGGGTGGAGGGGAGGAAGCGGATGATGCCTCGTGTCGGTCTCATAATGGGTCAAGGAATTCAAAACCTAAGCTGCAAAAACTCGGATAAAACTCAACACAAGTTGCAAAATCATAGTGAATCATTCACCACGATAAGAATCTCTACCAGTGACAGACATGTTTAATATGGTTCAATTAGAATTGACAAAATCTATCTGTGCATAACAGCTGTTGTTAGGTATGTATAGTACATAGAGTTGTTGCTTACTGAAGCAACACTGCATAGATTTACAAGCCACTCCTCCCCACTGGATTTGCAACTTTCACATCTGCTTTGCGTCTCCAACAGAAGACACATACAGGAGAAAAAATATAAATATGTCCTCCTGTCATAACTCTGCTCCTAATTGCTTTGCCCCAACTAGTGCAGTAAATTACATGGTGGTTTTGTTTTTGTTCAGTTAGCGTGCCTCCTCCGACACATTAAAGCAAATTTGATCGTTGAATAAAAAACCATTAAAGTAACAACTGGAACCCTGCGGCTAAATACCTCCAGCTCGGTGTCGGGAAAAAAGGAAACCTGGTGCTGCTAATGAAAAGACTGATTTCATTACATCACATTCATTTTGCGAGACGCTTTTGTCCAAAAAGGAAGCTGACAATAGGTAAGCAACACCAGATGTGAGCTTTGATAGATTTTTGGGGCTAAATTTGAATTTGAGTAGCTGTAATTGAGATTTCTTTCCTGAACACAAGAGAAGTAACAAAAATAAGTGGTGCATACAATACCCCATACAAATAAGATTCAAAGTCCGTTTGGTCATTTGAAGTTTGTAATATTTTTATTTATTGTTTCTGAACGCTTTACCTATTTTTTGTTTTTTTTTATGTTCCCTAATGAGGGTGTGTGTGTCTTAGCTGACTAGGACATGTTGTTTATGCTTTGTAACACATTTAGGATGGAGGGCGAAAAGTTAAGTCAATTTCATCTCTGTGTGGATGTGTTTTTGTTTTTTTCTTCAAAGTTCAAAAGTGCAGTTTCATGCTTCAGCACTTAAAAGAAAAAAGAGACAGGGAAAAAAAAAGAAAATGATAAATGCTGGTATTTTTTAAACTGTCCAAAAAAAAAAAAAAGTATGAAGAAATGGGCAAAAATTAAAATGGTAATTTTATAAGGAATAAAGCCGGAATGCCCTGTGGGGATCATCCAAGCAGCGCCCAATATTAAGAGTGCTCAGCATTCACCTGTACTTCGCTCATCTAAATCCATCACATCAGAGCACTTGGCACGTAACTGGGGTGGATTTTGGGCTTATTATTGTTTGTTCTCAGTGTCCAGGAGAGACACTAAAGAAGAGCAATAGCTGCATCTCTGGAGTCTTGATAACAGGGTGATATGGATCTGTGGTATCACGCTCGCCACTGGGAAGGATTATGAAGCATCATACTTGCACTAATGACCTAATTATGAAGCGGTGGCACTGGAGGATTCTCACCATAATTTAAAAGTTAATCTTACTTTTTTTTATTCATTTGCTGGAGTAATAGGGATATTTAAATCCAATTCACATAGGAGGTCCCATATTTAATTTCATAGTTTACTGAAATCTATGAGGCACAGTCTCTGGGATTTAAGAGTCTTCAAAATTCCACTGAACTGTAACATTTGCTGCTCTTCAGGAAAATTAAGCCACATAATACAGAGGGGAGTTGTGGGAAGCAAGAGGAAATGAAATAAGAAGAAAAGGGTTAATATATAACTTGATAAGAAAAAAGCATGGTAATTCCTTTCAAGAGGACAGTAATAGTTTTTAGATTGATAACCATCTGCAGATTAAAGTCCCACTGTCCCCATGGACCTGTAATACTTCCTGTTTCTCAAAGCCTGTATATGAATCAGTAAAACGTAGTTGAGACGGACAAGAAGTCAGAACTGAGGCTTTGAGATAATAATAATCATCCTGGCCTGAGAAATAACAGTCATTAACAGAGCAATGTACCCAACCAGCCTCCACATCACAGCAGAGGGGGAGACAGGATTTCCCCCTGTGCCATCAAACTTGGATCAAGGACACAGTAAGGGCGGAGAAATTTCTCTACCTGCTGACAAAGGGGAAAAGATGATCACTCTAAATGCCCAGCACTAAATCTTTCACACTTGTCAAGTCCACTTTGTTCCTGCTGCCAGAGCTGACCCCTCTCTCTCCATCAGCGGGGACCTGGCCTTCGTCGACGGGGGGACGGGGAGGAGAGGGAAGGCCAAGACACTGGCTAAATTTATAACACACGTTTATGCCTTGTGCCCTCAAATCATCCAAACATATTGTAGCACTGAGTTAAGGACACACACACACACACAGTATCACACATCCCCTGCTTACACAGTATTCCGCATGACACTGTCTGCAAAACAATGATGCCTTTAAAAGGACATCTTATTGTTATGTTTGGGAGACTTAACAAGGATATATGTGCTATAAATCTGGAGAATAAACACATAAGCATAAATAAAATAGCAACATACACAAGCTATACGATTATTTATATCTTCTTTGTCACTTCAAACCTGCAGATATGTCACAGCACGGAAATATGTATAGGTTTTCTGACAAGTGTGACCTTGTATCAGCGATACAATAAGACATTTGGGCATGTTAACTTCCATTTTCTGAAATGATGTCCAAACAACTATTATACACATGGGTGGCAATGTGATTGTCACAAGGTTAGATAGCTCATACAAATGAAAAATAAAGTCTCTGAAGCATGTTAGATGCAGTTTTGAGACACTGGGAGCAGAACAATTTCAATTCAAATTTCTGCCGAGGGAGATACAGTAGATGGAAGTATAAATGATCTGGGTAGGTTATATGTAAAATGGTGGAGGGACAGTCATCATCCTAGTAACTTTGAAAAAGCGCAGTGGATGTTTAAACCAAAATAAATACATTGATTTTGCAGCAAACGAAGGACGTTTGACCGTTGTCTTTTCAAAACAAATTTCGGTATTGAAGTAGAATTACAGTATAATACAGTAAATTAATTACATGTAGACCTCAGGAAAGAATTGTCTAATTTTCTCAGTGGAGATTGTTCATATTTAATGTTTCCCAGCAAAGTGCCTCCTCCACCTACAGCACCACTTCATGGACCATTTCCAAAAGCCTTTTCAACGGTTTGAAAGCTGACCTGTACTGATGTTACTGTGGCACACTGAATTATTTAGCTAGTTAGAAACAGATGAGACATTTCCAGTTCGGGAGAGAATGCCAGGTATTGTACAATTTTCTTGTGTTTGATTTGAACGGTTGATCCAGAGGAAGATACTTGTGTGGTTTTAAAGACCATCTCGTCTTTCAGGCTTCTCTCCGGAGCTATCAACAGCAACCAAACAGAGGCTCAGACCTCCCCTCAGACCCTGATCAAATAAACATATATCAGATTCCGGGTGAACACTAAATGAAACAAAATCTCTTCAAGGCCGGACACTGCATGAGTGTTTACTGCTTTGTTGTGACATCACAAAGTTATACAAGTCCAGACAGCTTGTTTTAAGGATAGACCCTTGACTTGTGACCTAACCTCAGTTTTTGCAATATGGGACCTTTAGATGTTGAGGTACTTGAGCTTATACTGTAAGTGAACACTCAGGTGGCATTCTTCACAAGATGGAGACCATACAATTGGACTTATATTACTATCCAATAATGGCTGAACTGCAACAATCTACCTTGATGACCCTTTTTTCATAGATCATATTGATTAATCTCTGACATTTTCATTCATCTCTTGGGTCGGCAGTTTAAACACTATGCACCATTAAAAAAGTGAACATTAGCAATAAAATCACTGGTGTCCAGCAGAGTAACTTGCCTGTTCAGACCAGTCTCAGCCTACTAATCAGGGGTTTCAGTACCTCCCCTCTGGAACCCATTTGAGATTCCCCTCAGTTAATAAGAACAACAGATAAAAACACTCATTCACCCCCATTGGCCATCACCCACCTTAATGAGTTAGTCACACACATGTATTTATTTGTTTATTTGTGACTTTCCCTAGTCGTTGTATTTCACTGGTTGACAATATTATTGTTACCATGTTGATGTATTACAGCTTTGATTCACTGGCCATTTTTTAGATGGCAGAACTGTCGTCACTGCAATTTGACTGGCACAAGGGTGTATTTCTTCTGTGAGGATTTTATTGTGGCTTTGATTGAAGTAACGCTGTTGAGCTTGTTGTTCTGGTGTTCTCTTGTTTTGCACCTTAATTAAACAGCTTCAGAGTAATTGTGATGGTTAAATGACTTGTTACAGGGAGAATGGAGGCTCTCTGCCTTCCACCAAGCGTCTCTTAACTGAAAAACAAACTCGCAAAATCAGTGCCTCCGACTCGGCGTCGCAGCCCTAGTCTTGCGGCACCATAAAACAAACATTATGACAGATAAGACCATGCAAATATATACATCCATGGATTGCCTTACTGCTGGCTGTGTGGAAAACAAAGTAAAAAAGAATGAGCAGAGCTGCTTTAAATCTTAACATTAACGCCCTCTTTATATTTACTTTGTCACTAATAGAATGCAAATGTATTTATGTGAAGGAATAACAAATGATACAAGGACCTATGGATCAAAAAAAAAAACCCTGTATGGATCAAACAGGCAATTGCACACATGGCGATAAATGTTGGTTGAAGCACATGACACGCCTTCCCTAATTAAGATGATGTAGTTTTACCATCGCTTCTTCTGGAAGTTGTCAATTTCCCTTCCAGTCATTTTCCTCCCTCTTGACTAACCATTACGATGTAAACCCAAAAATCTGTTAAGAAGAAAAATGGCAACTATTCACTTTGGCAACTTTAATTGCTGGGAGACTTAAAAAGTAAGCTTACTTCTGAGGTAAATTTAAAATCCTGGCATATCTGCAGCAGTCACTTCCGCAGTACAAGCAGATTCATCTTCTTTCTGCTGTATTTGCTGTGACCACATCATGGCACAGTAAGTGATAAGCAGCATGGTAAAAAAAAAGAGTAAGAGGGATTTATCTGAAGCAGTGCTGAGTGGGTAGCTGATAAAAGGGTTAACACAGATGACTTGTTATGACAGTAAACCAGCAGAGGAGGGGGGGGACTGTGTTAACAGCATTATGCAAAAGAGGGGGATGTGTTTTAATCTGGAATTGACAACGATGACCCACAAAGAAAAAAAAAAAAGCCCTGTAAAAGTTTTAGGGTAATACCAGCAGGATGAACAAAGCTTCATATGTGTACATTTTTAGATAAGCCTGGACAAGACGGTTGCAGCCACTGGTGTTCTGTCATAACAGGCTGTTGTGAGGAAACGATGTGTCTTTCCTCAAAAACCATAACTACAAGACACTGAGGACATTTTAAAGTCTCATCTCCTTCCAGTGCTCTGATGACTCATCACCACATTACTGAAGGCAAGTTTCTTAAAGCAGACTTTTTCATGTCTAGGGACCCCTAAACTGACACAAATTAAACCAAGAACCTCCATTTACTACCCACAACCACCAAACCACATGTTTTATCGGTCAGTGGTGGCCACTGGTGGTGGCTGACACATGTAATAAGATAGAAGATGTCTTAGGAAATTTCAGAAGTATGTCTGTATTTATCCCAGGGCCCTCCCCAAACATGCCTGGTTTTGAGAGCCACTGCTTAAAAGAGTTGGGCTATGTTTTCTAGTTAGGGAACTTTTATTGAAGGTTCATAAAGGATAATAATGGTCTAAGCAAGAGTTTTCAAGTTAGAAGATTATAAAGAACAAGATTTGTTTGCCGGGATGTAAAAAAGCAACGTAATCCATTAATAAAATCTCAGGGATTTTCCAGTTTCTAATAAGCCATAAACTCTGCAGCCATTGGAAAAGAGTATTTACAATAATCCATCCAGTCTGCAGCTGTACATGTTACTGTAAAATGCTGCGAAGAAATGGAAGGTTGTTCCTGTGAATTAAGGAGTTAAAGACAAAGTGTCACGCTGACGGATAAACACAACCATTAAATGGGGATTTCTCAGGACTTAGCAACACCAATGTTCCTCTAACTAATCTATTGAGCGTCAGTAAATGATTTAAACCCGTTATAAAGGTTGTCTGATTAGATCTGTACAGTATGTGCGTGAACCAAACATGAGATTGTAGCAGCGCTGAGGCAAGTGGGAATAAAGTAAGATGAACCTTTCTTAATGACCTGAGATGAATCAGACAGTCTGGGCTGCACTTTGGTGGGTGTCGTTCTATTCTGATCATCTGTGAGAGGCTCTGACTTCATCTGCATTGTTAGTGACAAAGTTTTGGATCTAATGTGACACCAACATGTTGTTTTCTTCTTTTGTGCTATTTTTTCCCCCTCTTTTCAGTTAGTTTTTCGATTTGTGTGTGTTTTAATGAATTGTCAGAGCTTCCAAGCAAACACTAATTAGGATGAAAAAGAAAAAAAAGTAGAAATTGCTGGCACTGTTAACCATCACCCCGAGTGATGGGTGAAATCATCCACCACAAGGCTAGGTTTATGAGACAATGACGCATAATAGTCTCACATGGAAAGTGAGTACATGTGAGCTGAGGGAATGCTGAAGTGCAGTGATCAGCTTCATTCATGTACTTAATGTTCCCCAAGGTTAAAGCCTTTCATTATAATCTTAAATCTCAATGCAAATAGAAAAAAAGGGGGGACATGAGGGCATAGTTGTTTTTCATTGCATTTGTATTTCATTTTTTTTCAAGTTACATGTTGATTTTAATATCACACACAGCAATCAGCCCTGTAGTGAATGTACTGAAGTGACAAAACCTCCGACACATAACCATTTCTGATGTACATCGAAGGGAAGACCGCATCGCATCACAGAAGAACAGTTCCTGTCTATGACTGCAAACTTGGTGCAACAGAATCTCTCTGATGCATCGAGCCAAACAGACGGGTCTTTACTAACAGTCTTCATAGATTTGCTTTCTGACATAATTATACCGCTCCCTTATACAACACACTCAGCATGGGTGTTAAAACAAAAAAGACTCTTCCTGGAGAGTCCTCATATCCCACAGTGCCTATATGAAATGAAGCAGCACACTTTGGCAAAACATCAAAGAAAAAAAAAAATCCTATTAAGATCCCCACTCAGAGAAATGTTCAATTGTTGACCAAGCTGAAAACTAAATGAAGATGCTCTTTATGTTTCACTTTTTTCTCTTTTTTCCCCCATGGTTTTGTTGGTAATCTAATGGAGCCACTTCCCCCTGTCTTGTGTGAATTGAAATGCATGTTCTGTTCTGGTCGCCTGTGGAGCAGGATTCTTGGATCTAGCAGGCTACCCTTTCGTAATGAAAGGTGTCGAGACATCTGTTTCCACAGGCAAGCAATTAAGTTACTGTAAAAGATAAACAAAACAACTTATAATGAGATACCACATAAATTCATAGGGAAAGAAGAAAAGGACTCGTATAGCTTTGATCACTGGAAATAAATGCAAAATTACCTTTTTTTATGCATCTGCAAATCCCAAGTCTGGAATGATACTCTGTGCTGTCAAGCTAATTATCTCTGCACAGTAACTGTCTGCTTCAATCATTACGTTTGACTCAACTGGAGGAAGACACAGAAATCATGTATGTGTCCCCTGATTGACCCTGGCCTCACAGACAATAATAACACTCATATGTCATTGTAACACTTACTATCATTTGTAATTCCATCTAAAATCACACATTCATTTGGGCAGTTGAAAATAAAATAATTCAGTTTGACAAAAATAATATTGCCTATTTTGGCTAGAATTAAGCAACCAGTTGAGGACCAAGAACACAAATAGGAAAATCAAATGATATTCTACTGTACTCACATCTCCCAGCATGCAAAGTGACAACAGATTTATACAGTACATCTTTCAAGTAACTTTCTGCATTATTTACACTTTTCACTTTCACACTTTTCCTATTCTTGTCCTATATAGTAGTTACTTATTAAAGAGACAGTTTTAGTCTGCAAGTCTGCCCAGAAGCACCATACATTCTCTCACTTATTAGCACATCATGTCATCATAATTTTTGAAATTTCTGTAAAAATCTAACAACAGCTGGTGTTGTCTTCAGACCGAGGCAGTGCTAGCTGTCATCTCTCCATGTTTCCAGTGCTAAGATATCCTAACCAGCTGCCTGCGTTATCTTTGTATTTACCATAGCTACAGCCAATTGAATGGAAGTCACCCTCTTGTAAGGTAGAGTCTATAGGTTTGTCTGCTGCAGTTTGTAACTTAATTTGGTGTGCCTCATCTCGGGCCCATCTGCACACGGCCCCGGCCCCTGACAGCTGTAGTTGTCAGGACTGACTGCTGTTCAAGTGGAACCCCTGTCTCTTTTTGGACCTTTAAAGTTCTCGTTTGAATATTTTATACCACCAAGATAGCAACTGGACGCTGTCAAGTCAGGAGAAATTGCAGATGCACATTCACCAGTGAAGAAAAGTTTATATTTTATACTACACTTTCAAGAGTTTGATTGTTTCTTGTTGTTTTTAGTTTTTTTTTTTACTTTTTATGTTAAACTATTGCGTAAAGGGAAAAGTTGGTTCAACCAAAGGTGAAACATAACTTCCATTTAAGATTGGGCTGACCATCACTTCAAGAGTTGGTGGCTAAAACTCTTCTCTCTCTCACATCCTCAGTCAGGAAGCTGAATCTCAAATTCTAAACGTGAATCAACACCTGATCTATTTCTAAGTCAACTCAAGGTTGCTGTTTTTAGAGTATAAGATGCTGTGTTGCACTCACACACAGATGGATAGGCAGACTTAGTTGTTCCCACACCATGCCACAAAGTGTTCCACAAGGTCTCTGTGCACCACTTCCTGTCCTCTGCTGACACACCTCACGACTGCAGAGTCATTTGAAAACTTCTGCAGATGACAGGGCTCCGAGTTGAAGTGAAAGTCAGAGGCGTGCAGAGTGAACAGGAGCTGTCCCCCTGCGGTGCTCCTCCATTGCTGACCACCCCGTTCAGACACACACCCCCACCAGCCCGCACAAACTGTGTGTCTACCTGTCAGGTAGTCAGTAATCCAAGAGCCTGTCTCCGCTATATTCTGCAGCTTCTCTCTCAGCAGGGCAGGCTGGATTGTGCTAACGGCACAAGAGAAGTCAAAGAACATGATTCTCAGAGTGCTGCCTGTTTTATCCAGGTGGGAAGGGGCTCAATGAAGCAGGTAGATGATGGTGTCATTGATTCTGACCGGAGGGCTACAGGCAGACTGCAGCGGGCCTGGAGATCACACGTAGACAGGTGTCTGAAAAAACTGATATCTTTTCATGTGTTTTCACTTTTCATCCACACTCAGTTTTAGGTCAAGAAAAGCAATTAGAAAACTGCAGCTGAATTGGAGATTTGGGAAAACTCTGATTTGGTGCTTGCATGTAGAGGTAGAAAACTAACTTTTACATTGCAGTCACTGAATACGAAAGAAAAAGCATTGACGTCAGGTGTGCAAACCTTTGTTGACAGTGAGATCTTACATCCAGGGTTCTAAATTAACTCCCTCTGCGTCATTCAGATGCACTGTAACATGTAGACATGTGTCATGTGTGTTCACAACCAAAGCAAAGCCGTAGTGGCAGCAGATGGTGTGTCGCAGCCTTTAGAATTGACCAATCAGCTGCACAGAACTGCTTCTCCTACAGTGACATGGAGAAGCTCTCAGTGCTCGTTGGTGTGAAATCCTGGTTCCCTGTCCAGCTGTTTCTCTCCCACTTTTCCCACGGAGCTCTGCCCCGAGATGCAGAATTCAGGACCACTAACTTGTATCATCAGAACAGACATGTCCTGTGATTCTCAGCCTCCTTTTGTATTTATTAAATGAGGGACAATACCTGAAAGTAATAATTTCAGTTGGGGCTAACAGCATACTATTGTCATGAAGAGTGGGAAACATTATTATTATTATTTTTTTACAATGTAAAGAATCACTCTTATTTTCGCCAGCAAAAAAATAGCTAGTGGAAATTCTGATTTGGCTGGTGATCAAAAAAGTTAATGTAGAACCCTGCTTACATCCATAGTGAGATGCTGTTAAAGAAGAGCTCCTATTAATGTTCATTCAAACACCTTTTGTCTGCTTGCATTCACAAACACAACTGTTTCATTATGTTGAGGGCAAAGGAGAGTTTTGCTCCAGCTAGCATGGCTCCATGCTTCCTGTTACGCTGCCACCTGCAGGTTTGGCATGGCCATGATAGCACTCAACAGTGAATTTATCCAGGTTCATGTAAGTGAAGATCTTTATGAAATTGATGCACGACAATGTTACTGTTAACACTAGAACCGCCATGAGGTCATTTTGACCTCTCTCGCTTCTTAAAATGCGCGTAACTCTGTTTGCGTAAAAACCCTAGGTCTCCCAGTTGGTGACTTTTCCTAAAAGTGTGTTCTACATCATCTTATGCGTTTTCGTGATTCTGATATAAAAGAGAGCGAAGAAAAGAGAGGTTTTACCTAGAACAAGAGGTCATTTTGACTCCATTCATTCTAATGCAAAAATGCTAAATGGACTGCATTTATATATTATATTTTATAAACCCAGCCAGACACACAGTTCAAAACACTTTCTGGTAATACTTGACATTCATATACACACACATACTTTACCAAAAATAACAATAGTGGTTGCTAGGCAACCAATATAGATGACTCTTCATTTTTCTACTGTTCGAATAGTGTGTGTATATAAACATGTATAAAATTGATTTTCCAATAATTGCAATCTGGGCTAAATAATGTCCATTTAGTCACTCAGTTTGCCAGTTAGTTAGTTATAGTTAGTTATTTAGTTAGTTAGTCATTTTGACCTCATCCCACAACACAACACGAGGTCAGATACTAGAAAGTTGTCAAACAGTTAAAACAGGTCAAACAGATAAAAAACTAATATTACTCATAAACATTGAACATAACAATGACAATCCCTTGCTCTCATGGGAAATGGACATGAATTCAAAAATTTGAAACAATTTTGAAAATTTTTATATACACACACTGTTCGAAAATAGAAAAATAAAGAGTCGTCTATATTGGTTGCCTAGCAACCACTTTTGTTATTTTTTGTAAAATATGTGTATGTATATGAATGTGAAGCATTACTATAAAGTGTTTTGAACTGTGTGTCTGGCTGGGTTTATAATATATATGGCTACATAAATGCAGTCCATTTAGCATTTTTGCATTAGAGTGAATGGAGGTCAAAATGACCTCTTGGCGGTTCTAGGTATACATGGAATGTTGGCGGTTCTAGTGTTAAAAACAGAAGAAGAAAAATATTTGTTTTTGTAAATACCAGTTTATGTGTGCACATGGCCTCAGACAGACCAGCATCACTGTCTCCTTGGCCTTTCAGTATGTGGAGTATTATGAAAACTGGTCTGGACACACAAACAAAGCAGTGTGTGTTTTGACAGCACCAGAACATTAAAAAGTTGGTCATGTGCTTCAAATCTTCTGAGATTACCATGACAGCATTTGTGTGGCGCTCAGGTGGTGACGCTGCTGATGACATATCTCTCTACAGTACATCAACAGTGAGCAGGTGCTGGGATACGAGAAGCAGCAGCACTGGTACATGTGAACTATAAAGGACGGCTGAGGGTTCAGTGTCCGGGCTCTGAACTCTCTCACAGTTAACATGTCGGGGATTAGACCATCTGTGGTTCACAAGCACTGCGATCCCTCCTCTTTAGTTTTTACCACTCTGTCTGCAGAGCCGGTGACGGCAGAGTTTAGAGTCTGGAAAATGTTCCTGCAGCCATGTCTCAGTAAAGCACATAATACTGCAGTCCCAGTATTCCTGCTGGGTCTTACTCATCGCGCCACGCTCGACCGTTTTATTCACCGGGGGCCTCACATTTGAAATAACGACAGAAGGAAGAAAAGGTTTAGACTTTCTTCTTGCCTACTCTTTGGCTGCAGCCCTGCACTCCCTCAGCGTCTCCTCCTCCTCCTCCTCTTCCTCCTCCTCCTCCTCTTCCTCCTTCGAAACTCATTGGGAATTTGGGGTTGTGCACTGAGCAGTGTGGGTTTGGAGAGCGAGATCAGCTGATCATGAAGGTAAACAACGCCGCCCCCTCCAATTGGCATGGCTACACAGCACAAAAAGAAACAACAAAACAAAACAAGAACAACAAGCTAGGAAAGTCGTTTTTTTCAACCACTCGATGTCGTTTAAACGTCATTAATTAAATGTAAAACACATCAGACTTAACAGAAACAACTGGAACAGGCCTCAACTCAATCAATGCCATCCTGAACTCCTACGATATTTATGACAAATGAAAAACATATGGGGTTTCATATTGTTTCATGGTTGTAAAATATAGTATCAGTGCACTAGAGACTTTGGGAAATGACAAACAGCAGGAGGGAGGAAAGTAATATCAAAAACAAGCAAAAAAATCTATATCTGAATGCAATTGGGATGTGGGATCTTCTTGAGTGACACACACTGCGAGGCAATTCCTTTTCCCGTACTCACCAACACTTGTATTTGTGTGTTTTCACATCTGTTGAACAAATGTTCCTTCTCAGAAACAACTTCCCTGAAAACTAACCAGCTGAAGGACATTTGGTAAGAACACACCAGTCGTAGATGGGCACATTGGCGCCTGCTGGCATTGAACTGGTGACCTTTTTTTATATATATATTATGTTCTCCAAAAATCGCCGGGCAAAACCTGACGGCCTTGAATGTTCCTTGGCTGCATGGAGCTGGCTTGCCTGGTGACATTCAACCACCTCCCCGGAGATGCTTGCTTGGCTCTCAGCTCTGCGTTTTACAAGGTCCCACAGTCTCAGGCAGACCACAAACAGGTGGGGATAATAATTAAGTATGATTACTAGACATTAATCCATCCATAAGGTGACAGCCACAGCTGCCAGAACTTTACAGCTGCCACAGTCTTATAGAGGGCTTTCAGGTGACTTACCACAGCCTCTGCTGCCATAATGGACGCTCTGTGAATAACTCATTCAGTTATCATCTCAGCACCTACGCTATGCATGGCTGCTCAGGCTGCCAGTATCCCCCTCCATCCATCACTACGCTGGAGGAAGACCCATGTGGGTATGCCTAGTGGTCACACAAACACATATACTATAAATATACACACATTTTTAATTGATTCTCTTCATTGGAGAAGTCTCATCTAGATCAAATTTGGTGTTTTTAATCCCATCAATTTAGGATTTTCAAAAATAGATAGAGGTTTTATTTCTTTTTGTTTTTATATTTTTAGGTTTTTTTTTTCTCTCAACAAAAACATACCCCATGAGAAACAAAAGTGCAGTCAGAGCCTGCCCACTGCACATCAGGGGCCACAGCAGCCATCATTTTGCAGTTGTTCCCCATAATAGGTCCATGAGGGCAGAGACTCAGTAGATGGCATTTGCCCAGTAGCCTCATGTGTTGAACTAAACCGAGGCCAAGTGACTGCTGTGGATTCCTCACTGTCTGCCTGAGCCTCGGCATTTATGTGACACTATAGTGGTAAATAAATGAGAAGTCACATGAGAAAGGCATACTGTTAACCCTGAGAGTACTGAGCACAGCTAAATATATTTCACAACTACAAAGAAAAAGAAAACAAACACACACACAGCTAGTTACAGCACTAATGTTACAGTTATGACTTAAATGAAGCTGAGCAGGTTGTATGATCTCAAGTATTCCTATTTACTGAAATGAAACATGGTTAATTTGTGTTGTATGAGTATATAGATGTATTATTATACCAGGCTAAAACATCAATATTTCTAACTGCCATTTCTGGTTGGAAATTGCAAGGCTGTTGCATCATAAACTCAATGATGCAGATGTGGTCTGTGCATTGTAGCAGTGATGCTACAATACACTGATCACACTCTGGATCACATGTCTGCATCACAGCAGCAGCAGCAGGGTGAGAAGTTAAACCACTGAATAGCAGCTGAAATCAGATTTTTAACAGTTATTCAATGGAGACTGAGAACATTACCTGACCCATAGTACGCTATAAGTTATGTTAAAGGGGCATTATAAGGGTATTATAGTATATTTTACAATAGATATTACATGCAATGGGAGAATAGGTGGAATTGAAAGAAATATTTTTTTTTTCCATGAACAGAACTGTTCCTTATCCACTCAGTGACAGTTACAACTCTAATTGTTTCTGTCCCTTAACCATACTGTTGCATCATAATTTACCCAGCCACAAGGACGTCAGATCAGAAAACGTCATAAAACAGCACAGACAAACAAAGTATTTTTTTTTTCATTTGATACAAAGTACCTTTCAGTAAAGTAAGGATGTTAACACTAGAACAGCCAACATTCCATGTATACCTAGAACCGCCAAGAGGTCATTTTGACCTCCATTCACTCTAATGCAAAAATGGTAAATGGACTGCATTTATGTAGCCATATATATTATAAACCCAGCCAGACACACAGTTCAAAACACTTTATAGTAATGCTTCACATTCATATACATACACATATTTTACAAAAAATAACAAAAGTGGTTGCTAGGCAACCAATATAGACGACTCTTTATTTTTCTATTTTCGAACAGTGTGTGTATGTAAAAATTTTCAAACTTGTTTCAAATTTTTGAATTCATGTCCATTTCTCATGAGAGCAAGGGATTGTCATTGTTATGTTCAATGTTTATGAGTAATATTGGTTTTTTATCTGTTTGACCTGTTTTAACTGTTTGACAACTTTCTAGTATCTGAACTCGTGTTGTGTTGTGGGATGAGGTCAAAATGACTAACTAACTAAATAACTAACTATAACTAACTAACTGGCAAACTGAGTGACTAAATGGACATTATTTAGCCCAGATTGCAATTATTGGAAAATCAATTTTATACATGTTTATATACACACACTATTCGAACAGTAGAAAAATAAAGAGTCATCTATATTGGTTGCCTAGCAACCACTATTGTTATTTTTGGTAAAGTATGTGTGTGTATATGAATGTCAAGTATTACCATAAAGTCTTTTGAACTGTGTGTCTGGCTGGGTTTATGATATAAATATAAATGCAGTCCATTTACCATTTTTGCATTAGAGTGAATGGAGGTCAAAATGACCTCTTGGCGGTTCTAGGTAAAATCACTCTTTTCTTCGCTCTCTTTTATATCAGAATCACGAAAACGCATAAGATGATGTAGAACATACTTTTAGGAAAAGTCACCGACTGGGAGAGCTAGGGTTTTTACGCAAACAGAGTTACGCGCATTTTAAGAAGCGAGAGAGGTCAAAATGACCTCACGGCGGTTCTAGTGTTAAAACATAAAACCGTATCGTCACTTATGCACAGAAGTGAACACAGTGAACACACCTTACATGAATGAGCCCATCAGCTTCAAGCGATTTGTAATTAAGAGGGTTTTAAATGAAGTGCCAATATGTTGTGAAGTTCTACTGACTGAAACCAAGAACAACCTAATGACAATTGGAATATCTACTTGTAACTTTTTACTAATCTCTAAGAGGGAAAGTAATCACACATTGGGATATCCAGCGTTCATGCAGTTGAACACATAATTCCAATTACAGCAAAATCACTCAGTGGCACGAGTGGTTACATTGCATTATCATGCACTACAGGGAACTTCACAGATAACTCACTCCCAAGCTTTATTAGCCATATGCCTTTTCCCTCTAGACAAGAATAATAATAATAAAAAAAATTTCCAGACCTCAGCCAAATGAAGCTGAAGATCTCATCAGAAGGCTGTGTAAGAAATGACACTGCATTAGCCTATACACCAAAGATTTATTTGTACAGTGCAGTCCTAAATCACAACTTTATATCTGCGAGGAAACAAAGTGTGCACGCTCCATAAAGGTGATTAAAGGTTGCACAAAGCGACGTGTCCTTGATAGCGCACAACAAATACACGGATAGATAGAAATGATTTTTTTTCTTCTTTTTACACTGGAATATGGAAAAAAAAAGGTTTTGAACATAAAAGAGCTTTCATGTTTATGTTTAATGGTGCAGCTGTGACAGTTTGAAATGTGCCGCAGCAGTAGGAGTGAAGACGTTTGACTTCTTTATTGGATGTATTCAGTGAGGGGAAAAACATCATCCATTGCTACATGTGACAGCGCCAAAGGAAAATGAATCATGTGGAGTTTGCATGTAGATGATGTAGAATTTCTTTTAATACGGTATGAATGTCAGTGTAAAGGGTGGTGTGTGAGCAGGCTGTGTTAGCTCTGTGACAGGCAGGCATTGATAAAAGGTAGAAGGGAAATGGATTCAACTGCGAAGAACCAAACTGTAAATAAAACAATTTCCATTAGGTTCTAATTCCCATAATTACGGGGGATGTATATTGATGCAGGCAGAAAATGTGAAAAAAAAGAAAGATCCTCAACTTTGAGAACACAACTATAGATGCAGCTGGGATATAAAAACGCAGCTTGACTCATCTGCATGAAAAGTTGTACACTGGATATTTCCCCACTGTCACCATTTTTCATGTACTATTATGATAATTCTGAGTCATGCATATGTAATCTTCAAAGATGAAACACCAGTGTGTTTCCCTTATACATACGTTAAGTCTCAGTGACTGGTGTTTTCTAGTAAGAGCACAGCAGAAGTATAGAATTCAGAGGGAAACATTGGTAACGAGCATGTGGCCTGCACAGCTTGATAACACTATATTCATCTTCATAACATGGCTAGCCAAATGGCTGAAAGTGCTTCTGAGAAACGGGCTACATCAGTGTGACGGAGACATGCTTAATTGTGTACCCACTATTAAACCATCATCCCTCTAACATCTCTTATTTAGTCCATACATGTAGTGAGATTACTAACAAGGCAACCAGCAGGGTCTTATTTTAAAGGTTCAACTTTTATTATTGCTACAGCAGAAAAAGGCAAATTTACTTTTGGGTAATTAGCTGAATAAAGTCCATCCATATCCATTGGCAGGGTCTGACAGTTGGAGGCTGTTAGGCGTGTGAAAATGAATTTCCTCTCACTATGAAACTAATTATAGACATAAGAGCTGAGTGGGAGACCCACGGTTTGGTTGGGCACATGCTGAGCAATGTGTACATAACTGATACACATGTCAGCAATAGGTCATCACAGTTCACGGTTCAGACTTGTAACTAGATTTGCAACTTTATGCATTAAACAAAGACAATTGAAGTGTTGTTCCAGGGCTACAGAGCAGGGGGTACTACATGATACATGGGGATAGGTTTCCTAACAACAAAAGGTGTAAGACCAAAAGAATAAGTGATGATGATGGGGAAATAAGTTGTAAAGTGTAAATATTAAATACATGGTTATACAAGCATTTAACACAGCTAAATGCTGTGTTTAAATTGATTTTCTTCAACGGAGAGAACTCTAAGAGGTGGTGGTTCCTGCTGCAGTAGTGAAGCAAATCCATTCCAATCTTTCATACAAAGTTCAACATTGGTGAACTGACTAATAGCTCTAACATTTAAGGCCATTTTTTACTCTGCTGGTGTTTTTTTTTTCCCCTTTTTGAAATCCAGGAGAAGATAGATTTGTGGTTTTAAGACCGAATGGCACCATTTTCCATGTTTGTTTTTTTTACAGCTTCTCTCTCAGACTTCTCACTGGGGGTCAGTTCTCTGATTGCTAAAATATAAATATATCAGTTATCAGGCAAAAACACAACAGAAACCGAATCCTAGTTCAGGTGGGCGTGGCTTGGGTTAAGCTGAGAGCAGTGACTGCTTTGTTATGACATCACATTACAATTACAGAAGTCTTGTCAGCTTGTTTAAAGGCAAAAACAGGGTGTGTGTACAGTATTTCTTTACTGGTTTTTGCGTTCACAGGAACAGCTGTGCATGATTTTCCATGGTCAGTAATAAAAGTTGTGCACGTTAAGAGAAAAAAGTTGGACCTTTCTTCCCATCTGTAAAGAGAGTGAGACCAGGTAGTAAAAGCTTGCCTGAATCACCACTGCTGCAGAGTGTTTGCCACGTTGAAAGTCGAATTATTTGGCCAGAATTTGTGGATGAATGTGGTTTTCAGTGCTGTCCTTCATGGCCTGAAGCAGCTGCTTCATTTTTTTCAAGGATGTGAGTTTTGGTGAGAACACCTGCGTCTGATTTGTCATGTTTCGTTCCCAAAAAGTGCTCTTTGTTAAACTTAAAGTTTCCAAATACTCAACCAACTGCAGCCCAGGCTGTGTGCTGGAACAGCCTCACACTGGAAGGATTAAGTTAATTGTAATCCGCCCCTTTTCAAGTTTATAAGAATACACCATTGTTATTAATGAGCCTTATAAGGAAATGCAATACCGGGAAAAAAATAATTTCATGGTGGTCCAAAAAATAATGGAACTTAATAAAAACAAGTATAATTGCAATATTCCTATCTCTGATTAATTCACTAGTGCTAATTACCTCTTCTTTTTTTCATACTCTCGAACTGTGATAATTGTTTTTACTCATTTTAGTAGAGGCATTTTGAAAGGGTGTGAAAAAAAGAAAGAACATGATAAAATGCAAGAGAAAAAGAGAAAGAAAATACCGTGGGGGCCGTCCTTACCAGATATAAAGGAATGTGATGCCCATGAGGAAGTACTCTGTTCATACAATTGGACATTTTACATTTTAGAGCACATGCAGTGCTCCCACAAATGATTCTTTTTATTTTTTTTAAATAAATATTATTTTCATTTCTGTGTCTAATATCTGCCGACACAGCTCACTTGCAAGAGCTAGAAACCACACAAAAACCGACAAGTGTAATAACATGATTTTGAACAGCCTACATTCTTAATGATGTGTGGGTGAATTTATTTTTAATAAATCCAGTAATAGTAAAAGTGCAACCAGTTTGCAACTAGAACCTTTTAACCATGAAATCACCCTAATTACTTCTACACCTCTGACAGTGACTGATCAGTTAGATTTAACCAAAGGGGCTGAGGGCAAATACACCATCCATCTATTACTGTACGCTACGGATCCTTTGAGGTTTTTGAGGGGCATGAGGCGGGGTACGCCCTGAACAGGTCTACCACAGGGCTATCAAGTACAGACAAACAACCATGTATGCTCACATTTACACCTATGGGCAATTCAGAGTTGCCAATTAACCTAACCTGCATGTCTTTGGATTGTGGGAGGAAGCCGGAGCACCCGGAGGAAACCCACAAAGGCACAGAGAGATCATACGAGCTCCACACAGAAAGAAAGGCCCCAGCCGACCATCAGGTTCGACCCCAGAACCTCCTTGCTGTGAGGCAACACTTCTAACCACTGCACCCTCATTTATAATTTGCACTTTTTCCCAGCTCGTGTTTATAAATGCATGTAAGGAAAATGCAACAAATTCTTCTAATTTTCAAAAATGGCCACAGGACAAAAAAATGTGAAATCTACTTTCTTCTCTCTGCTCATTTCTTTTTTTTTTCTTTTAAAAAAGACAAATCAATTATTAATACAATTCAATGGCAGAGGTGTTTTTCCAGTGCTCTCCTCATCTAACCTTTTGGTTTTGTGAATTCACTTGCCTACTTGCCTCTTATCACTTGTTTTCATTCCCACTCATTTCTGTCCAAGTTAGTTTTAGTAATTATTGTGAACAAAATGTCACGGAATGGGTTATAAATTACAACAAAGTGGTTCACACTGGCATGCATCTTCATGAATACAAGCCTAGGGGTAAAATGGGTCCAAGTAGATTTTTTTTTTCCTAATAATGAATAAAAATGCTATAATAAAGAAGGGAGAAAAATCTAGTGCATAAACAAGGAAGGGAATGAAAAAAAATCAATTTACAGCATATGTGGGTTCTGGTTATGCACTATGCTACAATGCATCAGCTGAATCTTCACTAATGGCATCACTCAGTCTATAGAAAAACAAAATTACAAACCTCAGTGACCCCTGTTTAATGATGCTGCTAACGTTTTGTTTTTGCTTGAAGCTTTGCTACAAGTGAGCTATGCTAGCAAGCTACTGTAGTTGGAAAACAATCCAACAAGCAAAGCAAGACTAACACATCCTGTATAATTTCAACAGACAGATGTTGAAAGCCTTATTGAAATATCCCATTATTTTATGCAGGGCAGCACAAGCTTACAGTATATGTCTAGTTCATTAATGCTGTTCTAAATAAATATAAAAGCGAAATGAATGAATAATGAATGACAAATCATGTTACTTGGAGAGATGGCCATATTTGTAAAGGTATAGACCTTGCTCCATCCAATAATAAATATACCACCACTCTAATCAAGTGAATACCCTGCTGCACACTCCTCATGATGCCCCGTTGCATCAGGATATTTCATTTAATTAGGCCAGCTCCCTTTCAACTCTGGCACAACGTCACTGTGCAGAAATGTCTCTGGGACCAGCATGGACTCGAGGTTTTAGTCATTAAGAAAATCAGGTCAGCCTTTGCATCTGGAGGAAATCCAAGGCAAAATATGTAATTACACACATGCATACCAGCATTGTTTTTAATGAGCTGTTTCAAGACAACAGGCCTCAGAACTAAAGTCTGACCTCAGAGCACATGCATACTTTGACAACTACAATATAGGGATGTGGTGGGAGAATAGCTGGGTGTCTGCAGTGTCATTCATTACTGTGATTGGTAAAGAGATGAAGAACATACACATAGACACATTCTCATTTTTGAATATTTGAGAAAAAAAGAGATGAAAATAGTCCAAGAGATATTTTGATGAGTCTGGGCGCTACTTTTGTAAAATAATCAACATTCAAACATGAGAAATGAGTCCAACCAGAAAGTCCTGATTGTAAAAACTGTTGGCTAGAGACTGAAGCTCTGGTAGACAATATTCTCAACAGCTGTAGGAGGTGTTAAATGGCCCCTGTTGTGAACCCATTTAAGGTCCACTGTCTCACTATCAAGAGAAAATCTCTGAAATATTTTTTTTTCTTTCGTTGCAAAGTGTTGCTACCCTCATGTGTACCAGTCACAGTGTTTGCAGTGTCCTATCTGGCCAGACTTTAATGGTGCAATCACACCAATGATACCTTCTTTCACGAGAATAAAAGAATTTACTTTGTGGTGTTCCTTTGGTTAACTCAGGTTCATGTTGTCTAATTATAACCAAGCGGGTGACTGAACAAAAAGCCACATGGAGTCACAGAGTCTTTGTTTATTGGACTCAGTTTTGGCAACTTGCCAGGACATGAAGTCAGAGAATTAGACAGCTGGGGAACAAGAGCAGACTGCAGTCTACCCCTTTAACTCAAGCTAATTATGATAGAAATGCCTGTTGTTTTGTGTCATTGTAGATTGTAGAAGAAAAAAAAGAGTACAATTTAAAACCATTATAGACTGCCAAGTTCTCAACATACAACCACAACACCTCAATCTGGTGTCCCTGTGGAGGTCAGGCATGGTGGATGGACATGTAGAGACTGTGGCTAACAACCAGAATTTTTAACCAATAGTCAGAGTTTAATTATAATGTCCCAATACAAAATATACCTATATTTCCATTTGCCATATCCCTGCTCACTGGCAAATAAATTTAATTAAATTGACTAAAATAAACTTAACAAATCTTCCAAATAAATCACATGAAAGTGCTTTGTCCAGGTGCTACAACACTTTACACACAGGGTTTAAATGTCCTTGAGGGTACACCTTCTCATTCATTGCTTCTAAACAGCAGACAGAAAAGATTGACTATTTTAGTCATAAATCCAATGACATTGGAGGTATCAAAATCTTACCTCTTATTCGGGTGCATGAAGCCTGTCATGTAACTTGCCTGAGGCTAAGATTACATGCATGGTTCTCAGAAGATATGTGCAAAAGTCACTGCAGGTCCATACCAAGAGAGATGTTATTAGTGACCGTAGGTCACAGGACTCCCTGAGGGAAACAACACTAAATACCAAATTTCAACAATGAGTCACGGTAATGTCAAGCTAGCAGATTGGATTAGATTCCTTTTGGGAGGCAGGGTAATTAAGGTAAAAAAAAAGAAAAAAAGAAGAAAAAAAACACTTAACAACATACAGTACTCAAAAAGCACAGTGAAAATAATTTGGCCACATTTATTTCTCCAAAAGAAACCAATTGATGCTTTCCAACATGCAGACTTTTCCAACCATTGCAATTCATGGAAGATGTGGAATTTGTTGTCTGGCACTCTCATGGCACAGTGTATTTCAATACTGCATAAAATATTGTGTTCTGCACTTTACAGTAAGTGGTTAAAGCCATGTGTCCCTGACTGACAGGATTAAAAATTGTTTGTGCGTTCCATCTGAAAACTGAGACAGACTCATTATCTTAATTACAATCTCAGTCTTTAATTAGCTACACACATACTGAGTCATTCAGGTGTGATCAATGCCCCCTTAATCTCCAACCATAAAATGAAAAGAAAATGAAATCAGTGTTTTGCTATCTTTAATTGGAATGTAATGTCAGAATTAATAACAATCAAGTCAATTAGCATTCGTAGCTGGTTGATGTGCACTGATTCCAGTCTTTAATATTGCTGTGATTCCAGGTTAATTGTCATCATTACAGGAGGATTCTGCAGAGTATCGGGGGAATTAATGGAGTGAGCCGAGCAGGCAGGACGGACTGGAAAACTCCAAATTCATGGCGTTTAAAGGGGAAAAAAAAGTCTCAGCAGAGGAGGAAGCGTCTCACCTCAGCAGGGTATCTGATTTAACTATGTCTGAATAAGATCTCTTTCCCAGAAATAGAAAACCCACGTCTTTTTTTGAGAATCTATCCTGTCAAAGAAATTACTTTCCTATTGAGAGGAGGAACTATTACTTCAGTGTCTTTCAGACCCCCCACCCAACTTACAATAGACAGTTTATGTCACCCTAATCCACATACCCTGTGTTCAACCCTGTAAGACAAAAAGCCCTTAATATACACCGTTCATCCTTCCTTTAGATGTAATTTCCAACTTTGAGCCTATAAAGAAAAATAAATGTGTTCCACTTTAGAGAGAAATAGATAGAGACAAGGTCATTTAAAGATATCTAACGCTGTCTTTTTGCAAACTGTTGTAAAGAAAAGAAGATCATCTGGAACGGCAAATGTTTTCCGGCAAAAACATATGAGATTGTTAGTTCGAGTCTGCTTTTGTGCAACTTGGAGAAATATTGTGGCAGGGCTAGAATTGCAGGATCATCAATTAATGATTTACCGGGCTGTGGTTTCCCACCCCAGAGCCTGGTTTTGTAATCTGCAGTGAATAAATTTGTATAGGAAGGCTGCTAATGAGGCTTAATAAAGATGTTAGCCATGGGCTGCAGTGGATGGACTGGTGTCCTATTTAAGAGCTACAGGAGCTGCCCTTCGGGAAGAGATGACCCATCTGAGACTGCAGAGTTGTCAGAGTGTTTACCTTAACATCCCTTTATAAATATTAGATCTTAATTATCAAAGTGGTTATTTTGGATGTTAATTTATCTATCAACACCTTTGGCTTTCCTAATTAAAGGTAAAGTAACCGTCTTAGTGTGTTTTTGTGTATAGCCACATTTGAACGAAGACGACAGTTAACCAGAAATGTCCTAGGTGGGGGTATTACACTACAGGAGTGCACAGCCATATCGTTAAACCGCATTACGTCTGACCTGAGGAGAGAAGGTGAGATTATCTCAATGCTATTGTCTTACATTTGGAGTACAGCCGAGAGTTTAATCAAATCTTGAAGCAATCAATGCTCCAGCTCCGATGGACACTTTTCCTTGCCCTTGGAACCCAAGGAGTGTTCAGAAACGATACCACAGGCAAAAAGAGTCACTTCGGATACATCATCGTGGAGAATGAGATTAACCTCCCATCCTCTACCCACTGGGATATCTAATGTCGCCGAGCTTATCTCCTAAGCATTCAATCAACCTCCAAGAACCAAGACTATAAACACCTTGCAAGTCCTTTGTTTCCCTTTCAGCTTCCACAAAACAATGGCCTCCCGCACAAGTTGTACTTGTTTGTGCACTCTCTAACTTTCCATTGTTTCATGCCTGTAACTCTGTTAATGCTCCTGTGATGGCGGGGGTGTTTTTGCACATGTATGTGACAGAGAAAGGGAGAGAGGGAGGGTGAATCAGAACTGGTGACAGTCTAGCAGCATGCACATGCACTGCACTTTGTTGTTGAAATATTAGTGCACAAGCCCCTGCGGTTGGACTGGACACTGTCCCAAACAGGCTCATCTATTATTAAGAGGTTTTCCTATTTTCCCTGTTTGCTGTATTTATCTTGCTAGACAAACAGGGAGAGGGACATTATGGTTGATCTCACCAAATATCTATTAAAATGGACTGATTTGATTTGGGATTAAAAGATAAAAATAAAAATAAAAAAAAAGGACAGAGAAAATGTCCACTCACACACACACACACACACACACACACACACACACACTAATCTCTCTTGCTCTAGCACACACATCTTCACATACACAAATACACAGGGAAAAGCCCTTGACCTCGTGCAATAAAAAATAACTCTAATAGCTTTTTTTGTTGTTGTTGGGAAGATTAGAAATACATTATTTAAAGACATTTAGTCCAGATTTCACTGAAATGGATCTGACTGGAAACATGATCCTCCTATTTTCAATTACATCTTTGCTATCTTCAATAATCCTGCACATCCCTAGGCCTTCTCCTGTTTCCCTCTGCACTCCATACTGTGTATATGTCTGTTGCACTTCTTTTTTTTTAATGTCGATATTCTGTAAACACCCGATAAAAGCAGTAAAAGTGCTGCCTGCTTGACCAGGCAGACAGACATGTAGGCAAAATCCACTGGAGCCAGTGTATCAAATAGCTTATTGTGGTGGGAATTTACTCACTGAAGAATCCTTCAACCCCAGCATTACACACAAAAGACTTTAATGTCATAATACACATTCCCAACAAGAATTTCAAACAAATGTGCAAAACCTGACGAGTGGGACCTTATCTGTCTGCTGGAGTCTCTTTTCTAATTTGTTATTCAGCATTTGCATTTTACAAGTAGGTTTTGCTGATCTGTGTAACCTTTGGCGCGAGGCTAGATCACTCGCACTTGAAAATGCACGCCATGAATGGCTCTAAGCTGAAGTAACTGGGTGTGATAACTTTTGCCTGGCAGATAAACACAGGCAGAATCACTCCTGCTTCCTATTTAGCATTACAATGAACTACGCTCTTGGGTGCCAATGTTCTTTTATGTGCCCTTACTCTTGGTGAGGCTCTGTCCCCACAACACCACAGTAATATGCTGTTTACCATTCTGTTGTTATGCACTTGCTCATAAAAGACACCGAAACACTGACAAAAGTAAGTAAAAAAACATCAAAGTGCAGAGTGAAAATGTGTTAAGGAGAACTCCATTCATCCGAAAAAATGCACACTTATCTTCACTTGCTTTACGGTCATGCAAGTGTATACGGCTACATAACCCTATACCAAGTGTCGGATGACGGGAATCACATAAAGGTTAATAATAATCAACGCAGATTTTACTTTTTATAGAAGCAAGGAGCGAATTATTTCCTCGAACTCAGATTTAGTCTCATCTAACCTTTATACTGTGGCTCAGAGCTACTCTTTGTCTCATGAAAAACCTTTTTCTGGTGTGAGTTGGAGATGCACACTCATTATAGGTGCTCAAAAAAGCAATATTTCAAACACAGCTTAATGGCATACTAGTCCTGCCCTGTGTAACAGCCAGATTTTTTTTCCCTGTGCCCTTGAGCAACACACTGGACTCCCATACATCCAATCTTAATGGAAGTAAGGCTGGGTGAAAATGTCAGCTGAATACACAAAACATACATTTACATTAATGTGACCCTTTTCTCTTCTTTTTTGCCAACTCTGGATTTAACAAGAAAATTAAAGCAGACCATCCATCTGAGTTTTGTAATAGTGAATCATATAAATAATTTAACTATGATAATCCGAGAAGCAATTTTCACGTTGGCTCTCTGTCAGGTCAGCAGTCATCATTTTTTGCCCTTTCCTGTTGTAAACCATTGTTTCCGTAATCTAAAGGGATGAGGATTAAGAGTATTTTGTCAGCATGGCTATCCATGTCTGACAGTCCCGAGGCTGTGAACTGCCATCACAGACAAGTTCATTCCGTTTACCCTTGTCATCCAGAGGAATATTAATCAGTCAGTATGCCGCGCAACTTTACAGCTATCCCTCTAAATACGTAGACAAATCCCACCACTGCCCTGTGTCACAGATTGGACTGACAATCAGACAATCCATTTTTAGAGGCTGCTGACTTGAAAGACGTTCTAAAGAAATAGAGCTTCGTGAAGATGAATATTTAGATAATTTTTACTTCAATCAATCAATGATCAAATCCAAACATCCACCTTCAAAGATCAAATCAGCTTTTGGTATCCGTGGTGGTGCCACTACTACACTACAACTTGACAGAGTTCATATGTAAGATCACAGTGATAATCTAGTTAGGCTTCTAAAATAATGAAATGAAACAGCTTAAACAACACTCCTACAGCCATGCCAGGGGCTCTGTGAGAGACAGCAGTGTATTAAGATAAATGCAAACAGCAACATGCTGTAGTGGTAAGCTCAGGAATGATGAATACAAATATGCTTTATGTTTACCATGCTAACGTTCGTAGGCGTTAGCATATTGTTATTTGCACAAACACATGCACAGGCTCTGCAGGTCAAAACCTAAAGTGTTGGAGGAATTACTCTTCTAATCAGGTGGTCATTATACAGAGGATGACCAAAGACACTTGCATTCACCCTGAGCAATGGATGACTGTCGGAACATGACTGTCAAGAACAAATGGTAAGCCCCATAAATCCATCACAACATCAAGTTAAAGCATTGTTCAAGTGAGCTTGTCTTGTGAATCTGGAGTTGTTAATGTGAATGTACAAGATCCATTAAGAAGTTGTTAAACTATTTCACCGGATAATTGACTTGAGACTGTCCTGCCAACAACAATGACTGGGTTATTTCAGCAGTTGTCATGAGATGCGATGATCAAACAAATTAAATGAAGTTATTATGACAGGAACAAAGATGGGAGTAAGTGATCAGGGAAGTTTATTATGAAGTTACAAAGTCCATGTTGTTTAATACAGTTGACAATGACCATCCTACAACTTTAAACATGTGGTTATTACTCTAACAGCGATGACAAAGTCCTCCAGCCTTAACAATATTCTAACTAAAACCACAATCCTTTTCTCTATCTGAGTGGTTTTTGTGCCTCAAACATTATCTTTCTACAATTTGTTACAAATAATTTGGAGACCTTTGAAATCTGGTGTTCACTAAAATTGATTTCTATCACCAGGGTAGATGAATGTCAGTCCAGAATTTCATGGGAAGGGCTGCCTAATTGCTGAGACGTTTCACTGTTGGACTGATGAACATAAAGGCAGACTGACGTCACCACCCAGAAAGTCTCACTGATCATAGGACTTAAAAAAGAAAGAAGAACAGCAGCTTAATAGGGAGTTGGTAACAAAAAAGTGAAATATGTACAAGCTCTGGGGCTGTAGTAAAATGGACTGAAAGGTCACTTCCAGTTATTATTTTCCATCAAGACAAAGGATTTTAGTCAGAGGACCTGAGACTTGTTGGCAGATACATCATCAGTGAGTCTGTGATGCAGCACGAAACCAGACCTGTTAGTGTTTTGCAGTAGAGTCCTTATTTTGCTACGGCAGGCTCATTTATCACATCAATGCAGGGACTAAGCTGGAATCCGTCATGATGACAGATTTTGTTCTACAAGTGGTCCCTCCCTGCAAGGATTGTTCTGACACCTGTGCTGATGCCTGTTGAGTTAAATGTAGGCCATGCCAATTTGTGCGATACTGAAATCAAACAGTAGCCCACAGACTATCATTTTTATTAATTCACTGTGTAGTAATGGGTTACTTTGATAAATAATGGAGGAGTATGCATACTTGCACACGCCAGTCATCCAGGAGTATCGTGCTTGTTTTTCTATGCACTCAATTGGGTTTTCTAATTTAAACTATAACAAATTCATCTTGATTTATTTTTTATACAGATTTAATTGATGCAGATCTCAAACTGCTGTGCAGGTATAAGGAGGCTTTTCTAATCTCTGAGAAGAATTCTTATTTTATTTTATTTTTTTGAATTCCTCTAGGAATCTTGACTACCTGACCTGATGAAGGCCTTTACTTTGAAAGTGATGAAGAGAATCTTAAATTTGATTCTCTAATGAATCGGGAGCTAATGGAGGGGAGTATGGAAGAAAACGTGTGCTTGGTGGGTTTGGCTTGGCTGCATTTTGAACTAACATAAAGTGTGATAAGGCATCATCCCTGAAGCACATAAAGGCAGGATAAGATGGGAGAAGGAGTGCTTTGCTCAAGAGCATTTATTGGCAGAATTAAATTGATTGGAAATTTCTCTGCGAGATAGATTGCGGTCATATGGAAATCTGTAACATGAGCCCGATCTTCAGTGTTTCCTGTCAAACAGTTGCTTATATATTTTGTCCCTAAAATATAATAACCGTGATGTTCCTGTCAATAGACAGTAAGCGGTCATGAGATAACAAGGAGTGCCACACAGAAAGCGTAAGGTATTCCTAAGAGAAGCTGCTACTGGACCAATATTGTGGGTCGGAGGTGAAATAACACCCTTATAGTGGCCGTTATAGTGCATCTCTGTTGTCATGATCACAATAATAAACACATGGATTGTGCTGGGAGTGGTTTGCCGGCCTCAGTTGCCATGGTTATTATGATGACCGTCAACTTGATGACATTTAGGCACAAAAACTACCTGGTAAGTGTTAGGAAAATATCGTAATTTGTAGTTCCTAATAGATCATCTTTGTTGGCATGGTTAATAATGATGTGGTTCACTTCATCAATAGATACAATTTCACATGGGCATTGAATGTATTGTCCTGTGTGTTATCCCTGTGTTTTTTCCATCCATCAACCATAACCTCCCACAACCATATATACAGTATATATATATATATATATATATATATATACACTTTTTGCAACTCTTGGCAAACAGTTTCCCCATCGGTCTGCATGCCTTTTACTGCTTCCCAGCTCTTACAGATAACCTCTTCTGTGGCGGTGGAAATCACTAAATGAAGCAGAGGTAGATGAGATGGGCAGATAGAAGGCAGAACACCAAAAAGGTAAATTGCAACACTTTAACCTGTAATGCACTCAGTGTCACAGACTGATTGATGGCCTTTCACCGTGTTAAAGTGACCAAAGGTGTTGTTTCCCCTCTAAACACAACAACATGATGCTGCCTGCTGTGCTGTCGCCTGCCATGCAGCACTGCTCTTAATGCACTGCAATAAACTGCTGACTATATACATTGTACGGAGGAGGTTAAGTCTGAACTGTTAGGGGAGTTTGAGTTTTTCCCTTGTGAAATCTTTCTGCAGAATTTAACCCATGAACTGATAATGTTTTGGTGGGGGGAAAAAACAAAAGTACAGATAAAGATACAGTATAAAGGACAGCCTAAGCATTTAGTTTGTTCCTAAGGTTGGACTTTGTTTGAATCGGGTCAGACATACAGAGGGGCATATGAGGACAAATCTCGGTGGGCTGCTCCATCAGTGGGCCACTCAACCATCAAAAAATCCATAAAATTTTTACTGTCCCTGTCAGTCTTTTTACCGCTCCCCTCTGTGTGCATCACATTCAGGCCTGAGCCCACCCCCAGGGTGAGTCCCATCTGATAAGTCCAGGGTTGAATTTCTTTCCCTGATCCAACCCTGGTTTGAGCTAAATAAATGTAGGGTGTTGGGATAATTTGTTTTTCAGTGTCCACTGATCTGGAGTAAAAGATACAGCCATTAAAGCAGCAAAGATTAACAATGCTGTTTCATGGGCAGTTAACCTCCAAAAACCACTCAAGCACCATCGCACGCTACACTCCAGTGCTCACAGCCCCCCCTAACACACACGCACACACACACACACACATATATGTCATTGTTTTTTGGGAGAGTGAAAGTTCAGATTTTGGGCATGTGCAGCGATGGTGCAGGTAGAATGTTGCTGTTGATTTATAAAGCTGCTTGTTGATTTATGAAGTTTGTCAGAGAGCTGCCAGAATAAGAGATACATTCATAAAAGCTTGAAAACTTTATTCATTATACATTACAACATTATCCATCCCAGACTCTCTGTGAGGACTGGAAGTAACAGCAACTGACTGACAAAATTAGAGTGATGGGGGAATCAAAAACAGAAATACAATGTTAGGTGATTTGATATATATATAAAAAAGAGGAATAAAATACAAACCAATAAAAGAGGTAAACACTGTCATGTGCACCATCGAGACACCATCCAGGTATTTACATATGGGACACTGAATTTTGACATACTTGTGAATGGAGACACTTACATACTCCAAAATAGTTTAAGTATTGAAGTATTCAAATTGAGACACAGAATAGGGAAAAAACAAGAAAAAAGACTCAGTGATGCAAGAAAATTTATGTTTTGGACTTTTTAAAAACACTTATATGTTATCAAAAATAATTCCAACCCTTCTTCTTCAAATGAATAGGCTTAGAGTTAGTTTTCATGGGAACAATGCAACATTTGCTCTCCAATTCTGATGAATGCTCTGAAATTCTCTCTCACCCAAAAGTGTTTACATAACTGATGAGGACAAATGCTACACAAGTGAAGTTTTTAACCTTGCTCCAACTCTACAATTGACTTTGTGTCTCGGTGGTGACAAGATCTCCTCCATTATGCACTGAGGCAGGAAGTGAAGTGGGCGTATTGCGACCCCAACAATGTGTTGGCTGTTGCCCTCGGGGAATCTGAGTGTGGTTGATTGCACCTGGGATCAATTAAAGCCAATAAGGTTAACTGAGGCTGACCTGTTACCTTTCTCAGCTCGGGGTCAATGATGTCCAAAGATCTACGGAGTTACTTTGTACTTTCTTGCTTTCAGCATTGAGTCATGCTCAAACAGTCTAATTTGTCTTCAGCTACTATAAAAGCAGATCTCAGTGTTTTCACAGGTGGAATAGAATCGCTTGTGTCCAAATTTGTAGCAGTATATTAGTGGATTGCGGGTTATTAGGTGTAATGTGTCACCACATCTGGCCTGAATGTCGATCCGAACATGTAGTACATGTGTATCTAAGTTATTAGTAGTTTTTATATTTTCGAAAGTCTGATAAATTAACCCTGATGATGTCCTTAGGGTTAAACTTGAAATGGAATATTTGTATAACGAACTGGGGGCATGGGAAACCATGACACAATTAGACGATCATGCTGCATTGTGGGACGTGTAGATTCCAATATTTTTGGAGCTTGAATAGTACTCCAGATGCCATGTCAAGATGCCAGCACCTCCTGCATTGATTTGAACCATTTGTGAGTCCTCTGACTTCATGGATGTACAAATACATTGCACCTAAAGCAACTAAAGCAGGCGAAACTGTCCAGGATGTACTCTGTCTTTCTCAATTGGGATGGGCACTGGCTGGACCCTGCACAGATAAGTGGTAACGTCAATGGATGGATGGGAAAATATATTTTAATCAAACCCCAAAATTTTGTTTTTTGAGCGGACTGGAGTCCCAATCATGTAAAAAGGAAACAGATAGAAGAGTTCTTCAGCTTTACCATCTTCTTAGGACTATATTATTTAAGTCAAAAGTAATGATCACAAGGATTCCTTCCAGCTTCATACTGCCCCTGCAATCTCTACCAATAAAGTAGGGCAGCCTGTATTTTGCCTGGGAGACTAAAACCCAGAGCAAAAGTAGTTTTCAGCAATTGCTTTGAGTGTACATTTGAGGAGACTCCAAGGCTCGGTTTACCTGTCCCTGCTGCTGAGAAGTGCCTCCAGAACACGATGCTGCCATCGCCATGTTTCACCATAGGGATGAAATTAGCCAGGTGATGAGCAATGCTTAGTGTTTGCCAGACACAGTGTTTGGAGCTCTGCCCGAAGGGTTCAACTTTGTCAGTCTCGACAATCTTCTCCCTCATGCTCTCAAGAGTCTGTTAAATGCTGTTTGGCAAACTCCAAATGAGCTGCCAAATGTCTTTTACTTAAAGTGGGTTTTGTCCAGGTCCTCTACAGTAAAAGCCTGAATGATTGGAGTGTTGATGAGATAGTTGCCCTTCAGGAAGGTTCTATCATCTTTAAATACATGTCTGAAGCTCTGTTAGTGAATGACTGTTTGGTTCTTGGCCCATGTCCCTGACAAAGGCCTTTCTAGGAACTTCACTGAGAGTCCTAACTGGCTCCAAACCTCATTCAGGAGCTTGGAGGTCCTGGGAATTCTGACTTTAGAAAGTTTTACACCCTTAAAAAACTCAACAGAAAGTTCCGATACCATGTCTTGTTTGTTGACCTTGCATGCACAACAAAAATCTAAGATTGATTGAAAATGACAAATTTATCCTTTTATAGCAACACAATAAATTCAGCAGAAAATGAGAGGCTTTTATACCCTATTCATTCACATACAGTCTTACCCTGACTAGCATTTAACTGCAGTATTACCATCACCTTCATTATGTATGCACTGTATTCTGTACTGTATTTGTTATCTCTCTTATTTTCCTGTTTATTCTCTCTCACGTTGTGCAGAGGGGTCATCAGAGACTTTGCTGTCAGTCTCTTAGCATCAGATCTCGGTCATAACATGTCTCTGGCATTCGACGCAGCAGCAGAATTCACAGATGAAACGCTTCTTTGATCAGTGAGTCCTTTGAGTGCACTCTTTAAACCTCCGCTGCCACTGTGGGCTTTCAGGGGGCATCAGCAGCAATGCCACAACACTACCATTGTGCTAGAGCCTCTCGCCCCGATAAAACTCTCAGAGAGTGTACACAAGCATGATGCCAAGTGATCAAACTGAATTCCTTTAATGCTTTGCTGTGCTTAAATCATCTTATATAATGTTGGACATGTGCAGAATACCGCCTTGTCCAACATCAGTGTTGAAATGCTGTAGTTTGGCACTTGTAATGCATTTTCAGCCGCTTCCGAGGGCTTGCATTTTTCATAGACAGCTCTCCCAAAGGACATAATGTAACTTTCAATACCCATCAACATTTTCTCTGAGAGCAGATGTTGATCTGGCTGCCTACATCATCACTCACAAACCCCTGAACCTGTGAATACACACCCACTGTGAAATTTGACAGAGGCTGTAATAATTGTTAAAGCCCCCCAGTTTCCATTTTGAATATTTTAAAAGAAGAATTTTCATAATTGCACAATGTCATGGCGTGAAAGTTTGAAAAATGCATTTGGTTCGACTTTGAACTTATGCTTGTTACTGTCAAGGGCTTCCTACATACACCACATACACAGTGTAGTGCATGGGCATTATGAATGGCCATATTCACATGTCATGTCACCTTTAACAAAGAAGTGACACAGTGCAATGTACTTGACATTTTTTTTTAATAAAAAAAATACTGAGGTGTTTTGAGTTTAACACAATGTTGACTTTTGCAATACCTAACACATTTCAAGGTCAAATTGTGTACAAAAGAAATTTACTGGAACACATCCTTTTGTGTGCTTTGCTCTTACTTTTCATCCAGCACAGTGACAATTAAAACATCAAGTGAAGAAAGTGCATACCTGTGTGCAAAACACTCAGTCTTTAGGCAGAGTCAGGTTTTACCACAGGAGTATCCTTCACTGGAGGTGGTAGATGATCTGTCTTTATTATCTAGAAAGAAGTATCATCACTAGGCTGGTGATGTGACATGAAAAGTCTGAAGATGACAAAAATTAAGCCCATTCATGTCTGAATAAAATAAATGTCAGCAACTGGAATTGTTTCATTTAAAATGTGTTACTGTATATGTAACGGAGGTCCGCGGGTGTGCCACAGTCATGAGGGACCAGTAAGGTGAAGTGACGGGTTGTGGCGGTAGCAGTACCGGAAGTAAACTCACTCACCCATAAAAGAAAAGACGTGCTAACCAACTTGCCAAGGGGTTGTCAACCTCTTGGCGAAGCGGTTAGCATTGTCGCCTCCGGTGTGGGAGGTCGTGGGATCGATCCTCGCTCAGGGCAAGTCCGCACCAAACGACATCGGTCACATATAGTTACTTAAATTAATTAAATTTCAATTTCTGTATCATGGCTTAGTGAAGCTTTGGCCATGAAGGAATAGAGCAAGAAGTTGTGAAAGTTGTAACCAAATGGTTGCTAACCTATACAGCAGACATGTAGCAATATTAGAGCCAAGGCATTTATCAACTGATGAACAGTTTTTCCACCAACTCCTGAGGACAATATGTGGCCCTTTAACAACTAATTGCTAGCAGTAGTTAACGTGATACAAAATGGTCTGTGGAACTGAGGAAAAACATCTAAATCAGGCGTTGTTGTGTGTGGGTTCATCACTACTAGCTACTTTCACAGTCACCTGAACTGATGCTTGGAGTAGTTTATAGAAAATATAGATTAGAGCAGCTTTGACAAAGCAATATCTCAAAGTTATGAGTTCAGCTTGTGAAGTAAATTTGCACTCTATGACAGAGCTCATTGTAAATTTGAATGTACAGCATGGATTTAAAATGGCCTATATGCCATGTCATTGACAGAGTAGGACTCGGGTAATGGGGGCTTTATGATACCCACCACAACGAGTCAGGAAATACAAATCTCTGAACTCACGGCAAACATCACCTGCATAGCAAAGATTATTAAAAGTCTAATTATGCATATCAAACACCACAGACGGGACAATTATAACAGGGGGGCTTCAGGCTGCCTGGAACAGATGGTTTACCCATTTAAAGAAACTACACACATATGTATTATTAACATTTAGCTCAGCATTTTCTATGCTTTTGTATTTTACTTTTTGTGGTGAGTCCCTACATAATGCAAATTGTGTCTTTAACAAATGTTTTAGCAGTGAAGTTTTCACACACTGAACAGGTGTATGGACAAATGACACTTACAGCTTCAATGGGGTTTTGGCTATTCGGAGGTATTAAACTTTCCCTTAGGGCTTGGGCTGCGGGCATGACTAAACAGTAATAAAAACAGTAACAGATAGGGTACATAAAACTTTATTTTGATTTTCTTTTCTTTTCTTTTATGGGTCAGTTCACCTACATTGCAAAATAACAAGCCCCCAGGCAGGAGCTTTCTAAACGCAGCGCCCAAGTTATACTGGATAATTCAACAAACACAAGACAATCAGCCGCAACAGCTTTTAACCAAAGATCAGTAGTGTTGCAGTGAAAACTGTTCAAGTAGTTGGAATAAAAAATAAAATAAAACAAATGAACGTCCTGCAGTGAAATTGATAGTTACAAACTCTTTAAAGGCTTGTAGCTACCATGCTGTGATATCATAGAAACCAGACCAGCTTCACATCTGTTCTCACTTTTTTCATCTTAGCAATGCTTAGCTATATTTGTCCATGTATTTATTTCCTTCTTTTTTTTAATACTGTGTGTATGCCACGTGTTGTGCAACCATGGTGTCAGCACAGACAGATATAAGTGGGTGGGTGGACAAATGGACAGACAAAGAGAAAAAGCATGCAGCATAGATAGAGAGGAGCAGAGCAGGACGAGTCCGCAAGAGAGCAGCGGCATGGCTAACACGATCTGACTTATATGGGGCTATACTGACTCACCTTGCTGCCAGGGTGCCACATGTAAATTGTGCAGAAAACGTTTCGAATTCCAGACCCGTACCCAGGTCCGGCACGGCACCCGCACAAGGCCATGGCACAAGGACCACTTTCACATTCTGCACTTTGCTTCTCCTGTGACTGCTTAACACTACATATTCTCAACACACCGAGAGTAATGACAGCACAGTGAAATGACAACTTGTGTACATTTGCACACACTCGGACACACAGAGACAAACACATACACACACAATCTCTGCCTCTCACATTCTCCCCCTTTCTCACACTAGACACACACACACGCCGAGTGAGACACTGAGATGCACAGAAATGAGGCGGTGGTGGTGGTGGTGGTGGGGGGTTTACCATAGAGACTTGGACTCATTGATCTTCTAAGGAGTGGGTTAGCTGAGATCAATCTCCCTGCACAACAGTGACCCCTGGTGGGGGATCAAAGTTCCCTAACAACAAAAGACAACAGTTCTCCCATTGCTCCCCTACATTTCCCTTTGCAGAAAAGACAACTATGACAATAAGACATCCCTAATGTTAGGTACTCACGCTGAAATAATCATTTGAACATTTCAACAGAAACCGAGCACAGAAGCTAAGGCATTTACTGGCATGCAGGGTGTTAAATAGACATCTTGGGGATTCAAAACTGAGAATCTGATTTTCCATCACTTCTGTACGAATGTGTGGAACTCTACACACACTCACACAAAATACTGTAGCCTGGATGACTGAGCTGGGCACCGTGACGGAAGAGCTTTTGCCATCCCATGCAGTACTGAGTGTGAAACTCATGTCTCTCTCCCTTTCTTTCTTTCTGTGTGTGTGTCTCTTTCTCTCTCCTTGCACCTCCTACACAATTTCCCCCATGTAGCACAGTAAAGACTGGCCATGTTACTAAGAAACCACTCATTCACTTGTGCACCAGATTCAGCAGGAACAGCTGCAGGAGTGCTTCTGACAAGAATAGGCAATGAGTGATTTACTGTTCAAATTTGCGAGACAAGAGTCAGCAAGAAGTTCATTAATCAAACATAGAGGCTGGAAATGAGCAATGAACAGGATCTCACTGGATCATCTATTTGGATTGGTCTACAATGAATGAACACACTTTTTTCTTCTTTCCTTTTCTTTTAAATCCAGAAAAAATGGTCAACACATAAACTAAACCAACTAATTCCCTTTTTTATTCGCCAAGAGATCTCTGTACTTGATTCAACAGTAATTATATGCAAACAAACATGCTGAATATTTCATATTCTGGCCTTCATAGTTTGATTTGTCACTTCTATTAACAGGATCCCTCTGATCATGGCTGCACCTACCTTTTCCTGGGCTTGTATTTCTTTCATCACACTACTCTGCCTGTTGTACGAAGATTTATAAGGACCTTAAGACCACATGTATAATGTATGAACCCTGGACTTATAAATACATCAAACAATATCAATAAATAAAGTGTAACTCACCTTCTTGTGTAATGTGTGAATTTAACTGCTGACTGTGATTTCTTGGTCAGCTTGCACATGACAAAAAATATATTTTATAAGAATATGCGGAAGGAAGGAAGCAACACTTGATGGAATTACGGCCATACGGAGATTGAGCTATATGCGCTCCAAGTGTGCGTCTAATGAGAAGAGGTTGTGTTTACACTGCATTTTCAGTATTTTTCTCTCATTATAGAAACACATACACATGTATCCCCTTCCATGTTATTCATATCTCCAATGATCCAACTCTGTAATTGTGTTTTCTTTGGCTACGATGATTTTGCACTCACCCCTGTTATTCCTTGAATCGCGCGAACAGCGGGTGTGTCTCTCACCTGCTTAATAATTAAGAACTAAAAAAATGTGAATTTCAGAAAACTCAAAAACCTTGAAGTGGTTCAAAAAACAAAGTGATATTTTGCACAAAGAAAAAAAATCAAAACAAATTGTCTATGAAAATAAATTATATATATGTTTTTATATACATACTTCATGATGTCTTTTTGTGTCTCCATAGGGAGCTGCCCAAATCTGATAACACACCCCAAGTGATGTAACTGTGAGTCAGCATCAGTTGGAGGTGAAGACTACAGCCATCTGTGCCCCACTCCATTGGCTGTACCACTTCTCTGTCTGTGCGAGGCCGTGGGGGGGCTGGAGCCAATCCCAGATGACGTATGGGGCGAGTGCTACTAGCACAACACACTCAAATTCCCAAATGTTTTTTTTTTTTAGAGTTGTGCTGTGGGTAACATAGGCAACAGGTGTCTGACAAAAAACAGGGAGGTGCAGAATTTTAAATTACATTGAAAAAAAGTAAGTGATTATATATCTGTTTTGAAGTGTAATCCTTGATAAACCATGGAGTAGTGCTTTACCTCAGTGACAATTATAGAAAGATCACTTTCTAGAAACAGATATTATCATAGAGCAAACACTGTAAGAAAATCAACTGTTACAGGAAGTGTTTGCAAACATTAGCTGATAAGTTGTTTCAGCATCTTGTGACAAGACACATATGTTCTTATGGAAAGAAAGAAAAAGAAATCATAATCTGGACAACATCGCGTTCCCTCTGCACTTACAGCTGTATCTTACACCAGCAGAAATAATGCCCGCAGCTACATGTTTTTGACCCAGTAACCAGAATTCTCTTCGAGGTCACGATAAGTATCTCCAGTGTGGTAACCATATGAGAGCTCCCCAGTATCAGCAACACTGATATCTCACACAACACATCGACACCATGCTTGCCTTGCTTTACATTTTCAATGCTTTCAGCGTTTTCACACTTTGAGATGCTTGATATCTACTGGCCCGTGTATCTCTTCTATTTTAGCCTGCCAGCAGTACAGTATCCATCTCCATTACATGGTCACAGATGGATAACAAGGCCAGGCCTGGCACAGCTCACAGAGTGGTGCTGTTCCTCTGAGAATACACCCCTGCCATCGTATTCAAATGGACTTTCTGCTGGCTGTCCCCCCCCTCTCGCTCGCCGTGGCACACAAAAGAAGATAGTGAGAGAGGGGTGTGAATGCGTGTGTGTGTGTGGAAGGGGGGGGTTGCTTAGGTGAGACTGAGGTGGGCTGATGAGAAGAAGAGAGTTGCCATTGTCTCTAGGGGAAACAGGGATGCCAACAGTGAGACGCTCTGCAGACACAGGAATTAGATCATTTAGAAATCCAACCCAGCCCTTGCACACCAATTGCTCTTCTCCTCCTGCTGCCCCCGCCACCCTCACTCCCGCCACCACCACCCTTCTCGTTTTATGCCCTTATCGAGGCAGGTTGGAGGAAGCTCTGAGACAGGCTGACACAGACACAGGCTACCTCTAAAGTCCTTAAAAGGTAATTGAGCCTTCCAGCCCACACCACTAATTTGTGTGGCTCTGCCCACCAGCGAGCAGTGTGACAAAAACAGAGGGAGGGAAACTAAGGAGTGTTGGGAGGAATGACTCCCTCGGACACAATATGTTAATTGGTTCTCTGCAACTGACAGCCATAAGAAAGGTTGAGGCTATATGGAGGAGAATTACCAGAAAGGGCATGGTCAGGAAAATGATAATGGTTAGTCCCTGCAGTAAAGAACTGAGCTGTGAGAACTGCTCTTTCATCTCCATCTGCAAAATGATAATATCCCGGTGATTCTGTGCAACAATGGCGACCATTACAATGAAATATGCTGCAGCGATTGCTAAAAAGAAGAAACAAAAATAGAAAGAAAAAAAAAGGGAAAAAAAGTATTTAATAGTTACGCAACAGAAAGAGAAAAAGGGGGCCATTGCTTACAGTGGATTAGGCAGCGGTGGGTGTTTGTGTGTGCAGGGAAGTATATTGTGGCGGTAATTGAAAGATAACTGCGAGGCCTCACAGGAGTCTGCCAGGTATGCACATGGTATAGATCCGCCTCTGGCCCTGCTTTAAATTCACCTCAAGGATTTGATTTCTTCAAATGCCAACACTGTTGGAAATGAACTATTTGTCCAGGGTCTGAATTATGAGGAAGACCCTCCCATGAATCACCTTCAGTACCTCTGTGGCCTTCAGCCTAGTAATATCCATATCTCTTCACTTTCCTCCAATCAATAATGAGATGACGCCCTTGGAAATGCAGGATAGATGGCTCAAATGGGATATTATATTTGTTGAGACCACACAGAACGGAGCCCATCTGAATGAGATTAACATGGCATGTTTTTTTTCTTCTTCTTTTTTAATCTACACTTTATCAAATGGACACTCAGATGCTCAGGTGTAACCAAGTCTTTCAAAGTTATTACACTACGCTGAAAGTTTTTGATATACAGATGACTACGTAAATGACTTTATATTTTCTATAGGCAACTAAAACTGTTGTTAAAAGGCTGAGGAAAACCATGGCCATCATAATTAAAGAAGACCTTATTCAGAATGGGTGGTACATCTATTGACCTATAGGCTTGGAATGAAATGCTATGGGCTGTCGAGTTAAATGTTATTCACTCCCATAGAGACGGATCTCTTTCATTTACGTCAATACCAACCTTTTAAAATAAAATATATGACAAAAGAGAAAAGACAATCTTTTCTATATATTTTTTTTCTTCTTACATGCAGTCAGTGTTTCCCGTTTTCTACATTATAATGGGCTTCCCAACCATCTGAAGTGAGTATTTTCAGCACTGCTTTCTAGTCAATGAGTTTTCAATGTCGCACTCAGGTGCTTTACATGGTCAACAAGTACTATTACCCAGAGTGGAACTGAATGAAAAGATGGCACAGATGTGTATGGAGGTTCCACCAAGTTCAATAGAGTATTTGCATTTTAGACGTATTCAATGATCTCTATGTTCAACATGAAGAAAAAAAAAAGACGATATAGTAGCACAGTGACAGACTGTTTGCTCTGTTTCATCTCCCCTTGCAACACATGTAATTATCTCATTCTTACTGAGACTTAATCATCCAGTTTATCATAGCATCAACTGGTTCACCTGCTCCACCACTGCATTCTTCCACATCAGGCCTTCGCCTATTGATAACAGATGATGACAAAAACTTGGTTTTTGCACAGATGTGGGTCACACCAGACTGGTTCTTTACATGCCGTGGCCCAGGGCCCAAGCTGAACATAATAACGGAGCGTAACCAGAATCGGGTGCTAGTAAAAAAAAAAAGAAAAAAAAAAGAGGCTCCTTCAGGCCACTAGTTAATAGAGAGGACTCTGACTCCCCACCCCCTCTCACTCCTCACCCTCTTGTCTCCAAGCTTCCCACTCTTCCGCGACCTTCTCTGTCTATCCTCTCCTCGCCATCAATTCATCTCCCTCAGTTCAATCTGCAAGCAGGACTCTGTTAAATCAGCCAATAGGTGTCAAGGATCCCATCCCTTCCTTTTTATTTATTTATTTTAAATTCAGTTTAATACGTCCTCCTCTCTTTTCTACCTGCATGGCGTGGCTCGTTTGGAGTACAGTTTTCACCAAATAACGAGCTTTACAGTGGTGATCATAATCGATTATACAGACCCACACTGGATAAATGAAAACCACACCGTATATCTAATTAAACTGATGCATGGATACACACATATATGGTATGAAATCAGGATTTATGATTGTCCTTGGGGTATTTTGCCATGTGTGTAAATTTCAATGAGATGGAACATTGCTTTCAACTAAATACAATCTCAATCATTGTTTCATAAATCATGAAATGGTATAACAGCTTTACAAAAGTAAAAGTTCTGCTACTTTGCATCTCTGATTGACATATCTGTCTAAAGATGTCTGTCAGCTCAGACAATAACACCTACTGTGTCATAAATACTGTATTGGATACAATTACCAAATTACTGATGAAAATATACGATGGCATTACCATCTGAACACAAGTGCTCTCGCACCCCCTCGCTGTCATTCATTATACACTTTTGTCACCCAGTGTGACAAAAGATACAACAGGCATCCGGGGCTGTGCTTCCTGCGTCTCCGCCTGCCATCGATGATTCACACCCAACCAGGGGGAAAACAGAGGGTTACTAACTAGGTCCTCCAAGGCACCAGATGTCAGTGATTAATCTTGATGAAGTTGGGACTCTATGTCTCCCTAGCTGTCTCTCTCTGTCTCCCAACCTGGTGCTTAATGACCCTTTCCCTCTGTTTTATCAGCCCCATTTTTTACCCTTTAGATCATGTTCAATATGGCTGGTTCTTTATGCAGATGAGTGGATGGAGCCGGGGTAATTTACAAACTGTGGTGAGAACTGATTGTCTGCTGCCATGTATAGGAGAAAACTTTTGCTGGGGTAAAATAAAGCTAAGAAAACACTTTCTTTTTCGTGGGATCCATTCCAGCTTTGTCCTTTTTAACTTTGAAACGGATCAGTTTTGATATTTCAAAGCCAAAACTCGTTCAGTAACTTAATTACATAGTAAATATAACATCACTATGCATCCCTGAAAATGGCACTGACAATACTAATCTATTAAGAGCATGATGATTTGATGTATGAGTAAGTATTGTAACAGAAAATACAATGCAGAACAAGTCTGAGTAAAAAGCCAAGTCTGACTCACTGTGTGTTGTTAGAGTCAATAGACAGACATCTCTGTCAGATATCCATACCCAATATGGCTGACATCCTATCATAAAATGCAAATAGCAAATGGGAAATGCAGCAAAATAGCCATGCTACAGCAGTCGTCAGACCCTCAGATGGTTTCATCATTTTCCATTTTTAAATATGCATTAATTGACTTTTTGGCTACATGCACATCCACACAGACACAGGCCAACATTTTCATTCAAATGAAGTCATGTTTCTGAACCCCTGATGAATGTCCAAGTCTAATTATCATCATATCATTAAATGATATCATTAATGTGGAAACGCTGCGAGTAGGGAGGCCGTATCAAAATAATAAAAGGTAAGAGCTGAAAAACCAAAGGAGGGAGATGAAAGATGTGCCATAGATCTGAAGCAAACAGCAGGGACTCTGTGTGTTTATCACTACAAACAATCGTAGTCTCTTTCACAAAAAACGAGCGAAGGCGGACGGGAAAGGACGAGAAAGAACTGTGTTCAAATACGACTTTCTCTTTCACATTACAAATAGTTATTCTGTCTTTTAATGTATAAATATGGATAAGTTCAGATTTACAGATAACATTGTGGTTGGTTTTCCATTTAAATTGCATTTTAGGAGGAAAAGAGCTTTCAGAAACAAAGTCTTATTTCAACACGGATGTGTCTAACTTTTTTTTATTAATATCTATTTATTTTGGAAACCATCCACATATTGTCAAAATAACTGAGCTTGCCATCATCTGTATGCCATGGCAGTCCTTTGCCCTGGGCTACACTGACCCAGCCAATGAGCTTCTACAAAATTATACCTGTTGGGTCCTAAAAGAGCAGACTTTTTTACTGTTGAGTGTTATGGACTGGCGAATAATTGGTCAACTGATCCCAAAATGATTGACTCAGAGGATGACCCCAAGTTGTCATGCTGCTTATGCATCTAAACAGCCCCCATCAGGATGAGATATTTTCTCTGCTTCCTTGAAGAAAAGATTTCTCACGCTTACAACACCATCAACACTGCACCTGTGTAACGCTGCTTTGAAGTCGGGACGCAGCAGAGTGCTATAACCTCACAAACCTATGTATGTGTGACGCATTATGCAAACCTGACACTCCTCTCGCCCCGTTAAACTGACATTCATAATGCATGAAAAAACACTGCATTTCTGACACTCAGCAAAACAGGGAATTTTAATGAGTGTCGGAGGTTGAATGTTGAAACAAAGCGAGAACCTTATGGCAGTAAATACTTATAAAAGGATTACTGCAGGGGCATGATTAAGGTTAAGGCATTAATTCCTGATGTGAACATTCACTTTATTTATGGATCTATTTATGAATTTACTTAACCCACATGGTCAACAAGTAATATCAGGGAAGCAATAACAAAATGTTGGTGAACAACTACTGCACGTATAAACTCTGCCTGTAAGCTTGTATTTAAGAACTGAAGACAGGCAACGGTGTGCGTACAGTTCACTTCCTCCTCGTCCAATTGTCTATGTGAGTGCAGCTGTGTCTCTAGTGTGATTTCTGTTTTTGAAATATTTACCCTGGTCCTTTATTTGTTTTGTGTTTGTAACATTCCTATAATTACATTTGAAAAACCAGGGAAGCAAAAGTCACAGCCTGGATCTTAATAACATCCTTCAGAAATCAATTTCAATTTCTCATTCAGCATGACGGCGTCTTCGTGGATCAATCACGCTGAACTTACACGAGTCCCCAATATGCCGACTGAACAGAGCGTGTCCCCTCGCTATCAGCAGCCCCTTGTGACCTTAGACAGCATGGCACTTCTGATGCAGCAGCCTGCTACTCATGGTGGGGGGGAGGGGTACTGTTATGTTTTTTTTTTCCTACTTTTCCCAGGGCACCTACAGTACGACACACTGTTGTGACAGGCCAAGCTAATATTCAGTTCCTCACACAGCACTGAAGTTGCTAGTGCCTGCTCAGCTTGCACAATTTGGTTTCTATAGCTTCTGACTTGGCGAGCAAGCAGAGGGCAATTAGGGGACTAATTATGATTCATCGTTGACTCAAGGTAATCACAGCATGTTGATTTGCTGGTAATCATGGACAGTGGTGACATGAGTGATCCAGTAACTTCCCTTGATCTACCCAATTACTCTCATGCAGGGGAAGATTGCTCTATATGAGAAAACGACACGCTAATATTATCTCATCTGCAAACTGTGCACAGACGAGTCAAACACAAGTGATGCAGTGAATCCTGGTGTAGAACATTATGAGTGAAAGTCTCACTTAATACAGGGCAAACAGGAGCGGAGACACATCAAGCGAGCATCTATGAATAATACAAATGATACAAGACGCCTCCACAGATTTAAAAAAGAAAACTGTAATGAGACAGGAAAATCTATTGGGAAAAAATATATATATATATGTTGGTTTTTGTAACTTCCCACTTACTTTGGTTTCTTTGCATGGGTCTGTGAATCACAGCTCAACCTTTGTTACTGTATATGTTGAGTATATCCAATATGCCCATCCGTGCTGTATGGGTGGGATATTAGTTTTACCAAAGTCAGGCTATGATTGCTGCAGGCACAGGGAGCCTCAAAAAAAAAAAAAAAATACTGACATTGCAAATTCACAAAGGCCCAAAGTTACATACGTGCTCTGGTGATAATTACACCTCATCTCCCACCAAAAATAATCCTCACTGAAGCCTCGCTTCTATTTTACTTACTATGTGCAACAGAGGATGTGTTTTGATGGGGGAAGTGAATGCTGCGTGGATTACAGTTTTTAACAACATCATGATACATCATGTAACGGGTACGTTTCTTAAATGTTGATGAAATATGGTAAATGGTTACTGACAATGCTTTTCATATAGATTGCAGCTCCTTGCAATGATTCAAGTGTTACACAGAGCCTGGTTGTGCTTGGAAAATGTTGCACATCTTCCTAAAAGTGCATTTTATTTTTATTTACAGCAATTGATGGGTCCAATATTTGACTATTTTAAAAACTGTAAGGATATATTTTTGTTTTTAAGATTCAAAAACCATCTCAGTGTATTTTTTTTACAACTGCTCTTTCAAGCTGCTCTCGAGAGCAAAAGAAACAGCAGGTCAGTATCTGAATTTCTGAGTGATACAATTCAAATGTTGCAGATTTTAGGTAAAATCCTATTGCAAATTTTACTGAAAAACATTAAAGTTACAGAAATTCTGACAGACTTTCTGTGGACTGACATACTTTTGCAGTGTTTATATAAAAAGTACATGTATATCTAGTTTTGTACAACATCGATCCTTTAACACTAGAACCGCCAACATTCCATGTATACCTAGAACCGCCAAGAGGTCATTTTGACCTCCATTCACTCTAATGCAAAAATGGTAAATGGACTGCATTTATGTAGCCATATATATTATAAACCCAGCCAGACACACAGTTCAAAACACTTTATAGTAATGCTTCACATTCATATACATACACATATTTTACAAAAAATAACAATAGTGGTTGCTAGGCAACCAATATAGACGACTCTTTATTTTCCTATTTTCGAACAGTGTGTGTATGTAAAAATTTTCAAAATTGTTTCAAATTTTTGAATTCATGTCCATTTCTCATGAGAGCAAGGGATTGTCATTGTTACGTTCAATGTTTATGAGTAATATTAGTTTTTTATCTGTTTGACCTGTTTTAACTGTTTGACAACTTTCTAGTATCTGACCTCGTGTTGTGTTGTGGGATGAGGTCAAAATGACTAACTAACTAAATAACTAACTATAACTAACTAACCTGCAAACTGAGTGACTAAATGAACATTATTTAGCCCAGGTTGCAATGATTGGAAAATCAATTTTATAAATTTTTAAGTACACACACTATTTGAACAATAGAAAAATAAGGAGTCGTCTATATCGGTTGCCTAGCAACAACTATTGTTATTTTTGGTAAAGTATGTGTGTGTATATGAATGTCAAGTATTACCATAAAGTGTTTTGAACTGTGTGTCTGGCTGGGTTTATAATATATATGGCAACATAAATGCAGTCCATTTACCATTTTTGCATTAGAGTGAATGGAGGTCATTTTGACCTCTTGGCGGTTCTAGGTAAAATCACTCTTTTTTTCGCTCTCTTTTATATCAGAATCATGAAAACGCATAAGATGATGTAGAACACACTTTTAGGAAAAGTCACCAACTGGGAGACCTAGGGTTTTTACGCAAACAGAGTTACGTGCATTTTAAGAAGCGAGAGAGGTCAAAATGACCTCACGGCGGTTCTAGTGTTAAGTGATTTGGAGGTTGGAAATGTCAGGTTTGAAGTTTGCCACAGGAAAAAGTAAAATAAGGCCAACATTAAATGCATTCACGTCCTGGTTACAATCACAAACTAATCCCAGGCGGAGAGGTATTATTTGTCTAAAAGAAAATGTTCCGCTTTGCATTGATTTGCAAAACATTGGAATTATTGTGTCCTTTCTTCGAGCAGCTGTTCTAGTTTGCTGCACTTCACACAAACTTCAAATGATCATTTACCCATTTTCTTCAACAAAAAAAGAGTAAAAAAAAAAACAGTCAAATTATGACTTGAGGCCGACTGCGGGGATTTTCAGATGGAGGTGCCAATGTTTCGGTTTGATGACACTGGTGCTGCAATGGGGACTGAGGTATTCAGGTGGTGTATGTGCCCTGAATTTATTGTTTTTCTTTTGACTGCAATTCTGTACGAGTTGTGATTGAAGTTTTGTATAAGTTGAAGAATGAGAAAAACCCTCCCAGTGGTGTAAACCTTTGTTATATACTTTATTAAAGAAACTGAGAAGCCAGTTTCAATTCAGACTGCCGCATAGCCTCAAACACACAGTGGAAAACCTATGGTGACTTAAGGAGCTCCCTTTCTATGATGCAATTTGCAGTGCAATCTAATAACCCTCTCTACCCCTCCCCTCTCTCAGTTTATTCTTCTCTTTCCCACTGAGAAGCAGAGGCTTGGACGCCACTTACCTTGAAATACACTCAGTCCTCAGTATAGCAGTGTCTCTTTCTGACTTCTCACCATGGAGTCACCACACTGTCACTTCAGTGTCCCCAGCTCTGAGACACTATCCCAAGGATTATTCTAATAGTTGCTATAATGAATCTCTCTGATCACTGGCTATGAAATCCTCTTTCTGTCCTTTCTATTATTCAATCTCGCCCCTGTATTTTATCCATGTCTCTGTACAACATCACATTTCTACATTGGAATACATCGGGATACGTATGTAATGCGGGATGAGACATGGTAGCACAGAAGTCTGTAGAGCCGAGACAGCTGCTCAGTTCTCTTAGCTATAATTGGTAGACCACTGCAGCACCATTTGACAGATTGTAGCAGAAGCTTTCTGGAGACATTCTGTTGAGATGTACAACTCGGTCCTGGCTGGATGTGACGTGAACACATTTTACATCACCAAATATAACATCTCCAAAAAGTCTGCAGGTGGCAGCTCCCTCTTACCAAGAGCTTGGATTCTTTATAACAAAGTAGTGCCAGGGACGGAAGGAGCAGTCACATTTTTTTAGTAGGAAGAGGCAGAAAACTTGTGGTTCCCGTGTCGACTTTCACCATGTTAGCCCAGTCTGAACCCAACCACGTAACCGTCTCCGAGGCCATAAGGTTTTTTTTCTCAGCTCCAATTTAAACCTTGCTTTAAAGCTGGGCTTTTTATAAAGAATGTCACCTGAATAAAAAGGGACCTGCCATCTGCACACTCTCTGAGGTGTTATATTTGGATTTGTGATATTTAACACTCGCTCTTGAATGGCCTAGTGGACAAGAATTGCTTGTGGTCTTAACACCCAGTTCACGTACTACACATTGTTCACACTACACTAAATAATAATAAAAAATAAAAAATAGTAAAGAAAACACTGACAATCTGCTGTCATTCCATATTCTTGATGAGATTTTTCGAGACAATTTGCTATCATTACTGCAGTTGCATATTATTTGAGAGTGGTTGTCAATCACGTCCTCCTACAGATAGGTAACCCATGTTAGCATGCAAGTAATTTCATCTCAAAAAAACACTATGAAATTGCTTATGACAGGGGAACTGACACTCAAACACACACACACACACACAAAAAAGTTCTTTTGTTTCGTCTTCACACTCTGGATGTGAAAGTCATGTGTTAAATTATGACCTAACCGGCATTATTTGCTAGATACGGTTGTCATTTGTCATTTTTCAAGAAAGTGAATCCCATAAGTATTTTGGTTTGTTTTTTGTTTTGCATATACTTGTTCAATTTAAATCCGGCCCAGCACATGGATGGAGACCAAAGAGGAAGACTAGAGCGGCTGGCCTTCATCCATGTGACAAGTGCTCATGGGGCTTCAGGTAAGGCCTGCATCCTTTTCTTGTTCTTGGCACCCAAAAGCATTCAGCTCATGTGGTGGCTGTTGAACAGCTGTATGGCTTAGCTTGAATCAACCGACATGCAATGCATAATTGAGCTGTAAAAATTAAGTTTGCCTTTGAATTAAAATGGAAACACATAAAACTGGAGGTAAAATTTTGGCCAGGTAAGGTATGCAATGTGCACAAGACCAGTGTTACAACACAACAGACTTTACCATGTTTAGTGGTCCCAGGTTGGTCTGTTGACACTCAGCCCAGCTGGCGAACATGAGGACTTAATGGAGGTGAATTTAGGTGAATAACAATAAAGCTTAAGAAGTGTATTTCTATGGCAATCCAAATTTAAATATGCAGCATGCAGCTAAAACAGGTCTGTTACTTAGTCTAGCAGAAAAGTATTAAATAAATTCAATAGATTAGTATCAGTATGTCAATGTTTCTCCTCAGGTTTACAAATACGATGCCACCACAGTAATGGCACCTTGTTTAATTCCGCCTTTAACCCACATTACTCTAGAAGGAAAACAGCTATTTAATCCTTATTGTTAATGTGATGCCTACACCGATAAGTTAATAGTGGTCATTGTTCAAAGACAGCTGGAAAAAAAACAAAAGAACTAACCATTCAAAAGCTAGATTACCTACACAGCAGATGAGATTCTATTATCGAGTTACATTTGTCTGTCATTAGGCTTCAATCTTTACAGAAATAATTTCAAGAATGAAACATGAAATGAAAAACAGCCCTTCAAGTTTGAATTTAAAAAATTTAAAAGATTTTTTTTTATCAAGGATTACACCAACAAGGTGGCACATGTTGTGAAAGCTAAACAGGAGCACAGCTTTGATTTTCTTTTCTTTTTTTATCATCTTGAAATACACAAAATCTCTGTAGCCCCTGGAATCCACCGAAGTCTGTGCAAAATTAACTAAACATACACATTTAGCGGGACATCCAAGCTGCTGATTTACACAGATAAACATCCCAGATGTTTACTTGCCAACGAAGAATGGATCACATAGTGACATAGCCAACAAATGGGATGACCAGTCCAATGCATAAACAATGAATCATGTCCAAACAGCACAACAGCCGGTAATAAACAGCTGGTTGGAGAAACACCTGCGCACCTATTGTTTGTTTGCACTGTGTCAAAACCACAGCTTATCGCACAATGTAAATATGCTTTATGCTATTAATCTTATTTAAACCTCTTTTTTTTCAAAACATATTTATGCTGCTGAAAAGGACACACTGATTGACTGACTGACTGACTTTTCACTCATTTGGGTTTGGCAGTCACTGATGATTTGATGTTGAGGAAAAGAAAGAAAAAGTCCGCCTGCATCCATGTTTTTCCACTGGTTTGTCCAAGTTGGACCTGACAACTCACTGAGGTTGTAATTATGATCAACCAGCTGGCAGGTTGCTTTTTTTTTGCATGTTTTTTTTTCTTTCTTTTACTAGTGGATAAGCTGCAGCATCAGGGCCATGTTCCTCGCATGTTGCAAGAACACAGGTGGAGGTTTTCGCGCAGTAGCTGGAGGAATACGGCACTGTACGCATAATGGAAACAGAATTAGGTAGCAGGTGATAAGTTTAATAATGAGGCTGAAAATGTTGATGTTTACACTGCTTTGGTCTGCAATTCAACACTTTAATGCTCAAGCAATTATAGGAGTAATGTGAGAAGAACATGGATCAAACCAACATCTTAGTGTAATTTTAATGGAGGTCGTATACGGGGTGTTAATACTATAAACCACTGTGTTATTTGCCTCATTATTTTAGGGTTGTTCGGTCATGTAAACACCAGACTTGTAGTAAGCCTGTACAACAGGGTTTTTTTCACAACAGCTGCTATCTCTTTATATACACCCTTCAATCCATTCAGGTCTGTGGAAATCTTATTTGTTACACTGGGAGCAACTGAGAGAGGAGAGAAACCAATGCAAATACAGCTGGCGGAGGGAATGAAGATGTCGGGTGTAAAGTAACATAAAGCAACAACAATCTTGAGATGATTCTCATAAGGACAATGATCATTATTACCTGATATCTACTCTAGTCATAGTTTTATAGCTCTGTGCAGTGGTAGAAATCCCTACTTGTGCATTAATTATACATCACTTTCATTATAGCCAATTTGTTACTATGCCCAAATTAAAAGATGGTATTTTACATATGGATACTACCGTCCCATAAAGCCCTATGTAAAGCATTGCATTTTGCATTAAGATCATGCTAATATGTTCATAGTGTATACAGTATTTGTTGCAGGGCAATGCCATTTCAATTCCCAGAACACACAGGTACTGCATTGTGAAGAAAAGTTTCTGCTCACACTTTGCATTAACAATGTGAATCTCTTGTTTTGTTTGTATCCGCTGATACTGATGTGCACATACTCATACTACAGTATGCCACTACAACTGACATAACACAGCAAATACACAAGGCCTGTCACACTGGATACAATATTATGTTAGACATTTGCTGCACAATAGCTATCCTAAATGTAAAAAATCCAGTTCTTTTAACTAAAAATTATTACATGGATATAAAGTTTGATTGATTGATTAACTGGAACATTGCACATGCACACAGTATTCAGCAATACTGGTATTTTACACTCTAAATTGTTTATTTTTATTATTTAAAGCAGATATCTGCGGAATGTTTTTGTTAATATAAGTCCTAAATAGTCCTATTTTCCATCAGCAATCACTTACATGGAGTGTTTCAGCTGAAACACGAGTCTCTCCGTCACTCTGCTCTGCTGTAAACCCAGGAGAAAACTTTCCTTGTGGGATACAAGCGTTATCCAATGAGGAGAGAGAACGGCATGAAGGGCTGTGTGTGCAGCCAAGGGATGCCCGTGAATGTGGTGACCTAGGGACGAGGACCAATAGATTCATGACGAGGGCGGGGGCTGCTAACTCATGGTGCGTTCAAGGAAACTCATACCTCATGTTTTTCCGACCTGTGAAGTCATACCAGTTCGATCTGGTACGAGTTCACGGGTCGGAAGTTATGAGTGGCCGTTATAGTGCACTTTCACAGGCAACAGGACGGTAAAAACACGAGTTACGGGTTACCTGGAACGCTACAAAGTCGTAGTCGTGACTTGAAGCCGTAACTTACGGTTTCAAAAGCCTGCCTGGAACGCAGCATTAGCCAAAACCACCAGATCACTGATATCTGCTTTAATATTATTTTTGTTCATTATAAATATATGATAAGAATGACATTGAAATCAAAACTATCAGATTTTACATTTATATACTGCATGACTGAATCATCTAAAGAGAAAAACATTTAAGCACAAAACTTAGAGTTAAACTTCCACAACTGTGAAATTAATGTTAAGTTGTATTCACCTTTTAACTTTCCTTACGCTTCATCCCAGCTCTAAAACTTGCCTCTGAAGTGAGTACAGGATGGGGAGGGAGTCACACGTTCAGACCACCAGACAATAAGATTATCCAAAGGCAATTAAACTTGGGGTCTTGTCTTGAGGAGTCTCCATCCAACCCCGTCCCTTTTCATCCTTACCTTTCCTACCCCTCCTCGGCACCCCATTGTTGTGTGATTAACTCCCAAGCACCAGCGGGGGAGTCTACATTCCCATTACCCAGATCTGTGGCGGGGACAAAACATTTGCTAATCACCAATCACAACTACGAGCAAGGCACTCAAGTCTTTGCCAGCTCCATAATGTGAGTGATGCGCTGCCAGTTGCTTCAGAGACTGTGTTCTCTTTCTGTTAAAGCTGCACTCAATACTTCACAAGGAGGTTCTCAAATATATTTTTTTTCCTTCTGTTGCCATGGTGCTCTTCCCTACAAATCACAGCTTTAAGCCACAAACACGAAATGATCACTTTATCTCCAGGATATGATTTAGTCTGAGAGTTAGAGGGTGCTAATGACAGCACTAGCACAAATAGGCTATTTTCCATTTGAGCACTAACATGCTACCACCATGAAAACATTTAGTGATTCTACCATGCATGTTCTAGGTTTTTCTTACACCTGCTTTAGCATTAAACAGCATTTATACTGTAAGTTTCTTTAAAATTAATTCTAATAATAAGTGTTGGATTTGGTATCATGTACAACATCCACTAAAGTAATAATACAGCACAAGATGAGCTTTTATAGCAAAAAATATAACATACCGAGAGGCATATTGTACATATAGTTTTATATTATAGTGATTCTAAAATGAATTCCTCAAATGCTAATGAGAAGCTAAATGATGGATTGTGCGCATCAAAATAATGGCCAATGTTTGGCAATGTTTCTTACTTACTGATATTGGAGTATAACAGCTAGTGATAAACTGAAAAGTATTATAAAACATAATGCAAAACATCCAGTACATGGTATTTGTATGTTATGTATTTATTTAAACATGAAGAACAAGAAATAGCCTTCTACTGGCTGGTGTAGCGACATCCTGTTTGATTTGTAACCCTCAAAAATCAATGGTATTTGCCTACAAAAATCAATTAGTCATCCTCCACCATTTGAAACTGTAAAATGTAATGTTATTGGGTTTGTGGATGTCTTCTTCCTCCCCCAAGGGCTGGCATTATCTGGTGTGTGCATGGGCATGTGATATATTTTTATTTCTATGATCAATACATGTGTACTTTTCCAATAACCAATGAGCTGGGAGGGGGGTTACTGGAGCCACACTATTTTGTATTTGTCTTGTGATTTCCCTGTGACTTTGCTGATGCAATTTTCAATTCAGTGTATGTCAAAACGTTTCAACACATTTGAGAATGTATTTGTTAATCCAAATAACAGGGTAATGAGAGTTTTAAACTACACCAATTCAGCTCAAGCATTCTTAATTATGATATGTAATGAAAATCATAATTGATGAATTGACTAGTGGCTCAGTAATGAATCACTTTCCATGCACATTTTATGCCAATTTCGTGTTGACTTTGAATAAACCCTAATTATCTACATTAGTGAAAGTCAGTGCCTTAATATTTAATAAATCCCGGATAATCCCTTAGCAATCAATTTAGATCAAAATCGCTTTCCACCAAAGGTAGAAATGCTCAGCAAACTCATCCACTGTACCCTATAATGATGCCTATTTATATGCAGGAGCTTTGTCAAACTGCAGGATGGGTAATTACTTTATTTACTTCTAATCATGTCAGTGAACCATTGTGCAAGGGTTAGATTGGCTGGGCTCATTATTTCTTTTTTTTTCTCCTCAGTATCACATTAAGAACTTTACTCCGACAAAGGCTCAGTTTGAAGACACTGACCGCCGTACAACGTGACAGCTCTGCAACGGATGCACATTGTCAGGGGATCCTATAACTGACTGTGACATAATTATATAAATCACATTAATCTGTGTGCCCTAGCAGACAATTCTAAACAGTTTTGGATGGATTGGTAAAGTCACGTATAAGCATTTTGGGTTGTGTGGTCCATTGTAACTGTGTTGTGTCTACAAACGCAAGAGCAATCCTTGATTGAATTGCAAGGTCAATGTTTTTTTTTGTTCCCTGTCATTCAATGCTTTTCTGTTCGTTTGAGTTGCTGCAGTTAATGCTGGCTCAATAAAAATTGACTTTTAATTGAAGATAAATCACATGCATTCACCAATAATAGGAAAATTGATTTGAGAGTCTTTCTAATGATACAGACAACATCTAAATAAAACTCACATACTGAACTTTTACACCTCTTACACTGTGAAGATTTGTCTGGGGGCTATTATTCCTCTAATATGATGTGATACAATTCTTCTAAGATTTATCCAATGGATTTTCCCCCATCGCTTCCAAAAAAGAAGTGCATATTGCTTTGTTGAATATCATACAAGACTTAAATATGGGAGTTTAAAGTATGAGCTCATATTAACAGGACAAGGTCTTTGCTGAGCTCTTGACCATATCGCGCATTGTACTGTATCTACACAAACATCAAATTCTGCATTTGCCCAACTGTGAAGGCAATTTCAACATTATTATTGACTTAAATATTCTTTTGAGGAGTTAAAACCGGTGCTGAATCTAAAGCCACTTATGTCCCCAAGAGGTACTATAGAAGGTACTGAAGCTCCAAGGCTGCTAATGTCTCACTTGTGTTGCGAACAACATTCCTACTTTTTCTTACTTCTTGTCATTCAAGGAGACATGAAAAGAAAGAGCATTGCTTGTGGTACCATGCCCATTCAGATGGTAATGGGAAATGTCAAATCCTGCTTTTAAATGCCAGAAACACGCAAGAAGGCTTTCAGGTGACATACACTTTGCAGTGTTGCCACATTGGAGGTCCTCATCTGTAAGCCAACCACAGTTGTTGTGTCAATGATGGATAACAGTCCTGACTATACATAATAGGCATTGTTACTCTATGTGCCACTGAATAATTTGTTAATGTGTGTAGTGATAAATAGGTGAATGCATATTCCTTTAACAGATAGTTACCATGATAGCTAACAAGCTCCAACTGTTTTTATTTTTTCAAATAAACCTATTTGAATGCAGACCTAAATGTTGTAGAATTTGACAGGAACTGAAATGCTATGGGGAAAAAAGGGAAAAGAAGTGAAATAAAATGCGAAACATCTTCCAGTTTTGGGTTTTCAATTTTTTTTCCTTTTCCTTGTATCTTAAGATATTTGGGGAAATTAAGGTGTCACCACTGGGACTTGGAAGTTGCTATGCACATTTTATATTATTACAAATAATTTAATTGTTGACATTTTGTCTTCAGAAATCTAAAAAAAAGAATAATGAATAACTTGAACCCTCAACATCCACTTAGCACTATAGAAATGTTTTCAGTCAATCAGTCTGCCTGCATGAAACTGCCTAGTCCATTTACTTATTTAACATGCTCTCGGCCTGGTGTGGCTCAGACCAAGGGGGGGAAAGTGGTAGAAAGAGGTGAAATATATGCACAAGTAATGAAAATGTATGCTTCTTTAGAAAGCGCCAGACAGCTGATTAACTCTGGATTACACTTATAGAGCTGGCGGTAGATTGGCACATATCTGGTACATTGGTGCTCCAATGAATGCAATACCAACCTGAAACCAATTAAGCTTTTCATGAGTATGACTGTCTTCCCTCTGGGGGTCTTTGTGCAGCAATACATTCCTAATTGCTAGGGCCCCAGTCTTTTTATCTTGCTTCTTTACCCCTATATTGCAAAGTTAATGTTAATTTGCAGGAAGTGCAGTTGATTAATGAGTGACTTTAATCAGGGTTTGAAATCATCAGATGCTCTTCCAAACCTTAGTGATCATTGAAAATGTAAATAACTTTAAAAACAGAGGAAAAATAATCACAATTACACAATCCTTTCTATTTACCTGAGTAATTTTTTCTGCGAGGAATAAAGGACGATTGAGCTTTCTTTTCAAGGGTAAGTCAATGAAAATGTTTCCTTTGTGAAATTGGATTTTAAAAGACAGAAATGATGTATAGCCAGTGATATTAAAACCCAGTGGTGTCATTATTGGAGGGTACCTAGATAACCAGTGTCTGTGATTTCTGAGCAAGTGGAATCCTTGGCTATCAGATACAATAAAAGAAGACAGTAGGAAGAGGCTGTTAAGCTCCTGTCTTTGCTTCATGTCATAATCCTTCCGATCTAAAAATCCAAAGTGTGATTTCTCCCCACACTCCCAGAATTTCCTCTCAGAAATTACCATTTACCAATTACACAGTGTCAGGACTGATTCATATCTCTTTAATGAGAAATGACAGTAGATAGAGGACAGCCACCTCGGGTTTGATTTCATTCTCAGTGGGATGGGATGATCCGTTGACAGAACTACCCGGCAGACAGGAACGGTGGGAGAGGAAGCCGTCAGCAGTCTTTCAGTCATGTCCTCACCGGCACAATGGGGAGCAGGAGGGCACCCAAAGAAGGTGGGGGGAAGCTTTCAATCAATTATGACTAACCTTGCCTGTACGGAGCTACTGTATAGCTGGGTACAGCAGAAATAGAGTCGTCTAATTTTGTTATCAACATCTAATGTGTGTCCAGCTTTAGCAGTCATTGCTTCCCCAGTCATGATGAAGAGATCCATCTCTTACTGTGATGTTTTAGGAGATTGTTTGTATGAATCAGAATTGAGGCAAGAACAGAAATTGTAATCAGGAACAAAAGAAAATGTAACAGATCCTGTGCACGAAATGAGTGTATGGCTAAAAAAAATGCTTCCTGGAATCCTGGAAAGGTTCTTGTGGTCAGCAAAGGCCAATCGAGACCTAATCAGTGAGTTAGCAATCAGAAGGCACCTGAAGTGTGTGTGGTAGTGGTGTTGACTGTGGAAGAAGAGTTTAACCCTGATTTATCCGGGTAAATACAGTAACAATGCATTATTTCTGCCACAGCCAGACGAACGAGCTAGTGGGGGGTGAGTGGTGATGGCGGGTAGAACCACAGGCATTCACTTTATGGGAGTGCTTGAAAGAACAGTCTACATTGCTGCCCTCTGTTAGCAGCTCATAGGCAGGTGGTGTTTGTTTTTATGCATCTAGATGTGTGTGTGTATGTGTGTTCACGTTGTTTGGTCACATACAGTAAAAAGCATATTTTTTGGGTCAGAGGACATTGATAGGGTCCGTGTAAATCTCAAAGAAATTAATTTAAGTCTATGTTATGTCATCAAAGGTGACCTAGAACAATATGTGTGCCTGTGTGTGTGTGTATGTTTTCTTGTAAACGCTACAGAGTGGGGGCTGCAAATACATACATACTATATAGATAGATTTGAGGGCATTGGCAATGAAAGGACAACTTCTATTGAGGGTTAACACCAGGTTAAGAGGTTAAGGGGTAAGGGTTAGAACTAGGCATTTAATTGCAATGGTTAAGACCAGGGAATGCATTATGTCAGCGACTGTCCTCACATGGATAGATGTACAAGTGTGTGTGTGTGTGTGTGTGTGTGTGCACTGTTGTTACTATCTATGAGGGGACTTCGGCGTCGTTACACATTCACCAACAGGGGACCGTGCAGCAAACAGGGGACATTTTTTAGGTCCCCTGTTTGACATGCTTTAAATCAAGTTAAAATCATGTGAAAACCCTTCTGGTTAATTTTTTCAACTTTTGCCAAGAGGGGACCTGAGTGTGTGTGTGTGTAAAATACCATATTCAGCAGTGCCCCGGCAGGCTGGAGCAGGGTTTTTAATGGCTCATTCACACACCATTCACACACGTCGTTTCTTACACTCCACCAAGGTGTGAACGACTTGCAGACCCAGCAGCCTTTCAGACTGTAGAGAGGCTATCAAACAGGCTCCTTAGTGCACAAACCACTACCTTGAAACATTATTTGTTATTCTTTGTAACAAAATATAACGGTTCTGTTTTCATTGATGTCTTAAGTTTAAAGTCACTACTGTATTAGGTATAATAGAAATTTTAAAATATTGAAACAATTTAACATCCATAACTATGTTAGAATTAAGATAGTCATTTAGATCATTTCTGTTGAATTCTGATCAAACATTAACAATAATTGACCTTGCTATTGTTGCTTGTTCAGTTTTTTTGAGCACAGGGTTTCAATTTTACAATGTGTTCTCAATCTGTATTGATAGGAATTATTAGTTGATTTACATTGCAGAAAAAGGTCCACACTTGGTTTATATGGAATGACAGGGGCCCACTGTTGGTTGGTGCACAATGACACAAGTTCCCACTTAGTTAGCATGGAGTGACATACACACTCCATCATGTATGAATAAGAAAGAAATAGAAAATAAATAAATAAAAATTTTATAGAAAAATAAAAGTGATAGTTCTTAAGAGATTTTTTTCATCAAAACTTAACACAAACATTTCTAATAAAATGGCACCAATAATGTTGTAATTATTTTTTAAATGTAGGGTGTACTACTGCAACACACATTTCTACTGTCTGCAATTCTTTTAATAGAGGGTTTTAGGGTTTATGGTAATCTTAATGTACTCGCATCATAAATTTGTATTCATAAGGATGTATTTTATTAGCTGTTTTACATTACAGAAAAAGGTCCACACTTGGTCCATATGGAATGACAGGGGCCCACTGTTGGTTGGTGCATAATGACACAAGTTCCCACTTAGTTAGCATGGAGTGACATACACACTCCATCATGTATGAATAAGAAAGAAATAAGCAGAAGTGATAGTTCTTAAGAGATTTTTTCATCAAAACTTAACACAAACATTTCTAATAAAGTAGCACCAATAATGTTGTAATTATTTTTAAATGTACGGTGTACTACTGCAACACACATCTCTACAGTCTTTATTTTCCTTGACTGCATTGTTGTTCTAGGAAAAATACTTGAATTAAAGCTAAGGGTTTTAGGTCATTTTAATGTACTTGCATCATGAATCTGTATTCATAAGGATGTATTTTATTTGCTGTTTTACATTACAGTAGAAGGTCCACACTTGGTCCATATGGAATGACAGGGGTCCACTGTTGGCTGGTACATAATGACACAGGTTCCCACTGAGATAGCACGGAGCGACATACACACTCCAGCATGGGTGGATAAGCAGACATTAGATTAATGTATAAGTTTTAAGATACATTTTAATCTAAATTTAATACAAGCATTTGTAATTATTAATACACAACACAAACTCGCAAACACACATAAAGTAGCACTGGTAAAGTTGTCATTATAGTTTTTTTTAAACATGGAGGGAAAACTCAACGGCAACCTGTCATGATACTTAAGGGAATATTTCAGTTATTGATATTTATGGATCGATAATAAAACATGTATGGGAAAATAAAGGAGGAGCTGAGGGGTCATCAGCTTGTCTGAGATACAAGGGATAATTCTTCTAGAGGATGGATTAACCTGACTAAGTAATATGATTAGCCACTGCAGCACACTTTTCTACAATCTATTAAGTTTTCTGATCTACTGCAGTTTCATACTTCTTGACTGCATTCTTGTCATGGGAAAACTACTTTAAATAACTCAACTCAGGATTCAACATGGTGTGATGGCCTAGAGCCACAAAGTGTTATTCTGTGGTCACCTAATATCCCATATAGCCTACTGAAGATGACGCTCTATGAGGGCCACAGACTTCTACTTTTTTAAAGTGCATGGTTTCAATCAATTTGAATGTACTTGCATCCTAAATCTATATTAATAGGAATGCATTTTACTTATTGTTTTGCCTCACAGAAGAAAATGTCCACTCTTGGTTTGTATGAAATGACAGGGGTCCACCGTTGGCTGGTACAAAATGACACAAGTTCCCACTGAGTTAGCACAGAGTGACATACACATTCCAGCATGGGTGGATAAGCAGACATTAGATTAATGTATAAGTTTTAAGATACATTTTAATCTAAATTTAATACAAACATTTGTAATTGTTAATACACAACACAAACTCGGGAAAAGGGAAAACTCAATGGCAACCTGTCATGATACTTAAGGGAATATTTCAGTTATTGACATTTATGGATTCAACATGGTGTGATGGCCCAGATAGCACGGAGAAACATCCACACTCCAGTTAAATTTAATACATTTTGCAGATGGGTTTAAAAATCTGTACTAATGGTATTGATGCCATGCATAGCTGTTTGCCTCTTGCTGTACTGTTATTAGGCTAATTGCTTGTTGTTGTGAATATCATACTATTGGGGAACACTGGTGTGGTACAAAGAGTGTTTGCCAGCCATGGAGATGTTGTTGACATCTAAACTGTCAATGTCGAATCTGAAGAGTTACAGCTATACCCTGACCTTATGTGGCTATAGGCCTAATGTTAAGTATAATACAGTTGTTCTCACAGTAAAAAGAGGTATCTTGTGGAGTCTATCATTATATTGTCTTGATGTTGTCTTAAGTACTGCTGAAAGCTTAACCGTTAGGACTGAAAGTGTGACAATTGTTAAAAGTTGAGAGCATTCATTCAAAATTAAGAAGAGTAATTAAAATGTAATCGAATGTAATTAGTTACATTACTTTGATGAAATAATTGAAATATTTAACTTACCCTACTATTACATTTTCAACAGGGTAACTTGTAATTGTAACCAACTATATTTCCAAAGTAATCTTCCCAACACTGCAATCAAAGTGGTACTGATATATGACAATTTGATATCCATGGGAAAATACAGAGGGAATGGAGAATCATCAGTTAGTCAGAGATACAAGGGATACTTCATTGAGAGGATGGATTAATCTCACAAAGTCCCTATATTAAACTATTGCCACACACATTGCTACAGTCTATTAATTTTTCACTGAGAAAAGCATGTGATTTCAATCAAGCATGGAGCGACATACACCCTCCAGTATGTATGAATGAGAAAAAATAAGAAAAATTGATAGCTCTAATGGGGAAACTTTCATTAAGACTTAATACAAACATTTCTAATGAAGTTGCATTTGCACTTCTCTTTATGATCCTAACTGTATGTAGAACTGGCTTCTGTGAGAAGTGAGTGAACGGAGTGAGGGAATCTGTGCTAGACGACTTGTGTCAGTCCTTGGCGGCAGCGTGGGGGATGGTGTCTTGTAGCTGATGATGGTCATTAGCAACTCTGAAGCCCAACCTGGAAATGACCAAGGTCTTAGAAATGTTTTCTGGCAGAGAATGGTAGATCTTTTGGGGGTTATTTCATCCATACACTGACTTATTCCCTGTATCTCTGACAATGTGATGAATCCTAATTTCTTATTCCATGTTAAGGTGTTGTTTCCAGACAGCATACTAGCAGACAATGGTAGCTCATATAAAGGCCCTGTCACAAAATATTATAACAGGGCATTACACACCTTCACAAAACTCATCAAAGAACTGACGATTCTTTACACAAAATGGAATATTGCTGGTACACCCACTCTTAACAGTTGCCAGAGAAGTTGAGTCACCAAAGGCCATAGGTTCGTGGGTAGCACATGGACAACCTGGGACCTGGGAATGCTTGTGTCTCAGTCGGTCTGATTTGGGTATAAGATGTTGGCTGAAAGAAGGTAGAAACTGTGGAGCCCAACCTGAAAATGCCTAACGACCATCGTCAGCTACGACAAACCATCCCCCACACTGCCTACACTCAAGGACTGACACAGGTCATCTGGCACAGATTTAAACCCCTTACTCCATTCACTCACTTCTCAGATCCCTGTTCAACAACTCTACCTTAAAGTTAGGATCTGTGAAATACATGAGTCCTGGTGACTTAACTATTTCAATGTGGAGGAATGTTTTTTGTGTCCACATTGTAGACCGAAACCCCATATGTTTAACACTACTTAGAAAACTGTGTGTAAATGCAATGAAGTTGCTTTGCTTCCTACAACATGCACAAGGTTATACATAAATAGTAAGGAACGTACACACTTGTGTCTGGGTACTGAAACAAAAAAAGAATCATTAGGAAATAACTAAAATGTGTAACAAATGAGTCGCTTAAAAAATAAACAATTAGGTAACACGTTTTGCCATCTTCTGAACACAATTCAATGAATTAGTTTATATTTCACTTCATATACTATGGATAAGGTTGTTGAATGTACAATCCACACATCCTGAAAGCAGTCAGACCTATTTCTGTACCAGTGTGAACTGAATACAACTTTTATTGTGTACTTCCCACTTAATGTAAACTTTCTGATTCTGTGCCAGTCCTTTACCTTTTGAGAACTTTAAACTAGGTTTCAATGTGTACACCAATTCCATCTATAGATGTGTATGACTATGTGATACAGTCTATAATATACAGGGAAAAAAACCCATAAACCATAAATTTAGCTTTTCATTTTTGTTGTGGACCAAAAACATTCAGACAGGTATACATGAACTCCAGTAGAGCTTATAGTTTGGAGAGTACAAATTTTGCAGTAGTTCAACAGTGGGTATTTTGGGGTTATTCCATCCATCTGATTTATCACCTGTATCTCTGCCAATCTGATTAATATTAATTTCTGCTGCCATGTTTAGTTGTTGTTCCCAGACAATATTTCTACTGGCACACAATGGTAGATCCAAATATTACATTTATCACAAGGCATCACACACCTTTACAAAACTCATCAAATACTTGACATGGTAGATTATTGCTGGGTCACCCATTCTTTACATGGCCAACCTAAGACTAGGGAATTCCAATGTCTCTCTTAGTCTGATTTGGAACATAAGATCTTGGCTGAAGGATGTTAGTCTTTTCCAGGTTGCGCCTCAGAGTTGCTAACGACCATCGTCAGCTACAAGAAACCATCCCCCACACTGCCGACAGTCAAGGACTGGCACAAGTCGTCTGGCACAGATTTAAAACCCATTCACTCACTTCTCAGAAGCCAGTTCCACATTTAGGCCCCGTCCAGACGAATACGTTTTTTTTCGAATCCGGATAAATACTTTATCGGATCGGCCTCGCGTCCACACGAATCCGGAGTTTTCAGGGGGTGAAAACGGTATTTTTTGAAAACGGGTCCCAGAGTGGGAAAATTTGAAAACGCCGCCCCAGCGTTTTCGTCTGGACGGCCAATACGGCTTTTTTCTGAAACGATGATGTCATGCCCCCCGCCGCTCTACCTGTAACCTGACACAGACACACACACACACACAGCTGCAGCAGCTGCACAACAGCCTATATGGACGTAACAACAACGGCCGACTGCCGTCGGGTCGCTCAGACGCTGCGGCTGAATCGCGCCTGTTTAATCATCACTGATCGTCATATTTACTCTGACACGACTCCCTGTCAACATTTAATCCATGTTTGAGTTTGAATACAGCAGGGGACTTCTTCTATTGAATTACAGCGGGGACTTCCCGTCTTCTTCTCTGTGTTGCAGCGTTACAGCGCCACACACACTCCACCCGCTCCACACACGCCTGCAGTATGTACTACAGCGTTTTGGGTCGTTTTCACTGGATCCATGTGGACGCAGGTATTTCTGAAAACGATGCCGTGTTTATGGAGATTTTTTTCAAAACGATTAAGAAAAAGACCGGATTCGGTGAAGCCGCGTATTCGTCTGGACGGGGCCTTAGAGTGGAGAGTATAGGTAGAGTTAGGATCTGTGAAATACAAGTGTTGATGACTTCACTACTTCAATGGAGAGGACTGTTTTTGTGTCCACATCATAGACTGAAGTCTAGGGGTGGGAATCGAGAACCGGTTCCTCTTCAGAACTGGTTCCCACTTGATCATTTCCTTGGGATCGTGTGCGGGCCTGCTTAATGATTCTGCTAACCGATTTTGCTTTTTTTCCTTTGTAAATGAGCATGTTTCTGACCCAAACAACACATTTTGTTTTCGGGTCAGAACAAGCAAACACGGCATCAGGACAGAAGCTCTCTAAAGTGTCGGGGTGGATGTGATGTGACAAAAAACATTCAGATTTATAAAACACTGTGTATACACACTTGCAAGTGCCTACAAGGTATATACATAGATAGTAAGGAATATAGCTTTTATATATTAGCTGGGTACTGAAACATTTAAAAAATCATTAGGAAGCAACCAAAATGTGTAACAAATTAATTACTGAATCAGAATGACATTCTACTATTTGTAGATTTATTGTGTGCTTTCCACTTAATGTAAACTCGCTAGTCCTTTGTAACAATACCTTTTGACAAGCTTCAATTATACTTCCACACCAATTTGATCTATAAACATTAGTGGTGTAACGGTACATGTATTCGTATTGAACCGATTCGGTACAGGGCGTTCGGTTCGGCACAGCGTTGAGATTCGGTACAGAAGTTGTCTGTGTTTACAGTCTGCCTGCAGCTACACGTGCCGCCCGATGGTGGCTATCGCTAATGCTACTGCTAATGTTAATGCTACCGCTAGCGAGTAAACAGACTTGAAGAGCCTTCCTGCTTGTAGGAAGAGTGGAGGTGAGGGCTGTGGCTCCTCTCTCTCCTCTATCTGTCTACCTGTCCCTCCGTCCGTCCACCCGCCCGTCTCTCTCTCTCTGTCTGGCTGTGTCCATGAGCTCCCGGCACCTGTGGATCTGCTGCTGCAGATGCGGTAACAGCAGGCCACTACGCACTGTGCCATTGTGATGATCCGCGTTATTCATTCATTCATTTATTTTTTTTGCGGCCGAACGGTTGCATCGTCAGGCAGCTGTTGTGGCATTTGCCCACATTGCCCTATGGTCAGTCCGTTCACATGTAAAAAAAAAAAAAAAAAAAAAAAATTTTTGTGATAATTTTTTATAATTCACATTTTATGTTAATTTGAGAATAATGCATTGAACTTATTAGGCAGCACTTTACAACAGTACATTTTTTTCATATTTTGTATAATGGTTTAAGTAGCTTTATATTTTATTCATGCAGTTAAGTTTAATAAGTTTAAGTTTATTTGTATCAGGGACAATGCACATAACATTAGTAGGTGAGTAAAAGAATTACATTTGACTAAAACATACATTTGGTTTAGAAAAAATCCTAATAAACAATAAGCAAAATTATGTTTTGCATTTGGTTCTCTTACTGTACCGAAAATGAACCGAACCGAGACCTCAAAACCGAGGTACGTACCGAACCGTGACTTTTGTGTATCGTTACACCCCTAATAAACATGTATGACTGTGTGATACAGTGTGTAATATTCAGAACCCCCCCCACAAATAAAGCTTTAGTTTGCATATTTTTGCCCACGACAAAAACGAAGACAGGTATTCATGAACTCAAGTAGAGCTAATACTTTGGTGAGTAGAAATTTGGGTTGCAATATACACTGCCCGTCCAAAAAAAAAGTCACACACTTTATATCTGTGGTCACATTGGACCACATTTCTTCTTTGAAGATGATGGTTCCCCACTATCCTTCCAGTTTTAAATTATGTGTTTGACAGTTCTTAAAGCAATGTTAGTCTCAGCAATCTCTTTAGATAGTTTTATTTGCTTGATGAACGTCAATAATTTGACCCTTGTGAAACAGAATAACATCTTCTCTACCACAGGATGCGTTTTCTGACATGGTTGTTTAGGAAATGAGACTGCATCAGTTAGGGTTAAATAAGTTGAATCATAGCTAAAACATAATCATACATGCAGTAATTGGAGGCTCTGACCTATTAAATGGTGACTTTTTTTCGGACAGACAGTGTAGTTCAAAAGTGGTCTTTTTGGGGTTATTCCATCAACTAGCAGACTTATCTCCTTATTCTTTGTGAAGTTAATCAATCCTCTAGGATGATAGTACAGTATTGCTTTCCTTATTGTATTCCCACATTTCAAAAAGTTAACATCAACATTTCCACTTTGCTAAAAGAAATAACACTACAGATTAGATTGTATTTAGCCATTCAATTATCTTATTTCTTCTTTATTCACCCATGCTGGAGTGTGTATGTCACTCCGTTACCAGTGCTACTTTATGTGTGTTTGCGAGTTTGTGTTGTGTATTAATAATTACAAATGTTTGTTAATTTTGATTAAAATGTATCTTAAAACGTATACATTTATCTAATTTCTGCTTATCCACCCATGCTGGAGTGTGTATGTCGCTCCGTGCTATCTCAGTGGGAACCTGTGTCATTATGTACCAGCCAACAGTGGACCCCTGTCATTCCATATGGACCAAGTGTGGACCTTTTACTGCAATGTAAAACAGTAAATAAAATACATCCTTATGAATACAGATTCATGATGCAAGTACATTAAAATGATGTAAAACCCTTAGTTTTAATTCAAGTATTTTTCCTAGAACAACAATGCAGTCAAGGAAAATAAAGACTGTAGAGATGTGTGTTGCAGTAGTACACCGTACATTTAAAAATAATTACAACATTATTGGTGCTACTTTATTAGAAATGTTTGTGTTAAGTTTTGATGAAAAAAATCTCTTAAAAACTATCACTTTTGCTTATTTCTTTCTTATTCATACATGATGGAGTGTGTATGTCACTCCGTGCTAACTCAGTGGGAACTTGTGTCATTTTGTACCAGCCAACGGTGGACCCCTGTCATTTCATACAAACCAAGAGTGGACATTTTCTTCTGTGAGGCAAAACAATAAGTAAAATGCATTCCTATTAATATAGATTTAGGATGCAAGTACATTCAAATTGATTGAAACCATGTGCTTTTAAAAAGTAGAAGTCTGACAATTTGGCCCTCATAGAGCGTCATCTACAGTAGGCTGTATGGGATATTAGGTGACCACAGAATAACACTTTGTGGCTCTAGGCCATCACACCATGTTGAATCCTGAGTTGAGTTATTTAAAGTAGTTTTCTCATGACAAGAATGCAGTCAAGGAGTGAAACTGCAGTAGATCAGAAAACTTGATAGACTGTAGAAAAATGTGCTGCAGTAGTTTATCATATTACGTAATCAGGTTAATCCATCCTCTAGAAGAATTATCCCTTGTATCTCAGACAAGCTGATGACCCCTCAGCTCCTCCTTTATTTTCCCATACATGTTTTATTGTTGATCCATAAATGTCAATGACTGAAATATTCCCTTAAGTATCATGATAGGTTGCCATTGAGTTTTCACAGTGCACTCCATGTTAACAAAAAACTACAAGGACAACTTTACCAGTGCTACTTTATGTGTGTTTGCGAGTTTGTGTTGTGTATTAATAATTACAAATGTTTGTTAATTTTGATTAAAATGTATCTTAAAACGTATACACTTATCTAATTTCTGCTTATCCACCCATGCTGGAGTGTGTATGTCGCTCCGTGCTATCTCAGTGGGAACCTGTGTCATTATGTACCAGCCAACAGTGGACCCCTGTCATTCCATATGGACCAAGTGTGGACCTTTTACTGCAATGTAAAACAGTAAATAAAATACATCCTTATGAATACAGATTCATGATGCAAGTACATTAAAATGACGTAAAACCCTTAGTTTTAATTCAAGTATTTTTCCTAGAACAACAATGCAGTCAAGGAAAATAAAGACTGTAGAGATGTGTGTTGCAGTAGTACACCGTACATTTAAAAATAATTACAACATTATTGGTGCTACTTTATTAGAAATGTTTGTGTTAAGTTTTGATGAAAAAAATCTCTAAAAAACTATCACTTTTGCTTATTTCTTTCTTATTCATACATGATGGAGTGTATATGTCACTCCATGCTAACTAAGTGGGAACTTGTGTCATTGTGCACCAACCAACAGTGGGCCCCTGTCACTCCATATAAACCAAGTGTGGACCTTTTTATACAATGTAAATCAACTAAGTGTCACGATAGATTGCCCATGAGTTTTCACAGCACACCCCATGTTTAAAAAACAAAACAAAACACAATCACAACTTTACCAGTGCTACTTTACTGTAAGTGTGTTTTGTGTGGATTAGTAGTAATTAACAGTATGAATAGTAATAGTTACAAATGTTTGAGTTAAATTTAGATTAGATTCAAAATTAAAATTTAGCAATTTATCTAATTTCTGCTTATTCACCCATGCGTGGGTGTGTATGTCGCTCCGTGCTATCTCAGTGGGAACTTGTGTCATTATATACCAGCCAATGGTGGACCTTTGTCATTCCACATAAACCAAGTGTGGACCTTTTTTCTCCAATGCAAAACAATAAATAAAATGCATTCCTATTTCCTAATAATTGGTTGAAACCAAATGTCTAGAGCATTTTAACTATATAAAACTGAGATGATAGTAGGTCCATTCTTGGACTGCTAAGAATGAAAAAGGCAACACATTTATGGATGGGTAAAGACAGACGAGCAAATTATCTTAATCAATCTTAATCTATGTTAAAGCTGTTTTAAAGTAAATGTTGTTGTTTATATTGCAGAACTTGATATTAGTGCATGCAGCCATGTTACTTCTGATTTGCATGTAGTTCAATAAGAATAATTTACTCTTAAATGTGGCCATTATTATTTATATATATGTTTTTATATAAAACTTCTATTACAGAGACTTTGAAATAAGTAATGGTAACTCTAAAGTTATATTATGCATTTTTAAAAGAAACTGAGAAAGTCATTGTTGTAAACAGACTCATTAGGTCAATGAATGGGTCATTAGGTCAATGAATGGGTACAGACAGCTCCAATGCAGTATGTGGAGGTCCCCTCTTTGATAGGTAAATGTCGCTCAGAGCTCTAAGTCCCCTCTTGGCAGTATCTTTAAAAATGATTAAAAGTCACATTTTCAGCAATACCGATGGTAAAACACCTCAAAAGTGAATTTTATATTCCATTTTTGTTTTTTCAACATAGCGTAAACGAAATACCCCTCTTAGCAGGTTTGAGCGACAGGTCCACTGTTACCCCTATTGGTGTGTATGTGTGTGTGTGTTTGTGTATCTCTCTCTCTTGCTCTTTGTGTGTGTGTAGATTTAAACCAATTCTCCAGAACCTAACTCCTGCCATGTGGTCTAGCCTTGACTCTTGATTGCTACAATCAGCTTTTTCTGGGGCATAGCTTGCACACTCACATAAACTACACTTCCCTCTAGTTCCTCTGTGTGGAATACATAGAAAAAGGCCAGATATGTCGAAAGGCTTTAAACCTTTATGGTCTTGGAAAATATCTACGTCAAGGGCAAAGATAAACACAACAGGATGGTTTGGTGTGATTATTCTTTACAGCTGTGAGAGTATGATTACTTATATGAAATTCTGTTTTTATTCACAGTAGAAAATGCTTCAGTGAGCTTTGCCACAAGATGAAATGAGACAACCCGCATTTAAAGGGGCTACTTGTGAGTTTTCTCTGCTGTCATACATGGTTTCATGCCAGGAGTGCGTGATAGTGAGTGCCATTGTTCTGCCACTGTTGCCTTTATAATACTAGAGGCTTTAATTCACCCTCGGATCAGTATTGGAGGTTACATGCAGTCCCTATCAGGAAGTAACACAATGGGTTGGCACTAGCATGCCAACTTCAGTAGCAGATAGGATTAGACATTTTGTTTCAGCATTCATTCTAAACTTCTGTGTGAGAGACCAAGGCAGCCTCCTTAAGTACAGGGATCTGGGTGTGTCTGGACTTAGGTCAGTGTTTTTCAACTGGGTGAGGACCCCATGTGGGGTCGCCTGAAAATTATGATGAAAAACACCACAACTGCATTCTATACTTTAACTCTCTCAAATATAAATCAAGTTCAAATAAAATGCAGCATATAAAATATCTGAGCTGGCACATCTTGATTGACAGCTGTGATCACATGATTGTAGGGTCGCCAGAATTTGGGCCGTCAAAATGGGGTCATAAGCCAAAAAAGGTTGGGAACCACTGACTTAGGTGATGGCAAAAAAAAAAACATGAGAATGGGTGGCATCCAGTTTCTAAAAATCGGGTGAATATTTTTGTCTTACGGAATAACCGATCAGAAATATGTGTGAAGCTGAATTGAGACTCATGAAACTTCTTTACAATGGGAGAAACCATCAAGAACTAACATATGTTAGCATAGTTTAGCTCAGCTAAGTTTAGCACTGCACAGCATGGCATACTGTATAACCTAGCCTTACCACAAGCCTCTCAGGGTTCCTGGGAGCTGAACGAGGCCCCTCTGAAATAGGGCCTATAGTTAGGCTGATTGGGTCAAACCACACTATTATTTATACAGTAATCACACATCGGAAATAAAAGCAAATATAAAACACCCCCCATGCACAATTCCATGCACCCCCTGCTGCCCCTGCAGCGGCGCATGCTTCCGCAGAACAGCAGTGGAGCAGGACTGGGAAAGCAGGAAATGTGGGTGAGTATAACAATGTGTGATTGAACCAGAGTCTGTGACAGGGAACAGCTTGAGAATGTGACATGAAATACAGTAGCTGGTGCCGCACTACATGCCTGGGTGTTGAACAAGGACCGGAAACTGTGACAGGTGAGTTCTGGTTGGTGTGTGTGAAAAACACGGAGCACTGTGTTAACGACGCTAAGCGTCCATGGCACTCGCCCCACGCCAACCGTGTCCACATGCACCTTAATATCACTAAAACATAAGCATCATCCAACTTCATTTAAATGAACGTGTGTGCAACAGTGTCAAAAGTCTCTCTTCTGACTCGCTCCTCACTCCTATGGACCACACCACTGAAATGTCATTCACCTTCTCACATTAGTAGTGCTGCTGAAATTTATATTTTCAGTATTTTTTCTTTTGATTTGATTTTGATTAATGGTGCAGTTGTTTGATATAATGTCAAAATAGAAATGATGCCATACCCACTGTTACTGTATGTGTTATTTGTGTCTATAAACAACAGATAATGTATTTATTTTCAGTGATGTAATGAAAGAAACAAAGAAAAGCAGCTAATCCTCCTCATTTTAAAGACTGGAGTCACACAAGGTGAAGTTGCTTGAAAAACATCACCTAATTCATATTTGATTCAGCAATACTTGAAAGTATAAAGAGAAAAACAAAGGATGATTGTTAGGAGCTTGGTAATTAGGGCAGTCATTATGATATTGTATAAGTGTAAATGACTTTATAGTGCACAGCTTAGTTTAGCTGCTGTTAAACTTTGAAAAAATGTTGAAATGAAAACGTTAACTTCGCTGCAAACACACACAAAAAATGTTTGCTCCATGTACCGGTCATAGATGTCACTCCAAAAAGCTGCACATCTAGGCATTGGGGGTGAAATGGGAAAGATGGAGAAGGGGAGTGTGACAGCATGCAGGATGACAGATTTTCTGGGGATCAGGGTGTATTTACTGGCTGACAACAATATGTGCTGCTAGCCAAGAGTGTGTATCAGCATGGCATCGCTGATTTCTGTCCTGGTACTGTGAATTCTAGCTGTGGCAGAGAGCTATCTAGGCATGGTCTCAAATACATCAGTTGCATTCATCACCATGACAACCATAACTATCCCCCCGCGCACCCCCTCCATCACCATGCAATGTAATGGAGCACTATGCATTAAGGGGCAGCTGTCAATCAAATGTGACACCACTTGGCAAAATTATGCCTCACACATTTTTTGTCCCTTATGTGCTATGGTTTACTTTTGACAGGCTAAATGTTTTAATGAAACATTAATTAACAACATATGGAAACATGTACAGTATCATGTGTTTCCTCAAATACTGACAGATTGCACCAATAATTACAAGGCCGCCGTTATTGGTTAAAAAATGGAAATGCTATAACCTACCTAATTTTGATGGCACTTTGATTGAAATGTAATGATTACCTACACTGGAGTGTGAATAATAGAAGCAAACATTTGGTATCCTCATCCTGTCAAGGCCTCGTACAACTCCAGGTTGAAGGGATAAAAAAGGAAAATAAATAAGGAATAATTGTAAAATGTCAATCATTATTTCTCTAGTTTGCAACATCCATCCTCCGGCACAGTTTTTTTAGCTCATAATTTCATTTCAATACTGAAAATGGACTCATAAAAAAAACTACAAAGCACAACACTCTTAAAAAGACCTCATTCATTTTTCGCCCGGGGCCACCTTTTGACTGGTCAGGATTTGATTATGTGAGTTGTGCTTGAAGTCTGCTGTGAAATAGGTAGATTTAAATTAAGGAAATATCGAGTAGCTTACCTGAATCCATCTTTCTGTAGGATTTCAGTTGTGTTGCATCAAATGCTTTTTGTGCTATTTGTGAAAGTACTGAGCATCAGGTGTTCATTATCTACAGTAATGACCTCCGTTGACCTCAGTTGAGCGGCAATCTAACAATCCATGACTTACAGTTGGCATCCGCTCAAACAACACAAAACCTCTTAAGTTAATCACTATAGATGATGATGACAATAAGAAACGGATGAAAGCAGTAAAAAGGGCACGCTCAATAATTACAAGGGTTTTGGTTGTCACTGTCCCTGTGGAAATTTTACTGCTTGCTCAAGCATTGACAATGTGTCTGTCTTCTGTTGGACACACAATGAAGTTCAGAAGCAAAGAATATGAATGCTAATTCTAATGTACATAATGTTCTCAGGGATTAATATGTGGCCCAATGACTGATTTCGGTGCCCTGAGGATTTGTATGACAATATAAACTTCATAAAACTCCAAGAGGAGGAATAATCCTTGTTAGCTCTGCACACGGAGGAGCAGAGGAAGGTGCAGCCTGCGTGTCGCTCTGTAGGTTGACCGGTTTTCCAAATCACATAAGAAAACAAAATGTGAAGCAAAGGAGCAGCTGATAAAGCAAAGGTTGGCCACAACTTAGTATAACAGACGTTAGAGAAATATGTGTTTTATATTATATTTATTTGAAGCAGCATGCAATTATTCAATGAAATGACGAAATGCGATCTTAACATTAATCCTACAAAATGCTGTATTCCGACATTTATCATGTGGACTTGATAGTTTTTCATGGCCACTCCCAGAGAGCTCGGGACCGTAGTTTATTGAAGTGACAGCACAAGGCATTCAAGTCTCTTCAAAACATTATTTATCCAGTGGATTTTGTGTTTCCGAGGCCACTGTCTAACAAATGCTGCCTTTGCTCCACATTTTGTGTTTGTGTGGGCGCGCGTGCGTGTATGCTCGAAGACCCTTCATGTGCTGGCTGCTGTCACTGAAAGACTTGCAATATATTTTTTTTCCTCTGTTCATCAACGCAGAAAAAAAGAAAAAGAAACGAAGAATAAAAAAAAAAAAAGCCCATGCTGAAAAATCCTTTTGTAGTAACCTTTATGGGCCAAGCATGTCCTTTAATGTGCTGCTCTTGCTGATCCCAGTTAATTCTGAATGATTGCATTTTATTTCTTTGCTGTTCAAATTGCTTGCAGACATGTGTTGCTACCTGGCAGAAGATTAATTAATTCCAATTCCCCCCTCCGTATTCCTGAGTGTTTGATTTAGGTTTACCTTCTGTTTGGTTTGAGTTTTTTTTTTTTTTTTTTTGCAACAAAGTGGGTTTAAAGGGAAAAAAAAACTCAGATATTCCTCAACCCTTAGAAACTATATGTTTTTTTTTTACCATTGTCATATCTACTACGTTGCATCCACCTATTTTGTCGTCTTCAATTAGTTGGCTTCATTTCCCAGGAGGACTTTTGACAACCCCCACTGAAGTGATACGAACTTCAATAAAACAGAGGGATGAATGGGTGCATAAATAGACTGAAAGCGTAATCATTCAGCTGGGAGTTATCTATTTAGATTGAGAGAGCAAATAGCAATACTGATAGAGGAATGTAATGGCAAGGTATCTTCCAGCAGCTTTTGAGTGCAGGCCAGCGCCAATTATAACCGGGTGTCTTTCCAGCATGATGCTAGCATGCTGGCTTCAAACCAATCTGTGCACAAAACATAATGGAAATTTATACACACACTTGCTCACACACGCAGCATGGAACCTTTTGCTTCTTTCTCATCTAACCACATTTTACATAAGTCCTGCATTATTATGTTACATAAATGTATTTCTAGAAAAAAAAGCTGGAACTTTCTGTTCATGAATACTACATTGGATCTACAGTATTTAATTTTTCATTTAATCGTGGGAGTGAGATCTCACAGTCAGCATATTATTTAAATGGGAATAGTAAAGATGGAACAGAAGGTATTGGTAGCTGCATTTCTATTTTAATTCAGCCTCAGTCGTTGCAGTATAGAGGCTGCACCGTGGCAACCAGCATGCACTTAGAAGAGGCAAGGAAAACACTGACTCACAAACATTACCGATTGCAGAGAAAGAGTTGACTCTGACTTTAGCCTGCCTGAGAAAAAACAGGAGTCCATTCAGGAAAAAGCTGAGTAAAAGCAACATGTTAGTAACTCAAATATGGGCTTAAAAAATACTTTTAAATAACTTATTTTGTATATATATTTTTATTTTTTTCTACTTTTTTTTTATTTCTTCTTTTTTCATTCACTTTGAATATTGTTATTTTTTTCTCCTCATCTTGAAGCAAAGTTAATTGACTGAGAGACTCACACATACTGTACTGTATTATGTGCCATGAGGCCTTAGATTACACTAATTATCATCCTCCTGTCTGTGGTTCCTTTCCTTTCGGGGATATTCAGGGGGGGTCGGGGGTGGCTGGGCTTGGTGGCGTGTCTGGGGGGACGTTTCCCCTCTTGTCTAAGTCCCCCCTTTACCCTTGGGTGGCAGGCGAGGCATCTCCGCAGGCATGCTGTCGAGGCCAGTTGCCTTCGATTTATTTCCCAGAAGCAGCATGATGAAGATTCACAGACATCTTCCTGTCAAGGAGTTATTGCTGTCAATGATTGTTATTTTGTTGTTTTTTTCAGGGCCATTAACTCTGTCAAATGACTTCTATGTGGGATCAACCCATATGGTTAACATTGTTGTAACATACTGGTTATTATATTGATTATTGAGGTGTTAACCACCTATGGGTGTTTCCAGCTAATTTCATACATGTGACCTGATGAAGAGGCGGCACTTTTTACGTTTTTATAGAATAAAGTTTTGTTTTTTTTCAATGGGAGCAGCAGTGTTTTCTCTCTTTTTGATCACGTTTTTTGAACTCAGCACATGCAACATGCATGTGTGTGTGTGTCTGCCTCTCATACTCCATATCCTCCAAGGTTCAGCTCCTTTGAGCTGTCAGTCATGTCAACTTCATACTATCACACACCATTTATTTACACCGATTCATTTCCGGCTCGATACATGTCTTGCACAATTCTAATTTTGGAAATCCATATGTTGTCAAACAGTGTGATGGTAACATCTGTATGGAACAGCTGTCCCCACTGAGGATCTAGTTAAACAATTTACAGCATATGTTTGCGCATGTAAATATGATGTAAATATGATGAAATGATTCTGTTCTGTTGTTGTTGTTTTTTCTTTAGCTTGACTTCTGTGTCTTTAACGCTGGCAAGAAGGTCAAGTGCTTACTCGTGTCTGTTTATTTGTCAGCAGGATTAGGCAAAAAAAAAAAAAAAAAAAGGTAAAGCGATATGAAAGGAAGTTGGTGTAGGGGATGGAACTGTCACAATTCTGGGCATTTTTTCATTGAATCTGATTTATTATCTATCAAGTCGGAAGCCTGTACTGTATGATATTTGACATTGGTGGATGTATTATTTAGAAGTTGATTGTGTTAAGTTTTATTTTACTTTTACAGTGCTTCATAGCTTGGTGAGAATGCAGAACCGTTGCTTTGGTAATGAGAAGAAAATAGTTTTTATCCCCTTAATTTACCTGATGTCTTAGCAACTTAAAACATAATATCAATAACAGTAAGACTATAACTCGACAAATTAAATAATTGTATATCAAACCCATTCAACTGTTTTTTTCATTTTCCGTGCTATTGAGCATCCAGCCCACTCAGTGAAAGCTGAGTGGGTGCTGGATGCTGCTAGAGCTTGGGAAGCATGCACACAAGTTTGGCATGGCTGTAAATAATACTTAAACACATGCCAGAGAGAAAACCTGACATTTGTCATTTCATTATTACATCCAATCTGTTCTTGTCACATGAGGAGAAAGGCCATTGTTTGAGAAGAGATTTTTTTTCTCTTTTGCAGTCGTTCCAGTCTTGAGTCTTTGATATCCAAGATATTCTTCATTATTAATCACACATCATTGTGAAATGAAATGGAATGCACTGTGCTGTATTGATCCCCAGCACTGAGGACATCTTATACTACAAATAAGTGCTTTTTGTTTTTTGTTTTTTCTCACTAGATGAATAATTGTTGTGTCGGACAATGTGTCAGCAATGTCACTGTGAAATGACAGGGAGCAGAGAGAGAGAAACTGCTGGAAGGCTTGATATAAGCCATCAGGGAAATGTAAAAAAAATAAATAAAAAAAGTATGCTCATGCTACATAATAACCAATATGCCCTTAAAGTCCTTTGCTGTCAGCAAGTACACACAACTAGTCAAGAACACACAGGCGGGTTGTTTTTCTTACATTGAACATCTCAGGTACTGTAATGCAAGAGACCTACCAGGATGTATCGAAGCTGACAGGTCGTCTGGCAGCTGTTTTCAAATGTATTTCCCTGACAAGCATTTATTTCAAATACATCATGTGCTGTTGCCTCTGTCGCCATCACGTGTTATACCTCAGGAAAAAAAAAAGGGGGTGACACAGTGTATTGATATAAATAAGGTGTCCATGCCATAGACATTAATCATATTTTGGATAATCAGCTGGCATTTGTACTTTGGGAAAGAAATACAAGCTCTGAGGTGGATGTGCAATCTGTCACCATGGCTTCAGTCATCACAGACCTTGAGAGGATGCGAGAAAAAGCGAAGTCTAGTGAATGTGGACTGATCATAGCTATGATTAAACATTGTCTCAATGCGACATAACAGTTTACTCTACTATCGCTGTGGTATACTTTAAAATGTGGCAACTGATGCCATAAAAAGCTTTTTTACACAGAGCAATTTGGATTGATCGAGGCATTGTTTGAGCTTGCTTTTAATTTTGCAATATGGAGCTCAGCTTGCTCTTGTGCAAGTTACATAAAATATTTGGAAAAATTGCCTCTAAATTGCAGATCAATGCAAATCATTTGCATTGCTTTGATATTGGAACCACACCACCAGAGGTATCAATGCACTTCCAAGACATAAAAGCCTTTGGAGAGGGCTCATTTTAAAATAGTCGGCTGAGATATTTCAGTCATAAATAATGCCTCCATACACTGTGTAGGCTAATACCATATTCTCATTTGCATGACTTCATGTTCTGATATGAATGTAGGTGTAAAATCTGTGGTTGAATTAAACCAAATTAAAAACTTGAATAATTGGTTTACACTGTACAAGTACAGCACCATGCTCCCAGAGCGCCGACATTACGAGCACAACAAATTGGTATCATAACTTCCACCTGGCGAGACATCTTCACACCTGGACTTCGGTGGCCTTTTTGACACTAATAAGAATCCAAGAGGGAAGAAGAAGGTGAAGTCCAGATGAAAACCAGCCAGTTGAAGACAGCTGACGCCTATTTGGCACTGATCTCCTGACTGACTCGCTCACAAGTTCACAGATGGCTCACTTAGACCAGACTCGGGGTGCAGAGCAAACAAAGTGCTGTGGCTGCTAATCTGGCCCCCGTCACTGCAACAGTAGAAGCCTGTCAGGGAAAATGATGTTGGACGTTGGTTGGATGATTGTAGAACATGATGGTACAATCGGGCGGGGGTGGTGGTGAGGGGGACACGAGTATGTGTTCCTGCGTTTTGCACTTTAATGAACTCTTGTGATTCCTGTCATTATTTCTACTAATTGAATCCGTTGTGTTGCACTATGTTTGGTTGTGGCTTGCCATTTTTATCTAACACCCACTGTATATGGCAAGAATGTGGATCTTATTAAAATGCAACATTTCCTTCGAACCATTTGCATCTAATTTTGTACAATTTTGAAAGAAAATATTCATGTGCCGCAGCATCCTATGGCTCCCCTTCTCATTTATATTCCACTGCTGTACAGGACTAAATAGCCATGGTTTGATAGACTGATTCACAATATAATGTCAATCAAACATTCTGGACACTACTACCAACAGGCACCAAAGGTATTGGCCATGTTTTATTCATGCACCTTTAAAATTTTCATTTTGCTCTGACTTCTTGCAAAGAAATAGTACAGACATAGCTAGAAAAAATAATAAGTGTATAAATGGTGGCCACAACAAACCAGTAGTAAGCTGAACATGTTTACTCACTTCTTATCAGTATAATTAGATTCATTAGAATAATTAAACAATCTGTCTGCTGAGCATGATGGCTTGAATAGCAAAAGGCTGAACCTCCTCTAAGTGTTTAAATGACTGGCAGTTGTCTCAGGGCAGTTTGTAAAAGTAAATACTATATATTTGCCAAACCATGCTCATTTCTTTCTGTATTATGAACTCTAGTTAATCCAGAGAACACGTGCCACACAAGCAAGAGAACATCAGGTCAAGGTTAGGCCAACTTTCTTCCTAGTAAAAGCGTAGGGCTAACACAAAAGCCGAGGACACACCATGCCCATGTCAAACAAATCATTATTTCAATGCAAGAAAGTGAAAATCATTGCATTACTGGAACATGTTGTGTAAGAAGACAGAATACATGCTGATACTTGCACCGTTCCACCACTCTCTGTTGCACAACGATTCAAGTACAGATGTACAGAAGTGATATTAATGAACGGTGGTGGATTTAATTTTTATCGGTCACTCTCTCAAATGTTGCTTCTTAATGACAGTGGCAATAACTGTCATGGCCAAAAGGTAAAAAAAAGGATATTTGCATCCACATATAAAAAGAAGTCTAGTCTAGTCTTTGTCATGAAGCCAAGATTTGGTCATGTTATTCATGGCAAACATTTGAAATGGGAGAACATAAAATCTGTGGATTTTGTACGACCATGGTGAAGAATCTTCATCATTATCTAACAAAGTCATTGTGGAAGAAAATATTCATTGGTGTAGTGAGGGACTACTTGTAAAACCCTACACCTATGAGTGTCTGACTCTGCACCCTTCTGACCCATTGATTTTTCTCCTCAACACAATGCCGTTAACTACTTTCTTTTACAATGCTTACGTTCCCAACACAACACATTGTTGTCTCTGTCTTTGAGCCCCCAGTACATCTGGGGTTTCCTGTCTCCTGTGAGGCTACGTTTACACAGTAATGATCTGAACAGAAAACGCAAAAGTAGCGTTGCGTTCTCACTTTTTATTTTGCGTTTACACAAGCGTTTTTGTGGTGGAAATCTGCGTGCATACAATTCCTGTTCTTCTTCTTCTTCTTCTTGATTTCTGACAGGCTGTACTGTATACCGGCCATCGTAAAGACCCAATGCCGAGTAGGGCCCACAAAAAACACCACGAGTCTGATCTTTGTATGACTGAATTATTCTTTTTTTTTTTTTTTTAAAGTATATTTTTTTGGCTTTTCATGCCTTTATTACATAGGACAGTTCAGAGCGTGACAGGAAATGGGAGAGAGAGGGGGAGAATGACACGCAGGGAAGGGCCGTCCGACGCGGGACTCGAACCGGGGCCGCCTGCAGAGAGGACGACAGCCTCTACACATGGGGCGGGTGCTCTACCAACTGAGCTAAACACCGCCTCTATGACTGAATTATTCTGCATAAGACCCTAAATAATACTCATAATGCTCTATTAGCATCAAAACAAAGTAGGCTAAATAAAAAAAAACGATAATACATACGTAGTCTGAAAAAAGTGGAAAAGTCAGGGGCCCACTTTAGTATTATTTCAGAGGCCCCAGAATTCAATGGCCCTGACGCTGTCGCCATCTAAACAAAAGACACATCCAATAAAATATTTTGCCGTTTTCATCCACGAGCGTAGTCGTGTAAACAAAGCCTGAATTCAATCATGTGACACAGTAGGACCCCTACAGTAGATGTACACACCTTTTCTTCCATTATACAACATTGTTATTACCATGAACTTTTGGCATGACACACCGTTTTCCTGATTAAACTCACCCAACTACAGCAAACTGTGGAACTGTGGACTTGGTTAACTTGTATTGTGTTGAATTAATTTTAACAATATTGGTCTAAAACTTTTTTTACTGTGTGTGTGTATGATTTTCCCTATCGTCTGCTTTATCACATTTAGTTATGCTCATTGCAAGTATGAATATTCATGTGAAGAAGTTCCAAAAGTAATTTCATTTGCAGTCTTTCACTGTTGACATCTAATTAACCAAAATTAAATGAAGCCCCGTAATTGCATTAAGAAAGATAAACACTCCATACATGCAACGCCACATGACACCAAGGTGCACGCACCAAATGAGCTTGATGTAATGAGCCACATGCACAGACAACAACTTTGACATATTTTTCAACAAACAACACGTCACCATATTCAATAAAAACAGGGAAACATTGTACAAGTGGCAAAGGAAAGAAAATTGTTAGGGTTTTTCAGGAGAAGGAGGGGACCAATGTAGGCCTACCTGAATGCTATTATAGTGCATCTTCTTATGGATGATTTTCCGTGATGGAGTTTGCATAATTATATGATAGGGCAAAGAGCTCCAAGAAGCAAATTACTGGATTTGAGGGTAACATAGATAATTACATGTTTTGGGAAAATGTGCTTCAGTACCAATGTGGCATTTAAATAGACTTTTCTTTTAATTACACTGGTTCCTTACTCACAATAAGGAAAAAGTGAGGAAATAAATACAGCTTTATAGATAAAGTAAAAACAAGATTAAAGTATAGAGCACTGAGACTGATAATCAATTAATTTTGTGAATAAATAATGTCTGTCACATACTATGAGTTAAATATACTATGATGATACATACATATAATTATGTAATTAATGTCTTATTGGCTAATGCTTTATTTAGCTGCTCTTGACCTTTTGTAGCATTATAGGTAAATATAAAGTTGTATGGGTAGAGTGGATGCAAACAAACATGAATGGTAACCTGTATTCTACTAGAATAAGCACCAGCCTTAACCTCCCTCCCCAGCTGTAAACCATTTTCCCACAGTGGCCATTAGAATATGTCACAAACATGTACATCTCACCCTTAACTCTGCTTGTGCACCTCACATGCATGTTGCATGACACATAATGTGCACATGTGAAAAAAATGAAACACACAAATGTCCTACTCCTCAGATTTTCCATCGCAAAGACATCAGAATTGAACAGATCAATAGATTATCTCTAGTCTGTGGGTTTTAGAATTTAAATTGCAGGGGAAGATTTAAAAAGTCAGTGATGGAACTACTGGTTAGAAGAAAGTGATAGAATGAATAACACTCCAATTGAATAATACACAAATTGCAACCTACAGTAACAAGGTAAAAAAAAAAAAGTATCCTTTTTTTTTTCATTTCACTGTGACTGACTGACTGACTGAAGGTCACTGACTGCTCCTTCCTGTCTCGTTTTGAAAAGTCAGTCATGTGCCCCCTGCAGATTATGGACAGTTTATTGGGCCTCATACACAGCACTCTGAATGACAAGCAGTGAATTCCCCTGATGTCCATCTTAAGTCAAGTGTCCTACATATTTAAAAGACTATTAAAGCTTTAATGAAGTGTTCAGTGATGGGTGATTGAACGCACATAGTCAAATGGAGTGATTATTATTCAGTTTGCCTGGCTAAATTTACACAGTACCCTTCTTAAACACCTGATGCTGCACTGTTATTTATTTGTTTAAATTAAATGTCTCCCAAAAGGAATTAAATGAGAATAGAAGCAGACCTCTCATTTCCATAATCTAATGCTATGTTTATGAGGTACCATGGTGCAATTTGAATAAGAATGAATCTGGATAGAGATTCAGGGTCTGACAGCGTGGAAGAGTGCCTCCCCAAGGTTCTAAAGTGCTAATTCACACAGTCGAAGCTCCTGCTGAATCCAAATACTGTACACCCCTGACTTAAACTGACTGCTGTCGTGCAAATAATATAAATAAATAAGCAATCAAGGGTACTGAGTTTACCCATGACTGTTAATCTCTCTGTGGGTTGGAATAACTGCTGAGGCTGCATTTAAACTGGCAAATATGTTGGAGAAGCAACTCCTGATGTGAGGTTCATTATTCTACACAACAACTCTCCTGCCTGGGAAACAATGAAATGTCCTGTTTTTCCTCTGGCGTAGAGCACCAGTTCAAATCCAGTCCATCAAATTATGTGATCAGAGGCACTGTGATTCCTACTGTGGTCCATGTTGGGACTGTCCAGCTTTCTTTGGAGTCCACCACAGAGAGGATTGGGGCAGAAATAACACCTAGTATTCTGCTCATCCCAAACACAGTTGAATTTTACCATGACAGGGAAAAGAAAGGCACATTGCTGCCTTTTAATTCTTGGTGTCATGGTTCGTGTTGGTCTGTTGTAGATTATTTTTCCTTTTTTATTTTGAAATGTCCTGTGTCTCATCTCTCCCTGTGGTCTCCATCCTCGTGTGTGTGGTTTCCCCACCTGTTTCTCTTTCTTTTTTTCCCTTTTGTAATTAGTCAGTTGTCTGTGTGTTATTTTCTTGTGTTGGTTGGCTCTGCAGTTCCTCTCTCTGAGTTATGTTAGTCCCCTGTGTTCCCGCTGCCTTTTGATTTTCTTAAATTTAATTTATTGTTGTTTTGTAGATTTATTTTAATCCTGGACTCCTCAGCTGTTTTTTGTTGTTGTGTGGCTCCTGTTAGCATTTAACCCCTTGTCTGTCTGTCTAATATTTATTCTACCTATCTATCTATTCTGGTGCAATATTCTATTTCTATTTCATTTACAAGCACTTTTAAAGTGTGTTATGTGTTTGTGTGTGGGGATTTCTAAATTTTATTTTAAAGGGATTGCTCAAAATTTGAACAAAAGTTGCTTTTGAGGCAAATGCAGAGACATGCTTGCCGAAAAACTGCCCCCAACAGGAACTCGGATAAGTGATAATAAGTGGTATTGCATTAATTTACCTCGAAAACAACTCTGTCTGGTAATGTTTTGTTATTATCTCACAGCGTGGTGAATGCGCAGGTCACATCTTGTACACAAGAGTGGTTTGGAGTTGTTGGATTGTGTATTTGATGAGTTTGATGAGGAAAAGCAAGAAACGCTATCAGCCTCCATAGTGTAGCTCTGAGCAGCTTGCGACTCGGCTTCGACCCTCTAAAAATAGCTTGCACCGACAATTAAAGTTAACGAACCTACTCCGAAGAGTATAGGGATTATGGCAATGGGCCAATTTGCCAAAATGTTGAATTATCCCTTTAAGTTTTTCAACCTGCATGTTTAATTAAGCAGTTGTTATATGGACATTTTGCCACTGAGGGTTGATAATGTTTTATCTTATCAGTGTAAAAATCTATGTAAATTCAAGTAATGTGCAAAATAATGTGTTTTTTCAATTCCAAATGATTTTGTCCCCAAGTCACCCTCATATTGGTTTGATCCACTGGCTGTTACCTCGCTCCCACACACACACACCTGCCTGGAGTGGTTGTGGCTCAGGGAGAGGCTAAATGGAATAGGATTGTTCATCAGTGCAGCAAAACCCCTGTGTTCTCAGACTCTCTTAGTTCATTGTTGCAAAAGTAGCAACAAGAAAACACACATAAAAAGCTTAGAAATACATCTGTGAGGTTGCTAAGATCAGCTCAGTGTGATCTAAAAAATAGAGCAGAATTAGATGTTGACCAGCAGGGTGAAACTTGCCTCTGGTATGAGCAGGTAAGTGTACTGCCGCCCTCTTCATAAAAAACATACAGAAGTGTTTCCTAATATAATATCACTCAGTTTGTAGGAAGTTCAGTTTGGTTCGGTTCAGGCACAAAAACAATTTGCTCAACATGTTATGTTTGGGTTAAAATGACTGTTAAAGCAACACAATGTAATTTTTCAACCTTAAAGGGACAACGTGGAGTTTTGGAAAAGCTAAGTGTTTTCACACTTATGAGCCTCCGTGCGCACCATAGCATTCTTCCACCTCATGCAAGATGGACTCGTGTTTTCATTCATTAATAATTAAAGTCAGAGGTTCAAAGAGGTTCAGTTACCGTCATTCCGCAAGATGGATGCATCAGCCGCTGTTTTCATTACATTTCATAAGTTAAAGTCAGAGGTTCCTGGAAAGCTGCTGCTTGGTGGTCACGTGTTCAGTTAAGCTCATAGGTTAGCTTGAGCGCTTGAGTTCAACGGCCTCGCCAGTTCCCCATCTGTTCGCTGATTGTCCGTCCGTTATTCTCAAACGCATTACTAGTTTCCTGACTATATGGTTGAGGCAAATGAAATTGAAACTGGAGCCTGGCTAGCTAAATCGCCGTTATTCTCCTAACGTCTGTGAAACGGCGCTGGTCGGCTCGACCAGCGTTTCCGCCACCACTAATAATAACAATAACGATAGAGAGAAAGCGATATATTGATTGAAAATGGAACCATTAACAAGTGTGGGTACCATAGATTCATCCACATTAACGTGAGACTGTTTTATAACCGAATAGAAACTCCTCGTTGGCCCTTTAAAGTTGGTTTTGGATTTTATGTTTTTTTACAGAGACCTGGCAGAGGGATGAATAATATGTATCTGTAGTATGAAAGAGCTATGCCCGCCAGATTGCGCTTTCATATATGCCCCTAGGATCACTGGCTGCGGCTTTACAAAGACAGTTTCTCCTGTGGAGAGTGAACTGCAGAACCTTTACCTCATTTGAACTGTTAATTTCCAAAGTTGGCCGCTCTAACCCAGTCTATTGAATTTTAATTTATTGTCCTCCTGGTAATAATGGCCCCTTTCTAACTGAATTCAGTGACCTCTTAGCCTCTCACTAAATTTGTGAGAATTTTAATGCTTGGTGATTTCAATGTGCCTGTAAATGACTCCAAGAACAAGTTTGTTAATAATTTTATTAACCTTACTGAATCGGTTAATTTTGCTCAACATGTCAATGGTCTAACGCATGTTAAGGGAAATACACTGAACCTAGTTCTTTGTGTTTCAGTCTGATGCTTTGCTGCGACAGTCTCATTTTTAGTGGTTACAACATGCTCGCAAAGAAATATCTGAATCTGCGCAACTTATACCATGAATAATTATGAATCAAACCATTAACCAATGTAACCATGGTAACACCTGCTTGTACCGATCAGCAATTTGATCGTGTATCGTCGACCGAGAGGACGATCAACAATGTTTTTTTATTGCCAATACTTAATTGGCCAGAGGGTCATAACTGGAAGAGTCCTGAGTGCAACGTGATGATCCCACCCACGTTGAAGAACTTGAGCCTGTAACTGTGTAGTGGAAAAGGGGCAATACACATATTAGCGCCACATGCATTGTGCAGAGCAGCAAAGGCGATCTACGCGATTAAGGCGACCTGAAAATGTCAAGATCGTAGACTCTAACCTGCAGTGACAAGAAAAACATGGCTCATAGTTTTTGCTTTGCTAACACTGTTATGAACAGAGCAGTGAGACAGGAAAGACTTTGTTTTAAGAGACTGCCACCATATTTTTTCCCTTTCATTGTTTCACTGTTTGCTGAATCTCTCAAGGAAAACATCTTTGTAACTGTTGACTTCTTCCAAAAAGACGAACATTTTCTGCTGCAGTGGACAGAGCTAAGTGGTTGGATGCGGTTCCTTGGTCTGCCATCTTTTTTTTTTTTTTTTTTTTTTTGGAGAAAAGTCTTAATTTACAGAGAATCCATTGTAGCACAGTCTTGCTTAAGGTATAACTGAAGTGCTTTTTTAATTGTCATGTCTAAGTCATATTTGTAGATTGTGATTAATGCAGTAGATAGAGGCACAAAGTTCATGTTAGACAGAGGTTGCGATGAATGAATGGATCAATAATGAACCAAAACTGTTTCACAACCTGAACCATGTGTTTATTATCTTTTCTTTTTCAGTTATACACTGTGGGGAGACTTCTGTAACCAACCAGTTAAACACAATGGAATTGAATCAGTTTTTTGAACGTGGTGCTAAATCTATAGAGAGGGAAGGGAAAAAAAGACATCACAGCAACACCTGTGTCCTGCAGGGACGTCTTAGGATCCAATCCACGGAGATCAGTTTCCATTGAGAGCGACAACACATTACGCCGAAGGTTAAAACACAGCAGCAGCCCCGAACTGCTGTTGATGTGGAGTCATTTTTCAACTCTCTTTCGAGAAACACGTTAAAATTTAAGAGCAGTGATAGTTACAGCGTGGGTCCATTAAATCCTAAGTGGAACAAACTGACTGGTTAAAACCCAGGGTTCCTCATATATACACCATTCAGTGTTTTGGATGTGAGATAGAGTAAGAGTAAGAAGAGGAAGACAAACAAAAAAACCTCAGGAGAGAGGACTTGTGTGGAATGGTCTCTCTGGCCTGGACTGCTGTTTGGATACTAAGGACACTAATAAAATATTCATCTCAAGGTTTAATCCTATTATTCTATTGTGTTTTGTTTTTTCACCTTCCTTTATTGGGACTGCAAGGCTATGTGTCCCACTTACAGTACTTTAGACAGTGGCGTGTGTCTCTAGGGCCAGGCTGAAAAGGGAACCGCGGTCCTTGGGAGACGGTGGGGAACATGCACAGCGTATGAGATAACACAGAGGAACAATGGGAACCAAACCCCAACAGGACTCCCCACACTGAGCTCTACCTCCTGCAAACAAGACAGTGCATCAAGGAAAGATGTTCATCCAAATTCCCGTAATGTATTACAGACTCGAGACTATTTTTATCTGTTCTTTTCCAATTCGCCAAGGTATGCATTGTCTGCCACTGGTGTAATGTTTCATGTTTTTTTCATTTTGGTGTGTATGTAGTTATAAATAACAGGAGACCATTTCATTTTTAATGTCTCTTCTCAAGGACCGCATCCATCCCTCTGTTTAATAATCCACGTCTGTGTAAATGAAACCAACAGTTTTTGTGGAATAGAGTCATTTCGTGGGAATACTCAGGTTTTCCATCAGTGTAGACTCTAATGTCAAAGTCCTTGTTAAACACATCCTGAGTGGTGTTCTTCAATGCGTTATGCAAAAGCACAACATTTACCATAGTCAGTGAGAGAGTGATGCCTCACCCTTGCCACAAACATTAAAAATAGATCCAAATGAGACTCCTGGGAGTCAAACTGTTGTTGATGATTAATTTCATTTTTTATAAATTTTTCAGTCCTTCTTCCTTTTTATTTAGAGTGTTGGTATTAGTCCAACGTGATATTTTTACTAAGTGCAGCTTCTTATAATGAAATATCATTAATATACATGTGCTAGAGAGGGAGAGACGTGGAGGAACTGTCCATCATATTAGAAAAAAAATACATACCAAAATACTGTATATAAAATGCAGAAAATATGTTTTAACTGAAGATAATTTTCACAAGTCATTAATCAGCATTTTCTTTTTTAAGCTCTTAAGATTATAATAAGATTCTCGTGTAGTGTGTGGTTTGTTAAGAGTCAACAATCCGACAATCGCCTCGGAAAACGTTTGGTGCCGATAATCGTAAATATTAACATATTAACATAAACATGTTCAATATTTACGATTGTCGGCCCCGACGGAGAGCCGGTGCTGTGCCGAGAAGCGCCTGCTTGCCGAGCTCTGCATGCTGCTTGCGGCAAGCCGCTTCTCAACACAACACCGGCAAACCCACAGAGAGCCACAGTGCAGCCCTGGCATTACATGAGGTTCACACAGACATTCACGCATACATGGGAGACAGCAACAGCCGGCAATAGATCAACCATGTTTAAACGATTATGTGACCGCCGCTCACAGCCCGTCATGTGACAGCACATGGGTCCTGTTTGGGACCTCAACCCACATGTTTGAAACAAAGGACCATGAAACCAGCTTAGAACAAAGAAGACAACCGGTAAATCACACCCAGGTGTGATTTCACCCAGATGTTCAAACCCAGGGAATCCCGTGACGTCAGCAAAGGTTTCATTCCTGCGGCGATGCGCTGCTCGCAGCTTTTTCCCATAACGAAGTGCTGCAAGGAGATCCGGCTTCACGCACGCAACTTTATTTAAATCTCCCCTCCTGGGTCTCATTTATAAAACTGCGTAGTAAAGATCACTACAGGTGGCGTACGGAGGAAAAACAAGAAATGCGGTGCACAAAACGTTCCACTTCCTACGCCTGTTCATTTATAAATCACAATCAATTCTAAAGTTGGCGCATGTGAGGAAGCGCTTTCCCGCCCATATGGTGCCTATATGAAGTCAGGGGAACACCTTTGATAAATATTAATTTATACCAAATCAATGACAACGGAAAAGGGAAAAGGAGCCAAGAAAATACCAGGCTAGTTTAACCAACCTGTTCAGATGTGCTGGTTCAGGTGAACAAAGGACTCGGATCAGGTTGGGCCTCGGGCTTCCTTTTTTATACAAAGCGCATAGTTTTTTATTGTGAAATGCACTGAATCGGTGCTGATGCATCAGGCCAGGCACATCTATTATTTTTTTAGATTAAGTTTTGTTTCATAATGACAGAACATATTTTAGTGGTTCAATAAAATACAACTCTTTTTTCTATTTGAATCCTTATTTTAGAGTGTGTGTGCGCGTGCACTCCCAGGATATCAATTATGCCTCATTCTTCATTTTTTTGCCAATCCTTCATGATAGCCTATATGAATGGTAATATTTGATTATTTCACACAAATGTATCAATTCCACATACGTTGTTTGATTTCATCCTTCTGCTGTTGTTACAGTCACAGTTTCCTGTTTCTCCAGATTGTTGTGCGTATTGGCTACAGCAGGGTCAGATTTGCCATGGTGGTACTCACATTTTCCCACCAACTTTGTTTTCTATAAATTGGAAACATTGCTCACAAGTGGCATACGCCTTCGTTTGTGTGTACGCATCATTTATAAATTAGACTGGTGGGCTTCTCTCTGGAGCTCAGGTCAGTTACTCAGGCTTTGAAATAGAACTGCAGCATATTTTAGGTAATCAAAGAAAGCACACTGGACTGGGACCAGGTGGGCAGGACTGTGGGAAAAAGCTGAGGGTGGTGACTTTAATCGATGCTTAGATAAAACAAATTTGCAGTTTGACATTTAAATGTATCCACTTAAATCCTCCACTATCTTAAGCCAAACATAATTATGATTAAGATGAACTCTTGGTAAAGTAAGCCTTTTTTTTTCTTTATTCTTTTTTTTTTTGAATTCCTGGTGAAGAACATCTGACTAAAGAATTACATAGCGAACTCCTAGCAGAAAATAATTACAACAGTTACAAGCACTGAACTCTGTACATTCAGCAAAAGTGTGAATAAATGAATAAAAACCCTAGCTCTTCCCTAGCAAACCACAAATTATGAGCCTTGTTTTCCTGTTTTTGTCACTGGGTGCTCCTTGTCAGCAAAGGTGTCATTGATTGTTACCATGGTAACATTAGCCTTATAGGTCTGAGTTGGGATGTGGATAGTGTCTAGTGTTTTGGGGATTTAAATTACTCTAAATCTACCTTAATGGCTCGTTTTAATGCACAGTATGTACGCAGCACATAGAGCTGTAACAATTACACAAGACATTGAAGTCTCACTTTCTACCATCTGGGACCCTGAAAACATTTACTGTCATCACATTACAAAATAAACCCATATATTACATGGCTTACAAATTAAAACAAGGTATAAATGAGCACCACAGATTTCTAAAAAAAAAAAAAACATACAGGAGCAGGAGTGCAACAACTATGGAGTGGCCAAAAAAACCTGATGCTCTTTCAATTGGCAAGTGGGTAGAGGTCAAGTGAGGAATTATGAGAGTTTGCATTGCAGGTGTTGGAAAAGCAGGCAGCAGCAGGTGGTCTCATCAGGTTGTTGTGCTCTACTGTTGCTTGTAGCAAGTCATGTGGAAAAGTGGAGAGGAGCACTTAGGGTTGTCTGTGCTTGATTAATAAGGACACAGAGAGGCAAATATGTGCACACAGTCACTGGGTAATGAGCCGCAAATGTGATTAGGTCTTTACGCTGCACCTGCTTCCAATTGAGCATACAGCTTAGCAACCCCGTGCAAAAACCTGTACATACACACTCCCAGTGATAAACAACATCAAAGTGTTTGTTAGCTGTGGCTGCGTGTGTGCCCATGTGTGTTTTGGGTGTGCATTTGGATACCTTTGAATCTGTTGACAAGCGAATACTTGATTGCATCGCTGTATTCTCTTTGGATTTAAAGATACAGATGTTATCTCCTTTCCAATAGATGCTTTGATTATATGATGTTGCACTGACAAAGTGCTATTACTTTGCATTCAAGCACATTAGTGCCACACACTCGTAGACGTTCAATGTTGCAATGTGTGCGGTACAAAGCAAGCTGCTGTGTGATTTTGTGACGATTTGAAATTAGGTTTGAAAATCCGGACGCGAGAGCGAGGTTAGGTAACGACACGGTGCTTGGATTATCTCTGCGGGTTTCCTCTCAGAGTGGCACACAGATGTTGATCACACCTGCTGCTGCGTGTCAGAAGGTGAAGAGGTCGGGTAGGCGAGGACAGCGAGCATAGAAATCCTCCACGAAAAGACAAGTACAATACTTAGCCTAACTCCAGCACCTGGTCTTCTTCCAGCTCCTCTACCAAGGTCTTTCAATGCATGATTTCAATGATGATCAGTCTCCTCTTTAAGGTCTAAATGGAGTTTGAGCTTAAGCAAATGCGGGATGAGTGTTTACCTAATTTTGAGAAATTCAACAAACTAAAATGTTAATTAAAGCATTTTTCAATTCCCTGTTATTATGCAAAATAGGAATTTGTTCATCAACTTGCAGACCCGGTTCCATTAAAATGACATATACAGAAGAGGAGGGTGCAATAAGTTGACATTGTTGGAAAAAAATACATGGCGAAAAAAAAGAAAAGAAAACATGATGGACTGGCATTTTTGTTTGTCTAAGACATAAATTTAAGGAATGTAAGTGTCATTGTCGCTCCGAAAAAGATAAGGTGTTTATACAGTATCTGCAGCTATTTTCAGTTTCTTCAGAGTGACATTGTAAATTATTCCCCAGCTCTGTCTCACATGCATACTGTCACTACATTGCTTTTCAGCTGTACACCAATCTTTCCTCCTCAGTCTAAGAGAAAGATCTGCGTTCTTTGAAGATTATTTTTTGTTCTCCCAATTTCTGCCATTTACTATTCTACTTGCAACATGAAAATTCACATAGAACCAGATGCTTTGAAACAAATATTCTGTGCAATTAAAAATATTATAATTTCTTTCTATTGTTCACCAAAGTTCCAGTTCTACATATTTCCCCTTTCTTTCTTTGCTCCTTTTTTTCTGCTCTTGTCAATACATGAGGTGAACCTCCTATATTAGCAGAGAGCTAGAACAGTGTTCAGAGTTGAGAAACTACAGACATAATTTACCTCAGGACCTCATTACAACTTGTTGCACTGACCCACAATACTGTACCTATAAAGTGTAATCATGCTTATTTAAAGAACAAACAGTACAGTTCAGCATTGGGGAAAGATTGAGGTCATGGTTCAACAATGAATATCACAACATGTGAATTAGTTCAGTAGCAGTATATGATTAATGTTACCGTTCAGGTTCATCCAGTAAAGGTCACCATTATAAAACTGAAGAAAAACAAAAGGATTTTCTTTGTACTTCTCTTGATAATATTTAACAAAAAATCACAGATCATTTAATATATATACAGTAGCCTATATACTGTATACTGTATGTATAATTTGAAAACATTGAACAAACTTGCTACGATGAACTGCGGTCTCATTCTGACTAATTTACAGAAAAAAACTAAAAAAACTTCTTGAACTATGAGTGGCTGCCTTTTCTCCACACCCTCTCTCTCTCACACACACACAATCCTAATTT